>OY720628.1:24377175-25599461 GCA_963170105.1 Cantharis lateralis
AAATACAGAACTTCGAATTGTTAATTTCAAACTAAGATTGTAAATAATAATTTGAAGATCTGAACTTGTAATAGGTAAATACAGAACTTCGAATTGTTAATTTCAAACTAAGATTGTAATTAATAATTTGAAGATCTGAACTTGTAATAGTCAAATACAAAACTTCGAATTGTTAAATACAAATTATTAGTGCAAAGTATAACTTGAAGATCTGAACTTGTAATTGTCAAATACAGCACTAAGAATTCATAACTTCAAATTATGATTGTAAATAATAATTAGAAGAACTTGTAATAGTCAAATACAGAAATTAGAATTGTAAAATTCAAATTATGATTGCAAATTATAACTTGAAGATCTGAACTTGTAATAGTCAAATACAGAACTTCAAATTGTTAAATACTAATTATTAGTGCAAATTATAACTTGAAGATCTGAACTTGTAATAGTCAAATACAGAACTTAAAATTGATAGCTTATAATTATAATTGCAAATTATAACTTGAAGATCTGAACTTGTAATAGTGAATTACAGAACTTCTAATTGTTAATTTCAAACTAAGATTGTAAATAATAATTTGAAGATCTGAACTTGTAGTAGTCAAATACAGAACTTTGAATTGTTAAATACAAATTATTAGTGCAAATTATAACTTGAAGATCTGAACTTGTAATTGTCAAATACAGAACTTAAAATTGATAGCTTATAATTATAATTGCAAATTAGAAGTTGAAGATCTGAACTTTAAATAGGTAAATACAGAACTTCTAATTGTTAATTTCAAACTAAGATTGTAATTAATAATTTGAAGATCTGAACTTGTAATAGTCAAATATAGAAACTTCGAATTGTTAAATACAAATTATTAGTGCAAATTATAACTAGAAGATCTGAACGTGTAATTGTCAAATACAGAACTTAGATTTCATAACTTCAAATTATGATTGCTAATTATAACTTGAAGATCTGAACTTGTAATAGTCAAATACAGAACTTAAAATTGATAGCTTATAATTATAATTGCAAATTATAATTAGAAGAACTGAATTTGTAATAGGTAAATACAGAACTTCGAATTGTTAATTTCAAACTAAGATTGTAAATAATAATTTGAAGATCTGAACTTGTAATTGTCAAATACAGAACTTAGAATTGATAGCTTATAATTATAATTGCAAATTATAACTTGAAGATCTGAACTTGTAATAGTGAATTGCAGAACTTCTAATTGTTAATTTCAAACTAAGATTGTAAATAATAATTTGATGATCTGAACTTGTAATAGTCAAATACAGAACTTTGAATTGTTAAATACAAATTATTAGTGCAAATTATAACTTGAAGATCTGAACTTGTAATTGTCAAATACAGAACTTAAAATTGATAGCTTATAATTATAATTGCAAATTAGAAGTTGAAGATCTGAACTTTAAATAGGTAAATACAGAACTTCTAATTGTTAATTTCAAACTAAGATTGTAATTAATAATTTGAAGATCTGAACTTGTAATAGTCAAATACAGATCTCCGAATTGTTAAATACAAATTATTAGTGCACATTATAACTTAAATATCTGATCTTGCAATTGTCAAATACAGCACTTAGAATTGATAACTTCAAATTATGATTGCAAATTATAACTGGAAGATCTGAACTCGTAATTGTCAAATGCAGAACTTAGACCTCATAACTTCAAATTATGATTGCTAATTATAACATGAAGATCTGAACTTGTAATCGTCAAATACAGAACTAAAAATTGATAGCTTATAATTATAATTACAAATTATAAGTTGAAGATCTGAATTTGTAATAGGTAAATACCGAACTTCGAATTGTTAATTTCAAACTAAGATTGTAAATAATAATTTGAAGATCTGAACTTGTAATAGTCAAATACAGAACTTCGAATTGTTAAATACAAATTATTAGTGCAAATTATAACTTGAAGATCTGAACTTGTAATTGTCAAATACAGAACTTAAAATTGATAGCTTATAATTATAATTGCAAATTATAAGTTGAAGATCTGAACTTGTAATAGGTAAATACAGAACTTCGAATTGTTAATTTCAAACTAAGATTGTAATTAATAATTTGAAGATCTGAACTTGTAATAGTCAAATACAGAACTTCGAATTGTTAAATACAAATTATTAGTGCAAATTATAACTTGAAGATCTGAACTTGTAATTGATAAATACAGAACTTAAAATTGATAGCTTATAATTATAATTGCAAATTATAAGTTGAAGATCTGGACTTGTATTAGGTAAATACAGAACTTCGAATTGTTAATTTCAAACTAAGATTGTAATTAATAATTTGAAGATCTGAACTTGTAATAGTCAAATATAGAAACTTCGAATTGTTAAATACAAATTATTAGTGCAAATTATAACTTGAAGATCTGAACGTGTAATTGTCAAAGACAGAACTTAGAATTCATAGCTTCAAATTATGATTGCTAATTATAACTTGAAGATCTGAACTTGTAATAGTCAAATACAGAACTTAAAATTGATAGCTTATAATTATAATTGCAAATTATAACTTGAAGAACTGAATTTGTAATAGGTAAATACAGAACTTCGAATTGTTAATTTCAAACTAAGATTGTAAATAATAATTTGAAGATCTGAACTTGTAATTGTCAAATACAGAACTTAGAATTGATAGCTTATAATTATAATTGCAAATTATAACTTGAAGATCTGAACTTGTAATAGTGAATTGCAGAACTTCTAATTGTTAATTTCAAACTAAGATTGTAAATAATAATTTGAAGATCTGAACTTGTAATAGTCAAATACAGAACTTTGAATTGTTAAATACAAATTATTAGTGCAAATTATAACTTGAAGATCTGAACTTGTAATTGTCAAATGCAGAACTTAAAATTGATAGCTTATAATTATAATTGCAAATTAGAAGTTGAAGATCTGAACTTTAAATAGGTAAATACAGAACTTCTAATTGTTAATTTCAAACTAAGATTGTAATTAATAATTTGAAGATCTGAACTTGTAATAGTCAACGACAGAACTTAGAATTCATAACTTCAAATTATGATTGCTAATTATAACTTGAAGATCTGAACCTGTAATTGTCAAAGACAGAACTTAGAATTCATAACTTCAAATTATGATTGCTAATTATAACTTGAAGATCTGAACTTGTAATAGACAAATACATAACTTAAAATTGATAGCTTATAATTATAATTGCAAATTATAACTTGAAGAACTGAATTTGTAATAGGTAAATACAGAACTTCGAATTGTTAATTTCAAACTAAGATTGTAAATAATAATTTGAAGATCTGAACTTGTAATAGGTAAATACAGAACTTCGAATTGTTAATTTCAAACTAAGATTGTAATTAATAATTTGAAGATCTGAACTTGTAATAGTCAAATACAAAACTTCGAATTGTTAAATACAAATTATTAGTGCAAAGTATAACTTGAAGATCTGAACTTGTAATTGTCAAATACAGCACTAAGAATTCATAACTTCAAATTATGATTGTAAATAATAATTAGAAGAACTTGTAATAGTCAAATACAGAAATTAGAATTGTAAAATTCAAATTATGATTGCAAATTATAACTTGAAGATCTGAACTTGTAATAGTCAAATACAGAACTTCAAATTGTTAAATACTAATTATTAGTGCAAATTATAACTTGAAGATCTGAACTTGTAATAGTCAAATACAGAACTTAAAATTGATAGCTTATAATTATAATTGCAAATTATAACTTGAAGATCTGAACTTGTAATAGTGAATTACAGAACTTCTAATTGTTAATTTCAAACTAAGATTGTAAATAATAATTTGAAGATCTGAACTTGTAGTAGTCAAATACAGAACTTTGAATTGTTAAATACAAATTATTAGTGCAAATTATAACTTGAAGATCTGAACTTGTAATTGTCAAATACAGAACTTAAAATTGATAGCTTATAATTATAATTGCAAATTAGAAGTTGAAGATCTGAACTTTAAATAGGTAAATACAGAACTTCTAATTGTTAATTTCAAACTAAGATTGTAATTAATAATTTGAAGATCTGAACTTGTAATAGTCAAATACAGATCTCCGAATTGTTAAATACAAATTATTAGTGCAAATTATAACTTAACGATCTGATCTTGTAATTGTCAAATATAGCACTTAGAATTCATAACTTCAAATTATGATTGCAAATTATAACTGGAAGATCTAAACTTGTAATTGTCAAATACAGAACTTAGAACTCATAACTTCAAATTATGATTGCTAATTATAACATGAAGATCTGAACTTGTAATCGTCAAATACAGAACTAAAAATTGATAGCTTATAATTATAATTGCAAATTAGAAGTTGAAGATCTGAACTTTAAATAGGTAAATACAGAACTTCGAATTGTTAATTTCAAACTAAGATTGTAAATAATAATTTGAAGATCTGAACTTGTAATAGTCAAATACAGATGTCCGAATTGTTAAATACAAATTATTAGTGCAAATTATAACTTAAAGATCTGAACTTGTAATTGTCAAATACAGCACTTAGAATTCACAACTTCAAATTATGATTGCAAATTATAACTGGAAGATCTGAACTTGTAATTGTCAAATACAGAACTTAGAACTCATAACTTCAAATTATGATTGTAAATAATAATTAGAACATCTGAACTTGTAATCCTCAAATCCAGAACTTCGAATTGTTAAATACAAATTATTAGTGCAAATTATAACTTGAAGTTCTGAACTTGTAATTGTCAAATACAGAACTTAGAATTGATAGCTTATAATTATAATTGCAAATTATAACTTGAAGATCTGAACTTGTAATAGTGAATTACAGAACTTCTAATTGTTAATTTCGAACTAAGATTGTAAATAATAATTTGAAGATCTGAACTTGTAATAGTCAAATACAGAACTTTGAATTGTTAAATACAAATTATTAGTGCAAATTATAACTTGAAGATCTGAACTTGTAATTGTCAAATACAGAACTTAAAATTGATAGCTTATAATTATAATTGCAAATTATAAGTTGTAGATCTGAACTTGTAATAGTCAAATATAGAAACTTCGAATTGTTAAATACAAATTATTAGTGCAAATTATAACTTGAAGATCTGAACGTGTAATTGTCAAAGACAGAACTTAGAATTCATAACTTCAAATTATGATTGCTAATTATAACTTGAAGATCTGAACTTGTAATAGTCAAATACAGAACTTAAAATTGATAGCTTATAATTATAATTGCAAATTATAACTTGAAGATCTGAACTTGTAATAGTGAATTACAGAACTTCTAATTGTTAATTTCAAACTAAGATTGTAAATAATAATTTGAAGATCTGAACTTGTAATAGTCAAATACAGAACTTTGAATTGTTAAATACAAATTATTAGTGCAAATTATAACTTGAAGATCTGAACTTGTAATTGTCAAATACAGAACTTAAAATTGATAGCTTATAATTATAATTGCAAATTAGAAGTTGAAGATCTGAACTTTAAATAGGTAAATACAGAACTTCTAATTGTTAATTTCAAACTAAGATTGTAATTAATAATTTGAAGATCTGAACTTGTAATAGTCAAATACAGATCTCCGAATTGTTAAATACAAATTATTAGTGCAAATTATAACTTAACGATCTGATCTTGTAATTGTCAAATATAGCACTTAGAATTCATAACTTCAAATTATGATTGCAAATTATAACTGGAAGATCTAAACTTGTAATTGTCAAATACAGAACTTAGAACTCATAACTTCAAATTATGATTGCTAATTATAACATGAAGATCTGAACTTGTAATCGTCAAATACAGAACTAAAAATTGATAGCTTATAATTATAATTGCAAATTAGAAGTTGAAGATCTGAACTTTAAATAGGTAAATACAGAACTTCGAATTGTTAATTTCAAACTAAGATTGTAAATAATAATTTGAAGATCTGAACTTGTAATAGTCAAATACAGATGTCCGAATTGTTAAATACAAATTATTAGTGCAAATTATAACTTAAAGATCTGAACTTGTAATTGTCAAATACAGCACTTAGAATTCATAACTTCAAATTATGATTGCAAATTATAACTGGAAGATCTGAACTTGTAATTGTCAAATACAGAACTTAGAACTCATAACTTCAAATTATGATTGTAAATAATAATTAGAACATCTGAACTTGTAATCCTCAAATCCAGAACTTCGAATTGTTAAATACAAATTATTAGTGCAAATTATAACTTGAAGTTCTGAACTTGTAATTGTCAAATACAGAACTTAGAATTGATAGCTTATAATTATAATTGCAAATTATAACTTGAAGATCTGAACTTGTAATAGAGAATTACAGAACTTCTAATTGTTAATTTCAAACTAAGATTGTAAATAATAATTTGAAGATCTGAACTTGTAATAGTCAAATACAGAACTTTGAATTGTTAAATACAAATTATTAGTGCAAATTATAACTTGAAGATCTGAACTTGTAATTGTCAAATACAGAACTTAAAATTGATAGCTTATAATTATAATTGCAAATTAGAAGTTGAAGATCTGAACTTTAAATAGGTAAATACAGAACTTCTAATTGTTAATTTCAAACTAAGATTGTAATTAATAATTTGAAGATCTGAACTTGTAATAGTCAAATACAGATCTCCGAATTGTTAAATACAAATTATTAGTGCAAATTATAACTTAACGATCTGATCTTGTAATTGTCAAATATAGCACTTAGAATTCATAACTTCAAATTATGATTGCAAATTATAACTGGAAGATCTAAACTTGTAATTGTCAAATACAGAACTTAGAACTCATAACTTCAAATTATGATTGCTAATTATAACATGAAGATCTGAACTTGTAATCGTCAAATACAGAACTAAAAATTGATAGCTTATAATTATAATTGCAAATTAGAAGTTGAAGATTTGAACTTTAAATAGGTAAATACAGAACTTCGAATTGTTAATTTCAAACTAAGATTGTAAATAATAATTTGAAGATCTGAACTTGTAATAGTCAAATACAGATGTCCGAATTGTTAAATACAAATTATTAGTGCAAATTATAACTTAAAGATCTGAACTTGAAATTGTCAAATACAGCACTTAGAATTCATAACTTCAAATTATGATTGCAAATTATAACTGGAAGATCTGAACTTGTAATTGTCAAATACAGAACTTAGAACTCATAACTTCAAATTATGATTGTAAATAATAATTAGAACATCTGAACTTGTAATCCTCAAATCCAGAACTTCGAATTGTTAAATACAAATTATTAGTGCAAATTATAACTTGAAGTTCTGAACTTGTAATTGTCAAATACAGAACTTAGAATTGATAGCTTATAATTATAATTGCAAATTATAACTTGAAGATCTGAACTTGTAATAGTGAATTACAGAACTTCTAATTGTTAATTTCAAACTAAGATTGTAAATAATAATTTGAAGATCTGAACTTGTAATAGTCAAATACAGAACTTTGAATTGTTAAATACAAATTATTAGTGCAAATTATAACTTGAAGATCTGAACTTGTAATTGTCAAATACAGAACTTAAAATTGATAGCTTATAATTATAATTGCAAATTATAACTTGAAGAACTGAATTTGTAATAGGTAAATACAGAACTTCGAATTGTTAATTTCAAACTAAGATTGTAAATAATAATTTGAAGATCTGAACTTGTAATAGTCAAATACAGAACTTCGAATTGTTAAATACAAATTATTAGTGCAAATTATAACTTGAAGATCTGAACTTGTAATTGACAAATACAGAACTTAAAATTGATAGCTTATAATTATAATTGCAAATTATAAGTTGAAGATCTGGACTTGTATTAGGTAAATACAGAACTTCGAATTGTTAATTTCAAACTAAGATTGTAATTAATAATTTGAAGATCTGAACTTGTAATAGTCAATTATAGAAACTTCGAATTGTTAAATACAAATTATTAGTGCAAATTATAACTTGAAGATCTGAACGTGTAATTGTCAAAGACAGAACTTAGATTTCATAACTTCAAATTATGATTGCTAATTATAACTTGAAGATCTGAACTTGTAATAGTCAAATACAGAACTTAAAATTGATAGCTTATAATTATAATTGCAAATTATAACTTGAAGATCTGAACTTGTAATAGTGAATTACAGAACTTAGATTTGTTAAATACTAATTATTATTTCAAATTATAACTTGAAGATCTGAACTTGTAATAGGTAAATACAGAACTTCGAATTGTTAATTTCAAACTAAGATTGTAAATAATAATTTGAAGTTCTGAACTTGTAATAGTCAAATACAGAACTTCGAATTGTTAAATACAAATTATTAGTGCAAATTATAACTTGAAGATCTGAACTTGTAATTGTCAAATACAGAACTTAAAATTGATAGCTTATCATTATAATTGCAAATTATAAGTTGACGATCTGAACATTAAATAGGTAAATACAGAACTACTAATTGTTAATTTCAAACTAAGATTGTAATTAATAATTTGAAGATCTGAACTTGTAATAGTCAAATACAGATCTCCGAATTGTTAAATACAAATTATTAGTACAAATTATAACTTAAAGATCTGATCTTGTATTTGTCAAATACAGCACTTAGAATTCATAACTTCAAATTATGATTGCAAATTATAACTGGAAGATCTGAACTTGGAATTGTCAAATACAGAACTTAGAACTCATAACTTCAAATTATGATTGCTAATTATAACATGAAGATCTGAACTTGTAATCGTCAAATACAGAACTAAAAATTGATAGCTTATAATTATAATTGCAAATTATAACTTGAAGAACTGAATTTGTAATAGGTAAATACAGAACTTTTAATTGTTAATTTCAAACTAAGATTGTAAATAATAATTAGAAGATCTGAACTTGTAATAGTCAAATACAGAACTTCGAATTGTTAAATACAAATTATTAGTGCAAATTATAACTTGAAGATCTGAACTTGTAATTGTCAAATTCAGAACTTAAAATTGATAGCTTATAATTATAATTGCAAATTATAAGTTGTAGATCTGAACTTGTAATAGTCAAATATAGAAACTTCTAATTGTTAAATACAAATTATTAGTGCAAATTATAACTTGAAGATCTGAACGTGTAATTGTCAAAGACAGAACTTAGAATTCATAACTTCAAATTATGATTGCTAATTATAACTTGAAGATCTGAACTTGTAATAGTCAAATACAGAACTTAAAATTGATAGCTTATAATTATAATTGCAAATTATAACTTGAAGATCTGAACTTGTAATAGTGAATTACAGAACTTCTAATTGTTAATTTCAAACTAAGATTGTAAATAATAATTTGAAGATCTGAACTTGTAGTAGTCAAATACAGAACTTTGAATTGTTAAATACAAATTATTAGTGCAAATTATAACTTGAAGATCTGAACTTGTAATTGTCAAATACAGAACTTAAAATTGATAGCTTATAATTATAATTGCAAATTAGAAGTTGAAGATCTGAACTTTAAATAGGTAAATACAGAACTTCTAATTGTTAATTTCAAACTAAGATTGTAATTAATAATTTGAAGATCTGAACTTGTAATAGTCAAATACAGATCTCCGAATTGTTAAATACAAATTATTAGTGCAAATTATAACTTAACGATCTGATCTTGTAATTGTCAAATATAGCACTTAGAATTCATAACTTCAAATTATGATTGCAAATTATAACTGGAAGATCTAAACTTGTAATTGTCAAATACAGAACTTAGAACTCATAACTTCAAATTATGATTGCTAATTATAACATGAAGATCTGAACTTGTAATCGTCAAATACAGAACTAAAAATTGATAGCTTATAATTATAATTGCAAATTAGAAGTTGAAGATCTGAACTTTAAATAGGTAAATACAGAACTTCGAATTGTTAATTTCAAACTAAGATTGTAAATAATAATTTGAAGATCTGAACTTGTAATAGTCAAATACAGATGTCCGAATTGTTAAATACAAATTATTAGTGCAAATTATAACTTAAAGATCTGAACTTGTAATTGTCAAATACAGCACTTAGAATTCATAACTTCAAATTATGATTGCAAATTATAACTGGAAGATCTGAACTTGTAATTGTCAAATACAGAACTTAGAACTCATAACTTCAAATTATGATTGTAAATAATAATTAGAACATCTGAACTTGTAATCCTCAAATCCAGAACTTCGAATTGTTAAATACAAATTATTAGTGCAAATTATAACTTGAAGTTCTGAACTTGTAATTGTCAAATACAGAACTTAGAATTGATAGCTTATAATTATAATTGCAAATTATAACTTGAAGATCTGAACTTGTAATAGTGAATTACAGAACTTCTAATTGTTAATTTCGAACTAAGATTGTAAATAATAATTTGAAGATCTGAACTTGTAATAGTCAAATACAGAACTTTGAATTGTTAAATACAAATTATTAGTGCAAATTATAACTTGAAGATCTGAACTTGTAATTGTCAAACACAGAACTTAAAATTGATAGCTTATAATTATAATTGCAAATTATAAGTTGTAGATCTGAACTTGTAATAGTCAAATATAGAAACTTCGAATTGTTAAATACAAATTATTAGTGCAAATTATAACTTGAAGATCTGAACGTGTAATTGTCAAAGACAGAACTTAGAATTCATAACTTCAAATTATGATTGCTAATTATAACTTGAAGATCTGAACTTGTAATAGTCAAATACAGAACTTAAAATTGATAGCTTATAATTATAATTGCAAATTATAACTTGAAGATCTGAACTTGTAATAGTGAATTACAGAACTTCTAATTGTTAATTTCAAACTAAGATTGTAAATAATAATTTGAAGATCTGAACTTGTAATAGTCAAATACAGAACTTTGAATTGTTAAATACAAATTATTAGTGCAAATTATAACTTGAAGATCTGAACTTGTAATTGTCAAATACAGAACTTAAAATTGATAGCTTATAATTATAATTGCAAATTAGAAGTTGAAGATCTGAACTTTAAATAGGTAAATACAGAACTTCTAATTGTTAATTTCAAACTAAGATTGTAATTAATAATTTGAAGATCTGAACTTGTAATAGTCAAATACAGATCTCCGAATTGTTAAATACAAATTATTAGTGCAAATTATAACTTAACGATCTGATCTTGTAATTGTCAAATATAGCACTTAGAATTCATAACTTCAAATTATGATTGCAAATTATAACTGGAAGATCTAAACTTGTAATTGTCAAATACAGAACTTAGAACTCATAACTTCAAATTATGATTGCTAATTATAACATGAAGATCTGAACTTGTAATCGTCAAATACAGAACTAAAAATTGATAGCTTATAATTATAATTGCAAATTATAACTTGAAGAACTGAATTTGTAATAGGTAAATACAGAACTTTTAATTGTTAATTTCAAACTAAGATTGTAAATAATAATTAGAAGATCTGAACTTGTAATAGTCAAATACAGAACTTCGAATTGTTAAATACAAATTATTAGTGCAAATTATAACTTGAAGATCTGAACTTGTAATTGTCAAATTCAGAACTTAAAATTGATAGCTTATAATTATAATTGCAAATTATAAGTTGTAGATCTGAACTTGTAATAGTCAAATATAGAAACTTCTAATTGTTAAATACAAATTATTAGTGCAAATTATAACTTGAAGATCTGAACGTGTAATTGTCAAAGACAGAACTTAGAATTCATAACTTCAAATTATGATTGCTAATTATAACTTGAAGATCTGAACTTGTAATAGTCAAATACAGAACTTAAAATTGATAGCTTATAATTATAATTGCAAATTATAACTTGAAGATCTGAACTTGTAATAGTGAATTACAGAACTTCTAATTGTTAATTTCAAACTAAGATTGTAAATAATAATTTGAAGATCTGAACTTGTAGTAGTCAAATACAGAACTTTGAATTGTTAAATACAAATTATTAGTGCAAATTATAACTTGAAGATCTGAACTTGTAATTGTCAAATACAGAACTTAAAATTGATAGCTTATAATTATAATTGCAAATTAGAAGTTGAAGATCTGAACTTTAAATAGGTAAATACAGAACTTCTAATTGTTAATTTCAAACTAAGATTGTAATTAATAATTTGAAGATCTGAACTTGTAATAGTCAAATACAGATCTCCGAATTGTTAAATACAAATTATTAGTGCAAATTATAACTTAACGATCTGATCTTGTAATTGTCAAATATAGCACTTAGAATTCATAACTTCAAATTATGATTGCAAATTATAACTGGAAGATCTAAACTTGTAATTGTCAAATACAGAACTTAGAACTCATAACTTCAAATTATGATTGCTAATTATAACATGAAGATCTGAACTTGTAATCGTCAAATACAGAACTAAAAATTGATAGCTTATAATTATAATTGCAAATTAGAAGTTGAAGATCTGAACTTTAAATAGGTAAATACAGAACTTCGAATTGTTAATTTCAAACTAAGATTGTAAATAATAATTTGAAGATCTGAACTTGTAATAGTCAAATACAGATGTCCGAATTGTTAAATACAAATTATTAGTGCAAATTATAACTTAAAGATCTGAACTTGTAATTGTCAAATACAGCACTTAGAATTCATAACTTCAAATTATGATTGCAAATTATAACTGGAAGATCTGAACTTGTAATTGTCAAATACAGAACTTAGAACTCATAACTTCAAATTATGATTGTAAATAATAATTAGAACATCTGAACTTGTAATCCTCAAATCCAGAACTTCGAATTGTTAAATACAAATTATTAGTGCAAATTATAACTTGAAGTTCTGAACTTGTAATTGTCAAATACAGAACTTAGAATTGATAGCTTATAATTATAATTGCAAATTATAACTTGAAGATCTGAACTTGTAATAGTGAATTACAGAACTTCTAATTGTTAATTTCGAACTAAGATTGTAAATAATAATTTGAAGATCTGAACTTGTAATAGTCAAATACAGAACTTTGAATTGTTAAATACAAATTATTAGTGCAAATTATAACTTGAAGATCTGAACTTGTAATTGTCAAACACAGAACTTAAAATTGATAGCTTATAATTATAATTGCAAATTATAAGTTGTAGATCTGAACTTGTAATAGTCAAATATAGAAACTTCGAATTGTTAAATACAAATTATTAGTGCAAATTATAACTTGAAGATCTGAACGTGTAATTGTCAAAGACAGAACTTAGAATTCATAACTTCAAATTATGATTGCTAATTATAACTTGAAGATCTGAACTTGTAATAGTCAAATACAGAACTTAAAATTGATAGCTTATAATTATAATTGCAAATTATAACTTGAAGATCTGAACTTGTAATAGTGAATTACAGAACTTCTAATTGTTAATTTCAAACTAAGATTGTAAATAATAATTTGAAGATCTGAACTTGTAATAGTCAAATACAGAACTTTGAATTGTTAAATACAAATTATTAGTGCAAATTATAACTTGAAGATCTGAACTTGTAATTGTCAAATACAGAACTTAAAATTGATAGCTTATAATTATAATTGCAAATTAGAAGTTGAAGATCTGAACTTTAAATAGGTAAATACAGAACTTCTAATTGTTAATTTCAAACTAAGATTGTAATTAATAATTTGAAGATCTGAACTTGTAATAGTCAAATACAGATCTCCGAATTGTTAAATACAAATTATTAGTGCAAATTATAACTTAACGATCTGATCTTGTAATTGTCAAATATAGCACTTAGAATTCATAACTTCAAATTATGATTGCAAATTATAACTGGAAGATCTAAACTTGTAATTGTCAAATACAGAACTTAGAACTCATAACTTCAAATTATGATTGCTAATTATAACATGAAGATCTGAACTTGTAATCGTCAAATACAGAACTAAAAATTGATAGCTTATAATTATAATTGCAAATTAGAAGTTGAAGATCTGAACTTTAAATAGGTAAATACAGAACTTCGAATTGTTAATTTCAAACTAAGATTGTAAATAATAATTTGAAGATCTGAACTTGTAATAGTCAAATACAGATGTCCGAATTGTTAAATACAAATTATTAGTGCAAATTATAACTTAAAGATCTGAACTTGTAATTGTCAAATACAGCACTTAGAATTCATAACTTCAAATTATGATTGCAAATTATAACTGGAAGATCTGAACTTGTAATTGTCAAATACAGAACTTAGAACTCATAACTTCAAATTATGATTGTAAATAATAATTAGAACATCTGAACTTGTAATCCTCAAATCCAGAACTTCGAATTGTTAAATACAAATTATTAGTGCAAATTATAACTTGAAGTTCTGAACTTGTAATTGTCAATTACAGAACTTAGAATTGATAGCTTATAATTATAATTGCAAATTATAACTTGAAGATCTGAACTTGTAATAGTGAATTACAGAACTTCTAATTGTTAATTTCAAACTAAGATTGTAAATAATAATTTGAAGATCTGAACTTGTAATAGTCAAATACAGAACTTTGAATTGTTAAATACAAATTATTAGTGCAAATTATAACTTGAAGATCTGAACTTGTAATTGTCAAATACAGAACTTAAAATTGATAGCTTATAATTATAATTGCAAATTAGAAGTTGAAGATCTGAACTTTAAATAGGTAAATACAGAACTTCTAATTGTTAATTTCAAACTAAGATTGTAATTAATAATTTGAAGATCTGAACTTGTAATAGTCAAATACAGATCTCCGAATTGTTAAATACAAATTATTAGTGCAAATTATAACTTAACGATCTGATCTTGTAATTGTCAAATATAGCACTTAGAATTCATAACTTCAAATTATGATTGCAAATTATAACTGGAAGATCTAAACTTGTAATTGTCAAATACAGAACTTAGAACTCATAACTTCAAATTATGATTGCTAATTATAACATGAAGATCTGAACTTGTAATCGTCAAATACAGAACTAAAAATTGATAGCTTATAATTATAATTGCAAATTAGAAGTTGAAGATCTGAACTTTAAATAGGTAAATACAGAACTTCGAATTGTTAATTTCAAACTAAGATTGTAAATAATAATTTGAAGATCTGAACTTGTAATAGTCAAATACAGATGTCCGAATTGTTAAATACAAATTATTAGTGCAAATTATAACTTAAAGATCTGAACTTGAAATTGTCAAATACAGCACTTAGAATTCATAACTTCAAATTATGATTGCAAATTATAACTGGAAGATCTGAACTTGTAATTGTCAAATACAGAACTTAGAACTCATAACTTCAAATTATGATTGTAAATAATAATTAGAACATCTGAACTTGTAATCCTCAAATCCAGAACTTCGAATTGTTAAATACAAATTATTAGTGCAAATTATAACTTGAAGTTCTGAACTTGTAATTGTCAAATACAGAACTTAGAATTGATAGCTTATAATTATAATTGCAAATTATAACTTGAAGATCTGAACTTGTAATAGTGAATTACAGAACTTCTAATTGTTAATTTCAAACTAAGATTGTAAATAATAATTTGAAGATCTGAACTTGTAATAGTCAAATACAGAACTTTGAATTGTTAAATACAAATTATTAGTGCAAATTATAACTTGAAGATCTGAACTTGTAATTGTCAAATACAGAACTTAAAATTGATAGCTTATAATTATAATTGCAAATTATAACTTGAAGAACTGAATTTGTAATAGGTAAATACAGAACTTCGAATTGTTAATTTCAAACTAAGATTGTAAATAATAATTTGAAGATCTGAACTTGTAATAGTCAAATACAGAACTTCGAATTGTTAAATACAAATTATTAGTGCAAATTATAACTTGAAGATCTGAACTTGTAATTGACAAATACAGAACTTAAAATTGATAGCTTATAATTATAATTGCAAATTATAAGTTGAAGATCTGGACTTGTATTAGGTAAATACAGAACTTCGAATTGTTAATTTCAAACTAAGATTGTAATTAATAATTTGAAGATCTGAACTTGTAATAGTCAATTATAGAAACTTCGAATTGTTAAATACAAATTATTAGTGCAAATTATAACTTGAAGATCTGAACGTGTAATTGTCAAAGACAGAACTTAGATTTCATAACTTCAAATTATGATTGCTAATTATAACTTGAAGATCTGAACTTGTAATAGTCAAATACAGAACTTAAAATTGATAGCTTATAATTATAATTGCAAATTATAACTTGAAGATCTGAACTTGTAATAGTGAATTACAGAACTTAGATTTGTTAAATACTAATTATTATTTCAAATTATAACTTGAAGATCTGAACTTGTAATAGGTAAATACAGAACTTCGAATTGTTAATTTCAAACTAAGATTGTAAATAATAATTTGAAGTTCTGAACTTGTAATAGTCAAATACAGAACTTCGAATTGTTAAATACAAATTATTAGTGCAAATTATAACTTGAAGATCTGAACTTGTAATTGTCAAATACAGAACTTAAAATTGATAGCTTATCATTATAATTGCAAATTATAAGTTGACGATCTGAACATTAAATAGGTAAATACAGAACTACTAATTGTTAATTTCAAACTAAGATTGTAATTAATAATTTGAAGATCTGAACTTGTAATAGTCAAATACAGATCTCCGAATTGTTAAATACAAATTATTAGTACAAATTATAACTTAAAGATCTGATCTTGTATTTGTCAAATACAGCACTTAGAATTCATAACTTCAAATTATGATTGCAAATTATAACTGGAAGATCTGAACTTGGAATTGTCAAATACAGAACTTAGAACTCATAACTTCAAATTATGATTGCTAATTATAACATGAAGATCTGAACTTGTAATCGTCAAATACAGAACTAAAAATTGATAGCTTATAATTATAATTGCAAATTATAACTTGAAGAACTGAATTTGTAATAGTTAAATACAGAACTTTTAATTGTTAATTTCAAACTAAGATTGTAAATAATAATTTGAAGATCTGAACTTGGAATAGTCAAATACAGAACTTCGAATTGTTAAATACAAATTATTAGTGCAAATTATAACTTGAAGATCTGAACTTGTAATTGTCAAATTCAGAACTTAAAATTGATAGCTTATAATTATAATTGCAAATTATAAGTTGTAGATCTGAACTTGTAATAGGTAAATACAGAACTTCTAATTGTTAATTTCAAACTAAGATTGTAATTAATAATTTGAAGATCTGAACTTGTAATAGTCAAATATAGAAACTTCGAATTGTTAAATACAAATTATTAGTGCAAATTATAACTTGAAGATCTGAACTTGTAATTGTCAAATACAGAACTTAGAATTGATAGCTTATAATTATAATTGCAAATTATAACTTGAAGATCTGAACTTGTAATAGTGAATTACAGAACTTCTAATTGTTAATTTCAAACTAAGATTGTAAATAATAATTTGAAGATCTGAACTTGTAATAGTCAAATACAGAACTTTGAATTGTTAAATACAAATTATTAGTGCAAATTATAACTTGAAGATCTGAACTTGTAATTGTCAAATACAGAACTTAAAATTGATAGCTTATAATTATAATTGCAAATTAGAAGTTGAAGATCTGAACTTTAAATAGGTAAATACAGAACTTCTAATTGTTAATTTCAAACTAAGATTGTAATTAATAATTTGAAGATCTGAACTTGTAATAGTCAAATACAGATCTCCGAATTGTTAAATACAAATTATTAGTGCAAATTATAACTTAACGATCTGATCTTGTAATTGTCAAATATAGCACTTAGAATTCATAACTTCAAATTATGATTGCAAATTATAACTGGAAGATCTAAACTTGTAATTGTCAAATACAGAACTTAGAACTCATAACTTCAAATTATGATTGCTAATTATAACATGAAGATCTGAACTTGTAATCGTCAAATACAGAACTAAAAATTGATAGCTTATAATTATAATTGCAAATTAGAAGTTGAAGATCTGAACTTTAAATAGGTAAATACAGAACTTCGAATTGTTAATTTCAAACTAAGATTGTAAATAATAATTTGAAGATCTGAACTTGTAATAGTCAAATACAGATGTCCGAATTGTTAAATACAAATTATTAGTGCAAATTATAACTTAAAGATCTGAACTTGAAATTGTCAAATACAGCACTTAGAATTCATAACTTCAAATTATGATTGCAAATTATAACTGGAAGATCTGAACTTGTAATTGTCAAATACAGAACTTAGAACTCATAACTTCAAATTATGATTGTAAATAATAATTAGAACATCTGAACTTGTAATCCTCAAATCCAGAACTTCGAATTGTTAAATACAAATTATTAGTGCAAATTATAACTTGAAGTTCTGAACTTGTAATTGTCAAATACAGAACTTAGAATTGATAGCTTATAATTATAATTGCAAATTATAACTTGAAGATCTGAACTTGTAATAGTGAATTACAGAACTTCTAATTGTTAATTTCAAACTAAGATTGTAAATAATAATTTGAAGATCTGAACTTGTAATAGTCAAATACAGAACATTGAATTGTTAAATACAAATTATTAGTGCAAATTATAACTTGAAGATCTGAACTTGTAATTGTCAAATACAGAACTTAAAATTGATAGCTTATAATTATAATTGCAAATTATAAGTTGACGATCTGAACATTAAATAGGTAAATACAGAACTACTAATTGTTAATTTCAAACTAAGATTGTAATTAATAATTTGAAGATCTGAACTTGTAATAGTCAAATACAGATCTCCGAATTGTTAAATACAAATTATTAGTACAAATTATAACTTAAAGATCTGATCTTGTATTTATCAAATACAGCACTTAGAATTCATAACTTCAAATTATGATTGCAAATTATAACTGGAAGATCTGAACTTGGAATTGTCAAATACAGAACTTAGAACTCATAACTTCAAATTATGATTGCTAATTATAACATGAAGATCTGAACTTGTAATCGTCAAATACAGAACTAAAAATTGATAGCTTATAATTATAATTGCAAATTATAACTTGAAGAACTGAATTTGTAATAGGTAAATACAGAACTTTTAATTGTTAATTTCAAACTAAGATTGTAAATAATAATTAGAAGATCTGAACTTGTAATAGTCAAATACAGAACTTCGAATTGTTAAATACAAATTATTAGTGCAAATTATAACTTGAAGATCTGAACTTGTAATTGTCAAATTCAGAACTTAAAATTGATAGCTTATAATTATAATTGCAAATTATAAGTTGTAGATCTGAACTTGTAATAGTCAAATATAGAAACTTCTAATTGTTAAATACAAATTATTAGTGCAAATTATAACTTGAAGATCTGAACGTGTAATTGTCAAAGACAGAACTTAGAATTCATAACTTCAAATTATGATTGCTAATTATAACATGAAGATCTGAACTTGTAATAGTCAAATACAGAACTTAAAATTGATAGCTTATAATTATAATTGCAAATTATAACTTGAAGATCTGAACTTGTAATAGTGAATTACAGAACTTCTAATTGTTAATTTCAAACTAAGATTGTAAATAATAATTTGAAGATCTGAACTTGTAGTAGTCAAATACAGAACTTTGAATTGTTAAATACAAATTATTAGTGCAAATTATAACTTGAAGATCTGAACTTGTAATTGTCAAATACAGAACTTAAAATTGATAGCTTATAATTATAATTGCAAATTAGAAGTTGAAGATCTGAACTTTAAATAGGTAAATACAGAACTTCTAATTGTTAATTTCAAACTAAGATTGTAATTAATAATTTGAAGATCTGAACTTGTAATAGTCAAATACAGATCTCCGAATTGTTAAATACAAATTATTAGTGCAAATTATAACTTAACGATCTGATCTTGTAATTGTCAAATATAGCACTTAGAATTCATAACTTCAAATTATGATTGCAAATTATAACTGGAAGATCTAAACTTGTAATTGTCAAATACAGAACTTAGAACTCATAACTTCAAATTATGATTGCTAATTATAACATGAAGATCTGAACTTGTAATCGTCAAATACAGAACTAAAAATTGATAGCTTATAATTATAATTGCAAATTAGAAGTTGAAGATCTGAACTTTAAATAGGTAAATACAGAACTTCGAATTGTTAATTTCAAACTAAGATTGTAAATAATAATTTGAAGATCTGAACTTGTAATAGTCAAATACAGATGTCCGAATTGTTAAATACAAATTATTAGTGCAAATTATAACTTAAAGATCTGAACTTGTAATTGTCAAATACAGCACTTAGAATTCATAACTTCAAATTATGATTGCAAATTATAACTGGAAGATCTGAACTTGTAATTGTCAAATACAGAACTTAGAACTCATAACTTCAAATTATGATTGTAAATAATAATTAGAACATCTGAACTTGTAATCCTCAAATCCAGAACTTCGAATTGTTAAATACAAATTATTAGTGCAAATTATAACTTGAAGTTCTGAACTTGTAATTGTCAAATACAGAACTTAGAATTGATAGCTTATAATTATAATTGCAAATTATAACTTGAAGATCTGAACTTGTAATAGTGAATTACAGAACTTCTAATTGTTAATTTCGAACTAAGATTGTAAATAATAATTTGAAGATCTGAACTTGTAATAGTCAAATACAGAACTTTGAATTGTTAAATACAAATTATTAGTGCAAATTATAACTTGAAGATCTGAACTTGTAATTGTCAAATACAGAACTTAAAATTGATAGCTTATAATTATAATTGCAAATTATAAGTTGTAGATCTGAACTTGTAATAGTCAAATATAGAAAC
Organism: Cantharis lateralis; assembly: GCA_963170105.1. Taxonomy (NCBI): domain Eukaryota; kingdom Metazoa; phylum Arthropoda; class Insecta; order Coleoptera; family Cantharidae; genus Cantharis; species Cantharis lateralis. The sequence goes on from OY720628.1 coordinate 24,398,089, forward strand.
TTCGAATTGTTAAATACAAATTATTAGTGCAAATTATAACTTGAAGATCTGAACGTGTAATTGTCAAAGACAGAACTTAGAATTCATAACTTCAAATTATGATTGCTAATTATAACTTGAAGATCTGAACTTGTAATAGTCAAATACAGAACTTAAAATTGATAGCTTATAATTATAATTGCAAATTATAACTTGAAGATCTGAACTTGTAATAGTGAATTACAGAACTTCTAATTGTTAATTTCAAACTAAGATTGTAAATAATAATTTGAAGATCTGAACTTGTAATAGTCAAATACAGAACTTTGAATTGTTAAATACAAATTATTAGTGCAAATTATAACTTGAAGATCTGAACTTGTAATTGTCAAATACAGAACTTAAAATTGATAGCTTATAATTATAATTGCAAATTAGAAGTTGAAGATCTGAACTTTAAATAGGTAAATACAGAACTTCTAATTGTTAATTTCAAACTAAGATTGTAATTAATAATTTGAAGATCTGAACTTGTAATAGTCAAATACAGATCTCCGAATTGTTAAATACAAATTATTAGTGCAAATTATAACTTAACGATCTGATCTTGTAATTGTCAATAATAGCACTTAGAATTCATAACTTCAAATTATGATTGCAAATTATAACTGGAAGATCTAAACTTGTAATTGTCAAATACAGAACTTAGAACTCATAACTTCAAATTATGATTGCTAATTATAACATGAAGATCTGAACTTGTAATCGTCAAATACAGAACTAAAAATTGATAGCTTATAATTATAATTGCAAATTAGAAGTTGAAGATCTGAACTTTAAATAGGTAAATACAGAACTTCGAATTGTTAATTTCAAACTAAGATTGTAAATAATAATTTGAAGATCTGAACTTGTAATAGTCAAATACAGATGTCCGAATTGTTAAATACAAATTATTAGTGCAAATTATAACTTAAAGATCTGAACTTGAAATTGTCAAATACAGCACTTAGAATTCATAACTTCAAATTATGATTGCAAATTATAACTGGAAGATCTGAACTTGTAATTGTCAAATACAGAACTTAGAACTCATAACTTCAAATTATGATTGTAAATAATAATTAGAACATCTGAACTTGTAATCCTCAAATCCAGAACTTCGAATTGTTAAATACAAATTATTAGTGCAAATTATAACTTGAAGTTCTGAACTTGTAATTGTCAAATACAGAACTTAGAATTGATAGCTTATAATTATAATTGCAAATTATAACTTGAAGATCTGAACTTGTAATAGTGAATTACAGAACTTCTAATTGTTAATTTCAAACTAAGATTGTAAATAATAATTTGAAGATCTGAACTTGTAATAGTCAAATACAGAACTTTGAATTGTTAAATACAAATTATTAGTGCAAATTATAACTTGAAGATCTGAACTTGTAATTGTCAAATACAGAACTTAAAATTGATAGCTTATAATTATAATTGCAAATTATAACTTGAAGAACTGAATTTGTAATAGGTAAATACAGAACTTCGAATTGTTAATTTCAAACTAAGATTGTAAATAATAATTTGAAGATCTGAACTTGTAATAGTCAAATACAGAACTTCGAATTGTTAAATACAAATTATTAGTGCAAATTATAACTTGAAGATCTGAACTTGTAATTGACAAATACAGAACTTAAAATTGATAGCTTATAATTATAATTGCAAATTATAAGTTGAAGATCTGGACTTGTATTAGGTAAATACAGAACTTCGAATTGTTAATTTCAAACTAAGATTGTAATTAATAATTTGAAGATCTGAACTTGTAATAGTCAATTATAGAAACTTCGAATTGTTAAATACAAATTATTAGTGCAAATTATAACTTGAAGATCTGAACGTGTAATTGTCAAAGACAGAACTTAGATTTCATAACTTCAAATTATGATTGCTAATTATAACTTGAAGATCTGAACTTGTAATAGTCAAATACAGAACTTAAAATTGATAGCTTATAATTATAATTGCAAATTATAACTTGAAGATCTGAACTTGTAATAGTGAATTACAGAACTTAGATTTGTTAAATACTAATTATTATTTCAAATTATAACTTGAAGATCTGAACTTGTAATAGGTAAATACAGAACTTCGAATTGTTAATTTCAAACTAAGATTGTAAATAATAATTTGAAGTTCTGAACTTGTAATAGTCAAATACAGAACTTCGAATTGTTAAATACAAATTATTAGTGCAAATTATAACTTGAAGATCTGAACTTGTAATTGTCAAATACAGAACTTAAAATTGATAGCTTATCATTATAATTGCAAATTATAAGTTGACGATCTGAACATTAAATAGGTAAATACAGAACTACTAATTGTTAATTTCAAACTAAGATTGTAATTAATAATTTGAAGATCTGAACTTGTAATAGTCAAATACAGATCTCCGAATTGTTAAATACAAATTATTAGTACAAATTATAACTTAAAGATCTGATCTTGTATTTGTCAAATACAGCACTTAGAATTCATAACTTCAAATTATGATTGCAAATTATAACTGGAAGATCTGAACTTGGAATTGTCAAATACAGAACTTAGAACTCATAACTTCAAATTATGATTGCTAATTATAACATGAAGATCTGAACTTGTAATCGTCAAATACAGAACTAAAAATTGATAGCTTATAATTATAATTGCAAATTATAACTTGAAGAACTGAATTTGTAATAGTTAAATACAGAACTTTTAATTGTTAATTTCAAACTAAGATTGTAAATAATAATTTGAAGATCTGAACTTGGAATAGTCAAATACAGAACTTCGAATTGTTAAATACAAATTATTAGTGCAAATTATAACTTGAAGATCTGAACTTGTAATTGTCAAATTCAGAACTTAAAATTGATAGCTTATAATTATAATTGCAAATTATAAGTTGTAGATCTGAACTTGTAATAGGTAAATACAGAACTTCTAATTGTTAATTTCAAACTAAGATTGTAATTAATAATTTGAAGATCTGAACTTGTAATAGTCAAATATAGAAACTTCGAATTGTTAAATACAAATTATTAGTGCAAATTATAACTTGAAGATCTGAACTTGTAATTGTCAAATACAGAACTTAGAATTGATAGCTTATAATTATAATTGCAAATTATAACTTGAAGATCTGAACTTGTAATAGTGAATTACAGAACTTCTAATTGTTAATTTCAAACTAAGATTGTAAATAATAATTTGAAGATCTGAACTTGTAATAGTCAAATACAGAACTTTGAATTGTTAAATACAAATTATTAGTGCAAATTATAACTTGAAGATCTGAACTTGTAATTGTCAAATACAGAACTTAGAATTGATAGCTTATAATTATAATTGCAAATTATAACTTGAAGATCTGAACTTGTAATAGTGAATTACAGAACTTCTAATTGTTAATTTCAAACTAAGATTGTAAATAATAATTTGAAGTTCTGAACTTGTAATAGTCAAATACAGAACTTCGAATTGTTAAATACAAATTATTAGTGCAAATTATAACTTGAAGATCTGAACTTGTAATTGTCAAATACAGAACTTAAAATTGATAGCTTATCATTATAATTGCAAATTATAAGTTGACGATCTGAACATTAAATAGGTAAATACAGAACTACTAATTGTTAATTTCAAACTAAGATTGTAATTAATAATTTGAAGATCTGAACTTGTAATAGTCAAATACAGATCTCCGAATTGTTAAATACAAATTATTAGTACAAATTATAACTTAAAGATCTGATCTTGTATTTGTCAAATACAGCACTTAGAATTCATAACTTCAAATTATGATTGCAAATTATAACTGGAAGATCTGAACTTGGAATTGTCAAATACAGAACTTAGAACTCATAACTTCAAATTATGATTGCTAATTATAACATGAAGATCTGAACTTGTAATCGTCAAATACAGAACTAAAAATTGATAGCTTATAATTATAATTGCAAATTATAACTTGAAGAACTGAATTTGTAATAGTTAAATACAGAACTTTTAATTGTTAATTTCAAACTAAGATTGTAAATAATAATTTGAAGATCTGAACTTGGAATAGTCAAATACAGAACTTCGAATTGTTAAATACAAATTATTAGTGCAAATTATAACTTGAAGATCTGAACTTGTAATTGTCAAATTCAGAACTTAAAATTGATAGCTTATAATTATAATTGCAAATTATAAGTTGTAGATCTGAACTTGTAATAGGTAAATACAGAACTTCTAATTGTTAATTTCAAACTAAGATTGTAATTAATAATTTGAAGATCTGAACTTGTAATAGTCAAATATAGAAACTTCGAATTGTTAAATACAAATTATTAGTGCAAATTATAACTTGAAGATCTGAACTTGTAATTGTCAAATACAGAACTTAGAATTGATAGCTTATAATTATAATTGCAAATTATAACTTGAAGATCTGAACTTGTAATAGTGAATTACAGAACTTCTAATTGTTAATTTCAAACTAAGATTGTAAATAATAATTTGAAGATCTGAACTTGTAATAGTCAAATACAGAACTTTGAATTGTTAAATACAAATTATTAGTGCAAATTATAACTTGAAGATCTGAACTTGTAATTGTCAAATACAGAACTTAAAATTGATAGCTTATAATTATAATTGCAAATTAGAAGTTGAAGATCTGAACTTTAAATAGGTAAATACAGAACTTCTAATTGTTAATTTCAAACTAAGATTGTAATTAATAATTTGAAGATCTGAACTTGTAATAGTCAAATACAGATCTCCGAATTGTTAAATACAAATTATTAGTGCAAATTATAACTTAACGATCTGATCTTGTAATTGTCAAATATAGCACTTAGAATTCATAACTTCAAATTATGATTGCAAATTATAACTGGAAGATCTAAACTTGTAATTGTCAAATACAGAACTTAGAACTCATAACTTCAAATTATGATTGCTAATTATAACATGAAGATCTGAACTTGTAATCGTCAAATACAGAACTAAAAATTGATAGCTTATAATTATAATTGCAAATTAGAAGTTGAAGATCTGAACTTTAAATAGGTAAATACAGAACTTCGAATTGTTAATTTCAAACTAAGATTGTAAATAATAATTTGAAGATCTGAACTTGTAATAGTCAAATACAGATGTCCGAATTGTTAAATACAAATTATTAGTGCAAATTATAACTTAAAGATCTGAACTTGAAATTGTCAAATACAGCACTTAGAATTCATAACTTCAAATTATGATTGCAAATTATAACTGGAAGATCTGAACTTGTAATTGTCAAATACAGAACTTAGAACTCATAACTTCAAATTATGATTGTAAATAATAATTAGAACATCTGAACTTGTAATCCTCAAATCCAGAACTTCGAATTGTTAAATACAAATTATTAGTGCAAATTATAACTTGAAGTTCTGAACTTGTAATTGTCAAATACAGAACTTAGAATTGATAGCTTATAATTATAATTGCAAATTATAACTTGAAGATCTGAACTTGTAATAGTGAATTACAGAACTTCTAATTGTTAATTTCAAACTAAGATTGTAAATAATAATTTGAAGATCTGAACTTGTAATAGTCAAATACAGAACATTGAATTGTTAAATACAAATTATTAGTGCAAATTATAACTTGAAGATCTGAACTTGTAATTGTCAAATACAGAACTTAAAATTGATAGCTTATAATTATAATTGCAAATTAGAAGTTGAAGATCTGAACTTTAAATAGGTAAATACAGAACTTCTAATTGTTAATTTCAAACTAAGATTGTAAATAATAATTTGAAGATCTGAACTTGTAATAGTCAAATACAGAACTTCGAATTGTTAAATACAAATTATTAGTGCAAATTATAACTTGAAGATCTGAACTTGTAATTGACAAATACAGAACTTAAAATTGATAGCTTATAATTATAATTGCAAATTATAAGTTGAAGATCTGGACTTGTATTAGGTAAATACAGAACTTCGAATTGTTAATTTCAAACTAAGATTGTAATTAATAATTTGAAGATCTGAACTTGTAATAGTCAATTATAGAAACTTCGAATTGTTAAATACAAATTATTAGTGCAAATTATAACTTGAAGATCTGAACGTGTAATTGTCAAAGACAGAACTTAGATTTCATAACTTCAAATTATGATTGCTAATTATAACTTGAAGATCTGAACTTGTAATAGTCAAATACAGAACTTAAAATTGATAGCTTATAATTATAATTGCAAATTATAACTTGAAGATCTGAACTTGTAATAGTGAATTACAGAACTTAGATTTGTTAAATACTAATTATTATTTCAAATTATAACTTGAAGATCTGAACTTGTAATAGGTAAATACAGAACTTCGAATTGTTAATTTCAAACTAAGATTGTAAATAATAATTTGAAGTTCTGAACTTGTAATAGTCAAATACAGAACTTCGAATTGTTAAATACAAATTATTAGTGCAAATTATAACTTGAAGATCTGAACTTGTAATTGTCAAATACAGAACTTAAAATTGATAGCTTATCATTATAATTGCAAATTATAAGTTGACGATCTGAACATTAAATAGGTAAATACAGAACTACTAATTGTTAATTTCAAACTAAGATTGTAATTAATAATTTGAAGATCTGAACTTGTAATAGTCAAATACAGATCTCCGAATTGTTAAATACAAATTATTAGTACAAATTATAACTTAAAGATCTGATCTTGTATTTGTCAAATACAGCACTTATAATTCATAACTTCAAATTATGATTGCAAATTATAACTGGAAGATCTGAACTTGGAATTGTCAAATACAGAACTTAGAACTCATAACTTCAAATTATGATTGCTAATTATAACATGAAGATCTGAACTTGTAATCGTCAAATACAGAACTAAAAATTGATAGCTTATAATTATAATTGCAAATTATAACTTGAAGAACTGAATTTGTAATAGTTAAATACAGAACTTTTAATTGTTAATTTCAAACTAAGATTGTAAATAATAATTTGAAGATCTGAACTTGGAATAGTCAAATATAGAACTTCGAATTGTTAAATACAAATTATTAGTGCAAATTATAACTTGAAGATCTGAACTTGTAATTGTCAAATTCAGAACTTAAAATTGATAGCTTATAATTATAATTGCAAATTATAAGTTGTAGATCTGAACTTGTAATAGGTAAATACAGAACTTCTAATTGTTAATTTCAAACTAAGATTGTAATTAATAATTTGAAGATCTGAACTTGTAATAGTCAAATATAGAAACTTCGAATTGTTAAATACAAATTATTAGTGCAAATTATAACTTGAAGATCTGAACGTGTAATTGTCAAAGACAGAACTTAGAATTCATAACTTCAAATTATGATTGCTAATTATAACTTGAAGATCTGAACTTGTAATAGTCAAATACAGAACTTAAAATTGATAGCTTATAATTATAATTGCAAATTATAACTTGAAGATCTGAACTTGTAATAGTGAATTACAGAACTTCTAATTGTTAATTTCAAACTAAGATTGTAAATAATAATTTGAAGATCTGAACTTGTAATAGTCAAATACAGAATTTTGAATTGTTAAATACAAATTATTAGTGCAAATTATAACTTGTAGATCTGAACTTGTAATTGTCAAATACAGAACTTAAAATTGATAGCTTATAATTATAATTGCAAATTAGAAGTTGAAGATCTGAACTTTAAATAGGTAAATACAGAACTTCTAATTGTTAATTTCAAACTAAGATTGTAATTAATAATTTGAAGATCTGAACTTGTAATAGTCAAATACAGATCTCCGAATTGTTAAATACAAATTATTAGTGCAAATTCTAACTTAACGATCTGATCTCGTAATTGTCAAATATAGCACTTAGAATTCATAACTTCAAATTATGATTGCAAATTATAACTGGAAGATCTAAACTTGTAATTGTCAAATACAGAACTTAGAACTCATAACTTCAAATTATGATTGCTAATTATAACATGAAGATCTGAACTTGTAATCGTCAAATACAGAACTAAAAATTGATAGCTTATAATTATAATTGCAAATTAGAAGTTGAAGATCTGAACTTTAAATAGGTAAATACAGAACTTCGAATTGTTAATTTCAAACTAAGATTGTAAATAATAATTTGAAGATCTGAACTTGTAATAGTCAAATACAGATGTCCGAATTGTTAAATACAAATTATTAGTGCAAATTATAACTTAAAGATCTGAACTTGTAATTGTCAAATACAGCACTTAGAATTCATAACTTCAAATTATGATTGCAAATTATAACTGGAAGATCTGAACTTGTAATTGTCAAATACAGAACTTAGAACTCATAACTTCAAATTATGATTGTAAATAATAATTAGAACATTTGAACTTGTAATCCTCAAATCCAGAACTTCGAATTGTTAAATACAAATTATTAGTGCAAATTATAACTTGAAGTTCTGAACTTGTAATTGTCAAATACAGAACTTAGAATTGATAGCTTATAATTATAATTGCAAATTATAACTTGAAGATCTGAACTTGTAATAGTGAATTACAGAACTTCTAATTGTTAATTTCAAACTAAGATTGTAAATAATAATTTGAAGATCTGAACTTGTAATAGTCAAATACAGAACTTTGAATTGTTAAATACAAATTATTAGTGCAAATTATAACTTGAAGATCTGAACTTGTAATTGTCAAATACAGAACTTAAAATTGATAGCTTATAATTATAATTGCAAATTAGAAGTTGAAGATCTGAACTTTAAATAGGTAAATACAGAACTTCTAATTGTTAATTTCAAACTAAGATTGTAATTAATAATTTGAAGAACTGAACTTGTAATAGTCAAATACAGATCTCCGAATTGTTAAATACAAATTATTAGTGCAAAATTATAACTTAAAGAACTGATCTTGTAATTGTCAAATACAGCACTTAGAATTGATAACTTCAAATTATGATTGCAAATTATAACTGGAAGATCTGAACTCGTAATTGTCAAATGCAGAACTTAGACCTCATAACTTCAAATTATGATTGCTAATTATAACATGAAGATCTGAACTTGTAATCGTCAAATACAGAACTAAAAATTGTTAGCTTATAATTGGCGCGTGTATGTGAAAAGTGGTATAAGTCTAAAAACCGAGTTTCGAGAAAATCAGCGTTAAATACAAAATTTTTAATTTGCCTCGCAAATTTATAGTTGGGTAAATATTTTGACACTTTTTTTTCTATAGCTAAATAATTAGGGGATGTTTCAATGAGTCATATATAAATATTAATTAGTTCAAGAATTGGGGGCGGGGAAGTCCCACACTGAAAAAAAGATTCATCGCATTGATGAAAAATTCATCATCTTTCAGCCGATGTAGAAAATTCTTTAAATTGATGAACAAAATTCATCACAATAAAGAATTTTGTCATCAATACTATGAATTTTTCATCAACATGATGAATTTTTTACATAGTTTTAATTTTTTTAATTATTTTTTTCAGTGCAGTTTTCACAATATTTACTGAAAATATTCTATTTTATATCGTTTATCACAAAAGATATTAGGTAGGAAAGGAACATACTTTATGCTGTACATGTAGATATATACCATAAAACGTTTATTTTTAATGGTTCAAGTCGACATGTACATATTTTCACAACAATAAGATGGACATATACCATTATACACCCTGTACAAACCGGAAATAAAGGGTTTTTAGACTTTCACTAAGTGCGGATGATCACTTTAAAAACGTCTCCACTAAAATCTCAAATTCGGTATTTTAGGACATATACCACTTTTCACATACACGCGCCAATTATAATTGCAAATTATAACTTGAAGAACTGAATTTGTAATAGGTAAATACAGAACTTCGAATTGTTAATTTCAAACTAAGATTGTAAATAATAATTTGAAGATCTGAACTTGTAATAATCAAATACAGAACTTCGAATTGTTAAATACAAATTATTAGTGCAAATTATAACTTGAAGATCTGAACTTGTAATTGTCAAATACAGAACTTAAAATTGATAGCTTATAATTATAATTGCAAATTATAAGTTGAAGATCTGAACTTGTAATAGGTAAATACAGAACTTCGAATTGTTAATTTCAAACTAAGATTGTAATTAATAATTTGAAGATCTGAACTTGTAATAGTCAAATACAGAACTTCGAATTGTTAAATGCAAATTATTAGTGCAAATTATAACTTGAAGATCTGAACTTGTAATTGACAAATACAGAACTTAAAATTGATAGCTTATAATTATAATTGCAAATTATAAGTTGAAGATCTGGACTTGTATTAGGTAAATACAGAACTTCGAATTGTTAATTTCACACTAAGATTGTAATTAATAATTTGAAGATCTGAACTTGTAATAGTCAAATATAGAAACTTCGAATTGTTAAATACAAATTATTAGTGCAAATTATAACTTGAAGATCTGAACGTGTAATTGTCAAAGACAGAACTTAGAATTCATAACTTCAAATTATGATTGCTAATTATAACTTGAAGATCTGAACTTGTAATAGTCAAATACAGAACTTCGAATTGTTAATTTCAAACTAAGATTGTAAATAATAATTTGAAGATCTGAACTTGTAATTGTCAAATACAGAACTTAGAATTGATAGCTTATAATTATAATTGCAAATTATAACTTGAAGATCTGAACTTGTAATAGTGAATTGCAGAACTTCTAATTGTTAATTTCAAACTAAGATTGTAAATAATAATTTGAAGATCTGAACTTGTAATAGTCAAATACAGAACTTTGAATTGTTAAATACAAATTATTAGTGCAAATTATAACTTGAAGATCTGAACTTGTAATTGTCAAATACAGAACTTAAAATTGATAGCTTATAATTATAATTGCAAATTAGAAGTTGAAGATCTGAACTTTAAATAGGTAAATACAGAACTTCTAATTGTTAATTTCAAACTAAGATTGTAATTAATAATTTGAAGATCTGAACTTGTAATAGTCAAATACAGATCTCCGAATTGTTAAATACAAATTATTAGTGCAAATTATAACTTAAAGATCTGATCTTGTAATTGTCAAATACAGAACTTAAAATTGATAGCTTATCATTATAATTGCAAATTATAAGTTGACGATCTGAACATTAAATAGGTAAATACAGAACTACTAATTGTTAATTTCAAACTAAGATTGTAATTAATAATTTGAAGATCTGAACTTGTAATAGTCAAATACAGATCTCCGAATTGTTAAATACAAATTATTAGTACAAATTATAACTTAAAGATCTGATCTTGTATTTGTCAAATACAGCACTTAGAATTCATAACTTCAAATTATGATTGCAAATTATAACTGGAAGATCTGAACTTGGAATTGTCAAATACAGAACTTAGAACTCATAACTTCAAATTATGATTGCTAATTATAACATGAAGATCTGAACTTGTAATCGTCAAATACAGAACTTAAAATTGATAGCTTATAATTATAATTGCAAATTATAAGTTGAAGATCTGAACTTGTAATAGGTAAATACAGAACTTCGAATTGTTAATTTCAAACTAAGATTGTAATTAATAATTTGAAGATCTGAACTTGTAATAGTCAAATACAGAACTTCGAATTGTTAAATGCAAATTATTAGTGCAAATTATAACTTGAAGATCTGAACTTGTAATTGACAAATACAGAACTTAAAATTGATAGCTTATAATTATAATTGCAAATTATAAGTTGAAGATCTGGACTTGTATTAGGTAAATACAGAACTTCGAATTGTTAATTTCACACTAAGATTGTAATTAATAATTTGAAGATCTGAACTTGTAATAGTCAAATATAGAAACTTCGAATTGTTAAATACAAATTATTAGTGCAAATTATAACTTGAAGATCTGAACGTGTAATTGTCAAAGACAGAACTTAGAATTCATAACTTCAAATTATGATTGCTAATTATAACTTGAAGATCTGAACTTGTAATAGTCAAATACAGAACTTAAAATTGATAGCTTATAATTATAATTGCAAATTATAACTTGAAGAACTGAATTTGTAATAGGTAAATACAGAACTTCGAATTGTTAATTTCAAACTAAGATTGTAAATAATAATTTGAAGATCTGAACTTGTAATTGTCAAATACAGAACTTAGAATTGATAGCTTATAATTATAATTGCAAATTATAACTTGAAGATCTGAACTTGTAATAGTGAATTGCAGAACTTCTAATTGTTAATTTCAAACTAAGATTGTAAATAATAATTTGAAGATCTGAACTTGTAATAGTCAAATACAGAACTTTGAATTGTTAAATACAAATTATTAGTGCAAATTATAACTTGAAGATCTGAACTTGTAATTGTCAAATACAGAACTTAAAATTGATAGCTTATAATTATAATTGCAAATTAGAAGTTGAAGATCTGAACTTTAAATAGGTAAATACAGAACTTCTAATTGTTAATTTCAAACTAAGATTGTAATTAATAATTTGAAGATCTGAACTTGTAATAGTCAAATACAGATGTCCGAATTGTTAAATACAAATTATTAGTGCAAATTATAACTTAAAGATCTGAACTTGTAATTGTCAAATACAGCACTTAGAATTCATAACTTCAAATTATGATTGCAAATTATAACTGGAAGATCTGAACTTGTAATTGTCAAATACAGAACTTAGAACTCATAACTTCAAATTATGATTGTAAATAATAATTAGAACATCTGAACTTGTAATCCTCAAATCCAGAACTTCGAATTGTTAAATACAAATTATTAGTGCAAATTATAACTTGAAGTTCTGAACTTGTAATTGTCAAATACAGAACTTAGAATTGATAGCTTATAATTATAATTGCAAATTATAACTTGAAGATCTGAACTTGTAATAGTGAATTACAGAACTTCTAATTGTTAATTTCAAACTAAGATTGTAAATAATAATTTGAAGATCTGAACTTGTAATAGTCAAATACAGAACTTTGAATTGTTAAATACAAATTATTAGTGCAAATTATAACTTGAAGATCTGAACTTGTAATTGTCAAATACAGAACTTAAAATTGATAGCTTATAATTATAATTGCAAATTAGAAGTTGAAGATCTGAACTTTAAATAGGTAAATACAGAACTTCTAATTGTTAATTTCAAACTAAGATTGTAATTAATAATTTGAAGATCTGAACTTGTAATAGTCAAATACAGATCTCCGAATTGTTAAATACAAATTATTAGTGCAAATTATAACTTAAAGAACTGATCTTGTAATTGTCAAATACAGCACTTAGAATTGATAACTTCAAATTATGATTGCAAATTATAACTGGAAGATCTGAACTCGTAATTGTCAAATGCAGAACTTAGACCTCATAACTTCAAATTATGATTGCTAATTATAACATGAAGATCTGAACTTGTAATCGTCAAATACAGAACTAAAAATTGATAGCTTATAATTATAATTGCAAATTATAACTTGAAGAACTGAATTTGTAATAGGTAAATACAGAACTTCGAATTGTTAATTTCAAACTAAGATTGTAAATAATAATTTGAAGATCTGAACTTGTAATAATCAAATACAGAACTTCGAATTGTTAAATACAAATTATTAGTGCAAATTATAACTTGAAGATCTGAACTTGTAATTGTCAAATACAGAACTTAAAATTGATAGCTTATAATTATAATTGCAAATTATAAGTTGAAGATCTGAACTTTTAATAGGTAAATACAGAACTTCGAATTGTTAATTTCAAACTAAGATTGTAATTAATAATTTGAAGATCTGAACTTGTAATAGTCAAATACAGAACTTCGAATTGTTAAATGCAAATTATTAGTGCAAATTATAACTTGAAGATCTGAACTTGTAATTGACAAATACAGAACTTAAAATTGATAGCTTATAATTATAATTGCAAATTATAAGTTGAAGATCTGGACTTGTATTAGGTAAATACAGAACTTCGAATTGTTAATTTCACACTAAGATTGTAATTAATAATTTGAAGATCTGAACTTGTAATAGTCAAATATAGAAACTTCGAATTGTTAAATACAAATTATTAGTGCAAATTATAACTTGAAGATCTGAACGTGTAATTGTCAAAGACAGAACTTAGAATTCATAACTTCAAATTATGATTGCTAATTATAACTTGAAGATCTGAACTTGTAATAGTCAAATACAGAACTTAAAATTGATAGCTTATAATTATAATTGCAAATTATAACTTGAAGAACTGAATTTGTAATAGGTAAATACAGAACTTCGAATTGTTAATTTCAAACTAAGATTGTAAATAATAATTTGAAGATCTGAACTTGTAATTGTCAAATACAGAACTTAGAATTGATAGCTTATAATTATAATTGCAAATTATAACTTGAAGATCTGAACTTGTAATAGTGAATTGCAGAACTTCTAATTGTTAATTTCAAACTAAGATTGTAAATAATAATTTGAAGATCTGAACTTGTAATAGTCAAATACAGAACTTTGAATTGTTAAATACAAATTATTAGTGCAAATTATAACTTGAAGATCTGAACTTGTAATTGTCAAATACAGAACTTAAAATTGATAGCTTATAATTATAATTGCAAATTAGAAGTTGAAGATCTGAACTTTAAATAGGTAAATACAGAACTTCTAATTGTTAATTTCAAACTAAGATTGTAATTAATAATTTGAAGATCTGAACTTGTAATAGTCAAATACAGATCTCCGAATTGTTAAATACAAATTATTAGTGCAAATTATAACTTAAAGATCTGATCTTGTAATTGTCAAATACAGCACTTAGAATTGATAACTTCAAATTATGATTGCAAATTATAACATGAAGATCTGAACTTGTAATCGTCAAATACAGAACTAAAAATTGATAGCTTATAATTATAATTGCAAATTATAACTTGAAGAACTGAATTTGTAATAGGTAAATACAGAACTTCGAATTGTTAATTTCAAACTAAGATTGTAAATAATAATTTGAAGATCTGAACTTGTAATAGTCAAATACAGAACTTCGAATTGTTAAATACAAATTATTAGTGCAAATTATAACTTGAAGATCTGAACTTGTAATTGTCAAATACAGAACTTAAAATTGATTGCTTATAATTATAACTGCAAATTATAAGTTGAAGATCTGAACTTGTAATAGGTGAATACAGAACTTCGAATTGTTAATTTCAAACTAAGATTGTAATTAATAATTTGAAGATCTGAACTTGTAATAGTCAAATACAGAACTTCGAATTGTTAAATACAAATTATTAGTGCAAATTATAACTTGAAGATCTGAACTTGTAATTGTCAAATACAGAACTTAAAATTGATAGCTTATAATTATAATTGCAAATTATAAGTTGAAGATCTGGACTTGTATTAGGTAAATACAGAACTTCGAATTGTTAATTTCAAACTAAGATTGTAATTAATAATTTGAAGATCTGAACTTGAAATAGTCAAATATAGAAACTTCGAATTGTTAAATACAAATTATTAGTGCAAATTATAACTTGAAGATCTGAACTTGTAATTGTCAAATACAGCACTAAGAATTCATAACTTCAAATTATGATTGCTAATTATAACTTGAAGATCTGAACTTGTAATAGTCAAATACAGAACTTAAAATTGATAGCTTATAATTATAATTGCAAATTATAACTTGAAGAACTGAATTTGTAATAGGTAAATACAGAACTTCGAATTGTTAATTTCAAACTAAGATTGTAAATAATAATTTGAAGATCTGAACTTGTAATAGGTAAATACAGAACTTCAAATTGTTAATTTCAAACTAAGATTGTAATTAATAATTTGAAGATCTGAACTTGTAATAGTCAAATACAAAACTTCGAATTGTTAAATACAAATTATTAGTGCAAATTATAACTTGAAGATCTGAACTTGTAATTGTCAAATACAGAACTTAAAATTGATAGCTTATAATTATAATTGCAAATTATAAGTTGACGATCTGAACATTAAATAGGTAAATACAGAACTACTAATTGTTAATTTCAAACTAAGATTGTAATTAATAATTTGAAGATCTGAACTTGTAATAGTCAAATACAGATCTCCGAATTGTTAAATACAAATTATTAGTACAAATTATAACTTAAAGATCTGATCTTGTATTTGTCAAATACAGCACTTAGAATTCATAACTTCAAATTATGATTGCAAATTATAACTGGAAGATCTGAACTTGGAATTGTCAAATACAGAACTTAGAACTCATAACTTCAAATTATGATTGCTAATTATAACATGAAGATCTGAACTTGTAATCGTCAAATACAGAACTAAAAATTGATAGTTTATAATTATAATTGCAAATTATAACTTGAAGAACTGAATTTGTAATAGGTAAATACAGAACTTCGAATTGTTAATTTCAAACTAAGATTGTAAATAATAATTTGAAGATCTGAACTTGTAATAGTCAAATACAGAACTTCGAATTGTTAAATACAAATTATTAGTGCAAATTATAACTTGAAGATCTGAACTTGTAATTGTCAAATTCAGAACTTAAAATTGATAGCTTATAATTATAATTGCAAATTATAAGTTGTAGATCTGAACTTGTAATAGGTAAATACAGAACTTCTAATTGTTAATTTCAAACTAAGATTGTAATTAATAATTTGAAGATCTGAACTTGTAATAGTCAAATATAGAAACTTCGAATTGTTAAATACAAATTATTAGTGCAAATTATAACTTGAAGATCTGAACGTGTAATTGTCAAAGACAGAACTTAGAATTCATAACTTCAAATTATGATTGCTAATTATAACTTGAAGATCTGAACTTGTAATAGTGAAATACAGAACTTAAAATTGATAGCTTATAATTATAATTGCAAATTATAACTTGAAGAACTGAATTTGTAATAGGTAAATACAGAACTTCGAATTGTTAATTTCAAACTAAGATTGTAATTAATAATTTGAAGATCTGAACTTGAAATAGTCAAATACAGATCTCCGAATTGTTAAATACAAATTATTAGTGCAAATTATAACTTAAAGATCTGATCTTGTAATTGTCAAATACAGCACTTAGAATTGATAACTTCAAATTATGATTGCAAATTATAACATGAAGATCTGAACTTGTAATCGACAAATACAGAACTAAAAATTGATAGCTTATAATTATAATTGCAAATTATAACTTGAAGAACTCAATTTGTAATAGGTAAATACAGAACTTCGAATTGTTAATTTCAAACTAAGATTGTAAATAATAATTTGAAGATCTGAACTTGTAATAGTCAAATACAGAACTTCGAATTGTTAAATACAAATTATT
This sequence comes from Cantharis lateralis, assembly GCA_963170105.1. NCBI lineage: Eukaryota > Metazoa > Arthropoda > Insecta > Coleoptera > Cantharidae > Cantharis > Cantharis lateralis. The sequence continues at coordinate 24,415,479 of OY720628.1, forward strand.
GGTGCAAATTATAACTTGAAGATCTGAACTTGTAATTGTCAAATACAGAACTTAAAATTGATAGCTTATAATTATAATAGCAAATTATAAGTTGACGATCTGAACATTAAATAGGTAAATACAGAACTACTAATTGTTAATTTCAAACTAAGATTGTAATTAATAATTTGAAGATCTGAACTTGTAATAGTCAAATACAGATCTCCGAATTGTTAAATACAAATTATTAGTACAAATTATAACTTAAAGATCTGATCTTGAATTTGTCAAATACAGCACTTAGAATTCATAACTTCAAATTATGATTGCAAATTATAACTGGAAGATCTGAACTTGGAATTGTCAAATACAGAACTTAGAGCTCATAACTTCAAATTATGATTGCTAATTATAACATGAAGATCTGAACTTGTAATCGTCAAATACAGAACTAAAAATTGATAGCTTATAATTATAATTGCAAATTATAACTTGAAGAACTGAATTTGTAATAGGTAAATACAGAACTTCGTATTGTTAATTTCAAACTAAGATTGTAAATAATAATTTGAAGATCTGAACTTGTAATAGTCAAATACAGAACTTCGAATTGTTAAATACAAATTATTAGTGCAAATTATAACTTGAAGATCTGAACTTGTAATTGTCAAATTCAGAACTTAAAATTGATAGCTTATAATTATAATTGCAAATTATAAGTTGTAGATCTGAACTTGTAATAGGTAAATACAGAACTTCTAATTGTTAATTTCAAACTAAGATTGTAATTAATAATTTGAAGATCTGAACTTGTAATAGTCAAATATACAAACTTCGAATTGTTAAATACAAATTATTAGTGCAAATTATAACTTGAAGATCTGAACGTGTAATTGTCAAAGACAGAACTTAGAATTCATAACTTCAAATTATGATTGCTAATTATAACTTGAAGATCTGAACTTGTAATAGTCAAATACAGAACTTAAAATTGATAGCTTATAATTATAATTGCAAATTATAACTTGAAGAACTGAATTTGTAATAGGTAAATACAGAACTTCGAATTGTTAATTTCAAACTAAGATTGTAATTAATAATTTGAAGATCTGAACTTGTAATAGTCAAATACAGATCTCCGAATTGTTAAATACAAATTATTAGTGCAAATTATAACTTAAAGATCTGATCTTGTAATTGTCAAATACAGCACTTAGAATTGATAACTTCAAATTATGATTGCAAATTATAACATGAAGATCTGAACTTGAAATCGTCAAATACAGAACTAAAAATTGATAGCTTATAATTATAATTGCAAATTATAACTTGAAGAACTGAATTTGTAATAGGTAAATACAGAACTTCGAATTGTTAATTTCAAACTAAGATTGTAAATAATAATTTGAAGATCTGAACTTGTAATAGTCAAATACAGAACTTCGAATTGTTAAATACAAATTATTGGTGCAAATTATAACTTGTAGATCTGAACTTGTAATTGTCAAATACAGAACTTAAAATTGATAGCTTATAATTATAATTGCAAATTATAAGTTGAAGATCTGAACTTGTAATAGGTAAATACAGAACTTCGAATTGTTAATTTCAAACTAAGATTGTAATTAATAATTTGAAGATCTGAACTTGTAATAGTCAAATACAGAACTTCGAATTGTTAAATACAAATTATTAGTGCAAATTATAACTTGAAGATCTGAACTTGTAATTGACAAATACAGAACTTAAAATTGATAGCTTATAATTATAATTGCAAATTATAAGTTGAAGATCTGGACTTGTATTAGGTAAATACAGAACTTCGAATTGTTAATTTCAAACTAAGGTTGTAATTAATAATTTGAAGATCTGAACTTGTAATAGTCAAATATAGAAACTACGAATTGTTAAATACAAATTATTAGTGCAAATTATAACTTGAAGATCTGAACCTGTAATTGTCAAAGACAGAACTTAGAATTCATAACTTCAAATTATGATTGCTAATTATAACTTGAAGATCTGAACTTGTAATAGTCAAATACAGAACTTAAAATTGATAGCTTATAATTATAATTGCAAATTATAACTTGAAGAACTGAATTTGTAATAGGTAAATACAGAACTTCGAATTGTTAATTTCAAACTAAGATTGTAAAAAATAATTTGAAGATCTGAACTTGTAATAGGTAAATACAGAACTTCGAATTGTTAATTTCAAACTAAGATTGTAATTAATAATTTGAAGATCTGAACTTGTAATAGTCAAATACAAAACTTCGAATTGTTAAATACAAATTATTAGTGCAAAGTATAACTTGAAGATCTGAACTTGTAATTGTCAAATACAGCACTAAGAATTCATAACTTCAAATTATGATTGCAAATTATAACTTGAAGATCTGAACTTGTAATAGTCAAATACAGAACTTCAAATTGTTAAATACTAATTATTAGTGCAAATTATAACTTGAAGATCTGAACTTGTAATTGTCAAATACAGCACTAAGAATTCATAACTTCAAATTATGATTGCAAATTATAACTTGAAGATCTGAACTTGTAATAGTCAAATACAGAACTTCAAATTGTTAAATACTAATTATTAGTGCAAAGTATAACTTGAAGATCTGAACTTGTAATTGTCAAATACAGCACTAAGAATTCATAACTTCAAATTATGATTGCAAATTATAACTTGAAGATCTGAACTTGTAATAGTCAAATACAGAACTTCGAATTGTTAAATACAAATTATTAGTGCAAATTATAACTTGAAGATCTGAACTTGTAATTGTCAAATACAGAACTTAGAATTGATAGCTTATAATTATAATTGCAAATTATAACTTGAAGATCTGAACTTGTAATAGTGAATTACAGAATTTAGATTTGTTAAATACTAATTATTATTTCAAATTATAACTTGAAGATCTGAACTTGTAATTGTCAAATACGGAACTTAAAATTGAAAGCTTATAATTATAATTGCAAATTATAACTTGAAGATCTGAACTTGTAATAGGTAAATACAGAACTTCGAATTGTTAATTTCAAACTAAGATTGTAAATAATAATTTGAAGTTCTGAACTTGTAATAGTCAAATACAGAACTTCGAATTGTTAAATACAAATTATTAGTGCAAATTATAACTTGAAGATCTGAACTTGTAATTGTCAAATACAGAACTTAAAATTGATAGCTTATAATTATAATTGCAAATTATAAGTTGAAGATCTGAACTTGTAATAGGTAAATACAGAACTTCGAATTGTTAATTACAAACTAAGATTGTAATTAATAATTTGAAGATCTGAACTTGTAATAGTCAAATACAGAACTTCGAATTGTTAAATACAAATTATTAGGCAAATTATAACTTGAAGATCTGAACTTGTAATTGACAAATACAGAACTTAAAATTGATAGCTTATAATTATAATTGCAAATTATAAGTTGAAGATCTGAACTTGTAATAGGTAAATACAGAACTTCGAATTGTTAATTTCAAACTAAGATTGTAATTAATAATTTGAAGATCTGAACTTGTAATAGTCAAATACAAAACTTCGAATTGTTAAATACAAATTATTAGTGCAAAGTATAACTTGAAGATCTGAACTTGTAATTGTCAAATACAGCACTAAGAATTCATAACTTCAAATTATGATTGCAAATTATAACTTGAAGATCTGAACTTGTAATTGTCAAATACAGAACTTAGAATTCATAACTTCAAATTATGATTGTAAATAATAATTAGAAGAACTTGTAATAGTCAAATACAGAAATTAGAATTGTAAAATTCAAATTATGATTGCAAATTATAACTTGAAGATCTGAACTTGTAATAGTCAAATACAGAACTTCAAATTGTTAAATACAAATTATTAGTGCAAATTATAACTTGAAGATCTGAACTTGTAATTGTCAAATACAGAACTTAAAATTGATAGCTTATAATTAAAATTGCAAATTATAAGTTGAAGATCTGAACTTGTAATAGGTAAATACAGAACTAAAAATTGATAGCTTATAATTATAATTGCAAATTATAACTTGAAGAACTGAATTTGTAATAGGTAAATACAGAACTTCGAATTGTTAATTTCAAACTAAGATTGAAAATAATAATTTGAATATCTGAACTTGTAATAGTCAAATACAGATCTCCGAATTGTTAAATACAAATTATTAGTGCAAATTATAACTTAAAGATCTGAACTTGTAATTGTCAAATACAGCACTTAGAATTCATAACTTCAAATTATGATTGCAAATTATAACTGGAAGATCTGAACTTGTAATTGTCAAATACAGAACTTAGAACTCATAACTTCAAATTATGATTGTAAATAATAATTAGAACATCTGAACTTGTAATCCTCAAATACAGAACTTCGAATTGTTAAATACAAATTATTAGTGCAAATTATAACTTGAAGTTCTGAACTTGTAATTGTCAAATACAGAACTTAGAATTGATAGCTTATAATTATAATTGCAAATTATAACTTGAAGATCTGAACTTGTAATAGTGAATTACAGAACTTCTAATTGTTAATTTCAAACTAAGATTGTAAATAATAATTTGAAGATCTGAACTTGTAATAGTCAAATACAGAACTTTGAATTGTTAAATACAAATTATTAGTGCAAATTATAACTTGAAGATCTGAACTTGTAATTGTCAAATACAGAACTTAAAATTGATAGCTTATAATTATAATTGCAAATTAGAAGTTGAAGATCTGAACTTTAAATAGGTAAATACACAACTTCTAATTGTTAATTTCAAACTAAGATTGTAATTAATAATTTGAAGAACTGAACTTGTAATAGTCAAATACAGATCTCCGAATTGTTAAATACAAATTATTAGTGCAAATTATAACTTAAAGATCTGATCTTGTAATTGTCAAATACAGCACTTAGAATTGATAACTTCAAATTATGATTGCAAATTATAACATGAAGATCTGAACTTGTAATCGTCAAATACAGAACTAAAAATTGATAGCTTATAATTATAATTGCAAATTATAACTTGAAGAACTGAATTTGTAATAGGTAAATACAGAACTTCGAATTGTTAATTTCAAACTAAGATTGTAAATAATAATTTGAAGATCTGAACTTGTAATAGTCAAATACAGAACTTCGAATTGTTAAATACAAATTATTAGTGCAAATTATAACTTGAAGATCTGAACTTGTAATTGTCAAATACAGAACTTAAAATTGATAGCTTATAATTATAATTTCAAATTATAAGTTGAAGATCTGAACTTGTAATAGGTAAATACAGAACTTCGAATTGTTAATTTCAAACTAAGATTGTAATTAATAATTTGAAGATCTGAACTTGTAATAGTCAAATACAGAACTTCGAATTGTTAAATACAAATTATTAGTGCAAATTATAACTGGAAGATCTGAACTTGTAATTGTCAAATACAGAACTTAGAACTCATAACTTCAAATTATGATTGCTAATTATAACTTGAAGATCTGAACTTATAATAGTCAAATACAGAACTTAGAATTGTAAAATTTAAATTAAGAATGCAAATTATAACTTGAAGATCTGAACTTGTAATAGTCAAATACAGAACTTCGAATTGTTAAATACAAATTATTAGTGCAAATTATAACTTGAAGATCTGAACTTGTAATTGTCAAATACAGAACTTAAAATTGATAGTTTATAATTATACTTGCAAATTATAAGTTGAAGATCTGAACTTGTAATAGGTAAATACAGAACTTCTAATTGTTAATTTCAAACTAAGATTGTAAATAATAATTTGAAGATCTGAACTTGTAATAGTCAAATACAGAACTTCGAATTGTTAAATACAAATTATTAGTGCAAATTATAACTTGAAGATCTGAACTTGTAATTGTCAAATACAGAACTTAGAATTGATAGCTTATAATTATAATTGCAAATTATAACTTGCAGATCTGAACTTGTAATAGTGAATTACAGAACTTAGATTTGTTAAATACTAATTATTATTTCAAATTATAACTTGAAGATCTGAACTTGTAATTGTCAAATACGGAACTTAAAATTGAAAGCTTATAATTATAATTGCAAATTATAACTTGAAGATCTGAACTTGTAATAGGTAAATACTGAACTTCTAATTGTTAATTTCAAACTAAGATTGTAAATAATAATTTGAAGATCTGAACTTGTAATAGTCAAATACAGAACTTTGAATTGTTAAATACAAATTATTAGTGCAAATTATAACTTGAAGATCTGAACTTGTATTTGTCAAATACAGAACTTAAAATTGATAGCTTATAATTATAATTGCAAATTAGAAGTTGAAGATCTGAACTTTAAATAGGTAAATACAGAACTTCTAATTGTTAATTTCAAACTAAGATTGTAATTAATAATTTGAAGATCTGAACTTGTAATAGTCAAATACAGATCTCCGAATTGTTAAATACAAATTATTAGTGCAAATTATAACTTAAAGATCTGACCTTGTAATTGTCAAATACAGCACTTAGAATTGATAACTTCAAATTATGATTACAAATTATAACTGGAAGATCTGAACTCGTAATTGTCAAATGCAGAACTTAGACCTCATAACTTCAAATTATGATTGCTAATTATAACATGAAGATCTGAACTTGTAATCGTCAAATACAGAACTAAAAATTGATAGCTTATAATTATAATTGCAAATTATAACTTGAAGAACTGAATTTGTAATAGGTAAATACAGAACCTCGAATTGTTAATTTCAAACTAAGATTGTAAATAATAATTTCAAGATCTGAACTTGTAATAGTCAAATACAGAACTTCGAATTGTTAAATACAAATTATTAGTGCAAATTATAACTTGAATATCTGAACTTGTAATTGTCAAATACAGAACTTAAAATTGATAGCTTATAATTATAATTGCAAATTATAAGTTGAAGATCTGAACTTGTAATAGGTAAATACAGAACTTCGAATTGTTAATTTCAAACTAAGATTGTAATTAATAATTTGAAGATCTGAACTTGTAATATTCAAATACAGAACTTCGAATTGTTAAATACAAATTATTAGTGCAAATTATAACTTGAAGATCTGAACTTGTAATTGACAAATACAGAACTTAAAATTGATAGCTTATAATTATAATTGCAAATTATAAGTTGAAGATCTGGACTTGTATTAGGTAAATACAGAACTTCGAATTGTTAATTTCAAACTAAGATTGTAATTAATAAGTTGAAGATCTGAACTTGTAATAGTCAAATATAGAAACTTCGAATTGTTAAATACAAATTATTAGAGCAAATTATAACTTGAAGATCTGAACGTGTAATTGTCAAAGACAGAACTAAGAATTCATAACTTCAAATTATGATTGCTAATTATAACTTGAAGATCTGAACTTGTAATAGTCAAATACAGAACTTAAAATTGATAGCTTATAATTATAATTGCAAATTATAACTTGAAGATCTGAACTTGTAATAGTGAATTGCAGAACTTCTAATTGTTAATTTCAAACTAAGATTGTAAATAATAATTTGAAGATCTGAACTTGTAATAGTCAAATACAGAACTTTGAATTGTTAAATACAAATTATTAGTGCAAATTATAACTTGAAGATCTGAACTTGTAATTGTCAAATACAGAACTTAAAATTGATAGCTTATAATTATAATTGCAAATTAGAAGTTGAAGATCTGAACTTTAAATAGGTAAATACAGAACTTCTAATTGTTAATTTCAAACTAAGATTGTAAATAATAATTTGAAGATCTGAACTTGTAATAGTCAAATACAGAACTTTGAATTGTTAAATACAAATTATTAGTGCAAATTATAACTTGAAGATCTGAACTTGTAATTGTCAAATACAGAACTTAAAATTGATAGCTTATAATTATAATTGCAAATTAGAAGTTGAAGATCTGAACTTTAAATAGGTAAATACAGAACTTCTAATTGTTAATTTCAAACTAAGATTGTAATTAATAATTTGAAGATCTGAACTTGTAATAGTCAAATACAGATCTCCGAATTGTTAAATACAAATTATTAGTGCAAATTATAACTTAAAGATCTGATCTTGTAATTGTCAAATACAGCACTTAGAATTGATAACTTCAAATTATGATTGCAAATTATAACATGAAGATCTGAACTTGTAATCGTCAAATACAGAACTAAAAATTGATAGCTTATAATTATAATTGCAAATTATAACTTGAAGAACTGAATTTGTAATAGGTAAATACAGAACTTCGAATTGTTAATTTCAAACTAAGATTGTAAATAATAATTTGAAGATCTGAACTTGTAATAGTCAAATACAGAACTTCGAATTGTTAAATACAAATTATTAGTGCAAATTATAACTTGAAGATCTGAACTTGTAATTGTCAAATACAGAACTTAAAATTGATAGCTTATAATTATAATTGCAAATTATAAGTTGAAGATCTGAACTTGTAATAGGTAAATACAGAACTTCGAATTGTTAATTTCAAACTAAGATTGTAATTAATAATTTGAAGATCTGAACTTGTAATAGTCAAATACAGAACTTCGAATTGTTAAATACAAATTATTAGTGCAAATTATAACTGGAAGATCTGAACTTGTAATTGTCAAATACAGAACTTAGAACTCATAACTTCAAATTATGATTGCTAATTATAACTTGAAGATCTGAACTTATAATAGTCAAATACAGAACTTAGAATTGTAAAATTCAAATTAAGAATGCAAATTATAACTTGAAGATCTGAACTTGTAATAGTCAAATACAGAACTTCGAATTGTTAAATACAAATTATTAGTGCAAATTATAACTTGAAGATCTGAACTTGTAATTGTCAAATACAGAACTTAAAATTGATAGTTTATAATTATACTTGCAAATTATAAGTTGAAGATCTGAACTTGTAATAGGTAAATACAGAACTTCTAATTGTTAATTTCAAACTAAGATTGTAAATAATAATTTGAAGATCTGAACTTGTAATAGTCAAATACAGAACTTCGAATTGTTAAATACAAATTATTAGTGCAAATTATAACTTGAAGATCTGAACTTGTAATTGTCAAATACAGAACTTAGAATTGATAGCTTATAATTATAATTGCAAATTATAACTTGAAGATCTGAACTTGTAATAGTGAATTACAGAACTTAGATTTGTTAAATACTAATTATTATTTCAAATTATAACTTGAAGATCTGAACTTGTAATTGTCAAATACGGAACTTAAAATTGAAAGCTTATAATTATAATTGCAAATTATAACTTGAAGATCTGAACTTGTAATAGGTAAATACTGAACTTCTAATTGTTAATTTCAAACTAAGATTGTAAATAATAATTTGAAGATCTGAACTTGTAATAGTCAAATACAGAACTTTGAATTGTTAAATACAAATTATTAGTGCAAATTATAACTTGAAGATCTGAACTTGTATTTGTCAAATACAGAACTTAAAATTGATAGCTTATAATTATAATTGCAAATTAGACGTTGAAGATCTGAACTTTAAATAGGTAAATACAGAACTTCTAATTGTTAATTTCAAACTAAGATTGTAATTAATAATTTGAAGATCTGAACTTGTAATAGTCAAATACAGATCTCCGAATTGTTAAATACAAATTATTAGTGCAAATTATAACTTAAAGATCTGACCTTGTAATTGTCAAATACAGCACTTAGAATTGATAACTTCAAATTATGATTACAAATTATAACTGGAAGATCTGAACTCGTAATTGTCAAATGCAGAACTTAGACCTCATAACTTCAAATTATGATTGCTAATTATAACATGAAGATCTGAACTTGTAATCGTCAAATACAGAACTAAAAATTGATAGCTTATAATTATAATTGCAAATTATAACTTGAAGAACTGAATTTGTAATAGGTAAATACAGAACCTCGAATTGTTAATTTCAAACTAAGATTGTAAATAATAATTTGAAGATCTGAACTTGTAATAGTCAAATACAGAACTTCGAATTGTTAAATACAAATTATTAGTGCAAATTATAACTTGAATATCTGAACTTGTAATTGTCAAATACAGAACTTAAAATTGATAGCTTATAATTATAATTGCAAATTATAAGTTGAAGATCTGAACTTGTAATAGGTAAATACAGAACTTCGAATAGTTAATTTCAAACTAAGATTGTAATTAATAATTTGAAGATCTGAACTTGTAATATTCAAATACAGAACTTCGAATTGTTAAATACAAATTATTAGTGCAAATTATAACTTGAAGATCTGAACTTGTAATTGACAAATACAGAACTTAAAATTGATAGCTTATAATTATAATTGCAAATTATAAGTTGAAGATCTGGACTTGTATTAGGTAAATACAGAACTTCGAATTGTTAATTTCAAACTAAGATTGTAATTAATAATTTGAAGATCTGAACTTGTAATAGTCAAATATAGAAACTTCGAATTGTTAAATACAAATTATTAGGGCAAATTATAACTTGAAGATCTGAACGTGTAATTGTCAAAGACAGAACTAAGAATTCATAACTTCAAATTATGATTGCTAATTATAACTTGAAGATCTGAACTTGTAATAGTCAAATACAGAACTTAAAATTGATAGCTTATAATTATAATTGCAAATTATAACTTGAAGATCTGAACTTGTAATAGTGAATTGCAGAACTTCTAATTGTTAATTTCAAACTAAGATTGTAAATAATAATTTGAAGATCTGAACTTGTAATAGTCAAATACAGAACTTTGAATTGTTAAATACAAATTATTAGTGCAAATTATAACTTGAAGATCTGAACTTGTAATTGTCAAATACAGAACTTAAAATTGATAGCTTATAATTATAATTGCAAATTAGAAGTTGAAGATCTGAACTTTAAATAGGTAAATACAGAACTTCTAATTGTTAATTTCAAACTAAGATTGTAAATAATAATTTGAAGATCTGAACTTGTAATAGTCAAATACAGAACTTTGAATTGTTAAATACAAATTATTAGTGCAAATTATAACTTGAAGATCTGAACTTGTAATTGTCAAATACAGAACTTAAAATTGATAGCTTATAATTATAATTGCAAATTAGAAGTTGAAGATCTGAACTTTAAATAGGTAAATACAGAACTTCTAATTGTTAATTTCAAACTAAGATTGTAATTAATAATTTGAAGATCTGAACTTGTAATAGTCAAATACAGATCTCCGAATTGTTAAATACAAATTATTAGTGCAAATTATAACTTAAAGATCTGATCTTGTAATTGTCAAATACAGCACTTAGAATTGATAACTTCAAATTATGATTGCAAATTATAACATGAAGATCTGAACTTGTAATCGTCAAATACAGAACTAAAAATTGATAGCTTATAATTATAATTGCAAATTATAACTTGAAGAACTGAATTTGTAATAGGTAAATACAGAACTTCGAATTGTTAATTTCAAACTAAGATTGTAAATAATAATTTGAAGATCTGAACTTGTAATAGTCAAATACAGAACTTCGAATTGTTAAATACAAATTATTAGTGCAAATTATAACTTGAAGATCTGAACTTGTAATTGTCAAATACAGAACTTAAAATTGATAGCTTATAATTATAATTGCAAATTATAAGTTAAAGATCTGAACTTGTAATAGGTAAATACAGAACTTCGAATTGTTAATTTCAAACTAAGATTGTAATTAATAATTTGAAGATCTGAACTTGTAATAGTCAAATACAGAACTTCGATTAGTGCAAATTATAACTGGAAGATCTGAACTTGTAATTGTCAAATACAGAACTTCGAATTGTTAAATACAAATTATTAGTGCAAATTATAACTTGAAGATCTGAACTTGTAATTGTCAAATACAGAACTTAAAATTGATAGTTTATAATTATACTTGCAAATTATAAGTTGAAGATCTGAACTTGTAATAGGTAAATACAGAACTTCTAATTGTTAATTTCAAACTAAGATTGTAAATAATAATTTGAAGATCTGAACTTGTAATAGTCAAATACAGAACTTCGAATTGTTAAATACAAATTATTAGTGCAAATTATAACTTGAAGATCTGAACTTGTAATTGTCAAATACAGAACTTAGAATTGATAGCTTATAATTATAATTGCAAATTATAACTTGAAGATCTGAACTTGTAATAGTGAATTACAGAACTTAGATTTGTTAAATACTAATTATTATTTCAAATTATAACTTGAAGATCTGAACTTGTAATTGTCAAATACGGAACTTAAAATTGAAAGCTTATAATTATAATTGCAAATTATAACTTGAAGATCTGAACTTGTAATAGGTAAATACTGAACTTCTAATTGTTAATTTCAAACTAACATTTCAAATAATAATTTGAAGTTCTGAACTTGTAATAGTCAAATACAGAACTTCGAATTGTTAAATACAAATTATTAGTGCAAATTATAACTTGAAGATCTGAACTTGTAATTGTCAAATACAGAACTTAAAATTGATAGCTTATAATTATAATTGCAAATTATAAGTTGAAGATCTGAACTTGTAATAGGTAAATACAGAACTTCTAATTGTTAAATACAAATTATTAGTGCAAATTATAACTTGAAGATCTGAACTTGTAATTGTCAAATACAGAACTTAAAATTGATAGCTTATAATTATAATTGCAAATTATAAGTTGAAGATCTGAACTTGTAATAGGTAAATACAGAACTTCGAATTGTTAATTTCAAACTAAGATTGTAATTAATAATTTGAAGATCTGAACTTGTAATAGTCAAATACAGATGTCCGAATTGTTAAATACAAATTATTAGTGGAAATTATAACTTAAAGATCTGAACTTGTAATTGTCAAATACAGCACTTAGAATTCATAACTTCAAATTATGATTGCAAATTATAACTGGAAGATCTGAACTTGTAATTGTCAAATACAGAACTTAGAACTCATAACTTCAAATTATGATTGTAAATAATAATTAGAACATCTGAACTTGTAATCCTCAAATACAGAACTTCGAATTGTTAAATACAAATTATTAGTGCAAATTATAACTTGAAGTTCTGAACTTGTAATTGTCAAATACAGAACTTAGAATTGATAGCTTATAATTATAATTGCAAATTATAACTTGAAGATCTGAACTTGTAATAGTGAATTACAGAACTTCTAATTGTTAATTTCAAACTAAGATTGTAAATAATAATTTGAAGATCTGAACTTGTAATAGTCAAATACAGAACTTTGAATTGTTAAATACAAATTATTAGTGCAAATTATAACTTGAAGATCTGAACTTGTAATTGTCAAATACAGAACTTAAAATTGATAGCTTATAATTATAATTGCAAATTAGAAGTTGAAGATCTGAACTTTAAATAGGTAAATACAGAACTTCTAATTGTTAATTTCAAACTAAGATTGTAATTAATAATTTGAAGATCTGAACTTGTAATAGTCAAATACAGATCTCCGAATTGTTAAATACAAATTATTAGTGCAAATTATAACTTAAAGATCTGATCTTGTAATTGTCAAATACAGCACTTAGAATTGATAACTTCAAATTATGATTGCAAATTATAAGTTGAAGATCTGGACTTGTATTAGGTAAATACAGAACTTCGAATTGTTAATTTCAAACTAAGATTGTAATTAATAATTTGAAGATCTGAACTTGTAATAGTCAAATATAGAAACTTCGAATTGTTAAATACAAATTATTAGTGCAAATTATAACTTGAAGATCTGAACCTGTAATTGAATCGGTCAATGCAGAAAGTGAATATGTCCAAATTTTGGCGGTTTTGAGTTTGACATGTGGTCGTATTAATTTGAGGTAGATCTAGCGATTGGTGAAGATATAAAATTAATCCCTGTATTCGTTACGTTTAAAATCATGCTTGAAATAAGCATATAGTGCAGAAACTCAATATGTCCCGGACATGTTTAGTTTCTGCAGTACAAACTGTTATGGTTACCTTAGTTTTCTACACTATCTGCAATTAATGTCGATTTTAAAATTTTACTTAGTTTTGTTGGGCTGATAGGTGTTTTAGGGTTACCTATAGTAGTGTTAAAAACATACCCCTGTATTCATAATAATTTTAGAAAGTTACAATAGGTTTACAAACCCTTTAAAATGCATGTGTCATACAACACCAATCACAAACGTTCATTAGTCAATATTATAAGGTTCTCATTGATTGTTTAACTTTAATGAGCATTTTAACTAAAATAGGATTAAAACACTCTTTAAATATTTTTATGAATTCAGAGGTAAATATATAATAATATATTCATCTGCGACGGAAAGTGAAGATGATATTTACCCAAAAAGAAGAAAAGGGGAAAAAAACACTTTTAAATACAAACGCAATATTATCCGAAATTCTAAGGTAGCCGGTGAAAAACATTTAAATTGGAATGGGAAAACAGTTGAGACTCGAAAAACTGGCAATCTTTCCACATTTCGAAATTTTTCCAGTTTGAATTTAATCACGAGAAACAGGGAATAATAACCGCTTATGATTTCATAGGAGGGATATCCAAGCACTCGTTTCAACTGGGATTAACAAAGGGACCTGTTCCAATGCCAACTAAAAAAGCATACTATAATAAAATACCAATTAATATCAAGAAACAAAATGATATAGGCAAAGTATAACAGTATATCCTGAAGATTTCAAATATTTTTATAATTAAATATTAAATATCTCCGTAAGACGGAGAACAAGTGGATAGAGAAGAAGAATTTAATGTGCTAGATATAATACAGTGTCCCAAAACTCAAAATTATCCCTTGAAGGGATCAAAATATGACCTTAGTAAAAATAACTGAAAATTAACTCATGAGTAAGGCAAATAAAATTTTTTTTCTAAAAGTATCAAACTATTAGTTTTATTTTGGTATGTGATCAATTGCAGGGGTAATCATAGGTTTGCGCAATCTAAATTAGATTCTTAGAATATGTCATCTGTGGCACTCGAAAAATTGATTTGAGGTCTCAATATTCACGAAATTTTCAAAAGTGCTAATATCTCAAAAACGAACGACTTTTTACTAAGGTCATATTTTGATATTCTGGTCAGTCATGAGCATACATATATCAGCCCTCCAAGGGATGACGTTGGGTTTTAGGACACCCTGTATACCTAACAGTTACAAAATAATTAATAAATTTTCTGTTTAAACCTACTCTTTTATTGTTTTTCTTTATACCGACCACATTCAATGCAGAAAGTAAATATGTCCATGATGTTATAATCGTTTTAATTGCAAAACTGATAAAAAAAAATTCAGTTATTAATATGAATATGACTTAAAATTACTTGTACTACAGATAAAAAATATTTCACAATATTTAATTTTGATATTAATGCAGACAAACAGTTTTTTGTAATTTACTCAAAACTACTGCCAATGGACATATTCACTTTCTGCATTGACCGATTCAATTGTCAAAGACAGAACTTAGAATTCATAACTTCAAATTATGATTGCTAATTATAACTTGAAGATCTGAACTTGTAATAGTCAAATACAGAACTTAAAATTGATAGCTTATAATTATAATTGCAAATTATAACTTGAAGAACTGAATTTGTAATAGGTAAATACAGAACTTCGAATTGTTAATTTCAAACTAAGATTGTAAATAATAATTTGAAGATCTGAACTTGTAATAAGTAAATACAGAACTTCAAATTGTTAATTTCAAACTAAGATTGTAATTAATAATTTGAAGATCTGAACTTGTAATAGTCAAATACAAAACTTCGAATTGTTAAATACAAATTATTAGTGCAAAGTATAACTTGAAGATCTGAACTTGTAATTGTCAAATACAGCACTAAGAATTCATAACTTCAAATTATGATTGTAAATAATAATTAGAAGAACTTGTAATAGTCAAATACAGAAATTAGAATTGTAAAATTCAAATTATGATTGCAAATTATAACTTGAAGATCTGAACTTGTAATAGTCAAATACAGAACTTCAAATTGTTAAATACTAATTATTAGTGCAAATTATAACTTGAAGATCTGAACTTGTAATTGTCAAATACAGAACTTAAAATTGATAGCTTATAATTATAATTGCAAATTATAAGTTGAAGATCTGAACTTGTAATAGGTACATACAGAACTTCGAATTGTTAATTTCAAACTAAGATTGTAAATAATAATTTGAAGTTCTGAACTTATAATAGTCAAATACAGAACTTCGAATTGTTAAATACAAATTATTAGTGCAAATTATAACTTGAAGATATGAACTTGTAATTGTCAAATACAGAACTTAGAATTGATAGCTTATAATTTTAATTGCAAATTATAACTTGAAGATCTGAACTTGTAATAGTGAATTACAGAACTTAGATTTGTAAAATACTAATTATTATATCAAATTATAACTTGAAGATCTGAACTTGTAATAGGTAAATACAGAACTTCGAATTGTTAATTTCAAACTAAGATTGTAAATAATAATTTGAAGTTCTGAACTTGTAATAGTCAAATACAGAACTTCGAATTGTTAAATACAAATTATTAGTGCAAATTATAACTTGAAGATCTGAACTTGTAATTGTCAAATACAGAACTTAAAATTGATAGCTTAAAATTATAATTGCAAATTATAAGTTGACGATCTGAACATTAAATAGGTAAATACAGAACTACTAATTGTTAATTTCAAACTAAGATTGTAATTAATAATTTGAAGATCTGAACTTGTAATAGTCAAATACAGATCTCCGAATTGTTAAATACAAATTATTAGTACAAATTATAACTTAAAGATCTGATCTTGTATTTGTCAAATACAGCACTTAGAATTCATAACTTCAAATTATGATTGCAAATTATAACTGGAAGATCTGAACTTGGAATTGTCAAATACAGAACTTAGAACTCATAACTTCAAATTATGATTGCTAATTATAACATGAAGATCTGAACTTGTAATCGTCAAATACAGAACTAAAAATTGATAGCTTATAATTATAATTGCAAATTATAACTTGAAGAACTGAATTTGTAATAGGTAAATACAGAACTTCGAATTGTTAATTTCAAACTAAGATTGTAAATAATAATTTGAAGATCTTAACTTGTAATAGTAAAATACAGAACTTCGAATTGTTAAATACAAATTATTAGTGCAAATTATAACTTGATGATCTGAACTTGTAATTGTCAAATTCAGAACTTAAAATTGATAGCTTATAATTATAATTGCAAATTATAAGTTGTAGATCTGAACTTGTAATAGGTAAATACAGAACTTCTAATTGTTAATTTCAAACTAAGATTGTAATTAATAATTTGAAGATCTGAACTTGTAATAGTCAAATATAGAAACTTCGAATTGTTAAATACAAATTATTAGTGCAAATTATAACTTGAAGATCTGAACGTGTAATTGTCAAAGACAGAACTTAGAATTCATAACTTCAAATTATGATTGCTAATTATAACTTGAAGATCTGAACTTGTAATAGTCAAATACAGAACTTAAAATTGATAGCTTATAATTATAATTGCAAATTATAACTTGAAGAACTGAATTTGTAATAGGTAAATACAGAACTTCGAATTGTTAATTTCAAACTAAGATTGTAATTAATAATTTGAAGATCTGAACTTGTAATAGTCAAATACAGATCTCCGAATTGTTAAATACAAATTATTAGTGCAAATTATAACTTAAAGATCTGATCTTGTAATTGTCAAATACAGCACTTAGAATTGATAACTTCAAATTATGATTGCAAATTATAACATGAAGATCTGAACTTGTAATCGTCAAATACAGAACTAAAAATTGATAGCTTATAATTATAATTGCAAATTATAACTTGAAGAACTGAATTTGTAATAGGTAAATACAGAACTTCGAATTGTTAATTTCAAACTAAGATTGTAATTAATAATTTGAAGATCTGAACTTGTAATAGTCAAATACAAAACTTCGAATTGTTAAATACAAATTATTAGTGCAAAGTATAACTTGAAGATCTGAACTTGTAATTGTCAAATACAGCACTAAGAATTCATAACTTCAAATTATGATTGTAAATAATAATTAGAAGAACTTGTAATAGTCAAATACAGAAATTAGAATTGTAAAATTCAAATTATGATTGCAAATTATAACTTGAAGATCTGAACTTGTAATAGTCAAATACAGAACTTCAAATTGTTAAATACTAATTATTAGTGCAAATTATAACTTGAAGATCTGAACTTGTAATTGTCAAATACAGAACTTAAAATTGATAGCTTATAATTATAATTGCAAATTATAAGTTGAAGATCTGAACTTGTAATAGGTAAATACAGAACTTCGAATTGTTAATTTCAAACTAAGATTGTAAATAATAATTTGAAGTTCTGAACTTATAATAGTCAAATACAGAACTTCGAATTGTTAAATACAAATTATTAGTGCAAATTATAACTTGAAGATCTGAACTTGTAATTGTCAAATACAGAACTTAGAATTGATAGCTTATAATTATAATTGCAAATTATAACTTGAAGATCTGAACTTGTAATAGTGAATTACAGAACTTAGATTTGTTAAATACTAATTATTATATCAAATTATAACTTGAAGATCTGAACTTGTAATAGGTAAATACAGAACTTCGAATTGTTAATTTCAAACTAAAATTGTAAATAATAATGTCAAGTTCTGAACTTGTAATAGTCAAATACAGAACTTCGAATTGTTAAATACAAATTATTAGTGCAAATTATAACTTGAAGATCTGAACTTGTAATTGTCAAATACAGAACTTAAAATTGATAGCTTATAATTATAATTGCAAATTATAAGTTGACGATCTGAACATTAAATAGGTAAATACAGAACTACTAATTGTTAATTTCAAACTAAGATTGTAATTAATAATTTGAAGATCTGAACTTGTAATAGTCAAATACAGATCTCCGAATTGTTAAATACAAATTATTAGTACAAATTATAACTTAAAGATCTGATCTTGTATTTGTCAAATACAGCACTTAGAATTCATAACTTCAAATTATGATTGCAAATTATAACTTGAAGATCTGAACTTGGAATTGTCAAATACAGAACTTAGAACTCATAACTTCAAATTATGATTGCTAATTATAACATGAAGATCTGAACTTGTAATCGTCAAATACAGAACTAAAAATTGATAGCTTATAATTATAATTGCAAATTATAACTTGAAGAACTGAATTTGTAATAGGTAAATACAGAACTTCGAATTGTTAATTTCAAACTAAGATTGTAAATAATAATTTGAAGATCTTAACTTGTAATAGTCAAATACAGAACTTCGAATTGTTAAATACAAATTATTAGTGCAAATTATAACTTGAAGATCTGAACTTGTAATTGTCAAATTCAGAACTTAAAATTGATAGCTTATAATTATAATTGCAAATTATAAGTTGTAGATCTGAACTTGTAATAGGTAAATACAGAACTTCTAATTGTTAATTTCAAACTAAGATTGTAATTAATAATTTGAAGATCTGAACTTGTAATAGTCAAATATAGAAACTTCGAATTGTTAAATACAAATTATTAGTGCAAATTATAACTTGAAGATCTGAACGTGTAATTGTCAAAGACAGAACTTAGAATTCATAACTTCAAATTATGATTGCTAATTATAACTTGAAGATCTGAACTTGTAATAGTCAAATACAGAACTTAAAATTGATAGCTTATAATTATAATTGCAAATTATAACTTGAAGAACTGAATTTGTAATAGGTAAATACAGAACTTCGAATTGTTAATTTCAAACTAAGATTGTAATTAATAATTTGAAGATCTGAACTTGTAATAGTCAAATACAGATCTCCGAATTGTTAAATACAAATTATTAGTGCAAATTATAACTTAAAGATCTGATCTTGTAATTGTCAAATACAGCACTTAGAATTGATAACTTCAAATTATGATTGCAAATTATAACATGAAGATCTGAACTTGTAATCGTCAAATACAGAACTAAAAATTGATAGCTTATAATTATAATTGCAAATTATAACTTGAAGAACTGAATTTGTAATAGGTAAATACAGAACTTCGAATTGTTAATTTCAAACTAAGATTGAAATTAATAATTTGAAGATCTGAACTTGTAATAGTCAAATACAAAACTTCGAATTGTTAAATACAAATTATTAGTGCAAAGTATAACTTGAAGATCTGAACTTGTAATTGTCAAATACAGCACTAAGAATTCATAACTTCAAATTATGATTGTAAATAATAATTAGAAGAACTTGTAATAGTCAAATACAGAAATTAGAATTGTAAAATTCAAATTATGATTGCAAATTATAACTTGAAGATCTGAACTTGTAATAGTCAAATACAGAACTTCAAATTGTTAAATACTAATTATTAGTGCAAATTATAACTTGAAGATCTGAACTTGTAATTGTCAAATACAGAACTTAAAATTGATAGCTTATAATTATAATTGCAAATTATAAGTTGAAGATCTGAACTTGTAATAGGTAAATACAGAACTTCGAATTGTTAATTTCAAACTAAGATTGTAAATAATAATTTGAAGTTCTGAACTTATAATAGTCAAATACAGAACTTCGAATTGTTAAATACAAATTATTAGTGCAAATTATAACTTGAAGATCTGAACTTGTAATTGTCAAATACAGAACTTAGAATTGATAGCTTATAATTATAATTGCAAATTATAACTTGAAGATCTGAACTTGTAATAGTGAATTACAGAACTTAGATTTGTTAAATACTAATTATTATATCAAATTATAACTTGAAGATCTGAACTTGTAATAGGTAAATACAGAACTTCGAATTGTTAATTTCAAACTAAAATTGTAAATAATAATGTCAAGTTCTGAACTTGTAATAGTCAAATACAGAACTTCGAATTGTTAAATACAAATTATTAGTTGAAATTATAACTTGAAGATCTGAACTTGTAATTGTCAAATACAGAACTTAAAATTGATAGCTTATAATTATAATTGCAAATTATAAGTTGACGATCTGAACATTAAATAGGTAAATACAGAACTACTAATTGTTAATTTCAAACTAAGATTGTAATTAATAATTTGAAGATCTGAACTTGTAATAGTCAAATACAGATCTCCGAATTGTTAAATACAAATTATTAGTACAAATTATAACTTAAAGATCTGATCTTGTATTTGTCAAATACAGCACTTAGAATTCATAACTTCAAATTATGATTGCAAATTATAACTTGAAGATCTGAACTTGGAATTGTCAAATACAGAACTTAGAACTCATAACTTCAAATTATGATTGCTAATTATAACATGAAGATCTGAACTTGTAATCGTCAAATACAGAACTAAAAATTGATAGCTTATAATTATAATTGCAAATTATAACTTGAAGAACTGAATTTGTAATAGGTAAATACAGAACTTCGAATTGTTAATTTCAAACTAAGATTGTAAATAATAATTTGAAGATCTTAACTTGTAATAGTCAAATACAGAACTTCGAATTGTTAAATACAAATTATTAGTGCAAATTATAACTTGAAGATCTGAACTTGTAATTGTCAAATTCAGAACTTAAAATTGATAGCTTATAATTATAATTGCAAATTATAAGTTGTAGATCTGAACTTGTAATAGGTAAATACAGAACTTCTAATTGTTAATTTCAAACTAAGATTGTAATTAATAATTTGAAGATCTGAACTTGTAATAGTCAAATATAGAAACTTCGAATTGTTAAATACAAATTATTAGTGCAAATTATAACTTGAAGATCTGAACGTGTAATTGTCAAAGACAGAACTTAGAATTCATAACTTCAAATTATGATTGCTAATTATAACTTGAAGATCTGAACTTGTAATAGTCAAATACAGAACTTAAAATTGATAGCTTATAATTATAATTGCAAATTATAACTTGAAGAACTGAATTTGTAATAGGTAAATACAGAACTTCGAATTGTTAATTTCAAACTAAGATTGTAATTAATAATTTGAAGATCTGAACTTGTAATAGTCAAATACAGATCTCCGAATTGTTAAATACAAATTATTAGTGCAAATTATAACTTAAAGATCTGATCTTGTAATTGTCAAATACAGCACTTAGAATTGATAACTTCAAATTATGATTGCAAATTATAACATGAAGATCTGAACTTGTAATCGTCAAATACAGAACTAAAAATTGATAGCTTATAATTATAATTGCAAATTATAACTTGAAGAACTGAATTTGTAATAGGTAAATACAGAACTTCGAATTGTTAATTTCAAACTAAGATTGAAATTAATAATTTGAAGATCTGAACTTGTAATAGTCAAATACAAAACTTCGAATTGTTAAATACAAATTATTAGTGCAAAGTATAACTTGAAGATCTGAACTTGTAATTGTCAAATACAGCACTAAGAATTCATAACTTCAAATTATGATTGTAAATAATAATTAGAAGAACTTGTAATAGTCAAATACAGAAATTAGAATTGTAAAATTCAAATTATGATTGCAAATTATAACTTGAAGATCTGAACTTGTAATAGTCAAATACAGAACTTCAAATTGTTAAATACTAATTATTAGTGCAAATTATAACTTGAAGATCTGAACTTGTAATTGTCAAATACAGAACTTAAAATTGATAGCTTATAATTATAATTGCAAATTATAAGTTGAAGATCTGAACTTGTAATAGGTAAATACAGAACTTCGAATTGTTAATTTCAAACTAAGATTGTAAATAATAATTTGAAGTTCTGAACTTATAATAGTCAAATACAGAACTTCGAATTGTTAAATACAAATTATTAGTGCAAATTATAACTTGAAGATCTGAACTTGTAATTGTCAAATACAGAACTTAGAATTGATAGCTTATAATTATAATTGCAAATTATAACTTGAAGATCTGAACTTGTAATAGTGAATTACAGAACTTAGATTTGTTAAATACTAATTATTATATCAAATTATAACTTGAAGATCTGAACTTGTAATAGGTAAATACAGAACTTCGAATTGTTAATTTCAAACTAAAATTGTAAATAATAATGTCAAGTTCTGAACTTGTAATAGTCAAATACAGAACTTCGAATTGTTAAATACAAATTATTAGTTGAAATTATAACTTGAAGATCTGAACTTGTAATTGTCAAATACAGAACTTAAAATTGATAGCTTATAATTATAATTGCAAATTATAAGTTGACGATCTGAACATTAAATAGGTAAATACAGAACTACTAATTGTTAATTTCAAACTAAGATTGTAATTAATAATTTGAAGATCTGAACTTGTAATAGTCAAATACAGATCTCCGAATTGTTAAATACAAATTATTAGTACAAATTATAACTTAAAGATCTGATCTTGTATTTGTCAAATACAGCACTTAGAATTCATAACTTCAAATTATGATTGCAAATTATAACTTGAAGATCTGAACTTGGAATTGTCAAATACAGAACTTAGAACTCATAACTTCAAATTATGATTGCTAATTATAACATGAAGATCTGAACTTGTAATCGTCAAATACAGAACTAAAAATTGATAGCTTATAATTATAATTGCAAATTATAACTTGAAGAACTGAATTTGTAATAGGTAAATACAGAACTTCGAATTGTTAATTTCAAACTAAGATTGTAAATAATAATTTGAAGATCTTAACTTGTAATAGTCAAATACAGAACTTCGAATTGTTAAATACAAATTATTAGTGCAAATTATAACTTGAAAATCTGAACTTGTAATTGTCAAATTCAGAACTTAAAATTGATAGCTTATAATTATAATTGCAAATTATAAGTTGTAGATCTGAACTTGTAATAGGTAAATACAGAACTTCTAATTGTTAATTTCAAACTAAGATTGTAATTAATAATTTGAAGATCTGAACTTGTAATAGTCAAATATAGAAACTTCGAATTGTTAAATACAAATTATTAGTGCAAATTATAACTTGAAGATCTGAACGTGTAATTGTCAAAGACAGAACTTAGAATTCATAACTTCAAATTATGATTGCTAATTATAACTTGAAGATCTGAACTTGTAATAGTCAAATACAGAACTTAAAATTGATAGCTTATAATTATAATTGCAAATTATAACTTGAAGAACTGAATTTGTAATAGGTAAATACAGAACTTCGAATTGTTAATTTCAAACTAAGATTGTAATTAATAATTTGAAGATCTGAACTTGTAATAGTCAAATACAGATCTCCGAATTGTTAAATACAAATTATTAGTGCAAATTATAACTTAAAGATCTGATCTTGTAATTGTCAAATACAGCACTTAGAATTGATAACTTCAAATTATGATTGCAAATTATAACATGAAGATCTGAACTTGTAATCGTCAAATACAGAACTAAAAATTGATAGCTTATAATTATAATTGCAAATTATAACTTGAAGAACTGAATTTGTAATAGGTAAATACAGAACTTCGAATTGTTAATTTCAAACTAAGATTGAAATTAATAATTTGAAGATCTGAACTTGTAATAGTCAAATACAAAACTTCGAATTGTTAAATACAAATTATTAGTGCAAAGTATAACTTGAAGATCTGAACTTGTAATTGTCAAATACAGCACTAAGAATTCATAACTTCAAATTATGATTGTAAATAATAATTAGAAGAACTTGTAATAGTCAAATACAGAAATTAGAATTGTAAAATTCAAATTATGATTGCAAATTATAACTTGAAGATCTGAACTTGTAATAGTCAAATACAGAACTTCAAATTGTTAAATACTAATTATTAGTGCAAATTATAACTTGAAGATCTGAACTTGTAATTGTCAAATACAGAACTTAAAATTGATAGCTTATAATTATAATTGCAAATTATAAGTTGAAGATCTGAACTTGTAATAGGTAAATACAGAACTTCGAATTGTTAATTTCAAACTAAGATTGTAAATAATAATTTGAAGTTCTGAACTTATAATAGTCAAATACAGAACTTCGAATTGTTAAATACAAATTATTAGTGCAAATTATAACTTGAAGATCTGAACTTGTAATTGTCAAATACAGAACTTAGAATTGATAGCTTATAATTATAATTGCAAATTATAACTTGAAGATCTGAACTTGTAATAGTGAATTACAGAACTTAGATTTGTTAAATACTAATTATTATATCAAATTATAACTTGAAGATCTGAACTTGTAATAGGTAAATACAGAACTTCGAATTGTTAATTTCAAACTAAAATTGTAAATAATAATGTCAAGTTCTGAACTTGTAATAGTCAAATACAGAACTTCGAATTGTTAAATACAAATTATTAGTTGAAATTATAACTTGAAGATCTGAACTTGTAATTGTCAAATACAGAACTTAAAATTGATAGCTTATAATTATAATTGCAAATTATAAGTTGACGATCTGAACATTAAATAGGTAAATACAGAACTACTAATTGTTAATTTCAAACTAAGATTGTAATTAATAATTTGAAGATCTGAACTTGTAATAGTCAAATACAGATCTCCGAATTGTTAAATACAAATTATTAGTACAAATTATAACTTAAAGATCTGATCTTGTATTTGTCAAATACAGCACTTAGAATTCATAACTTCAAATTATGATTGCAAATTATAACTTGAAGATCTGAACTTGGAATTGTCAAATACAGAACTTAGAACTCATAACTTCAAATTATGATTGCTAATTATAACATGAAGATCTGAACTTGTAATCGTCAAATACAGAACTAAAAATTGATAGCTTATAATTATAATTGCAAATTATAACTTGAAGAACTGAATTTGTAATAGGTAAATACAGAACTTCGAATTGTTAATTTCAAACTAAGATTGTAAATAATAATTTGAAGATCTTAACTTGTAATAGTCAAATACAGAACTTCGAATTGTTAAATACAAATTATTAGTGCAAATTATAACTTGAAGATCTGAACTTGTAATTGTCAAATTCAGAACTTAAAATTGATAGCTTATAATTATAATTGCAAATTATAAGTTGTAGATCTGAACTTGTAATAGGTAAATACAGAACTTCTAATTGTTAATTTCAAACTAAGATTGTAATTAATAATTTGAAGATCTGAACTTGTAATAGTCAAATATAGAAACTTCGAATTGTTAAATACAAATTATTAGTGCAAATTATAACTTGAAGATCTGAACGTGTAATTGTCAAAGACAGAACTTAGAATTCATAACTTCAAATTATGATTGCTAATTATAACTTGAAGATCTGAACTTGTAATAGTCAAATACAGAACTTAAAATTGATAGCTTATAATTATAATTGCAAATTATAACTTGAAGAACTGAATTTGTAATAGGTAAATACAGAACTTCGAATTGTTAATTTCAAACTAAGATTGTAATTAATAATTTGAAGATCTGAACTTGTAATAGTCAAATACAGATCTCCGAATTGTTAAATACAAATTATTAGTGCAAATTATAACTTAAAGATCTGATCTTGTAATTGTCAAATACAGCACTTAGAATTGATAACTTCAAATTATGATTGCAAATTATAACATGAAGATCTGAACTTGTAATCGTCAAATACAGAACTAAAAATTGATAGCTTATAATTATAATTGCAAATTATAACTTGAAGAACTGAATTTGTAATAGGTAAATACAGAACTTCGAATTGTTAATTTCAAACTAAGATTGAAATTAATAATTTGAAGATCTGAACTTGTAATAGTCAAATACAAAACTTCGAATTGTTAAATACAAATTATTAGTGCAAAGTATAACTTGAAGATCTGAACTTGTAATTGTCAAATACAGCACTAAGAATTCATAACTTCAAATTATGATTGTAAATAATAATTAGAAGAACTTGTAATAGTCAAATACAGAAATTAGAATTGTAAAATTCAAATTATGATTGCAAATTATAACTTGAAGATCTGAACTTGTAATAGTCAAATACAGAACTTCAAATTGTTAAATACTAATTATTAGTGCAAATTATAACTTGAAGATCTG
This sequence comes from Cantharis lateralis, assembly GCA_963170105.1. NCBI lineage: Eukaryota > Metazoa > Arthropoda > Insecta > Coleoptera > Cantharidae > Cantharis > Cantharis lateralis. The sequence continues at coordinate 24,442,543 of OY720628.1, forward strand.
AACTTGTAATTGTCAAATACAGAACTTAAAATTGATAGCTTATAATTATAATTGCAAATTATAAGTTGAAGATCTGAACTTGTAATAGGTAAATACAGAACTTCGAATTGTTAATTTCAAACTAAGATTGTAAATAATAATTTGAAGTTCTGAACTTATAATAGTCAAATACAGAACTTCGAATTGTTAAATACAAATTATTAGTGCAAATTATAACTTGAAGATCTGAACTTGTAATTGTCAAATACAGAACTTAGAATTGATAGCTTATAATTATAATTGCAAATTATAACTTGAAGATCTGAACTTGTAATAGTGAATTACAGAACTTAGATTTGTTAAATACTAATTATTATATCAAATTATAACTTGAAGATCTGAACTTGTAATAGGTAAATACAGAACTTCGAATTGTTAATTTCAAACTAAAATTGTAAATAATAATGTCAAGTTCTGAACTTGTAATAGTCAAATACAGAACTTCGAATTGTTAAATACAAATTATTAGTTGAAATTATAACTTGAAGATCTGAACTTGTAATTGTCAAATACAGAACTTAAAATTGATAGCTTATAATTATAATTGCAAATTATAAGTTGACGATCTGAACATTAAATAGGTAAATACAGAACTACTAATTGTTAATTTCAAACTAAGATTGTAATTAATAATTTGAAGATCTGAACTTGTAATAGTCAAATACAGATCTCCGAATTGTTAAATACAAATTATTAGTACAAATTATAACTTAAAGATCTGATCTTGTATTTGTCAAATACAGCACTTAGAATTCATAACTTCAAATTATGATTGCAAATTATAACTTGAAGATCTGAACTTGGAATTGTCAAATACAGAACTTAGAACTCATAACTTCAAATTATGATTGCTAATTATAACATGAAGATCTGAACTTGTAATCGTCAAATACAGAACTAAAAATTGATAGCTTATAATTATAATTGCAAATTATAACTTGAAGAACTGAATTTGTAATAGGTAAATACAGAACTTCGAATTGTTAATTTCAAACTAAGATTGTAAATAATAATTTGAAGATCTTAACTTGTAATAGTCAAATACAGAACTTCGAATTGTTAAATACAAATTATTAGTGCAAATTATAACTTGAAGATCTGAACTTGTAATTGTCAAATTCAGAACTTAAAATTGATAGCTTATAATTATAATTGCAAATTATAAGTTGTAGATCTGAACTTGTAATAGGTAAATACAGAACTTCTAATTGTTAATTTCAAACTAAGATTGTAATTAATAATTTGAAGATCTGAACTTGTAATAGTCAAATATAGAAACTTCGAATTGTTAAATACAAATTATTAGTGCAAATTATAACTTGAAGATCTGAACGTGTAATTGTCAAAGACAGAACTTAGAATTCATAACTTCAAATTATGATTGCTAATTATAACTTGAAGATCTGAACTTGTAATAGTCAAATACAGAACTTAAAATTGATAGCTTATAATTATAATTGCAAATTATAACTTGAAGAACTGAATTTGTAATAGGTAAATACAGAACTTCGAATTGTTAATTTCAAACTAAGATTGTAATTAATAATTTGAAGATCTGAACTTGTAATAGTCAAATACAGATCTCCGAATTGTTAAATACAAATTATTAGTGCAAATTATAACTTAAAGATCTGATCTTGTAATTGTCAAATACAGCACTTAGAATTGATAACTTCAAATTATGATTGCAAATTATAACATGTAGATCTGAACTTGTAATCGTCAAATACAGAACTAAAAATTGATAGCTTAAAATTATAATTGCAAATTATAACTTGAAGAACTGAATTTGTAATAGGTAAATACAGAACTTCGAATTGTTAATTTCAAACTAAGATTGTAAATAATAATTTGAAGATCTGAACTTGTAATAGTCAAATACAGAACTTCGAATTGTTAAATACAAATTATTGGTGCAAATTATAACTTGAAGATCTGAACTTGTAATTGTCAAATACAGAACTTAAAATTGATAGCTTATAATTATAATTGCAAATTATAAGTTGAAGATCTGAACTTGTAATAGGTAAATACAGAACTTCGAATTGTTAATTTCAAACTAAGATTGTAATTAATAATTTGAAGATCTGAACTTGTAATAGTCAAATACAGAACTTCGAATTGTTAAATACAAATTATTAGTGCAAATTATAACTTGAAGATCTGAACTTGTAATTGACAAATACAGAACTTAAAATTGATAGCTTATAATTATAATTGCAAATTATAAGTTGAAGATCTGGACTTGTATTAGGTAAATACAGAACTTCGAATTGTTAATTTCAAACTAAGATTGTAATTAATAATTTGAAGATCTGAACTTGTAATAGTCAAATATAGAAACTACGAATTGGTAAATACAATATATTAGTGCAAATTATAACTTGAAGATCTGAACCTGTAATTGTCAAAGACAGAACTTAGAATTCATAACTTCCAATTATGATTGCTAATTATAACTTGAAGATCTGAACTTGTAATAGTCAAATACAGAACTTAAAATTGATAGCTTATAATTATAATTGCAAATTATAACTTGAAGAACTGAATTTGTAATAGGTAAATACAGAACTTCGAATTGTTAATTTCAAACTAAGATTGTAAATAATAATTTGAAGATCTGAACTTGTAATAGGTAAATACAGAATTTCGAATTGTTAATTTCAAACTAAGATTGTAATTAATAATTAGAAGATCTGAACTTGTAATAGTCAAATACAAAACTTCGAATTGTTAAATACAAATTATTAGTGCAAAGTATACCTTGAAGATCTGAACTTGTAATTGTCAAATACAGCACTAAGAATTCATAACTTCAAATTATGATTGCAAATTATAACTTGAAGATCTGAACTTGTAATTGTCAATTACAGAACTTAGAATTCATAACTTCAAATTATGATTGTAAATAATAATTAGAAGAACTTGTAATAGTCAAATACTGAAATTAGAATTGTAAAATTCAAATTATGATTGCAAATTATAACTTGAAGATCTGAACTTGTAATAGTCAAATACAGAACTTCAAATTGTTAAATACTAATTATTAGTGCAAATTATAACTTGAAGATCTGAACTTGTAATTGTCAAATACAGAACTTAAAATTGCTAGCCTATAATTATAATTGCAAATTATAAGTTGAAGATCTGAACTTGTAATAGGTAAATACAGAACTTCGAATTGTTAATTTCAAACTAAGATTGTAAATAATAATTTGAAGTTCTGAACTTATAATAGTCAAATACAGAACTTCGAATTGTTAAATACAAATTATTAGTGCAAATTATAACTTGAAGATCTGAACTTGTAATTGTCAAATACAGAACTTAGAATTGATAGCTTATAATTATAATTGCAAATTCTAACTTGAAGATCTGAACTTGTAATAGTGAATTACAGAACTTAGATTTGTTAAATACTAATTATTATTTCAAATTATAACTTGAAGATCTGAACTTGTAATTGTCAAATACGGAACTTAAAATTGAAAGCTTATAATTATAATTGCAAATTATAACTTGAAGATCTGAACTTGTAATAGGTAAATACAGAACTTCGAATTGTTAATTTCAAACTAAGATTGTAAATAATAATTTGAAGTTCTGAACTTGTAATAGTCAAATACAGAACTTCGAATTGTTAAATACAAATTATTAGTGCAAATTATAACTTGAAGATCTGAACTTGTAATTGTCAAATACAGAACTTAAAATTGATAGCTTATAATTATAATTGCAAATTATAAGTTGACGATCTGAACATTAAATAGGTAAATACAGAACTACTAATTGTTAATTTCAAACTAAGATTGTAATTAATAATTTGAAGATCTGAACTTGTAATAGTCAAATACAGATCTCCGAATTGTTAAATACAAATTATTAGTACAAATTATAACTTAAAGATCTGATCTTGTATTTGTCAAATACAGCACTTAGAATTCATAACTTCAAATTATGATTGCAAATTATAACTGGAAGATCTGAACTTGGAATTGTCAAATACAGAACTTAGAACTCATAACTTCAAATTATGATTGCTAATTATAACATGAAGATCTGAACTTGTAATCGTCAAATACAGAACTAAAAATTGATAGGTTACAATTATAATTGCAAATTATAACTTGAAGAACTGAATTTGTAATAGGTATATACAGAACTTCGAATTGTTAATTTCAAACTAAGATTGTAAATAATAGTTTGAAGATCTGAACTTGTAATAGTCAAATACAGAACTTCGAATTGTTAAATACAATATTTGAAGTGACGTCAAGCGAAGTTTATTTATATTATTATTTTTTAAAAAGTACTTCTTCGCATTAATTTGTAAATATGTATTTTATTTATTCACAACATGTTTCGCACGAATTATCGTGCATCGTCAGGTGTCTACAGAATACAATGTAATATTAGTAAAAAATTAAATTAGAAAGAAAACGATTTTACATACCAAATAAATTAATTCTTAGGATAATTAAATATATAAATTAGGATGTTATTGTTAATTATAAATAATGTGGAAAATTTTTTAATTTAAGTTTGGTTTGGAATGTTTTAAAATTTAAAAAAATTTTTAAAATTTTTGAAGTTGACAGTTATATTATAATGAAAGTGGAAAAACAAAAATGCGGGAAAGTTGAAAATTTTTTAATGTTTAAAAATCTAGGAAGTTGTATTTAAAAAAGTATTATAAAGTGGTGTAAAATTCAGTAATTCATGTTTGTTTAAAAGAAGTTCATTTTTATTGGTGGCTTTTTGAATTTCATAAGATTCCCAGATAATTCTTTTCAAATATTTATCTTCCCTATGTAAAATTTTTGTTTTGTTGTGATTAATTTTGTGATTTTTTAGTTTTAAATGTTTCGAAACTTGGGAAATTGAGTTAGTTCGTTCGTGTTCGGCTAGTCTAAGTTCTAATCTCCGGCCAGTTTGTCCAATATAACAAAAATCGCAGTCATTACAAAATATTTTATATACTCCGTTTGATAAGTTATTGTTAGGTTGAAGTTTAACATTACATAAAAGGTTTGTAAGATTGGAAGTTGTTTTTTCTGCTAGTGTAATATTGTGTAGTTTACATATATTAGTCATTTTAGTGTTTATGTGGCCGTGATATTTAATAGCTTTATATATTTTGATGGTTTTGTTTGTGTCGTTGTTATTAAAATATGGGTGTTCTTTTTTCATCTTCACTTTTTTTATTAATTTGTCGATTAATTTGGTTGTGTATCCATTGTTTAGTGCAAGTTGTTTTATTATGTTGAATTCATTGGTTTGGTTATAGTTCGAAAGAGGTAAATTAAAAACATGTTCAATATGGGATAGAAAAGCAGATAATTTATGTTTGTAAGAGTGGTGTGATTGTGAAGGGATTAATGTGTCGGTTAATGTGGGTTTTCTGTATATATTGAAATGTAGTGAATTTTGTATTATAGTTAGTTCCAGATCGAGGAAATTTAGTTTGTGGTTGTTTTCAGTTTCTAAAGTAAAAGTTATGTTGTTGTGAATGTTGTTTATTTGTGTAAAAAAATTATTTAATTCAATTGAGTTTCCGGTCCATAGAATAAGAATGTCGTCAACATATCTATGCCAACTAAGACAAAGTTTAGATAAGGGTAGTTTATGAATTTCAGTTTCAATAAAATCCATAAATATGTTGGCTAAGAGAGGTGAGATAGGTTAACCCATGGGTGTTCCGTCTTTCATTTGATAAAATTTTTTGTTAAAAGTAAAAAAATTTTGTTGGGTTGTTATAAGGATTAGATTATATAAAGCATTAATATCATCAGGATCAAGCCAAGGATCAAGGTTGTTCGTAAGAAATTTTGTATTAAATTTAGAGATTCGTCAATTGGGATGCTGGGATAGAGGTTACAGACATCAAAGGAGATAAGTTGTGCGTTGTTTGGAAGTTTTAAGTTTTTTATTTGTTTAGTTAAGTCATATGAATTTTTGATCGAGTAAGGAGATTTATAGTCGAGATGTTGTGTGAAAACGTAATTTAGTGATTTTGCTAATTGATATGCAGGTGATTTGTAATTCGTGGTAATGGGTCGTATAGGAGTATTTGGTTTATGTAGTTTCGGTTGTCCATATAGTTGTGGAATTATTGGGTTCATTGGAATGAGTGTTTGGCATTTTATTTCTAAATTTTCTAAAGTTTTCTCATAAAGTAAGATAGTTTTTTTAAGTTTGTTTGTGTATTTGTTAAGAGGATTTAAATTTAATTCTTTACAACCGCTATCTTGAAGATATTTTTCAGTTTTTTCTAAATATGTGTCTTGATTTAATAATACGAGACCAGCACCTTTGTCAGCCAAAACAACAACAATGTTATTTTCTTGGAGTCGTTTCTTAAGAGACGTTAAAATACTTAGTTCAGTTTTTCGATTTATGGTTGAATGAGACAGAGTTTTCTTCAAATTTAAGAGTTTTTTCTCTTCTTCAAACAATTTGATAGATAGGTTCCTTAGTTGGGCTTCTTCAGAGTGGTATCTAATAGCGTAGTCCATGTCAATGCTAGCTTCAACTAAATTGATATTGTTGGTATTTGGAGCATATTTGTGACCGTTATTAAGTAAAATTTCTTCTTCTTTAGTTAGAATTAAGTTACTATTATTTGTGTATCTAGGGTTTTTTTGGCTGACAAAGGTGCTGGTCTCGTATTATTATAATATAAAGCTATTAAATATCACGGCCACATAAACACTAAAATGACTAATATATGTAAACTACACAATATTACACTAGCAGAAAAAACCACTTCCAATCTTACAAACCTCTTATGTAATGTTAAACTTCAACCTAACAATAACTTATCAAACGGAGTATATAAAATATTTTGTAATGACTGCGATTTTTGTTATATTGGACAAACTGGCCGGAGATTAGAACTTAGACTAGCCGAACACGAACGAACTAACTCAATTTCCCAAGTTTCGAAACATTTAAAACTAAAAAATCACAAAATTAATCACAACAAAACAAAAATTTTACATAGGGAAGATAAATATTTGAAAAGAATTATCTGGGAATCTTATGAAATTCAAAAAGCCACCAATAAAAATGAACTTCTTTTAAACAAACATGAATTACTGAATTTTACACCACTTTATAATACTTTTTTAAATACAACTTCCTAGATTTTTAAACATTAAAAAATTTTCAACTTTCCCGCATTTTTGTTTTTCCACTTTCATTATAATATAACTGTCAACTTCAAAAATTTTAAAAATTTTTTTAAATTTTAAAACATTCCAAACCAAACTTAAATTAAAAAATTTTCCACATTATTTATAATTAACAATAACATCCTAATTTATATATTTAATTATCCTAAGAATTAATTTATTTGGTATGTAAAATCGTTTTCTTTCTAATTTAATTTTTTACTAATATTATATTGTATTCTGTAGACACCTGACGATGCACGATAATTCGTGCGAAACATGTTGTGAATAAATAAAATACATATTTACAAATTAATGCGAAGAAGTACTTTTTAAAAAATAATAATGTTAAATACAAATTATTAGTGCAAATTATAACTTGAAGATCTGAACTTGTAATTGTCAAATACAGAACTTAAAATTGATAGCTTATAATTATAATTGCAAATTAGAAGTTGAAGATCTGAACTTTAAATAGGTAAATACAGAACTTCTAATTGTTAATTTCAAACTAAGATTGTAATTAATAATTTGAAGATCTGAACTTGTAATAGTCAAATACAGATCTCCGAATTGTTAAATACAAATTATTAGTGCAAATTATAACTTAAAGATCTGATCTTGTAATTGTCAAATACAGCACTTAGAATTGATAACTTCAAATTATGATTGCAAATTATAACATGAAGATCTGAACTTGTAATCGTCAAATACAGAACTAAAAATTGATAGCTTATAATTATAATTGCAAATTATAACTTGAAGAACTGAATTTGTAATAGGTAAATACAGAACTTCGAATTGTTAATTTCAAACTAAGATTGTAAATAATAATTTGAAGATCTGAACTTGTAATAGTCAAATACAGAACTTCGAATTGTTAAATACAAATTATTAGTGCAAATTATAACTTGAAGATCTGAACTTGTAATTGTCAAATACAGAACTTAAAATTGATAGCTTATAATTATAATTGCAAATTATAAGTTGAAGATCTGAACTTGTAATAGGTAAATACAGAACTTCTAATTGTTAATTTCAAACTAAGATTGTAATTAATAATTTGAAGATCTGAACTTGTAATAGTCAAATACAGAACTTCGAATTGTTAAATACAAATTATTAGTGCAAATTATAACTGGAAGATCTGAACTTGTAATTGTCAAATACAGAACTTAGAACTCATAACTTCAAATTATGATTGCTAATTATAACTTGAAGATCTGAACTTATAATAGTCAAATACAGAACTTAGAATTGTAAAATTCAAATTAAGAATGCAAATTATAACTTGAAGATCTGAACTTGTAATAGTCAAATACAGAACTTCGAATTGTTAAATACAAATTATTAGTGCAAATTATAACTTGAAGATCTGAACTTGTAATTGTCAAATACAGAACTTAAAATTGATAGTTTATAATTATACTTGCAAATTATAAGTTGAAGATCTGAACTTGTAATAGGTAAATACAGAACTTCTAATTGTTAATTTCAAACTAAGATTGTAAATAATAATTTGAAGATCTGAACTTGTAATAGTCAAATACAGAACTTCGAATTGTTAAATACAAATTATTAGTGCAAATTATAACTTGAAGATCTGAACTTGTAATTGTCAAATACAGAACTTAGAATTGATAGCTTATAATTATAATTGCAAATTATAACTTGAAGATCTGAACTTGTAATAGTGAATTACAGAACTTAGATTTGTTAAATACTAATTATTATTTCAAATTATAACTTGAAGATCTGAACTTGTAATAGTCAAATACAGAACTTGGAATTGTTAAATACAAATTATTAGTTTTATTAGAACTTAAAATTGATAGCTTATAATTATAATTGCAAATTATAAGTTGAAGATCTGAACTTGTAATAGGTAAATACAGAACTTCGAATTGTTAATTTCAAACTAAGATTGTAAATAATAATTTGAAGATCTGAACTTGTAATAGTCAAATACAGAACTTCGAATTGTTAAATACAAATTATTAGTGCAAATTATAACTTGTAGATCTGAACTTGTAATTGACAAATACAGAACTTAAAATTGATAGCTTATAATTATAATTGCAAATTATAAGTTGAAGATCTGAACTTGTAATAGGTAAATACAGAACTTCGAATTGTTAATTTCAAACTAAGATTGTAATTAATAATTTGAAGATCTGAACTTGTAATATTCAAATACAGAACTTCGAATTGTTAAATACAAATTATTAGTGCAAATTATAACTTGAAGATCTGAACTTGTAATTGACAAATACAGAACTTAAAATTGATAGCTTATAATTATAATTGCAAATTATAAGTTGAAGATCTGGACTTGTATTAGGTAAATACAGAACTTCGAATTGTTAATTTCAAACTAAGATTGTAATTAATAATTTGAAGATCTGAACTTGTAATAGTCAAATATAGAAACTTCGAATTGTTAAATACAAATTATTAGGGCAAATTATAACTTGAAGATCTGAACGTGTAATTGTCAAAGACAGAACTAAGAATTCATAACTTCAAATTATGATTGCTAATTATAACTTGAAGATCTGAACTTGTAATAGTCAAATACAGAACTTAAAATTGATAGCTTATAATTATAATTGCAAATTATAACTTGAAGATCTGAACTTGTAATAGTGAATTGCAGAACTTCTAATTGTTAATTTCAAACTAAGATTGTAAATAATAATTTGAAGATCTGAACTTGTAATAGTCAAATACAGAACTTTGAATTGTTAAATACAAATTATTAGTGCAAATTATAACTTGAAGATCTGAACTTGTAATTGTCAAATACAGAACTTAAAATTGATAGCTTATAATTATAATTGCAAATTAGAAGTTGAAGATCTGAATTTTAAATAGGTAAATACAGAACTTCTAATTGTTAATTTCAAACTAAGATTGTAAATAATAATTTGAAGATCTGAACTTGTAATAGTCAAATACAGAACTTTGAATTGTTAAATACAAATTATTAGTGCAAATTATAACTTGAAGATATGAACTTGTAATTGTCAAATACAGAACCTAGAATTGATAGCTTATAATTATAATTGCAAATTATAACTTGAAGATCTGAACTTGTAATAGTGAATTACAGAACTTAGATTTGTAAAATACTAATTATTATATCAAATTATAACTTGAAGATCTGAACTTGTAATAGGTAAATACAGAACTTCGAATTGTTAATTTCAAACTAAGATTGTAAATAATAATTTGAAGTTCTGAACTTGTAATAGTCAAATACAGAACTTCGAATTGTTAAATACAAATTATTAGTGCAAATTATAACTTGAAGATCTGAACTTGTAATTGTCAAATACAGAACTTAAAATTGATAGCTTATAATTATAATTGCAAATTATAAGTTGACGATCTGAACATTAAATAGGTAAATACAGAACTACTAATTGTTAATTTCAAACTAAGATTGTAATTAATAATTTGAAGATCTGAACTTGTAATAGTCAAATACAGATCTCCGAATTGTTAAATACAAATTATTAGTGCAAATTATAACTTAAAGATCTGATCTTGTAATTGTCAAATACAGCACTTAGAAGTGATAACTTCAAATTATGATTGCAAATTATAAGTTGAAGATCTGGACTTGTATTAGGTAAATACAGAACTTCGAATTGTTAATTTCAAACTAAGATTGTAATTAATAATTTGAAGATCTGAACTTGTAATAGTCAAATATAGAAACTTCGAATTGTTAAATACAAATTATTAGTGCAAATTATAACTTGAAGATCTGAACCTGTAATTGTCAAAGACAGAACTTAGAATTCATAACTTCAAATTATGATTGCTAATTATAACTTGAAGATCTGAACTTGTAATAGTCAAATACAGAACTTAAAATTGATAGCTTATAATTATAATTGCAAATTATAACTTGAAGAACTGAATTTGTAATAGGTAAATACAGAACTTCGAATTGTTAATTTCAAACTAAGATTGTAAATAATAATTTGAAGATCTGAACTTGTAATAGGTAAATACAGAACTTCAAATTGTTAATTTCAAACTAAGATTGTAATTAATAATTTGAAGATCTGAACTTGTAATAGTCAAATACAAAACTTCGAATTGTTAAATACAAATTATTAGTGCAAAGTATAACTTGAAGATCTGAACTTGTAATTGTCAAATACAGCACTAAGAATTCATAACTTCAAATTATGATTGTAAATAATAATTAGAAGAACTTGTAATAGTCAAATACAGAAATTAGAATTGTAAAATTCAAATTATGATTGCAAATTATAACTTGAAGATCTGAACTTGTAATAGTCAAATACAGAACTTCAAATTGTTAAATACTAATTATTAGTGCAAATTATAACTTGAAGATCTGAACTTGTAATTGTCAAATACAGAACTTAAAATTGATAGCTTATAATTATAATTGCAAATTATAAGTTGAAGATCTGAACTTGTAATAGGTACATACAGAACTTCGAATTGTTAATTTCAAACTAAGATTGTAAATAATAATTTGAAGTTCTGAACTTATAATAGTCAAATACAGAACTTCGAATTGTTAAATACAAATTATTAGTGCAAATTATAACTTGAAGATATGAACTTGTAATTGTCAAATACAGAACTTAGAATTGATAGCTTATAATTATAATTGCAAATTATAACTTGAAGATCTGAACTTGTAATAGTGAATTACAGAACTTAGATTTGTAAAATACTAATTATTATATCAAATTATAACTTGAAGATCTGAACTTGTAATAGGTAAATACAGAACTTCGAATTGTTAATTTCAAACTAAGATTGTAAATAATAATTTGAAGTTCTGAACTTGTAATAGTCAAATACAGAACTTCGAATTGTTAAATACAAATTATTAGTGCAAATTATAACTTGAAGATCTGAACTTGTAATTGTCAAATACAGAACTTAAAATTGATAGCTTATAATTATAATTGCAAATTATAAGTTGACGATCTGAACATTAAATAGGTAAATACAGAACTACTAATTGTTAATTTCAAACTAAGATTGTAATTAATAATTTGAAGATCTGAACTTGTAATAGTCAAATACAGATCTCCGAATTGTTAAATACAAATTATTAGTACAAATTATAACTTAAAGATCTGATCTTGTATTTGTCAAATACAGCACTTAGAATTCATAACTTCAAATTATGATTGCAAATTATAACTGGAAGATCTGAACTTGGAATTGTCAAATACAGAACTTAGAACTCATAACTTCAAATTATGATTGCTAATTATAACATGAAGATCTGAACTTGTAATCGTCAAATACAGAACTAAAAATTGATAGCTTATAATTATAATTGCAAATTATAACTTGAAGAACTGAATTTGTAATAGGTAAATACAGAACTTCGAATTGTTAATTTCAAACTAAGATTGTAAATAATAATTTGAAGATCTTAACTTGTAATAGTCAAATACAGAACTTCGAATTGTTAAATACAAATTATTAGTGCAAATTATAACTTGATGATCTGAACTTGTAATTGTCAAATTCAGAACTTAAAATTGATAGCTTATAATTATAATTGCAAATTATAAGTTGTAGATCTGAACTTGTAATAGGTAAATACAGAACTTCTAATTGTTAATTTCAAACTAAGATTGTAATTAATAATTTGAAGATCTGAACTTGTAATAGTCAAATATAGAATCTTCGAATTGTTAAATACAAATTATTAGTGCAAATTATAACTTGAAGATCTGAACGTGTAATTGTCAAAGACAGAACTTAGAATTCATAACTTCAAATTATGATTGCTAATTATAACTTGAAGATCTGAACTTGTAATAGTCAAATACAGAACTTAAAATTGATAGCTTATAATTATAATTGCAAATTATAACTTGAAGAACTGAATTTGTAATAGGTAAATACAGAACTTCGAATTGTTAATTTCAAACTAAGATTGTAATTAATAATTTGAAGATCTGAACTTGTAATAGTCAAATACAGATCTCCGAATTGTTAAATACAAATTATTAGTGCAAATTATAACTTAAAGATCTGATCTTGTAATTGTCAAATACAGCACTTAGAATTGATAACTTCAAATTATGATTGCAAATTATAACATGAAGATCTGAACTTGTAATCGTCAAATACAGAACTAAAAATTGATAGCTTATAATTATAATTGCAAATTTTAACTTGAAGAACTGAATTTGTAATAGGTAAATACAGAACTTCGAATTGTTAATTTCAAACTAAGATTGTAATTAATAATTTGAAGATCTGAACTTGTAATAGTCAAATACAAAACTTCGAATTGTTAAATACAAATTATTAGTGCAAAGTATAACTTGAAGATCTGAACTTGTAATTGTCAAATACAGCACTAAGAATTCATAACTTCAAATTATGATTGTAAATAATAATTAGAAGAACTTGTAATAGTCAAATACAGAAATTAGAATTGTAAAATTCAAATTATGATTGCAAATTATAACTTGAAGATCTGAACTTGTAATAGTCAAATACAGAACTTCAAATTGTTAAATACTAATTATTAGTGCAAATTATAACTTGGAGATCTGAACTTGTAATTGTCAAATACAGAACTTAAAATTGATAGCTTATAATTATAATTGCAAATTATAAGTTGAAGATCTGAACTTGTAATAGGTAAATACAGAACTTCGAATTGTTAATTTCAAACTAAGATTGTAAATAATAATTTGAAGTTCTGAACTTATAATAGTCAAATACAGAACTTCGAATTGTTAAATACAAATTATTAGTGCAAATTATAACTTGAAGATCTGAACTTGTAATTGTCAAATACAGAACTTAGAATTGATAGCTTATAATTATAATTGCAAATTATAACTTGAAGATCTGAACTTGTAATAGTGAATTACAGAACTTAGATTTGTTAAATACTAATTATTATATCAAATTATAACTTGAAGATCTGAACTTGTAATAGGTAAATACAGAACTTCGAATTGTTAATTTCAAACTAAAATTGTAAATAATAATGTCAAGTTCTGAACTTGTAATAGTCAAATACAGAACTTCGAATTGTTAAATACAAATTATTAGTGCAAATTATAACTTGAAGATCTGAACTTGTAATTGTCAAATACAGAACTTAAAATTGATAGCTTATAATTATAATTGCAAATTATAAGTTGACGATCTGAACATTAAATAGGTAAATACAGAACTACTAATTGTTAATTTCAAACTAAGATTGTAATTAATAATTTGAAGATCTGAACTTGTAATAGTCAAATACAGATCTCCGAATTGTTAAATACAAATTATTAGTACAAATTATAACTTAAAGATCTGATCTTGTATTTGTCAAATACAGCACTTAGAATTCATAACTTCAAATTATGATTGCAAATTATAACTTGAAGATCTGAACTTGGAATTGTCAAATACAGAACTTAGAACTCATAACTTCAAATTATGATTGCTAATTATAACATGAAGATCTTAACTTGTAATCGTCAAATACAGAACTAAAAATTGATAGCTTATAATTATAATTGCAAATTATAACTTGAAGAACTGAATTTGTAATAGGTAAATACAGAACTTCGAATTGTTAATTTCAAACTAAGATTGTAAATAATAATTTGAAGATCTTAACTTGTAATAGTCAAATACAGAACTTCGAATTGTTAAATACAAATTATTAGTGCAAATTATAACTTGAAGATCTGAACTTGTAATTGTCAAATTCAGAACTTAAAATTGATAGCTTATAATTATAATTGCAAATTATAAGTTGTAGATCTGAACTTGTAATAGGTAAATACAGAACTTCTAATTGTTAATTTCAAACTAAGATTGTAATTAATAATTTGAAGATCTGAACTTGTAATAGTCAAATATAGAAACTTCGAATTGTTAAATACAAATTATTAGTGCAAATTATAACTTGAAGATCTGAACGTGTAATTGTCAAAGACAGAACTTAGAATTCATAACTTCAAATTATGATTGCTAATTATAACTTGAAGATCTGAACTTGTAATAGTCAAATACAGAACTTAAAATTGATAGCTTATAATTATAATTGCAAATTATAACTTGAAGAACTGAATTTGTAATAGGTAAATACAGAACTTCGAATTGTTAATTTCATACTAAGATTGTAATTAATAATTTGAAGATCTGAACTTGTAATAGTCAAATACAGATCTCCGAATTGTTAAATACAAATTATTAGTGCAAATTATAACTTAAAGATCTGATCTTGTAATTGTCAAATACAGCACTTAGAATTGATAACTTCAAATTATGATTGCAAATTATAACATGAAGATCTGAACTTGTAATCGTCAAATACAGTACTAAAAATTGATAGCTTAAAATTATAATTGCAAATTATAACTTGAAGAACTGAATTTGTAATAGGTAAATACAGAACTTCGAATTGTTAATTTCAAACTAAGATTGTAAATAATAATTTGAAGATCTGAACTTGTAATAGTCAAATACAGAACTTCGAATTGTTAAATACAAATTATTGGTGCAAATTATAACTTGAAGATCTGAACTTGTAATTGTCAAATACAGAACTTAAAATTGATAGCTTATAATTATAATTGCAAATTATAAGTTGAAGATCTGAACTTGTAATAGGTAAATACAGAACTTCGAATTGTTAATTTCAAACTAAGATTGTAATTAATAATTTGAAGATCTGAACTTGTAATAGTCAAATACAGAACTTCGAATTGTTAAATACAAATTATTAGTGCAAATTATAACTTGAAGATCTGAACTTGTAATTGACAAATACAGAACTTAAAATTGATAGCTTATAATTATAATTGCAAATTATAAGTTGAAGATCTGGACTTGTATTAGGTAAATACAGAACTTCGAATTGTTAATTTCAAACTAAGATTGTAATTAATAATTTGAAGATCTGAACTTGTAATAGTCAAATATAGAATCTACGAATTGTTAAATACAATATATTAGTGCAAATTATAACTTGAAGATCTGAACCTGTAATTGTCAAAGACAGAACTTAGAATTCATAACTTCAAATTATGATTGCTAATTATAACTTGAAGATCTGAACTTGTAATAGTCAAATACAGAACTTAAAATTGATAGCTTATAATTATAATTGCAAATTATAACTTGAAGAACTGAATTTGTAATAGGTAAATACAGAACTTCGAATTGTTAATTTCAAACTAAGATTGTAAATAATAATTTGAAGATCTGAACTTGTAATAGGTAAATACAGAATTTCGAATTGTTAATTTCAAACTAAGATTGTAATTAATAATTAGAAGATCTGAACTTGTAATAGTCAAATACAAAACTTCGAATTGTTAAATACAAATTATTAGTGCAAAGTATACCTTGAAGATCTGAACTTGTAATTGTCAAATACAGCACTAAGAATTCATAACTTCAAATTATGATTGCAAATTATAACTTGAAGATCTGAACTTGTAATTGTCAATTACAGAACTTAGAATTCATAACTTCAAATTATGATTGTAAATAATAATTAGAAGAACTTGTAATAGTCAAATACTGAAATTAGAATTGTAAAATTCAAATTATGATTGCAAATTATAACTTGAAGATCTGAACTTGTAATAGTCAAATACAGAACTTCAAATTGTTAAATACTAATTATTAGTGCAAATTATAACTTGAAGATCTGAACTTGTAATTGTCAAATACAGAACTTAAAATTGCTAGCCTATAATTATAATTGCAAATTATAAGTTGAAGATCTGAACTTGTAATAGGTAAATACAGAACTTCGAATTGTTAATTTCAAACTAAGATTGTAAATAATAATTTGAAGTTCTGAACTTATAATAGTCAAATACAGAACTTCGAATTGTTAAATACAAATTATTAGTGCAAATTATAACTTGAAGATCTGAACTTGTAATTGTCAAATACAGAACTTAGAATTGATAGCTTATAATTATAATTGCAAATTATAACTTGAAGATCTGAACTTGTAATAGTGAATTACAGAACTTAGATTTGTTAAATACTAATTATTATTTCAAATTATAACTTGAAGATCTGAACTTGTAATTGTCAAATACGGAACTTAAAATTGAAAGCTTATAATTATAATTGCAAATTATAACTTGAAGATCTGAACTTGTAATAGGTAAATACAGAACTTCGAATTGTTAATTTCAAACTAAGATTGTAAATAATAATTTGAAGTTCTGAACTTGTAATAGTCAAATACAGAACTTCGAATTGTTAAATACAAATTATTAGTGCAAATTATAACTTGAAGATCTGAACTTGTAATTGTCAAATACAGAACTTAAAATTGATAGCTTATAATTATAATTGCAAATTATAAGTTGACGATCTGAACATTAAATAGGTAAATACAGAACTACTAATTGTTAATTTCAAACTAAGATTGTAATTAATAATTTGAAGATCTGAACTTGTAATAGTCAAATACAGATCTCCGAATTGTTAAATACAAATTATTAGTACAAATTATAACTTAAAGATCTGATCTTGTATTTGTCAAATACAGCACTTAGAATTCATAACTTCAAATTATGATTGCAAATTATAACTGGAAGATCTGAACTTGGAATTGTCAAATACAGAACTTAGAACTCATAACTTCAAATTATGATTGCTAATTATAACATGAAGATCTGAACTTGTAATCGTCAAATACAGAACTAAAAATTGATAGGTTACAATTATAATTGCAAATTATAACTTGAAGAACTGAATTTGTAATAGGTAT
This sequence comes from Cantharis lateralis, assembly GCA_963170105.1. Lineage (NCBI taxonomy): Eukaryota > Metazoa > Arthropoda > Insecta > Coleoptera > Cantharidae > Cantharis > Cantharis lateralis. Next base: position 24,460,525 of record OY720628.1, read on the forward strand.
ATACAGAACTTCGAATTGTTAATTTCAAACTAAGATTGTAAATAATAGTTTGAAGATCTGAACTTGTAATAGTCAAATACAGAACTTCGAATTGTTAAATACAATATTTGAAGTGACGTCAAGCGAAGTTTATTTATATTATTATTTTTTAAAAAGTACTTCTTCGCATTAATTTGTAAATATGTATTTTATTTATTCACAACATGTTTCGCACGAATTATCGTGCATCGTCAGGTGTCTACAGAATACAATGTAATATTAGTAAAAAATTAAATTAGAAAGAAAACGATTTTACATACCAAATAAATTAATTCTTAGGATAATTAAATATATAAATTAGGATGTTATTGTTAATTATAAATAATGTGGAAAATTTTTTAATTTAAGTTTGGTTTGGAATGTTTTAAAATTTAAAAAAATTTTTAAAATTTTTGAAGTTGACAGTTATATTATAATGAAAGTGGAAAAACAAAAATGCGGGAAAGTTGAAAATTTTTTAATGTTTAAAAATCTAGGAAGTTGTATTTAAAAAAGTATTATAAAGTGGTGTAAAATTCAGTAATTCATGTTTGTTTAAAAGAAGTTCATTTTTATTGGTGGCTTTTTGAATTTCATAAGATTCCCAGATAATTCTTTTCAAATATTTATCTTCCCTATGTAAAATTTTTGTTTTGTTGTGATTAATTTTGTGATTTTTTAGTTTTAAATGTTTCGAAACTTGGGAAATTGAGTTAGTTCGTTCGTGTTCGGCTAGTCTAAGTTCTAATCTCCGGCCAGTTTGTCCAATATAACAAAAATCGCAGTCATTACAAAATATTTTATATACTCCGTTTGATAAGTTATTGTTAGGTTGAAGTTTAACATTACATAAAAGGTTTGTAAGATTGGAAGTGGTTTTTTCTGCTAGTGTAATATTGTGTAGTTTACATATATTAGTCATTTTAGTGTTTATGTGGCCGTGATATTTAATAGCTTTATATATTTTGATGGTTTTGTTTGTGTCGTTGTTATTAAAATATGGGTGTTCTTTTTTCATCTTCACTTTTTTTATTAATTTGTCGATTAATTTGGTTGTGTATCCATTGTTTAGTGCAAGTTGTTTTATTATGTTGAATTCATTGGTTTGGTTATAGTTCGAAAGAGGTAAATTAAAAACATGTTCAATATGGGATAGAAAAGCAGATAATTTATGTTTGTAAGAGTGGTGTGATTGTGAAGGGATTAATGTGTCGGTTAATGTGGGTTTTCTGTATATATTGAAATGTAGTGAATTTTGTATTATAGTTAGTTCCAGATCGAGGAAATTTAGTTTGTGGTTGTTTTCAGTTTCTAAAGTAAAAGTTATGTTGTTGTGAATGTTGTTTATTTGTGTAAAAAAATTATTTAATTCAATTGAGTTTCCGGTCCATAGAATAAGAATGTCGTCAACATATCTATGCCAACTAAGACAAAGTTTAGATAAGGGTAGTTTATGAATTTCAGTTTCAATAAAATCCATAAATATGTTGGCTAAGAGAGGTGAGATAGGTGAACCCATGGGTGTTCCGTCTTTCATTTGATAAAATTTTTTGTTAAAAGTAAAAAAATTTTGTTGGGTTGTTATAAGGATTAGATTATATAAAGCATTAATATCATCAGGATCAAGCCAGGTTGTTCGTAAGAAATTTTGTATTAAATTTAGAGATTCGTCAATTGGGATGCTGGGATAGAGGTTACAGACATCAAAGGAGATAAGTTGTGCGTTGTTTTGAAGTTTTAAGTTTTTTATTTGTTTAGTTAAGTCATATGAATTTTTGATCGAGTAAGGAGATTTATAGTCGAGATGTTGTGTGAAAACGTAATTTAGTGATTTTGCTAATTGATATGCAGGTGATTTGTAATTCGTGGTAATGGGTCGTATAGGAGTATTTGGTTTATGTAGTTTCGGTTGTCCATATAGTTGTGGAATTATTGGGTTCATTGGAATGAGTGTTTGGCATTTTATTTCTAAATTTTCTAAAGTTTTCTCATAAAGTAAGATAGTTTTTTTAAGTTTGTTTGTGTATTTGTTAAGAGGATTTAAATTTAATTCTTTACAACCGCTATCTTGAAGATATTTTTCAGTTTTTTCTAAATATGTGTCTTGATTTAATAATACGAGACCAGCACCTTTGTCAGCCAAAACAACAACAATGTTATTTTCTTGGAGTCGTTTCTTAAGAGACGTTAAAATACTTAGTTCAGTTTTTCGATTTATGGTTGAATGAGACAGAGTTTTCTTCAAATTTAAGAGTTTTTTCTCTTCTTCAAACAATTTGATAGATAGGTTCCTTAGTTGGGCTTCTTCAGAGTGGTATCTAATAGCGTAGTCCATGTCAATGCTAGCTTCAACTAAATTGATATTGTTGGTATTTGGAGCATATTTGTGACCTTTATTAAGTAAAATTTCTTCTTCTTTAGTTAGAATTAAGTTACTATTATTTGTGTATCTAGGGAAAAATTTATGATAAGTTTTTCTAGGTGGATTATTATTCATATGATAATTATGTTTGATAAGTCGTAGTGAATCAAGTTTTTTACTTTTATTGATTTGGTCATAAGTTGAATATCTAATGCTATCTTCTTGTATTTTTTCTAGAAAAGCTTGTAATTCAACAATATGTAAATTTGAAGTTAATATGGTATAAATGTTGAATAATTTATTGTTTAGATTATTTAGTTTGCTATAATGTTTATGTTTGGCATTAAGCATTCTAATTAAATAGAATTTCCATTTTTGGTTTTCTGTCATATCATTTGGTAATTTATAATTAACAAAAGTAGGAATTAGTTTTTCATTAATGCAAGAATTAATAAATTTAATATGAGAATGTTCTTTGGTTCGTTGTAGATGGAATTTTCTGTATTTTGAGAGACGTTGAGCCGTACTTGCTATATTCATATTTGAAGTGACGTCAAGCGAAGTTTATTTATATTATTATTTTTTAAAAAGTACTTCTTCGCATTAATTTGTAAATATGTATTTTATTTATTCACAACATGTTTCGCACGAATTATCGTGCATCGTCAGGTGTCTACAGAATACAATATAATATTAGTAAAAAATTAAATTAGAAAGAAAACGATTTTACATACCAAATAAATTAATTCTTAGGATAATTAAATATATAAATTAGGATGTTATTGTTAATTATAAATAATGTGGAAAATTTTTTAATTTAAGTTTGGTTTGGAATGTTTTAAAATTTAAAAAAATTTTTAAAATTTTTGAAGTTGACAGTTATATTATAATGAAAGTGGAAAAACAAAAATGCGGGAAAGTTGAAAATTTTTTAATGTTTAAAAATCTAGGAAGTTGTATTTAAAAAAGTATTATAAAGTGGTGTAAAATTCAGTAATTCATGTTTGTTTAAAAGAAGTTCATTTTTATTGGTGGCTTTTTGAATTTCATAAGATTCCCAGATAATTCTTTTCAAATATTTATCTTCCCTATGTAAAATTTTTGTTTTGTTGTGATTAATTTTGTGATTTTTTAGTTTTAAATGTTTCGAAACTTGGGAAATTGAGTTAGTTCGTTCGTGTTCGGCTAGTCTAAGTTCTAATCTCCGGCCAGTTTGTCCAATATAACAAAAATCGCAGTCATTACAAAATATTTTATATACTCCGTTTGATAAGTTATTGTTAGGTTGAAGTTTAACATTACATAAAAGGTTTGTAAGATTGGAAGTGGTTTTTTCTGCTAGTGTAATATTGTGTAGTTTACATATATTAGTCATTTTAGTGTTTATGTGGCCGTGATATTTAATAGCTTTATATATTTTGATGGTTTTGTTTGTGTCGTTGTTATTAAAATATGGGTGTTCTTTTTTCATCTTCACTTTTTTTATTAATTTGTCGATTAATTTGGTTGTGTATCCATTGTTTAGTGCAAGTTGTTTTATTATGTTGAATTCATTGGTTTGGTTATAGTTCGAAAGAGGTAAATTAAAAACACGTTCAATATGGGATAGAAAAGCAGATAATTTATGTTTGTAAGAGTGGTGTGATTGTGAAGGGATTAATGTGTCGGTTAATGTGGGTTTTCTGTATATATTGAAATGTAGTGAATTTTGTATTATAGTTAGTTCCAGATCGAGGAAATTTAGTTTGTGGTTGTTTTCAGTTTCTAAAGTAAAAGTTATGTTGTTGTGAATGTTGTTTATTTGTGTAAAAAAATTATTTAATTCAATTGAGTTTCCGGTCCATAGAATAAGAATGTCGTCAACATATCTATGCCAACTAAGACAAAGTTTAGATAAGGGTAGTTTATGAATTTCAGTTTCAATAAAATCCATAAATATGTTGGCTAAGAGAGGTGAGATAGGTGAACCCATGGGTGTTCCGTCTTTCATTTGATAAAATTTTTTGTTAAAAGTAAAAAAATTTTGTTGGGTTGTGTTACGCTTACAAAGTTTTAGTACAACAGAATTTAATTTTCCCAAGTTAGTCAATGTAAAATCAAGTAGTACGCCTATGGTAATCTACTTGCAGGTGGTTCCTGAAATTGTTAGGTAAGCAACTTGGAGTGGCTTACATCAGGATGACATCAGGATGTAAGTAAGTTACCCACACTTTGCGCGAAAAAAGTATATAGAGCGGGGGGGAAATTAGGTATGCGAGAAAGAGATGTAATTATGCAGCTCTTAGATTATTGCAAGAGAAGAATGAGGCATGAATCACTCAACCACAAACGGCGACGGTTGTGGAAAATAGTCCGGTTCAATCGTTGGAATTTGAAATGATTGCCAGATTATTCGGGGGTGGTTTAATCTTTAATTCCGATTTGAATAATGCTTATACGTTCGGTTGTGTAATAATTCAGATTTTGATTCAACTAATATTCCGGTTGTGTTAGTTATTGATGTGTCTCCGAATTTACGTCACACTACGAGGACCCTGCTAAGGACCTTCAAACCTCTGCCGTAATTATGTTCAACGGCTTGAAATCAAAGGTTAGATTGTAACATTAAGCCTTTCAGCTAATCAATTGGTATTTCAAATACCCAGGCTGGGACCAATGTACTTAGATTTAAGTTTATTTGTTGATTTATGATTTTAGGAATTTTCCGGTGGCCCACTCGGTATCTGATCACATGTATTGTTTTATTATGTATTTGGTGTTATGTATGTATGTACCTACCTAAAAAGGTTATTGTAACAATTTGGGTAACTGAGGTTACATTATACGATTTATTCACGTGTATTGTGTTGTTTGACTTTTTACCCGAGAATATTAAGTTGCTACCACGCTCTGAAGTCCGGCTCTCTGATTTGGCTAGCGGGCCAACGCTCAATTCGGGAGGTAAGTAGCGTAACAGTTTGGCGCTACAACGTGGAGCCGTTTAAGCAACTGAATTGTCGGGGAAAAAGGATTGGCATTGTTTTTGATAATTGTTTGAAAATTTGCGTACAATCAAGTCAAGGTGTGAAGGCCTTAGCAGGGATTTTCATTTGTTCATTTTTGATTTTGTTAACCTTCAATGATAATGGAGCCTAAATTTTTGAGTAAAACTGAGTTGCGATTTGAATTAGAGTGCCGAAATATAAAACCGTGTATCACTAATGTCTCGCGCCGCGCGCAGCTAGATATTGCGTTAAGAGACAATTCGATAATTCCGAAATTAGAACAAGTAGAGTGGAAAATTTTTGAAGAAGAAGTTCGACATTCGGTTCAGGAAATCGGGGTAATTTTAGAACAAAACACCGCGCAAATTAGTGATGAAACGCGAAACATTTTGCTTTCAAGGTTTATGCATTTAGATAACCGGTTCGAATTAAGCAAGGTACACATAATCGACGAAGAGGAAAGCTTTGTAGTTGCCATGCTGGAAGCGGAGATAAAAATAATGGAAGGCGCATTAAGTGAAATAAAATCCGAACAGCCGAGGTCAACCGCGTCAGCTACAAACCAGACGGCGGCGATAACAGCAAATTTTCCGAACACAAGTAATAGAAAGATTGCGGCAATTTATAAATGGAACTTAAAATTCAGCGGTCATAATGACAAAACGGGAATTTTGGAATTTTTAGACCAGGTGGAAAACCTAAAAGAAGCCCGACAAGTTACGGACGATGAGTTATTTCTGAGTGCCCATGATTTATTTTCAGAAAACGCGACCAAATGGTTTAGAAACATTAAAAATAAAATAAATAATTGGACCGAATTAGTACGCGCATTAAAAAAAGAATTTCTTCCGAGAGACTATCAGTACATTTTGAAAAAGGAAATGCAAGATCGAATGCAAGGTGTCAACGAAAATGTGATGTCGTTCATTTTAGATTTAGAATCCATGTACAAAAGAATTGATGACAACGTATCCGAACAAGTATTAGTAAATCAGATAATTAGAAATTTAAACCCATTCTTTTCAAATCATGTTGCATTAGAAGATTTCGACAACTTAGAAAAACTAAAAGAACGATGTAAACGAGTACAAGAATTGAAAAGCAAAAATGAATTATATGCACCGGAAACCAACCGATATCAGCGTATGACGACGATGGGTTCGAAACCATTTGTTCCAGTTAACACGACAAGAAAAAGCGACTACGAACAAAAGAAAAACTTTTTCAGCAAGACGCCAATTAGAACTACCCCGATGACCCAAACGAAAACGTTCGCTATGGAATCATCTTCAGCCGAGATTATTAAGTCCGAACTTCGTTGTTGGAATTGCCAGCAAAATGGGCATAGGGCAAATGAGTGTAAAAAGGAACGATCATTTTTCTGTTACGGTTGTGGACAACCCGGGGTGATTAAAGCCAAGTGTTCGCATTGTTCGCCGGTAACAAACAAACTAATTGGCGCGAGTTCGGGAAATGGAGAAGAGATTGTGAAAACAGAGGGTATTCCCAATCTCAACAATACTACGTTTCACCCTCTAGAAAACCAATTACAACAATTAAGTGTCCGTCCTCAAGGGGAACGCCGAGATCAAGGTTGGGGAAGAGGCCGTGGGAAACCACCGCGACGAAATGCGCCCCGACAGCAATAAATAAAACAGTGAGTAAAAAAGAGTGGCGTGAGTGGCTTCGGTTAGTAAACAATTTCCATAAACAATCGGTGAAAATCGAGCCGATTCTAGCACGAAAACCTTTAGACAATCGTCCGCATTTAGAGATCGTGATAAACAATAAAACGGTAAAGGCATTAGTAGATACGGGCGCGATGACGTCGATAATAGGTAAAAAAGGATTAGAATATTTAGACCCCAAACAATGTAAAAGGATGACAAAATCAGAAATTAATAAAATTACGGTTGCTAATGGAGCGAGTAGTCAAGTAAGCGGTGTGTTGCCTTTAGAAATCAAGGTCGGAGGCATCATCAAGACGATCGAATTTTTAATTGTTCCAAATGTGTCCTATGAAATGTTGTTAGGAGCCGATTTTTTACAAAAATTCAAATTATCATTGCACTTTAAAGATTTTTCGTGGCAAATGCCAAAATCCAGTCAGATAGCTGCGGTTGAAGGAATTTTAGATCAAACCACATTAAACCAGGTTCAGTTACGGAAACTAAATGAGGTAGTTAACAAATTTCGGTCGTTAGCCACCAATGAGTTAGGATGCGCCAAGGGGGTGGAACATTATATTGACACGGGAAATGCGCAACCGATTAAGACTAGGCAATATCCGTTAAGTCCCGCGATGCAAGCGAAATTACACTCGGAAATTGAGGAAATGTTAGCGACAGGGGTAATACAAGAATCCAATTCTCCATGGACAAGTCCTTTGCTGTTAATAAAAAAACGTAACGGGGAAACGAGAGTGTGTTTTGACGCAAGAAAAATTAATCAAATTACGAAATTTGATGGATACGCCCTTGTAAGACCTGACCACATCCTAAATAGAGTGCGTAGCGCGAAGTATTTGTCCTCCATAGACTTAAAAAAAGCGTTTTGGCAGATTCCGTTAGAAAAATCTTCCCGGGAAAAGACCGCGTTCGTAGTACAAGGTAAAGGTTTGTTTGAATTCAAGGTTATGCCTTTTGGATTGACTAATGCCCCAAAAACCTTGCAACGAGTCATGGATCGAACGTTAGGTTCCGTATTACACCAAGGAGATGCGTTTGTGTATTTAGACGATATCATAGTAGCCTCCGAAACTTTCGAACAACATGTGACCACTTTGACTTTGATATTTGAACGCCTAAGAGACGCGGGATTTAAGGTCAACATTGACAAATGTGAATTTTTTAGAAAATCTCTTAAATTTTTAGGTTTTGTAGTCGATGAGTCAGGATTACGCACGGATCCAGACAAGGTTAGCGCGATTCAGAATTTTAAAACTCCGAAAACCACAACGGAAGTTAAGCGATTGATAGGGTTAGTCAGTTACTACCGGATATTTTTACCCGATTTGTCCACCATTTCGTCACCAATTTCTGACTTGATTAAAAACAAAAAGAAAGGTCAGGGAATCCAGTGGAATTCAGAGGCCGAAACCGCCTTTCAAAAAATTAAAGAACTAATTACGAGCGCTCCGATTTTGATTAGTCCCGATTTTAGTCAGAAATTTTACATTCAAACCGATGCATCATTAGTGGGCGTGGGTGCGGTATTATTTCAGAAACAGGGAGGGTTAGAACACCCAATTGCGTATGCAAGCCGAGCTTTGACCGCGACCGAACAAAAATATTCCGCCACCGAAAGAGAATTAATAGGTGTTATGTTTAGTATCAATAAATTCAGAGGGTATATTGAGGGCACAACATTTGCAGTAATTACAGATTGTGCTGCGTTACAATTTCTGAGCCGAATCCAGAATCCGTCAGGGAGATTATCAAGGTGGGCTCTTTATTTAGCTCAATACGATTTTGAAGTCCATCACCGACCGGGTAAGCTTAATGTAGTCCCAGATGCGCTTTCTCGTGACACTGCGTCGTTAAGCATTGAAAATTTAATCCCCGACGAATGGTACAATGACATGATTGAAAAAGTTACTAAGGAACCGGAAGGCTACAACAGTTTCAAGGTAATCGACAATCGATTATATAAGTTAGTTCCGTCCCCATTGCCGACCACTACGAATATTCCGGAATGGAAGTTAGTTGTGCCAACTGCAAATAGGGCTGAGGTTTTAAACCAATGCCACGACGAGCCTACGTCCGGTCATTTCGGAGTTGCAAAAACCATCGCCAGAATTTCGGAATTGTATTATTGGCCAAAATTAGTAAGAGATGTTAAAAAATACGTTGCCAATTGTAATATGTGTGCGTCACAAAAAAATTCAACCCAAGCGAGACCAGGATTAATGGGTCAATACAAAAAAATATCCTTTCCGTTCCAATTAATTTCGGTAGACTTGTTGGGACCGCTTCCGCGTTCTAAAAGGGGAAACCAACATTTGCTAGTCGTTTCCGATTGGTTTACAAAATTCGTATTAGTGCAACCTTTGGTTAAGGCCACCGCATCGGCCGTTGCAAAGTTCATGGAAAATCAGGTATTTTTATTGTTCGGAGTCCCGCAAGTCATTATTTGTGATAACGGGGTACAATTCGTCTCTAAGGAATTTAATAAATTAGTCAAGGATTATAAAGTTCAGCATGTGTGGAAAAATAGCGCTTACCACGCACAACATAACCCGGTGGAACGCGTTAATAAAGTTTTGGTAGCGGCCATTTCGTCATACGTAAATAAGTCAGAACACAATAACTGGGACGAAAATATTCATAAAATAGCTCAAGCCATTAGGACTGCGAAACACGAGGTCAGCGAGTTTTCACCTTCATATTTGATGTTCGGTCGTTACGTTCCGATTGACGGAAGTTTCTTTGGTCCTTTACCCGACGACGAAAAGATTCCTGAATTTGAGGAAAAAATTCGTTTAGACAAAGACCAACAGGAGGTTCCCGAATTATACAAAAAGGTCAGGGAAAATTTGAAACGCTCATACGATAAGAGTAAGAAACTTTACGATTTAAGAAAAAGGCCATTAGCTTTTGAGGTCAATAACAAAGTCTGGAAAAGAAATTACGTTTTGTCCGACGCTAGTAAAAAGTTTTCAGCAAAATTAGCTCCGAAATATGTTTTGTGTACGATTATTAAAAAGAAAGGTTACTTATCTTACGAATTATGTAATGAAGAAGGAAAAAATGTAGGGGTATGGCACATCAAGGATCTGAAACCATACCGGGGGAATCAGATTTAATTAGGTAACATCGTTAGGAGGTTCAGGTTACCAGTTGCGACCCTCCGTTGTTTTTACAATTTGAAGATGCGTATGTACCTGTTTTTAGGAAACTGACGAGTTTCCCATAATAAAATTCGTATTAGCCCTGTTAAGAGTAGGAACAATAATTGTACGTACCTGGTATCGTTGAACCAAGAAGAGTGTTTAAATGTTAGTTCCGATCATTTCATAAGTTCAGTTAGTTCACTTGTTAGATTCAGAATTCAGTACCAAAGTTGTAAAGTCGCTAGAAGTATAGCTGAAATTATGTGAACCCAATTTTAGTCAGATCAATTTCGTTGAAAGGCCCATTTCAGTCCTCAGCAAGACGTTAAAAGGCCCCCCTTTATCTTTTTCGGTCAATTTCAATAAATTGTAAATTTTAAAATTAATAAGTACGGCCCTGTTAGAAAGAATTTTGTAGCATACGTGACCTACCTTATTCAATAGGCCAAGAGATCGCATTACAACGGTGATGACGCAATGCAACCGTTAGACTAGATAAAATTTGTATCATTCTGTGACGCATTATGTTTAAAAACCCTGTAACTGCAGATCAGTTGATTGTTTAAAGTAGACTACCATTTGTTTTAAATTAACCATTTTAGTTCAGACTGATGGTTCGAATTCGTTTGATTATTTAAGAACTTCAGTAACTGTTGATTTCGTTTGAATTTTGTTTGAGTTAGTAACAATTTGAGTAAGTGTTGAGTTCGTCTAGATTTTGTTCAATTAAGTAACCATATGAGTAAATTCATGTGAATTCGGTTTCGTAAGATATTTTAGCACTTCGGTTGAGTTCGAATAGGATTCGGATTTGAAGTGGGAATTAAGCCTGCGTTGTTAGGATGCGATGTCAAGCGTCAGGACGCGAAGACGTCATTCGGCATAGGCGTGCCGCGATGAGTAGTAAAAATTGGTCCGGCCACCCAATCTACTAATTCATAATAATTGTAAATCAAAGGGAATTAATTTGAATTTTCCAAATAATATTAATTGCATCTATTAATAATACATTATTTTATAACATCTTAAGACTAGTACGGGAATTTACCGGTGTTTCCGTGACTAAGTAATTTTTTTCCGATCCAATTAAGTAGGTTGTAAAGTTGAACTTGGTACTATTGGCTGTGTGAGCACTGTTGCCTGCCGATCTCGGACGCAGGGAATAGCACCCTTCCAAATGTAACCAGGAACATTCTGATCGACTCTTGATTTGGGGAAGTGAATTAATTTTGCTTGAAGGGTTTCTCGCTTTTTCCCACAAGCAGTATGACAAAGTGAGTGGCGTCCAACATTCTTCTTGCTCTCGAGCCAGATCACATTCACCCGATCTATGCAGCCATGTAATAGTTACGGTTAGCAAAACAAATTCGTGCATGTTTTGCTAACACTAGTTTTTTTTTTTAGCTCTTAATTTTAGTTCTCATATAATTAGTTAGCAACTTCGTTAGGTTGGGACGACGAGGCCAACTGGCTTCTTGTGCTAAGTCCCCTGGCTTACTGACTCGGATGTTCGACAGGATAGCCCTCGAAGTAAGGAAGTTTAGCCGCCCTAATTAAATTGTCTACAATTAGTTCAATGTAATTATTTTTCGTTTTTAGTTTTAAGCGGCGTGTAAATTTGATTGCCTTATTAGTTATTAAGTTATGTAAATAGTTTGATTTTAGTTAGTTTTGTTTGAGTTTAGTTAGTTTTGTTTGAGTTTAGTTAGTTTTGTTTGAGTTATGTTGAATTAATTTTGAAATTTTGAGTTTAGTCAGTTTGTTTGAATTATTTGAATTAAGTTTGATTATTTTTGAAATTTTAGTTAGTTTTTTGAGTTCTTTGACTTAATTTGATAATTCTGAAATGTTTGAGTTCGGTTTAAAATAGCTTTCCGTAGGTCAGTTCGATTATAGCCTGGTAATCGATTTGGCCCATGATCCATTTGATTTTGAGAAGTTATCTTGAATTAATTCCATTAGTTAGAAAGAGTCAGTTCGACGCATTTTTTTTGTTTATTTTTTTTATCAGACTTGTTAGCGGGTGTTACGCTTACAAAGTTTTAGTACAACAGAATTTAATTTTCCCAAGTTAGTCAATGTAAAATCAAGTAGTACGCCTATGGTAATCTACTTGCAGGTGGTTCCTGAAATTGTTAGGTAAGCAACTTGGAGTGGCTTACATCAGGATGACATCAGGATGTAAGTAAGTTACCCACACTTTGCGCGAAAAAAGTATATAGAGCGGGGGGGAAATTAGGTATGCGAGAAAGAGATGTAATTATGCAGCTCTTAGATTATTGCAAGAGAAGAATGAGGCATTAATCACTCAACCACAAACGGCGACGGTTGTGGAAAATAGTCCGGTTCAATCGTTGGAATTTGAAATGATTGCCAGATTATTCGGGGGTGGTTTAATCTTTAATTCCGATTTGAATAATGCTTATACGTTCGGTTGTGTAATAATTCAGATTTTGATTCAACTAATATTCCGGTTGTGTTAGTTATTGATGTGTCTCCGAATTTACGTCACACTACGAGGACCCTGCTAAGGACCTTCAAACCTCTGCCGTAATTATGTTCAACGGCTTGAAATCAAAGGTTAGATTGTAACATTAAGCCTTTCAGCTAATCAATTGGTATTTCAAATACCCAGGCTGGGACCAATGTACTTAGATTTAAGTTTATTTGTTGATTTATGATTTTAGGAATTTTCCGGTGGCCCACTCGGTATCTGATCACATGTATTGTTTTATTATGTATTTGGTGTTATGTATGTATGTACCTACCTAAAAAGGTTATTGTAACAATTTGGGTAACTGAGGTTACATTATACGATTTATTCACGTGTATTGTGTTGTTTGACTTTTTACCCGAGAATATTAAGTTGCTACCACGCTCTGAAGTCCGGCTCTCTGATTTGGCTAGCGGGCCAACGCTCAATTCGGGAGGTAAGTAGCGTAACAGTTGTTATAAGGATTAGATTATATAAAGCATTAATATCATCAGGATCAAGCCAGGTTGTTCGTAAGAAATTTTGTATTAAATTTAGAGATTCGTCAATTGGGATGCTGGGATAGAGGTTACAGACATCAAAGGAGATAAGTTGTGCGTTGTTTGGAAGTTTTAAGATTTTTATTTGTTTAGTTAAGTCATATGAATTTTTGATCGAGTAAGGAGATTTATAGTCGAGATGTTGTGTGAAAACGTAATTTAGTGATTTTGCTAATTGATATGCAGGTGATTTGTAATTCGTGGTAATGGGTCGTATAGGAGTATTTGGTTTATGTAGTTTCGGTTGTCCATATAGTTGTGGAATTATTGGGTTCATTGGAATGAGTGTTTGGCATTTTATTTCTAAATTTTCTAAAGTTTTCTCATAAAGTAAGATAGTTTTTTAAGTTTGTTTGTGTATTTGTTAAGAGGATTTAAATTTAATTCTTTACAACCGCTATCTTGAAGATATTTTTCAGTTTTTTCTAAATATGTGTCTTGATTTAATAATACGAGACCAGCACCTTTGTCAGCCAAAACAACAACAATGTTATTTTCTTGGAGTCGTTTCTTAAGAGACGTTAAAATACTTAGTTCAGTTTTTCGATTTATGGTTGAATGAGACAGAGTTTTCTTCAAATTTAAGAGTTTTTTCTCTTCTTCAAACAATTTGATAGATAGGTTCGTTAGTTGGGCTTCTTCAGAGTGGTATCTAATAGCGTAGTCCATGTCAATGCTAGCTTCAACTAAATTGATATTGTTGGTATTTGGAGCATATTTGTGACCTTTATTAAGTAAAATTTCTTCTTCTTTAGTTAGAATTAAGTTACTATTATTTGTGTATCTAGGGTTTTTTTGGCTGACAAAGGTGCTGGTCTCGTATTATTATAATATAAAGCTATTAAATATCACGGCCACATAAACACTAAAATGACTAATATATGTAAACTACACAATATTACACTAGCAGAAAAAACCACTTCCAATCTTACAAACCTTTTATGTAATGTTAAACTTCAACCTAACAATAACTTATCAAACGGAGTATATAAAATATTTTGTAATGACTGCGATTTTTGTTATATTGGACAAACTGGCCGGAGATTAGAACTTAGACTAGCCGAACACGAACGAACTAACTCAATTTCCCAAGTTTCGAAACATTTAAAACTAAAAAATCACAAAATTAATCACAACAAAACAAAAATTTTACATAGGGAAGATAAATATTTGAAAAGAATTATCTGGGAATCTTATGAAATTCAAAAAGCCACCAATAAAAATGAACTTCTTTTAAACAAACATGAATTACTGAATTTTACACCACTTTATAATACTTTTTTAAATACAACTTCCTAGATTTTTAAACATTAAAAAATTTTCAACTTTCCCGCATTTTTGTTTTTCCACTTTCATTATAATATAACTGTCAACTTCAAAAATTTTAAAAATTTTTTTAAATTTTAAAACATTCCAAACCAAACTTAAATTAAAAAATTTTCCACATTATTTATAATTAACAATAACATCCTAATTTATATATTTAATTATCCTAAGAATTAATTTATTTGGTATGTAAAATCGTTTTCTTTCTAATTTAATTTTTTACTAATATTATATTGTATTCTGTAGACACCTGACGATGCACGATAATTCGTGCGAAACATGTTGTGAATAAATAAAATACATATTTACAAATTAATGCGAAGAAGTACTTTTTAAAAAATAATAATGTTAAATACAAATTATTAGTGCAAATTGTAACTTGAAGATCTGCACTTGTAATTGTCAAATACAGAACTTAAAATTGATAGCTTATAATTATAATTGCAAATTAAAAGTTGAAGTTCTGAACTTGTAATAGGTAAATACAGAACTTCGAATTGTTAATTACAAACTAAGATTGTAATTAATAATTTGAAGATCTGAACTTGTAATAGTCAAATACAGAACTTCGAATTGTTAAATACAAATTATTAGGCAAATTATAACTTGAAGATCTGAACTTGTAATTGACAAATACAGAACTTAAAATTGATAGCTTATAATTATAATTGCAAATTATAAGTTGCAGATCTGAACTTGTAATAGGTGAATACAGAACTTCGAATTGTTAATTTCAAACTAAGATTGTAATTAATAATTTGAAGATCTGAACTTGTAATAGTCAAATACAAAACTTCGAATTGTTAAATACAAATTATTAGTGCAAAGTATAACTTGAAGATCTGAACTTGTAATTGTCAAATACAGCACTAAGAATTCATAACTTCAAATTATGATTGCAAATTATAACTTGAAGATCTGAACTTGTAATTGTCAAATACAGAACTTAGAATTCATAACTTCAAATTATGATTGTAAATAATAATTAGAAGAACTTGTAATAGTCAAATACAGAAATTAGAATTGTAAAATTCAAATTATGATTGCAAATTATAACTTGAAGATCTGAACTTGTAATAGTCAAATACAGAACTTCAAATTGTTAAATACAAATTATTAGTGCAAATTATAACTTGAAGATCTGAACTTGTAATTGTCAAATACAGAACTTAAAATTGATAGCTTATAATTATAATTGCAAATTATAAGTTGAAGATCTGAACTTGTAATAGGTAAATACAGAACTAAAAATTGATAGCTTATAATTATAATTGCAAATTATAACTTGAAGAACTGAATTTGTAATAGGTAAATACAGAACTTCGAATTGTTAATTTCAAACTAAGATTGTAAATAATAATTTGAAGATCTGAACTTGTAATAGTCAAATACAGATCTCCGAATTGTTAAATACAAATTATTAGTGCAAATTATAACTTAAAGATCTGAACTTGTAATTGTCAAATACAGCACTTAGAATTCATAACTTCAAATTATGATTGCAAATTATAACTGGAAGATCTGAACTTGTAATTGTCAAATACAGAACTTAGAACTCATAACTTCAAATTATGATTGTAAATAATAATTAGAACATCTGAACTTGTAATCCTCAAATACAGAACTTCGAATTGTTAAATACAAATTATTAGTGCAAATTATAACTTGAAGTTCTGAACTTGTAATTGTCAAATACAGAACTTAGAATTGATAGCTTATAATTATAATTGCAAATTATAACTTGAAGATCTGAACTTGTAATAGTGAATTACAGAACTTCTAATTGTTAATTTCAAACTAAGATTGTAAATAATAATTTGAAGATCTGAACTTGTAATAGTCAAATATCGAACTTTGAATTGTTAAATACAAATTATTAGTGCAAATTATAACTTGAAGATCTGAACTTGTAATTGTCAAATACAGAACTTAAAATTGATAGCTTATAATTATAATTGCAAATTAGAAGTAGAAGATCTGAACTTTAAATAGGTAAATACAGAACTTCTAATTGTAAATTTCAAACTAAGATTGTAATTAATAATTTGAAGATCTGAACTTGTAATAGTCAAATACAGATCTCCGAATTGTTAAATACAAATTATTAGTGCAAATTATAACTTAAAGATCTGATCTTGTAATTGTCAAATACAGCACTTAGAATTCATAACTTCAAATTATGATTGCAAATTATAACTGGAAGATCTGAACTTGTAATTGTCAAATGCAGAACTTAGACCTCATAACTTCAAATTATGATTGCTAATTATAACATGAAGATCTGAACTTGTAATCGTCAAATACAGAACTAAAAATTGATAGCTTATAATTATAATTGCAAATTATAACTTGAAGAACTGAATTTGTAATAGAACTTCGAATTGTTAATTTCAAACTAAGATTGTAAATAATAATTTGAAGATCTGAACTTGTAATAGTCAAATACCGAACTTCGAATTGTTAAATACAAATTATTAGTGCAAATTATAACTTGAAGATCTGAACTTGTAATTGACAAATATAGAACTTAAAATTGATAGCTTATAATTATAATTGCAAATTATAAGTTGAAGATCTGAACTTGTAATAGGTAAATACAGGACTTCGAATTGTTAATTTCAAACTAAGATTGTAAATAATAATTAGAAGATCTGAACTTGTAATAGTCAAATACAGAACTTCGAATTGTTAAATACAAATTATTAGTGCAAATTATAACTTGAAGATCTGAACTTGTAATTGACAAATACAGAACTTAAAATTGATAGCTTATAATTATAATTGCAAATTATAAGTTGAAGATCTGAACTTGTAATAGGTGAATACAGAACTTCGAATTGTTAATTTCAAACTAAGATTGTAATTAATAATTTGAAGATCTGAACTTGTAATAGTCAAATACAAAACTTCGAATTGTTAAATACAAATTATTAGTGCAAAGTATAACTTGAACATCTGAACTTGTAATTGTCAAATACAGCACTAAGAATTCATAACTTCAAATTATGATTGCAAATTATAACTTGAAGATCTGAACTTGTAATTGTCAAATACAGAACTTAGAATTCATAACTTCAAATTATGATTGTAAATAATAATTAGAAGAACTTGTAATAGTCAAATACAGAAATTAGAATTGTAAAATTCAAATTATGATTGCAAATTATAACTTGAAGATCTGAACTTGTAATAGTCAAATACAGAACTTCAAATTGTTAAATACAAATTATTAGTGCAAATTATAACTTGAAGATCTGAACTTGTAATTGTCAAATACAGAACTTAAAATTGATAGCTTATAATTATAATTGCAAATTATAAGTTGAAGATCTGAACTTGTAATAGGTAAATACAGAACTAAAAATTGATAGCTTATAATTATAATTGCAAATTATAACTTGAAGAACTGAATTAGTAATAGGTAAATACAGAACTTCGAATTGTTAATTTCAAACTAAGATTGTAAATAATAATTTGAAGATCTGAACTTGTAATAGTCAAATACAGATCTCCGAATTGTTAAATACAAATTATTAGTGCAAATTATAACTTAAAGATCTGAACTTGTAATTGTCAAATACAGCACTTAGAATTCATAACTTCAAATTATGATTGCAAATTATAACTGGAAGATCTGAACTTGTAATTGTCAAATACAGAACTTAGAACTCATAACTTCAAATTATGATTGTAAATAATAATTAGAACATCTGAACTTGTAATCCTCAAATACAGAACTTCGAATTGTTAAATACAAATTATTAGTGCAAATTATAACTTGAAGTTCTGAACTTGTAATTGTCAAATACAGAACTTAGAATTGATAGCTTATAATTATAATTGCAAATTATAACTTGAAGATCTGAACTTGTAATAGTGAATTACAGAACTTCTAATTGTTAATTTCAAACTAAGATTGTAAATAATAATTTGAAGATCTGAACTTGTAATAGTCAAATACAGAACTTTGAATTGTTAAATACAAATTATTAGTGCAAATTATAACTTGAAGATCTGAACTTGTAATTGTCAAATACAGAACTTAAAATTGATAGCTTATAATTATAATTGCAAATTAGAAGTTGAAGATCTGAACTTTAAATAGGTAAATACAGAACTTCTAATTGTTAATTTCAAACTAAGATTGTAATTAATAATTTGAAGATCTGAACTTGTAATAGTCAAATACAGATCTCCGAATTGTTAAATACAAATTATTAGTGCATATTATAACTTAAAGATCTGATCTTGTAATTGTCAAATACAGCACTTAGAATTCATAACTTCAAATTATGATTGCAAATTATAACTGGAAGATCTGAACTTGTAATTGTCAAATGCAGAACTTAGACCTCATAACTTCAAATTATGATTGCTAATTATAACATGAAGATCTGAACTTGTAATCGTCAAATACAGAACTAAAAATTGATAGCTTATAATTATAATTGCAAATTATAACTTGAAGAACTGAATTTGTAATAGGTAAATACAGAACTTCGAATTGTTAATTTCAAACTAAGATTGTAAATAATAATTTGAAGATCTGAACTTGTAATAGTCAAATACAGATCTCCGAATTGTTAAATACAAATTATTAGTGCAAATTATAACTTAAAGATCTGAACTTGTAATTGTCAAATACAGCACTTAGAATTCATAACTTCAAATTATGATTGCAAATTATAACTGGAAGATCTGAACTTGTAATTGTCAAATACAGAACTTAGAACTCATAACTTCAAATTATGATTGTAAATAATAATTAGAACATCTGAACTTGTAATCCTCAAATACAGAACTTCGAATTGTTAAATACAAATTATTAGTGCAAATTATAACTTGAAGTTCTGAACTTGTAATTGTCAAATACAGAACTTAGAATTGATAGCTTATAATTATAATTGCAAATTATAACTTGAAGATCTGAACTTGTAATAGTGAATTACAGAACTTCTAATTGTTAATTTCAAACTAAGATTGTAAATAATAATTTGAAGATCTGAACTTGTAATAGTCAAATATCGAACTTTGAATTGTTAAATACAAATTATTAGTGCAAATTATAACTTGAAGATCTGAACTTGTAATTGTCAAATACAGAACTTAAAATTGATAGCTTATAATTATAATTGCAAATTAGAAGTTGAAGATCTGAACTTTAAATAGGTAAATACAGAACTTCTAATTGTAAATTTCAAACTAAGATTGTAATTAATAATTTGAAGATCTGAACTTGTAATAGTCAAATACAGATCTCCGAATTGTTAAATACAAATTATTAGTGCAAATTATAACTTAAAGATCTGATCTTGTAATTGTCAAATACAGCACTTAGAATTCATAACTTCAAATTATGATTGCAAATTATAACTGGAAGATCTGAACTTGTAATTGTCAAATGCAGAACTTAGACCTCATAACTTCAAATTATGATTGCTAATTATAACATGAAGATCTGAACTTGTAATCGTCAAATACAGAACTAAAAATTGATAGCTTATAATTATAATTGCAAATTATAACTTGAAGAACTGAATTTGTAATAGAACTTCGAATTGTTAATTTCAAACTAAGATTGTAAATAATAATTTGAAGATCTGAACTTGTAATAGTCAAATACCGAACTTCGAATTGTTAAATACAAATTATTAGTGCAAATTATAACTTGAAGATCTGAACTTGTAATTGACAAATATAGAACTTAAAATTGATAGCTTATAATTATAATTGCAAATTATAAGTTGAAGATCTGAACTTGTAATAGGTAAATACAGGACTTCGAATTGTTAATTTCAAACTAAGATTGTAAATAATAATTAGAAGATCTGAACTTGTAATAGTCAAATACAGAACTTCGAATTGTTAAATACAAATTATTAGCGCAAATTATAATTTGAAGATCTGAACTTGTAATTGTCAAATACAGAACTTAGAATTGATAGCTTATAATTATAATTGCAAATTATATCTTGAAGATCTGAACTTGTAATAGTGAATTACAGAACTAATAATTGTTAATTTCAAACTAAGATTGTAATTAATAATTTGAAGATCTGAACTTGTAATAGTCAAATACAGAACTCCGAATTGTTAAATACCAATTATTAGTGCAAATTATAACTTGAAGATCTGAACTTGTAATTGTCAAATACAGCACTTAGAATTCATAACTTCAAATTATGATTGCAAATTATAACTGGAAGATCTGAACTTGTAATTGTCAAATACAGTACTTAGAACTCATAACTTCAAATTATGATTGCTAATTATAACTTGAAGATCTGAACTTATAATAGTCAAATACAGAACTTAAAATTGTAAAATTCAAATTAAGAATGCAAATTATAACTTGAAGATCTGAACTTGTAATAGTCAAATACAGAACTTCGAATTGTTAAATACAAATTATTAGTGCAAATTATAACTTGAAGATCTGAACTTGTAATTGTCAAATACAGAACTTAGAATTGATAACTTATAATTATAATTGCAAATTATAACTTGAAGATCTGAACTTGAAATAGTGAATTACAGAACTTAGATTTGTTAAATACTAATTATTATTTCAAATTATAACTTGAAGATCTGAACTTGTAATTGTCAAATACGGAACTTAAAATTGAAAGCTTATAATTATAATTGCAAATTATAACTTGAAGATCTGAACTTGTAATAGGTAAATACTGAACTTCTAATTGTTAATTTCAAACTAAGATTTCAAATAATAATTTGAAGTTCTGAACTTGTAATAGTCAAATACAGAACTTCGAATTGTTAAATACAAATTATTAGTGCAAATTATAACTTGTAGATCTGAACTTGTAATTGTCAAATACAGAACTTAAAATTGATAGCTTATAATTATAATTGCAAATTATAAGTTGAAGATCTGAACTTGTAATAGGTAAATACAGAACTTCTAATTGTTAATTTCAAACTAAGATTGTAATTAATAATTACAAGGTCTGAACTTGTAATAGGCAAATACAGATCTCCGAATTGTTAAATACAAATTATTAGTGCAAATTATAACTTAAAGATCTGAACTTGTAATTGTCAAATACAGCACTTAGAATTCATAACTTCAAATTATGATTGCAAATTATAACTGGAAGATCTGAACTTGTAATTGTCAAATACAGAACTTAGAACTCATAACTTCAAATTATGATTGTAAATAATAATTAGAACATCTGAACTTGTAATCCTCAAATACAGAACTTCGAATTGTTAAATACAAATTATTAGTGCAAATTATAACTTGAAGTTCTGAACTTGTAATTGTCAAATACAGAACTTAGAATTGATAGCTTATAATTATAATTGCAAATTATAACTTGAAGATCTGAACTTGTAATAGTGAATTACAGAACTTCTAATTGTTAATTTCAAACTAAGATTGTAAATAATAATTTGAAGATCTGAACTTGTAATAGTCAAATACAGAACTTTGAATTGTTAAATACAAATTATTAGTGCAAATTATAACTTGAAGATCTGAACTTGT
Source organism: Cantharis lateralis (assembly GCA_963170105.1). Taxonomy (NCBI): domain Eukaryota; kingdom Metazoa; phylum Arthropoda; class Insecta; order Coleoptera; family Cantharidae; genus Cantharis; species Cantharis lateralis. The sequence continues at coordinate 24,482,589 of OY720628.1, forward strand.
AATTGTCAAATACAGAACTTAAAATTGATAGCTTATAATTATAATTGCAAATTAGAAGTTGAAGATCTGAACTTTAAATAGGTAAATACAGAACTTCTAATTGTTAATTTCAAACTAAGATTGTAATTAATAATTTGAAGATCTGAACTTGTAATAGTCAAATACAGATCTCCGAATTGTTAAATACAAATTATTAGTGCATATTATAACTTAAAGATCTGATCTTGTAATTGTCAAATACAGCACTTAGAATTCATAACTTCAAATTATGATTGCAAATTATAACTGGAAGATCTGAACTTGTAATTGTCAAATGCAGAACTTAGACCTCATAACTTCAAATTATGATTGCTAATTATAACATGAAGATCTGAACTTGTAATCGTCAAATACAGAACTAAAAATTGATAGCTTATAATTATAATTGCAAATTATAACTTGAAGAACTGAATTTGTAATAGGTAAATACAGAACTTCGAATTGTTAATTTCAAACTAAGATTGTAAATAATAATTTGAAGATCTGAACTTGTAATAGTCAAATACAGATCTCCGAATTGTTAAATACAAATTATTAGTGCAAATTATAACTTAAAGATCTGAACTTGTAATTGTCAAATACAGCACTTAGAATTCATAACTTCAAATTATGATTGCAAATTATAACTGGAAGATCTGAACTTGTAATTGTCAAATACAGAACTTAGAACTCATAACTTCAAATTATGATTGTAAATAATAATTAGAACATCTGAACTTGTAATCCTCAAATACAGAACTTCGAATTGTTAAATACAAATTATTAGTGCAAATTATAACTTGAAGTTCTGAACTTGTAATTGTCAAATACAGAACTTAGAATTGATAGCTTATAATTATAATTGCAAATTATAACTTGAAGATCTGAACTTGTAATAGTGAATTACAGAACTTCTAATTGTTAATTTCAAACTAAGATTGTAAATAATAATTTGAAGATCTGAACTTGTAATAGTCAAATATCGAACTTTGAATTGTTAAATACAAATTATTAGTGCAAATTATAACTTGAAGATCTGAACTTGTAATTGTCAAATACAGAACTTAAAATTGATAGCTTATAATTATAATTGCAAATTAGAAGTTGAAGATCTGAACTTTAAATAGGTAAATACAGAACTTCTAATTGTAAATTTCAAACTAAGATTGTAATTAATAATTTGAAGATCTGAACTTGTAATAGTCAAATACAGATCTCCGAATTGTTAAATACAAATTATTAGTGCAAATTATAACTTAAAGATCTGATCTTGTAATTGTCAAATACAGCACTTAGAATTCATAACTTCAAATTATGATTGCAAATTATAACTGGAAGATCTGAACTTGTAATTGTCAAATGCAGAACTTAGACCTCATAACTTCAAATTATGATTGCTAATTATAACATGAAGATCTGAACTTGTAATCGTCAAATACAGAACTAAAAATTGATAGCTTATAATTATAATTGCAAATTATAACTTGAAGAACTGAATTTGTAATAGAACTTCGAATTGTTAATTTCAAACTAAGATTGTAAATAATAATTTGAAGATCTGAACTTGTAATAGTCAAATACCGAACTTCGAATTGTTAAATACAAATTATTAGTGCAAATTATAACTTGAAGATCTGAACTTGTAATTGACAAATATAGAACTTAAAATTGATAGCTTATAATTATAATTGCAAATTATAAGTTGAAGATCTGAACTTGTAATAGGTAAATACAGGACTTCGAATTGTTAATTTCAAACTAAGATTGTAAATAATAATTAGAAGATCTGAACTTGTAATAGTCAAATACAGAACTTCGAATTGTTAAATACAAATTATTAGCGCAAATTATAATTTGAAGATCTGAACTTGTAATTGTCAAATACAGAACTTAGAATTGATAGCTTATAATTATAATTGCAAATTATATCTTGAAGATCTGAACTTGTAATAGTGAATTACAGAACTAATAATTGTTAATTTCAAACTAAGATTGTAATTAATAATTTGAAGATCTGAACTTGTAATAGTCAAATACAGAACTCCGAATTGTTAAATACCAATTATTAGTGCAAATTATAACTTGAAGATCTGAACTTGTAATTGTCAAATACAGCACTTAGAATTCATAACTTCAAATTATGATTGCAAATTATAACTGGAAGATCTGAACTTGTAATTGTCAAATACAGAACTTAGAACTCATAACTTCAAATTATGATTGCTAATTATAACTTGAAGATCTGAACTTATAATAGTCAAATACAGAACTTAAAATTGTAAAATTCAAATTAAGAATGCAAATTATAACTTGAAGATCTGAACTTGTAATAGTCAAATACAGAACTTCGAATTGTTAAATACAAATTATTAGTGCAAATTATAACTTGAAGATCTGAACTTGTAATTGTCAAATACAGAACTTAGAATTGATAACTTATAATTATAATTGCAAATTATAACTTGAAGATCTGAACTTGAAATAGTGAATTACAGAACTTAGATTTGTTAAATACTAATTATTATTTCAAATTATAACTTGAAGATCTGAACTTGTAATTGTCAAATACGGAACTTAAAATTGAAAGCTTATAATTATAATTGCAAATTATAACTTGAAGATCTGAACTTGTAATAGGTAAATACTGAACTTCTAATTGTTAATTTCAAACTAAGATTTCAAATAATAATTTGAAGTTCTGAACTTGTAATAGTCAAATACAGAACTTCGAATTGTTAAATACAAATTATTAGTGCAAATTATAACTTGTAGATCTGAACTTGTAATTGTCAAATACAGAACTTAAAATTGATAGCTTATAATTATAATTGCAAATTATAAGTTGAAGATCTGAACTTGTAATAGGTAAATACAGAACTTCTAATTGTTAATTTCAAACTAAGATTGTAATTAATAATTACAAGGTCTGAACTTGTAATAGGCAAATACAGATCTCCGAATTGTTAAATACAAATTATTAGTGCAAATTATAACTTAAAGATCTGAACTTGTAATTGTCAAATACAGCACTTAGAATTCATAACTTCAAATTATGATTGCAAATTATAACTGGAAGATCTGAACTTGTAATTGTCAAATACAGAACTTAGAACTCATAACTTCAAATTATGATTGTAAATAATAATTAGAAGATCTGAACTTGTAATACTCAAATACAGAACTTCGAATTGTTAAATACAAATTATTAGTGCAAATTATAACTTGAAGATCTGAACTTGTAATTGACAAATACAGAACTTAAAATTGATAGCTTATAATTATAATTGCAAATTATAAGTTGAAGATCTGAACTTGTAATAGGTGAATACAGAACTTCGAATTGTTAATTTCAAACTAAGATTGTAATTAATAATTTGAAGATCTGAACTTGTAATAGTCAAATACAAAACTTCGAATTGTTAAATACAAATTATTAGTGCAAAGTATAACTTGAACATCTGAACTTGTAATTGTCAAATACAGCACTAAGAATTCATAACTTCAAATTATGATTGCAAATTATAACTTGAAGATCTGAACTTGTAATTGTCAAATACAGAACTTAGAATTCATAACTTCAAATTATGATTGTAAATAATAATTAGAAGAACTTGTAATAGTCAAATACAGAAATTAGAATTGTAAAATTCAAATTATGATTGCAAATTATAACTTGAAGATCTGAACTTGTAATAGTCAAATACAGAACTTCAAATTGTTAAATACAAATTATTAGTGCAAATTATAACTTGAAGATCTGAACTTGTAATTGTCAAATACAGAACTTAAAATTGATAGCTTATAATTATAATTGCAAATTATAAGTTGAAGATCTGAACTTGTAATAGGTAAATACAGAACTAAAAATTGATAGCTTATAATTATAATTGCAAATTATAACTTGAAGAACTGAATTAGTAATAGGTAAATACAGAACTTCGAATTGTTAATTTCAAACTAAGATTGTAAATAATAATTTGAAGATCTGAACTTGTAATAGTCAAATACAGATCTCCGAATTGTTAAATACAAATTATTAGTGCAAATTATAACTTAAAGATCTGAACTTGTAATTGTCAAATACAGCACTTAGAATTCATAACTTCAAATTATGATTGCAAATTATAACTGGAAGATCTGAACTTGTAATTGTCAAATACAGAACTTAGAACTCATAACTTCAAATTATGATTGTAAATAATAATTAGAACATCTGAACTTGTAATCCTCAAATACAGAACTTCGAATTGTTAAATACAAATTATTAGTGCAAATTATAACTTGAAGTTCTGAACTTGTAATTGTCAAATACAGAACTTAGAATTGATAGCTTATAATTATAATTGCAAATTATAACTTGAAGATCTGAACTTGTAATAGTGAATTACAGAACTTCTAATTGTTAATTTCAAACTAAGATTGTAAATAATAATTTGAAGATCTGAACTTGTAATAGTCAAATACAGAACTTTGAATTGTTAAATACAAATTATTAGTGCAAATTATAACTTGAAGATCTGAACTTGTAATTGTCAAATACAGAACTTAAAATTGATAGCTTATAATTATAATTGCAAATTAGAAGTTGAAGATCTGAACTTTAAATAGGTAAATACAGAACTTCTAATTGTTAATTTCAAACTAAGATTGTAATTAATAATTTGAAGATCTGAACTTGTAATAGTCAAATACAGATCTCCGAATTGTTAAATACAAATTATTAGTGCATATTATAACTTAAAGATCTGATCTTGTAATTGTCAAATACAGCACTTAGAATTCATAACTTCAAATTATGATTGCAAATTATAACTGGAAGATCTGAACTTGTAATTGTCAAATGCAGAACTTAGACCTCATAACTTCAAATTATGATTGCTAATTATAACATGAAGATCTGAACTTGTAATCGTCAAATACAGAACTAAAAATTGATAGCTTATAATTATAATTGCAAATTATAACTTGAAGAACTGAATTTGTAATAGGTAAATACAGAACTTCGAATTGTTAATTTCAAACTAAGATTGTAAATAATAATTTGAAGATCTGAACTTGTAATAGTCAAATACCGAACTTCGAATTGTTAAATACAAATTATTAGTGCAAATTATAACTTGAAGATCTGAACTTGTAATTGACAAATATAGAACTTAAAATTGATAGCTTATAATTATAATTGCAAATTATAAGTTGAAGATCTGAACTTGTAATAGGTAAATACAGGACTTCGAATTGTTAATTTCAAACTAAGATTGTAAATAATAATTAGAAGATCTGAACTTGTAATAGTCAAATACAGAACTTCGAATTTTAAATACAAATTATTAGCGCAAATTATAACTTGAAGATCTGAACTTGTAATTGTCAAATACAGAACTTAGAATTGATAGCTTATAATTATAATTGCAAATTATATCTTGAAGATCTGAACTTGTAATAGTGAATTACAGAACTAATAATTGTTAATTTCAAACTAAGATTGTAATTAATAATTTGAAGATCTGAACTTGTAATAGTCAAATACAGAACTCCGAATTGTTAAATACCAATTATTAGTGCAAATTATAACTTGAAGATCTGAACTTGTAATTGTCAAATACAGCACTTAGAATTCATAACTTCAAATTATGATTGCAAATTATAACTGGAAGATCTGAACTTGTAATTGTCAAATACAGAACTTAGAACTCATAACTTCAAATTATGATTGCTAATTATAACTTGAAGATCTGAACTTATAATAGTCAAATACAGAACTTAGAATTGTAAAATTCAAATTAAGAATGCAAATTATAACTTGAAGATCTGAACTTGTAATAGTCAAATACAGAACTTCGAATTGTTAAATACAAATTATTAGTGCAAATTATAACTTGAAGATCTGAACTTGTAATTGTCAAATACAGAACTTAGAATTGATAACTTATAATTATAATTGCAAATTATAACTTGAAGATCTGAACTTGAAATAGTGAATTACAGAACTTAGATTTGTTAAATACTAATTATTATTTCAAATTATAACTTGTAGATCTGAACTTGTAATTGTCAAATACAGAACTTAAAATTGATAGCTTATAATTATAATTGCAAATTATAAGTTGAAGATCTGAACTTGTAATAGGTAAATACAGAACTTCTAATTGTTAATTTCAAACTAAGATTGTAATTAATAATTACAAGGTCTGAACTTGTAATAGGCAAATACAGATCTCCGAATTGTTAAATACAAATTATTAGTGCAAATTATAACTTAAAGATCTGAACTTGTAATTGTCAAATACAGCACTTAGAATTCATAACTTCAAATTATGATTGCAAATTATAACTGGAAGATCTGAACTTGTAATTGTCAAATACAGAACTTAGAACTCATAACTTCAAATTATGATTGTAAATAATAATTAGAAGATCTGAACTTGTAATACTCAAATACAGAACTTCGAATTGTTAAATACAAATTATTAGTGCAAATTATAACTTGAAGATCTGAACTTGTAATTGACAAATACAGAACTTAAAATTGATAGCTTATAATTATAATTGCAAATTATAAGTTGAAGATCTGAACTTGTAATAGGTGAATACAGAACTTCGAATTGTTAATTTCAAACTAAGATTGTAATTAATAATTTGAAGATCTGAACTTGTAATAGTCAAATACAAAACTTCGAATTGTTAAATACAAATTATTAGTGCAAAGTATAACTTGAAGATCTGAACTTGTAATTGTCAAATACAGCACTAAGAATTCATAACTTCAAATTATGATTGCAAATTATAACTTGAAGATCTGAACTTGTAATTGTCAAATACAGAACTTAGAATTCATAACTTCAAATTATGATTGTAAATAATAATTAGAAGAACTTGTAATAGTCAAATACAGAAATTAGAATTGTAAAATTCAAATTATGATTGCAAATTATAACTTGAAGATCTGAACTTGTAATAGTCAAATACAGAACTTCAAATTGTTAAATACAAATTATTAGTGCAAATTATAACTTGAAGATCTGAACTTGTAATTGTCAAATACAGAACTTAAAATTGATAGCTTATAATTATAATTGCAAATTATAAGTTGAAGATCTGAACTTGTAATAGGTAAATACAGAACTAAAAATTGATAGCTTATAATTATAATTGCAAATTATAACTTGAAGAACTGAATTTGTAATAGGTAAATACAGAACTTCGAATTGTTAATTTCAAACTAAGATTGTAAATAATAATTTGAAGATCTGAACTTGTAATAGTCAAATACAGATCTCCGAATTGTTAAATACAAATTATTAGTGCAAATTATAACTTAAAGATCTGAACTTGTAATTGTCAAATACAGCACTTAGAATTCATAACTTCAAATTATGATTGCAAATTATAACTGGAAGATCTGAACTTGTATTTGTCAAATACAGAACTTAGAACTCATAACTTCAAATTATGATTGTAAATAATAATTAGAACATCTGAACTTGTAATCCTCAAATACAGAACTTCGAATTGTTAAATACAAATTATTAGTGCAAATTATAACTTGAAGTTCTGAACTTGTAATTGTCAAATACAGAACTTAGAATTGATAGCTTATAATTATAATTGCAAATTATAACTTGAAGATCTGAACTTGTAATAGTGAATTACAGAACTTCTAATTGTTAATTTCAAACTAAGATTGTAAATAATAATTTGAAGATCTGAACTTGTAATAGTCAAATATCGAACTTTGAATTGTTAAATACAAATTATTAGTGCAAATTATAACTTGAAGATCTGAACTTGTAATTGTCAAATACAGAACTTAAAATTGATAGCTTATAATTATAATTGCAAATTAGAAGTTGAAGATCTGAACTTTAAATAGGTAAATACAGAACTTCTAATTGTTAATTTCAAACTAAGATTGTAATTAATAATTTGAAGATCTGAACTTGTAATAGTCAAATACAGATCTCCGAATTGTTAAATACAAATTATTAGTGCAAATTATAACTTAAAGATCTGATCTTGTAATTGTCAAATACAGCACTTAGAATTCATAACTTCACATTATGATTGCAAATTATAACTGGAAGATCTGAACTTGTAATTGTCAAATGCAGAACTTAGACCTCATAACTTCAAATTATGATTGCTAATTATAACATGAAGATCTGAACTTGTAATCGTCAAATACAGAACTAAAAATTGATAGCTTATAATTATAATTGCAAATTATAACTTGAAGAACTGAATTTGTAATAGGTAAATACAGAACTTCGAATTGTTAATTTCAAACTAAGATTGTAAATAATAATTTGAAGATCTGAACTTGTAATAGTCAAATACAGAACTTCGAATTGTTAAATACAAATTATTAGTGCAAATTATAACTTGAAGATCTGAACTTGTAATTGTCAAATACAGAACTTAGAATTGATAACTTATAATTATAATTGCAAATTATAAGTTGAAGATCTGAACTTGTAATAGGTTAATACAGGACTTCGAATTGTTAATTTCAAACTAAGATTGTAAATAATAATTAGAAGATCTGAACTTGTAATAGTCAAATACAGAACTTCGAATTGTTAAATACAAATTATTAGCGCAAATTATAATTTGAAGATCTGAACTTGTAGTTGTCAAATACAGAACTTAGAATTGATAGCTTATAATTATAATTGCAAATTATATCTTGAAGATCTGAACTTGTAATAGTGAATTACAGAACTAATAATTGTTAATTTCAAACTAAGATTGTAATTAATAATTTGAAGATCTGAACTTGTAATAGTCAAATACAGAACTCCGAATTGTTAAATACCAATTATTAGTGCAAATTATAACTTGAAGATCTGAACTTGTAATTGTCAAATACAGCACTTAGAATTCATAACTTCAAATTATGATTGCAAATTATAACTGGAAGATCTGAACTTGTAATTGTCAAATACAGAACTTAGAACTCATAACTTCAAATTATGATTGCTAATTATAACTTGAAGATCTGAACTTATAATAGTCAAATACAGAACTTAGAATTGTAAAATTCAAATTAAGAATGCAAATTATAACTTGAAGATCTGAACTTGTAATAGTCAAATACAGAACTTCGAATTGTTAAATACAAATTATTAGTGCAAATTATAACTTGAAGATCTGAACTTGTAATTGTCAAATACAGAACTTAGAATTGATAACTTATAATTATAATTGCAAATTATAACTTGAAGATCTGAACTTGAAATAGTGAATTACAGAACTTAGATTTGTTAAATACTAATTATTATTTCAAATTATAACTTGAAGATCTGAACTTGTAATTGTCAAATACGGAACTTAAAATTGAAAGCTTATAATTATAATTGCAAATTATAACTTGAAGAACTGAATTTGTAATAGGTAAATACAGAACTTCGAATTGTTAATTTCAAACTAAGATTGTAAATAATAATTTGAAGATCTGAACTTGTAATAGTCAAATACCGAACTTCGAATTGTTAAATACAAATTATTAGTGCAAATTATAACTTGAAGATCTGAACTTGTAATTGACAAATATAGAACTTAAAATTGATAGCTTATAATTATAATTGCAAATTATAAGTTGAAGATCTGAACTTGTAATAGGTAAATACAGGACTTCGAATTGTTAATTTCAAACTAAGATTGTAAATAATAATTAGAAGATCTGAACTTGTAATAGTCAAATACAGAACTTCGAATTGTTAAATACAAATTATTAGCGCAAATTATAATTTGAAGATCTGAACTTGTAGTTGTCAAATACAGAACTTAGAATTGATAGCTTATAATTATAATTGCAAATTATATCTTGAAGATCTGAACTTGTAATAGTGAATTACAGAACTAATAATTGTTAATTTCAAACTAAGATTGTAATTAATAATTTGAAGATCTGAACTTGTAATAGTCAAATACAGAACTCCGAATTGTTAAATACCAATTATTAGTGCAAATTATAACTTGAAGATCTGAACTTGTAATTGTCAAATACAGCACTTAGAATTCATAACTTCAAATTATGATTGCAAATTATAACTGGAAGATCTGAACTTGTAATTGTCAAATACAGAACTTAGAACTCATAACTTCAAATTATGATTGCTAATTATAACTTGAAGATCTGAACTTATAATAGTCAAATACAGAACTTAGAATTGTAAAATTCAAATTAAGAATGCAAATTATAACTTGAAGATCTGAACTTGTAATAGTCAAATACAGAACTTCGAATTGTTAAATACAAATTATTAGTGCAAATTATAACTTGAAGATCTGAACTTGTAATTGTCAAATACAGAACTTAGAATTGATAACTTATAATTATAATTGCAAATTATAACTTGAAGATCTGAACTTGAAATAGTGAATTACAGATCTTAGATTTGTTAAATACTAATTATTATTTCAAATTATAACTTGAAGATCTGAACTTGTAATTGTCAAATACGGAACTTAAAATTGAAAGCTTATAATTATAATTGCAAATTATAACTTGAAGATCTGAACTTGTAATAGGTAAATACTGAACTTCTAATTGTTAATTTCAAACTAAGATTTCAAATAATAATTTGAAGTTCTGAACTTGTAATAGTCAAATACAGAACTTCGAATTGTTAAATACAAATTATTAGTGCAAATTATAACTTGTAGATCTGAACTTGTAATTGTCAAATACAGAACTTAAAATTGATAGCTTATAATTATAATTGCAAATTATAAGTTGAAGATCTGAACTTGTAATAGGTAAATACAGAACTTCTAATTGTTAATTTCAAACTAAGATTGTAATTAATAATTACAAGGTCTGAACTTGTAATAGGCAAATACAGATCTCCGAATTGTTAAATACAAATTATTAGTGCAAATTATAACTTAAAGATCTGAACTTGTAATTGTCAAATACAGCACTTAGAATTCATAAATTCAAATTATGATTGCAAATTATAACTGGAAGATCTGAACTTGTAATTGTCAAATACAGAACTTAGAACTCATAACTTCAAATTATGATTGTAAATAATAATTAGAAGATCTGAACTTGTAATACTCAAATACAGAACTTCGAATTGTTAAATACAAATTATTAGTGCAAATTATAACTTGAAGATCTGAACTTGTAATTGACAAATACAGAACTTAAAATTGATAGCTTATAATTATAATTGCAAATTATAAGTTGAAGATCTGAACTTGTAATAGGTGAATACAGAACTTCGAATTGTTAATTTCAAACTAAGATTGTAATTAATAATTTGAAGATCTGAACTTGTAATAGTCAAATACAAAACTTCGAATTGTTAAGGGCGGGGTAAGGTGCAAAATAAGGAACATTTTTGTGAATTTTTTTTACGACACAGGTAAAATCTATTTAATAAAACTAATGGTATATTAAAATATAACATTTGAAGAATATTGTGTAATATTTTCATGAAAAAATATTAAAAAATATGGCAGCAATTATGCGGAATCGTCTCGGAAAAAAGTAGAATTGCGGTGCCCCTCATAACTTCAAAACTACTTCACCGATCCTTTTGAAGTTTTGAACACTATTTCTGTACATAATTTACGAGGTAACGCTGGAGATTTTTTTTCAAATTTGTTAATATTTTTTATTTCACAATAACAAATTAGCTGATTTTTTTTCGCTAAAATCGTGTTTTTCTTTCAAAGTGTTCCCAGAAAGTGAAAAATTGAAATTTCAAAAAACCCTCCCAGCGTTACCTGGGAAAAGCGATTATTTAACGAAAGGACTTTGAAATTTTGATTTCGGATGATCCAGCACCGAGTTATGAGGGGCACCGCAATTCTACTTTTTTCCGAGACGCTTCCGAATAATTGCTGCCATTGCCGTATTTTTCAATATTTCTTCATGAAAATATTACACAATATTCTTCGAATGTTATATTTTAATATACCATTGGTTTTATTAAAATAGATTTTAACTGTGTCGTAAAAAAAAATTCACAAAAATGTGCCTTGTTTTGCACGAATTAACCTTACCCCGCCCTTAAATACAAATTATTAGTGCAAAGTATAACTTGAAGATCTGAACTTGTAATTGTCAAATACAGCACTAAGAATTCATAACTTCAAATTATGATTGCAAATTATAACTTGAAGATCTGAACTTGTAATTGTCAAATACAGAACTTAGAATTCATAACTTCAAATTATGATTGTAAATAATAATTAGAAGAACTTGTAATAGTCAAATACAGAAATTAGAATTGTAAAATTCAAATTATGATTGCAAATTATAACTTGAAGATCTGAACTTGTAATAGTCAAATACAGAACTTCAAATTGTTAAATACAAATTATTAGTGCAAATTATAACTTGAAGATCTGAACTTGTAATTGTCAAATACAGAACTTAAAATTGATAGCTTATAATTATAATTGCAAATTATAAGTTGAAGATCTGAACTTGTAATAGGTAAATACAGAACTAAAAATTGATAGCTTATAATTATAATTGCAAATTATAACTTGAAGAACTGAATTAGTAATAGGTAAATACAGAACTTCGAATTGTTAATTTCAAACTAAGATTGTAAATAATAATTTGAAGATCTGAACTTGTAATAGTCAAATACAGATCTCCGAATTGTTAAATACAAATTATTAGTGCAAATTATAACTTAAAGATCTGAACTTGTAATTGTCAAATACAGCACTTAGAATTCATAACTTCAAATTATGATTGCAAATTATAACTGGAAGATCTGAACTTGTAATTGTCAAATACAGAACTTAGAACTCATAACTTCAAATTATGATTGTAAATAATAATTAGAACATCTGAACTTGTAATCCTCAAATACAGAACTTCGAATTGTTAAATACAAATTATTAGTGCAAATTATAACTTGAAGTTCTGAACTTGTAATTGTCAAATACAGAACTTAGAATTGATAGCTTATAATTATAATTGCAAATTATAACTTGAAGATCTGAACTTGTAATAGTGAATTACAGAACTTCTAATTGTTAATTTCAAACTAAGATTGTAAATAATAATTTGAAGATCTGAACTTGTAATAGTCAAATACAGAACTTTGAATTGTTAAATACAAATTATTAGTGCAAATTATAACTTGAAGATCTGAACTTGTAATTGTCAAATACAGAACTTAAAATTGATAGCGTATAATTATAATTGCAAATTAGAAGTTGAAGATCTGAACTTTAAATAGGTAAATACAGAACTTCTAATTGTTAATTTCAAACTAAGATTGTAATTAATAATTTGAAGATCTGAACTTGTAATAGTCAAATACAGATCTCCGAATTGTTAAATACAAATTATTAGTGCATATTATAACTTAAAGATCTGATCTTGTAATTGTCAAATACAGCACTTAGAATTCATAACTTCAAATTATGATTGCAAATTATAACTGGAAGATCTGAACTTGTAATTGTCAAATGCAGAACTTAGACCTCATAACTTCAAATTATGATTGCTAATTATAACATGAAGATCTGAACTTGTAATCGTCAAATACAGAACTAAAAATTGATAGCTTATAATTATAATTGCAAATTATAACTTGAAGAACTGAATTTGTAATAGGTAAATACAGAACTTCGAATTGTTAATTTCAAACTAAGATTGTAAATAATAATTTGAAGATCTGAACTTGTAATAGTCAAATACCGAACTTCGAATTGTTAAATACAAATTATTAGTGCAAATTATAACTTGAAGATCTGAACTTGTAATTGACAAATATAGAACTTAAAATTGATAGCTTATAATTATAATTGCAAATTATAAGTTGAAGATCTGAACTTGTAATAGGTAAATACAGGACTTCGAATTGTCAATTTCAAACTAAGATTGTAAATAATAATTAGAAGATCTGAACTTGTAATAGTCAAATACAGAACTTCGAATTGTTAAATACAAATTATTAGCGCAAATTATAACTTGAAGATCTGAACTTGTAATTGTCAAATACAGAACTTAGAATTGATAGCTTATAATTATAATTGCAAATTATATCTTGAAGATCTGAACTTGTAATAGTGAATTACAGAACTAATAATTGTTAATTTCAAACTAAGATTGTAATTAATAATTTGAAGATCTGAACTTGTAATAGTCAAATACAGAACTCCGAATTGTTAAATACCAATTATTAGTGCAAATTATAACTTGAAGATCTGAACTTGTAATTGTCAAATACAGTACTTAGAATTCATAACTTCAAATTATGATTGCAAATTATAACTGGAAGATCTGAACTTGTAATTGTCAAATACAGAACTTAGAACTCATAACTTCAAATTATGATTGCTAATTATAACTTGAAGATCTGAACTTATAATAGTCAAATACAGAACTTAGAATTGTAAAATTCAAATTAAGAATGCAAATTATAACTTGAAGATCTGAACTTGTAATAGTCAAATACAGAACTTCGAATTGTTAAATACAAATTATTAGTGCAAATTATAACTTGAAGATCTGAACTTGTAATTGTCAAATACAGAACTTAGAATTGATAACTTATAATTATAATTGCAAATTATAACTTGAAGATCTGAACTTGAAATAGTGAATTACAGAACTTAGATTTGTTAAATACTAATTATTATTTCAAATTATAACTTGAAGATCTGAACTTGTAATTGTCAAATACGGAACTTAAAATTGAAAGCTTATAATTATAATTGCAAATTATAACTTGAAGATCTGAACTTGTAATAGGTAAATACTGAACTTCTAATTGTTAATTTCAAACTAAGATTGTAAATAATAATTTGAAGTTCTGAACTTGTAATAGTCAAATACAGAACTACGAATTGTTAAATACAAATTATTAGTGCAAATTATAACTTGTAGATCTGAACTTGTAATTGTCAAATACAGAACTTAAAATTGATAGCTTATAATTATAATTGCAAATTATAAGTTGAAGATCTGAACTTGTAATAGGTAAATACAGAACTTCTAATTGTTAATTTCAAACTAAGATTGTAATTAATAATTACAAGGTCTGAACTTGTAATAGGCAAATACAGATCTCCGAATTGTTAAATACAAATTATTAGTGCAAATTATAACTTAAAGATCTGAACTTGTAATTGTCAAATACAGCACTTAGAATTCATAACTTCAAATTATGATTGCAAATTATAACTGGAAGATCTGAACTTGTAATTGTCAAATACAGAACTTAGAACTCATAACTTCAAATTATGATTGTAAATAATAATTAGAAGATCTGAACTTGTAATACTCAAATACAGAACTTCGAATTGTTAAATACAAATTATTAGTGCAAATTATAACTTGAAGATCTGAACTTGTAATTGACAAATACAGAACTTAAAATTGATAGCTTATAATTATAATTGCAAATTATAAGTTGAAGATCTGAACTTGTAATAGGTGAATACAGAACTTCGAATTGTTAATTTCAAACTAAGATTGTAATTAATAATTTGAAGATCTGAACTTGTAATAGTCAAATACAAAACTTCGAATTGTTAAATACAAATTATTAGTGCAAAGTATAACTTGAAGATCTGAACTTGTAATTGTCAAATACAGCACTAAGAATTCATAACTTCAAATTATGATTGCAAATTATAACTTGAAGATCTGAACTTGTAATTGTCAAATACAGAACTTAGAATTCATAACTTCAAATTATGATTGTAAATAATAATTAGAAGAACTTGTAATAGTCAAATACAGAAATTAGAATTGTAAAATTCAAATTATGATTGCAAATTATAACTTGAAGATCTGAACTTGTAATAGTCAAATACAGAACTTCAAATTGTTAAATACAAATTATTAGTGCAAATTATAACTTGAAGATCTGAACTTGTAATTGTCAAATACAGAACTAAAATTGATAGCTTATAATTATAATTGCAAATTATAAGTTGAAGATCTGAACTTGTAATAGGTAAATACAGAACTAAAAATTGATAGCTTATAATTATAATTGCAAATTATAACTTGAAGAACTGAATTTGTAATAGGTAAATACAGAACTTCGAATTGTTAATTTCAAACTAAGATTGTAAATAATAATTTGAAGATCTGAACTTGTAATAGTCAAATACAGATCTCCGAATTGTTAAATACAAATTATTAGTGCAAATTATAACTTAAAGATCTGAACTTGTAATTGTCAAATACAGCACTTAGAATTCATAAATTCAAATTATGATTGCAAATTATAACTGGAAGATCTGAACTTGTAATTGTCAAATACAGAACTTAGAACTCATAACTTCAAATTATGATTGTAAATAATAATTAGAAGATCTGAACTTGTAATAGTCAAATACAGAACTTCGAATTGTTAAATACAAATTATTAGCGCAAATTATAACTTAAAGATCTGAACTTGTAATTGTCAAATACAGCACTTAGAATTCATAAATTCAAATTATGATTGCAAATTATAACTGGAAGATCTGAACTTGTAATTGTCAAATACAGAACTTAGAACTCATAACTTCAAATTATGATTGTAAATAATAATTAGAACATCTGAACTTGTAATCCTCAAATACAGAACTTCGAATTGTTAAATACAAATTATTAGTGCAAATTATAACTTGAAGTTCTGATCTTGTAATTGTCAAATACAGAACTTAGAATTGATAGCTTATAATTATAATTGCAAATTATAACTTGAAGATCTGAACTTGTAATAGTGAATTACAGAACTTCTAATTGTTAATTTCAAACTAAGATTGTAAATAATAATTTGAAGATCTGAACTTGTAATAGTCAAATACAGAACTTTGAATTGTTAAATACAAATTATTAGTGCAAATTATAACTTGAAGATCTGAACTTGTAATTGTCAAATACAGAACTTAAAATTGATAGCTTATAATTATAATTGCAAATTAGAAGTTGAAGATCTGAACTTTAAATAGGTAAATACAGAACTTCTAATTGTTAATTTCAAACTAAGATTGTAATTAATAATTTGAAGATCTGAACTTGTAATAGTCAAATACAGATCTCCGAATTGTTAAATACAAATTATTAGTGCAAATTATAACTTAAAGATCTGATCTTGTAATTGTAAAATACAGCACTTAGAATTCATAACTTCAAATTATGATTGCAAATTATAACTGGAAGATCTGAACTTGTAGTTGTCAAATGCAGAACTTAGACCTCATAACTTCAAATTATGATTGCTAATTATAACATGAAGATCTGAACTTGTAATCGTCAAATACAGAACTAAAAATTGATAGCTTATAATTATAATTGCAAATTATAACTTGAAGAACTGAATTTGTAATAGGTAAATACAGAACTTCGAATTGTTAATTTCAAACTAAGATTGTAAATAATAATTTGAAGATCTGAACTTGTAATAGTCAAATACAGAACTTTGAATTGTTAAATACAAATTATTAGTGCAAATTATAACTTGAAGATCTGAACTTGTAATTGTCAAATACAGAACTTAAAATTGATAGCTTATAATTATAATTGCAAATTAGAAGTTGAAGATCTGAACTTTAAATAGGTAAATACAGAACTTCTAATTGTTAATTTCAAACTAAGATTGTAATTAATAATTTGAAGATCTGAACTTGTAATAGTCAAATACAGATCTCCGAATTGTTAAATACAAATTATTAGTGCAAATTATAACTAAAAGATCTGATCTTGTAATTGTCAAATACAGCACTTAGAATTCATAACTTCAAATTATGATTGCAAATTATAACTGGAAGATCTGAACTTGTAATTGTCAAATGCAGAACTTAGACCTCATAACTTCAAATTATGATTGCTAATTATAACATGAAGATCTGAACTTGTAATCGTCAAATACAGAACTAAAAATTGATAGCTTATAATTATAATTGCAAATTATAACTTGAAGAACTGAATTTGTAATAGGTAAATACAGAACTTCGAATTGTTAATTTCAAACTAAGATTGTAAATAATAATTTGAAGATCTGAACTTGTAATAGTCAAATACCGAACTTCGAATTGTTAAATACAAATTATTAGTGCAAATTATAACTTGAAGATCTGAACTTGTAATTGACAAATATAGAACTTAAAATTGATAGCTTATAATTATAATTGCAAATTATAAGTTGAAGATCTGAACTTGTAATAGGTAAATACTGGACTTCGAATTGTTAATTTCAAACTAAGATTGTAAATAATAATAAGATCTGAACTTGTAATAGTCAAATACAGAACTTCGAATTGTTAAATACAAATTATTAGCGCAAATTATAACTTGAAGATCTGAACTTGTAATTGTCAAATACAGAACTTAGAATTGATAGCTTATAATTATAATTGCAAATTATATCTTGAAGATCTGAACTTGTAATAGTGAATTACAGAACTAATAATTGTTAATTTCAAACTAAGATTGTAATTAATAATTTGAAGATCTGAACTTGTAATAGTCAAATACAGAACCCCGAATTGTTAAATACCAATTATTAGTGCAAATTATAACTTGAAGATCTGAACTTGTAATTGTCAAATACAGCACTTAGAATTCATAACTTCAAATTATGATTGCAAATTATAACTGGAAGATCTGAACTTGTAATTGTCAAATACAGAACTTAGAACTCATAACTTCAAATTATGATTGCTTATTATAACTTGAAGATCTGAACTTATAATAGTCAAATACAGAACTTAGAATTGTAAAATTCAAATTAAGAATGCAAATTATAACTTGAAGATCTGAACTTGTAATAGTCAAATACAGAACTTCGAATTGTTAAATACAAATTATTAGTGCAAATTATAACTTGAAGATCTGAACTTGTAATTGTCAAATACAGAACTTAGAATTGATAACTTATAATTATAATTGCAAATTATAACTTGAAGATCTGAACTTGAAATAGTGAATTACAGAACTTAGATTTGTTAAATACTAATTATTATTTCAAATTATAACTTGACGATCTGAACTTGTAATTGTCAAATACGGAACTTAAAATTGAAAGCTTATAATTATAATTGCAAATTATAACTTGAAGATCTGAACTTGTAATAGGTAAATACTGAACTTCTAATTGTTAATTTCAAACTAAGATTTCAAATAATAATTTGAAGTTCTGAACTTGTAATAGTCAAATACAGAACTTCGAATTGTTAAATACAAATTATTAGTGCAAATTATAACTTGTAGATCTGAATTTGTAATTGTCAAATACAGAACTTAAAATTGATAGCTTATAATTATAATTGCAAATTATAAGTTGAAGATCTGAACTTGTAATAGGTAAATACAGAACTTCTAATTGTTAATTTCAAACTAAGATTGTAATTAATAATTACAAGGTCTGAACTTGTAATAGGCAAATACAGATCTCCGAATTGTTAAATACAAATTATTAGTGCAAATTATAACTTAAAGATCTGAACTTGTAATTGTCAAATACAGCACTTAGAATTCATAACTTCAAATTATGATTGCAAATTATAACTGGAAGATCTGAACTTGTAATTGTCAAATACAGAACTTAGAACTCATAACTTCAAATTATGATTGTAAATAATAATTAGAAGATCTGAACTTGTAATACTCAAATACAGAACTTCGAATTGTTAAATACCAATTATTAGTGCAAATTATAACTTGAAGATCTGAACTTGTAATTGTCAAATACAGAACTTAGAATTGATAGCTTATAATTATAATTGCAAATTATATCTTGAAGATCTGAACTTGTAATAGTGAATTACAGAACTAATAATTGTTAATTTCAAACTAAGATTGTAATTAATAATTTGAAGATCTGAACTTGTAATAGTCAAATACAGAACTCCGAATTGTTAAAAACCAATTATTAGTGCAAATTATAACTTGAAGATCTGAACTTGTAATTGTCAAATACAGCACTTAGATTTCATAACTTCAAATTATGATTGCAAATTATAACTGGAAGATCTGAACTTGTAATTGTCAAATACAGAACTTAGAACTCATAACTTCAAATTATGATTGCTAATTATAACTTGAAGATCTGAACTTATAATAGTCAAATACAGAACTTAGAATTGTAAAATTCAAATTAAGAATGCAAATTATAACTTGAAGATCTGAACTTGAATAGTCAAATACAGAACTTCGAATTGTTAAATACAAATTATTAGTGCAAATTATAACTTGAAGATCTGAACTTGTAATTGTCAAATACAGAACTTAGAATTGATAACTTATAATTATAATTGCAAATTATAACTTGAAGATCTGAACTTGAAATAGTGAATTACAGAACTTAGATTTGTTAAATACTAATTATTATTTCAAATTATAACTTGAAGATCTGAACTTGTAATTGTCAAATACGGAACTTAAAATTGAAAGCTTATAATTATAATTGCAAATTATAACTTGAAGATCTGAACTTGTAATAGGTAAATACTGAACTTCTAATTGTTAATTTCAAACTAAGATTTCAAATAATAATTTGAAGTTCTGAACTTGTAATAGTCAAATACAGAACTTCGAATTGTTAAATACAAATTATTAGTGCAAATTATAACTTGTAGATCTGAACTTGTAATAGTCAAATACAGAACTTAAAATTGATAGCTTAAAATTATAATTGCAAATTATAAGTTGAAGATCTGAACTTGTAATAGGTAAATACAGAACTTCTAATTGTTAATTTCAAACTAAGATTGTAATTAATAATTACAAGGTCTGAACTTGTAATAGGCAAATACAGATCTCCGAATTGTTAAATACAAATTATTAGTGCAAATTATAACTTAAAGATCTGAACTTGTAATTGTCAAATACAGCACTTAGAATTCATAACTTCAAATTATGATTGCAAATTATAACTGGAAGATCTGAACTTGTAATTGTCAAATACAGAACTTAGAACTCATAACTTCAAATTATGATTGTAAATAATAATTAGAAGATCTGATCTTGTAATACTCAAATACAGAACTTCGAATTGTTAAATACAAATTATTAGTGCAAATTATAACTTGAAGATCTGAACTTGTAATTGACAAATACAGAACTTAAAATTGATAGCTTATAATTATAAATGCAAATTATAAGTTGAAGATCTGAACTTGTAATAGGTGAATACAGAACTTCGAATTGTTAATTTCAAACTAAGATTGTAATTAATAATTTGAAGAACTGAACTTGTAATAGTCAAATACAAAACTTCGAATTGTTAAATACAAATTATTAGTGCAAAGTATAACTTGAAGATCTGAACTTGTAATTGTCAAATACAGCACTAAGAATTCATAACTTCAAATTATGATTGCAAATTATAACTTGAAGATCTGAACTTGTAATTGTCAAATACAGAACTTAGAATTCATAACTTCAAATTATGATTGTAAATAATAATTAGAAGAACTTGTAATAGTCAAATACAGAAATTAGAATTGTAAAATTCAAATTATGATTGCAAATTATAACTTGAAGATCTGAACTTGTAATAGTCAAATACAGAACTTCAAATTGTTAAATACAAATTATTAGTGCAAATTATAACTTGAAGATCTGAACTTGTAATTGTCAAATACAGAACTTAAAATTGATAGCTTATAATTATAATTGCAAATTATAACTTGAAGAACTGAATTTGTAATAGGTAAATACAGAACTTCGAATTGTTAATTTCAAACTAAGATTGTAAATAGTAATTTGAAGATCTGAACTTGTAATAGTCAAATACAGATCTCCGAATTGTTAAATACAAATTATTAGTGCAAATTATAACTTAAAGATCTGAACTTGTAATTGTCAAATACAGCACTTAGAATTCATAACTTCAAATTATGATTGCAAATTATAACTGGAAGATCTGAACTTGTAATTGTCAAATGCAGAACTTAGAACTCATAACTTCAAATTATGATTGTAAATAATAATTAGAACATCTGAACTTGTAATCCTCAAATACAGAACTTCGAATTGTTAAATACAAATTATTAGTGCAAATTATAACTTGAAGTTCTGAACTTGTAATTGTCAAATACAGAACTTAGAATTGATAGCTTATAATTATAATTGCAAATTATAACTTGAAGATCTGAACTTGTAATAGTGAATTACAGAACTTCTAATTGTTAATTTCAAACTAAGATTGTAAATAATAATTTGAAGATCTGAACTTGTAATAGTCAAATACAGAACTTTGAATTGTTAAATACAAATTATTAGTGCAAATTATAACTTGAAGATCTGAACTTGTAATTGTCAAATACAGAACTTAAAATTGATAGCTTATAATTATAATTGCAAATTATAAGTTGAAGATCTGAACTTGTAATAGGTAAATACAGAACTTCTAATTGTTAATTTCAAACTAAGATTGTAATTAATAATTACAAGGTCTGAACTTGTAATAGGCAAATACAGATCTCCGAATTGTTAAATACAAATTATTAGTGCAAATTATAACTTAAAGATCTGAACTTGTAATTGTCAAATACAGCACTTAGAATTCATAACTTCAAATTATGATTGCAAATTATAACTGGAAGATCTGAACTTGTAATTGTCAAATACAGAACTTAGAACTCATAACTTCAAATTATGATTGCTAATTATAACTTGAAGATCTGAACTTATAATAGTCAAATACAGAACTTAGAATTGTAAAATTCAAATTAAGAATGCAAATTATAACTTGAAGATCTGAACTTGTAATAGTCAAATACAGAACTTCGAATTGTTAAATACAAATTATTAGTGCAAATTATAACTTGAAGATCTGAACTTGTAATTGTCAAATACAGAACTTAGAATTGATAGCTTATAATTATAATTGCAAATTATAACTTGAAGATCTGAACTTGTAATAGTGAATTACAGAACTTAGATTTGTTAATTACAAACTAAGATTGTAATTAATAATTTGAAGATCTGAACTTGTAATAGTCAAATACAGAACTTCGAATTGTTAAATACAAATTATTAGGCAAATTATAACTTGAAGATCTGAACTTGTAATTGACAAATACAGAACTTAAAATTGATAGCTTATAATTATAATTGCAAATTATAAGTTGAAGATCTGAACTTGTAATAGGTAAATACAGAACTTCGAATTGTTAATTTCAAACTAAGATTGTAATTAATAATTTGAAGATCTGAACTTGTAATAGTCAAATACAAAACTTCGAATTGTTAAATACAAATTATTAGTGCAAAGTATAACTTGAAGATCTGAACTTGTAATTGTCAAATACAGCACTAAGAATTCATAACTTCAAATTATGATTGCAAATTATAACTTGAAGATCTGAACTTGTAATTGTCAAATACAGAACTTAGAATTCATAACTTCAAATTATGATTGTAAATAATAATTAGAAGAACTTGTAATAGTCAAATACAGAAATTAGAATTGTAAAATTCAAATTATGATTGCAAATTATAACTTGAAGATCTGAACTTGTAATAGTCAAATACAGAACTTCAAATTGTTAAATACAAATTATTAGTGCAAATTATAACTTGAAGATCTGAACTTGTAATTGTCAAATACAGAACTTAAAATTGATAGCTTATAATTATAATTGTAAATTATAACTTGAAGATCTGAACTTGTAATAGTGAATTACAGAACTTAGATTTGTTAAATTCAAATTATTATTTCAAATTATAACTTGAAGATCTGAACTAGTAACTGTCAAATACAGAACTTCTAATTATTAAATAAAAATTATTAGTGCAAATTTATAACTTGAAGATCTGAACTTGTAATTGTCAAATACGGAACTTAAAATTGATAGCTTCTAATTATTATTGCAAATTATAACTTGAAGATCTGAACTTGTAATAGTGAATTACAGAACTTAGATTTGTTAAATTCAAATTATTATTTCAAATTATAACTTGAAGATCTGAACTTGTAATTGTCAAATGCAGAACTTAAAATTGATAGCTTCCAATTATTATTGCAAATAATAATTTGAAGATCTGAACTTGTAATTGTCAAATACAGAACTTAAAATTGATAGCTTATAATTATAATTGCAAATTAGAAGTTGAAGATCTGAACTTGTAATAGGTAAATACAGAACTTCTAATTGTTAATTTCAAACTAAGATTGTAATTAATAATTACAAGGTCTGAACTTGTAATAGGCAAATACAGATCTCCGAATTGTTAAATACAAATTATTAGTGCAAATTATAACTTAAAGATCTGAACTTGTAATTGTCAAATACAGCACTTAGAATTCATAACTTCAAATTATGATTGCAAATTATAACTGGAAGATCTGAACTTGTAATTGTCAAATACAGAACTTAGAACTCATAACTTCAAATTATGATTGTAAATAATAATTAGAAGATCTGAACTTGTAATAGTCAAATACAGAACTTCGAATTGTTAAATACAAATTATTAGCGCAAATTATAACTTGAAGATCTGAACTTGTAATTGTCAAATACAGAACTTAGAATTGATAGCTTATAATTATAATTGCAAATTATAACTTGAAGATCTGAACTTGTAATAGTGAATTACAGAACTTCTAATTGTTAATTTCAAACTAAGATTGTAAATAATAATTTGAAGATCTGAACTTGTAATAGTCAAATACAGAACTTGGAATTGTTAAATACAAATTATTAGTGCAAATTATAACTTGAAGATCTGAACTTGTAATTGTCAAATACAGAACTTAAAATTGATAGCTTATAATTATAATTGCAAATTAGAAGTTGAAGATCTGAACTTGTAATAGGTAAATACAGAACTTCTAATTGTTAATTTCAAACTAAGATTGTAATTAATAATTACAAGGTCTGAACTTGTAATAGGCAAATACAGATCTCCGAATTGTTAAATACAAATTATTAGTGCAAATTATAACTTAAAGATCTGAACTTGTAATTGTCAAATACAGCACTTAGAATTCATAACTTCCAATTATGATTGCAAATTATAACTGGAAGATCTGAACTTGTAATTGTCAAATACAGAACTTAGAACTCATAACTTCAAATTATGATTGTAAATAATAATTAGAAGATCTGAACTTGTAATACTCAAATACAGAACTTCGAATTGTTAAATACAAATTATTAGTGCAAATTATAACTTGAAGTTCTGAACTTGTAATTGTCAAATACAGAACTTAGAATTGATAGCTTATAATTATAATTGCAAATTATAACTTGAAGATCTGAACTTGTAATAGTGAATTACAGAACTTCTAATTGTTAATTTCAAACTAAGATTGTAAATAATAATTTGAAGATCTGAACTTGTAATAGTCAAATACAGAACTTGGAATTGTTAAATACAAATTATTAGTGCAAATTATAACTTGAAGATCTGAACTTGTAATTGTCAAATACAGAACTTAAAATTGATAGCTTATAATTATAATTGCAAATTAGAAGTTGAAGATCTGAACTTGTAATAGGTAAATACAGAACTTCTAATTGTTAATTTCAAACTAAGATTGTAATTAATAATTACAAGGTCTGAACTTGTAATAGGCAAATACAGATCTCCGAATTGTTAAATACAAATTATTAGTGCAAATTTTAACTTAAAGATCTGAACTTGTAATTGTCAAATACAGCACTTAGAATTCATAACTTCAAATTATGATTGCAAATTATAACTGGAAGATCTGAACTTGTAATTGTCAAATACAGAACTTAGAACTCATAACTTCAAATTATGATTGTAAATAATAATTAGAAGATCTGAACTTGTAATAGTCAAATACAGAACTTCGAATTGTTAAATACAAATTATTAGCGCAAATTATAACTTGAAGATCTGAACTTGTAATTGTCAAATACAGAACTTAGAATTGATAGCTTATAATTATAATTGCAAATTATATCTTGAAGATCTGAACTTGTAATAGTGAATTACAGAACTAATAATTGTTAATTTCAAACTAAGATTGTAATTAATAATTTGAAGATCTGAACTTGTAATAGTCAAATACAGAACTCCGAATTGTTAAATACCAATTATTAGTGCAAATTATAACTTGAAGATCTGAACTTGTAATTGTCAAATACAGCACTTAGAATTCATAACTTCAAATTATGATTGCAAATTATAACTGGAAGATCTGAACTTGTAATTGTCAAATACAGAACTTAGAACTCATAACTTCAAATTATGATTGCTAATTATAACTTGAAGATCTGAACTTATAATAGTCAAATACAGAACTTAGAATTGTAAAATTCAAATTAAGAATGCAAATTATAACTTGAAGATCTGAACTTGTAATAGTCAAATACAGAACTTCGAATTGTTAAATACAAATTATTAGTGCAAATTATAACTTGAAGATCTGAACTTGTAATTGTCAAATACAGAACTTAGAATTGATAGCTTATAATTATAATTGCAAATTATAACTTGAAGATCTGAACTTGTAATAGTGAATTACAGAACTTAGATTTGTTAATTACAAACTAAGATTGTAATTAATAATTTGAAGATCTGAACTAGTAATAGTCAAATACAGAACTTCGAATTGTTAAATACAAATTATTAGGCAAATTATAACTTGAAGATCTGAACTTGTAATTGACAAATACAGAACTTAAAATTGATAGCTTATAATTATAATTGCAAATTATAAGTTGAAGATCTGAACTTGTAATAGGTAAATACAGAACTTCGAATTGTTAATTTCAAACTAAGATTGTAATTAATAATTTGAAGATCTGAACTTGTAATAGTCAAATACAAAACTTCGAATTGTTAAATACAAATTATTAGTGCAAAGTATAACTTGAAGATCTGAACTTGTAATTGTCAAATACAGCACTAAGAATTCATAACTTCAAATTATGATTGCAAATTATAACTTGAAGATCTGAACTTGTAATTGTCAAATACAGAACTTAGAATTCATAACTTCAAATTATGATTGTAAATAATAATTAGAAGAACTTGTAATAGTCAAATACAGAAATTAGAATTGTAAAATTCAAATTATGATTGCAAATTATAACTTGAAGATCTGAACTTGTAATAGTCAAATACAGAACTTCAAATTGTTAAATACAAATTATTAGTGCAAATTATAACTTGAAGATCTGAACTTGTAATTGTCAAATACAGAACTTAAAATTGATAGCTTATAATTATAATTGTAAATTATAACTTGAAGATCTGAACTTGTAATAGTGAATTACAGAACTTAGATTTGTTAAATTCAAATTATTATTTCAAATTATAACTTGAAGATCTGAACTAGTAACTGTCAAATACAGAACTTCTAATTATTAAATAAAAATTATTAGTGCAAATTTATAACTTGAAGATCTGAACTTGTAATTGTCAAATACGGAACTTAAAATTGATAGCTTCTAATTATTATTGCAAATTATAACTTGAAGATCTGAACTTGTAATAGTGAATTACAGAACTTAGATTTGTTAAATTCAAATTATTATTTCAAATTATAACTTGAAGATCTGAACTTGTAATTGTCAAATGCAGAACTTAAAATTGATAGCTTCCAATTATTATTGCAAATAATAATTTGAAGATCTGAACTTGTAATTGTCAAATACAGAACTTAAAATTGATAGCTTATAATTATAATTGCAAATTAGAAGTTGAAGATCTGAACTTGTAATAGGTAAATACAGAACTTCTAATTGTTAATTTCAAACTAAGATTGTAATTAATAATTACAAGGTCTGAACTTGTAATAGGCAAATACAGATCTCCGAATTGTTAAATACAAATTATTAGTGCAAATTATAACTTAAAGATCTGAACTTGTAATTGTCAAATACAGCACTTAGAATTCATAACTTCAAATTATGATTGCAAATTATAACTGGAAGATCTGAACTTGTAATTGTCAAATACAGAACTTAGAACTCATAACTTCAAATTATGATTGTAAATAATAATTAGAAGATCTGAACTTGTAATAGTCAAATACAGAACTTCGAATTGTTAAATACAAATTATTAGCGCAAATTATAACTTGAAGATCTGAACTTGTAATTGTCAAATACAGAACTTAGAATTGATAGCTTATAATTATAATTGCAAATTATATCTTGAAGATCTGAACTTGTAATAGTGAATTACAGAACTAATAATTGTTAATTTCAAACTAAGATTGTAATTAATAATTTGAAGATCTGAACTTGTAATAGTCAAATACAGAACTCCGAATTGTTAAATACCAATTATTAGTGCAAATTATAACTTGAAGATCTGAACTTGTAATTGTCAAATACAGAACTTAGAATTGATAGCTTATAATTATAATTGCAAATTATATCTTGAAGATCTGAACTTGTAATAGTGAATTACAGAACTAATAATTGTTAATTTCAAACTAAGATTGTAATTAATAATTTGAAGATCTGAACTTGTAATAGTCAAATACAGAACTCCGAATTGTTAAATACCAATTATTAGTGCAAATTATAACTTGAAGATCTGAACTTGTAATTGTCAAATACAGCACTTAGAATTCATAACTTCAAATTATGATTGCAAATTATAACTGGAAGATCTGAACTTGTAATTGTCAAATACAGAACTTAGAACTCATAACTTCAAATTATGATTGCTAATTATAACTTGAAGATCTGAACTTATAATAGTCAAATACAGAACTTAGAATTGTAAAATTCAAATTAAGAATGCAAATTATAACTTGAAGATCTGAACTTGTAATAGTCAAATACAGAACTTCGAATTGTTAAATACAAATTATTAGTGCAAATTATAACTTGAAGATCTGAACTTGTAATTGTCAAATACAGAACTTAGAATTGATAGCTTATAATTATAATTGCAAATTATAACTTGAAGATCTGAACTTGTAATAGTGAATTACAGAACTTAGATTTGTTAATTACAAACTAAGATTGTAATTAATAATTTGAAGATCTGAACTAGTAATAGTCAAATACAGAACTTCGAATTGTTAAATACAAATTATTAGGCAAATTATAACTTGAAGATCTGAACTTGTAATTGACAAATACAGAACTTAAAATTGATAGCTTATAATTATAATTGCAAATTATAAGTTGAAGATCTGAACTTGTAATAGGTAAATACAGAACTTCGAATTGTTAATTTCAAACTAAGATTGTAATTAATAATTTGAAGATCTGAACTTGTAATAGTCAAATACAAAACTTCGAATTGTTAAATACAAATTATTAGTGCAAAGTATAACTTGAAGATCTGAACTTGTAATTGTCAAATACAGCACTAAGAATTCATAACTTCAAATTATGATTGCAAATTATAACTTGAAGATCTGAACTTGTAATTGTCAAATACAGAACTTAGAATTCATAACTTCAAATTATGATTGTAAATAATAATTAGAAGAACTTGTAATAGTCAAATACAGAAATTAGAATTGTAAAATTCAAATTATGATTGCAAATTATAACTTGAAGATCTGAACTTGTAATAGTCAAATACAGAACTTCAAATTGTTAAATACAAATTATTAGTGCAAATTATAACTTGAAGATCTGAACTTGTAATTGTCAAATACAGAACTTAAAATTGATAGCTTATAATTATAATTGTAAATTATAACTTGAAGATCTGAACTTGTAATAGTGAATTACAGAACTTAGATTTGTTAAATTCAAATTATTATTTCAAATTATAACTTGAAGATCTGAACTAGTAACTGTCAAATACAGAACTTCTAATTATTAAATAAAAATTATTAGTGCAAATTTATAACTTGAAGATCTGAACTTGTAATTGTCAAATACGGAACTTAAAATTGATAGCTTCTAATTATTATTGCAAATTATAACTTGAAGATCTGAACTTGTAATAGTGAATTACAGAACTTAGATTTGTTAAATTCAAATTATTATTTCAAATTATAACTTGAAGATCTGAACTTGTAATTGTCAAATGCAGAACTTAAAATTGATAGCTTCCAATTATTATTGCAAATAATAATTTGAAGATCTGAACTTGTAATTGTCAAATACAGAACTTAAAATTGATAGCTTATAATTATAATTGCAAATTAGAAGTTGAAGATCTGAACTTGTAATAGGTAAATACAGAACTTCTAATTGTTAATTTCAAACTAAGATTGTAATTAATAATTACAAGGTCTGAACTTGTAATAGGCAAATACAGATCTCCGAATTGTTAAATACAAATTATTAGTGCAAATTATAACTTAAAGATCTGAACTTGTAATTGTCAAATACAGCACTTAGAATTCATAACTTCAAATTATGATTGCAAATTATAACTGGAAGATCTGAACTTGTAATTGTCAAATACAGAACTTAGAACTCATAACTTCAAATTATGATTGTAAATAATAATTAGAAGATCTGAACTTGTAATAGTCAAATACAGAACTTCGAATTGTTAAATACAAATTATTAGCGCAAATTATAACTTGAAGATCTGAACTTGTAATTGTCAAATACAGAACTTAGAATTGATAGCTTATAATTATAATTGCAAATTATATCTTGAAGATCTGAACTTGTAATAGTGAATTACAGAACTAATAATTGTTAATTTCAAACTAAGATTGTAATTAATAATTTGAAGATCTGAACTTGTAATAGTCAAATACAGAACTCCGAATTGTTAAATACCAATTATTAGTGCAAATTATAACTTGAAGATCTGAACTTGTAATTGTCAAATACAGAACTTAGAATTGATAGCTTATAATTATAATTGCAAATTATATCTTGAAGATCTGAACTTGTAATAGTGAATTACAGAACTAATAATTGTTAATTTCAAACTAAGATTGTAATTAATAATTTGAAGATCTGAACTTGTAATAGTCAAATACAGAACTTCGAATTGTTAAATACAAATTATTAGGCAAATTATAACTTGAAGATCTGAACTTGTAATTGACAAATACAGAACTTAAAATTGATAGCTTATAATTATAATTGCAAATTATAAGTTGAAGATCTGAACTAGTAATAGGTAAATACAGAACTTCGAATTGTTAATTTCAAACTAAGATTGTAATTAATAATTTGAAGATCTGAACTTGTAATAGTCAAATACAAAACTTCGAATTGTTAAATACAAATTATTAGTGCAAAGTATAACTTGAAGATCTGAACTTGTAATTGTCAAATACAGCACTAAGAATTCATAACTTCAAATTATGATTGCAAATTATAACTTGAAGATCTGAACTTGTAATTGTCAAATACAGAACTTAGAATTCATAACTTCAAATTATGATTGTAAATAATAATTAGAAGAACTTGTAATAGTCAAATACAGAAATTAGAATTGTAAAATTCAAATTATGATTGCAAATTATAACTTGAAGATCTGAACTTGTAATAGTCAAATACAGAACTTCAAATTGTTAAATACAAATTATTAGTGCAAATTATAACTTGAAGATCTGAACTTGTAATTGTCAAATACAGAACTTAAAATTGATAGCTTATAATTATAATTGTAAATTATAACTTGAAGATCTGAACTTGTAATAGTGAATTACAGAACTTAGATTTGTTAAATTCAAATTATTATTTCAAATTATAACTTGAAGATCTGAACTAGTAATTGTCAAATACAGAACTTCTAATTATTAAATAAAAATTATTAGTGCAAATTTATAACTTGAAGATCAGAACTTGTAATTGTCAAATACGGAACTTAAAATTGATAGCTTCTAATTATTATTGCAAATTATAACTTGAAGATCTGAACTTGTAATAGTGAATTACAGAACTTAGATTTGTTAAATTCAAATTATTATTTCAAATTATAACTTGAAGATCTGAACTTGTAATTGTCAAATGCAGAACTTAAAATTGATAGCTTCCAATTATTATTGCAAATAATAATTTGAAGATCTGTACTTGTAATTGACAAATAAAGAACTTAAAATTGTTAGCTTAAAATTATAATTAAATTTATAACTTGAAGATCTGAACTTGTAATAGTCAAATACAGAACTTCGAATTGTTAAATACAAATTATTAGTGCAAATTATAACTTGAAGATCTGAACTTGTAATAGATATATTATACAGAACTTCGAATTGTTAAATTCAAACTAAGATTGCAAATAATAATTTGAAGATCTGAACTTGTAATAGTCAAATACAGAACTTCTAATTGTTAAATTCAAATTATTAGTGCAAATTATAACTTGAAGATCTGAACTTGAAATTGTCAAATACACAACTTCTAATTATTAAATACAAATTATTAGTGCAAATTATAACTTGAAGATCTGAATTTGTAATTGTCAAATACAGAACTTAAAATTGATAGCTTCTAATTATTATTGCAAATTATAACTTGTAGATCTGAACTTGTAATAGTGAATTACAGAACTTAGATTTGTTAAATTCAAATTATTATTTCAAATTATAACTTGAAGATCTGAACTAGTAATTGTCAAATACAGAACTTACAATTGATAGCTTATTATTATTATTGCAAATTATAACTTGAAGATCTGAACTTGTAATAGTGAATTACAGAACTTAGATTTATTAAATTCAAATTATTATTTCAAATTATAACTTGAAGATCTGAACTAGTAATTGTCAAATACAGAACTTAAAATTGATAGCTTCTAATTATTATTGCAAATTATAACTTGAAGATCTGAACTTGTAATTGTCAAATACAGAACTTAAAATTGATAGCTTATAATTATTATTGTAAATTATAACTTGAAGATCTGAACTTGTAATAGTGAATTACAGAACTTATATTTGTTAAATTCAAATTATTATTTCAAATTATAACTTGAAGATCTGAACTAGTAATTGTCAAATACAGAACTTAAAATTGATAGCTTCTAATTATTATTGCAAATTATAACTTGAAGATCAGAACTTGAAATTGTCAAATACAGAACTTAAAATTGATAGCTTCTAATTATTATTTCAAATTATAACTTGAAGATCTGAACTTGTAATTGTCAAATACAGAACTTAAAATTGATAGCTTCTAATTATTATTGCAAATAATAACTTGAAGATCTGAACTTATAATAGTCAAATACAGAACTTAGAATTGTAAAATTCAAATTAAGAATGCAAATTATAACTTGAAGATCTGAACTTGTAATAGTCAAATACAGAACTTCGAATTGTTAAATACAAATTATTAGTGCAAATTATAACTTGAAGATCTGAACTTGTAATTGTCAAATACAGAACTTAGAATTGATAGCTTATAATTATAATTGCAAATTATAACTTGAAGATCTGAACTTGTAATAGTGAATTACAGAGCTTAGATTTGTTAATTACAAACTAAGATTGTAATTAATAATTTGAAGATCTGAACTTGTAATAGTCAAATACAGAACTTCGAATTGTTAAATACAAATTATTAGGCAAATTATAACTTGAAGATCTGAACTTGTAATTGACAAATACAGAACTTAAAATTGATAGCTTATAATTATAATTGCAAATTATAAGTTGAAGATCTGAACTTGTAATAGGTAAATACAGAACTTCGAATTGTTAATTTCAAACTAAGATTGTAATTAATAATTTGAAGATCTGAACTTGTAATAGTCAAATACAAAACTTCGAATTGTTAAATACAAATTATTAGTGCAAAGTATAACTTGAAGATCTGAACTTGTAATTGTCAAATACAGCACTAAGAATTCATAACTTCAAATTATGATTGCAAATTATAACTTGAAGATCTGAACTTGTAATTGTCAAATACAGAACTTAGAATTCATAACTTCAAATTATGATTGTAAATAATAATTAGAAGAACTTGTAATAGTCAAATACAGAAATTAGAATTGTAAAATTCAAATTATGATTGCAAATTATAACTTGAAGATCTGAACTTGTAATAGTCAAATACAGAACTTCAAATTGTTAAATACAAATTATTAGTGCAAATTATAACTTGAAGATCTGAACTTGTAATTGTCAAATACAGAACTTAAAATTGATAGCTTATAATTATAATTGTAAATTATAACTTGAAGATCTGAACTTGTAATAGTGAATTACAGAACTTAGATTTGTTAAATTCAAATTATTATTTCAAATTATAACTTGAAGATCTGAACTAGTAATTGTCAAATACAGAACTTCTAATTATTAAATAAAAATTATTAGTGCAAATTTATAACTTGAAGATCTGAACTTGTAATTGTCAAATACGGAACTTAAAATTGATAGCTTCTAATTATTATTGCAAATTATAACTTGAAGATCTGAACTTGTAATAGTGAATTACAGAACTTAGATTTGTTAAATTCAAATTATTATTTCAAATTATAACTTGAAGATCTGAACTTGTAATTGTCAAATGCAGAACTTAAAATTGATAGCTTCCAATTATTATTGCAAATAATAATTTGAAGATCTGCACTTGTAATTGACAAATAAAGAACTTAAAATTGTTAGCTTAAAATTATAATTAAATTTATAACTTGAAGATCTGAACTTGTAATAGTCAAATACAGAACTTCGAATTGTTAAATACAAATTATTAGTGCAAATTATAACTTGAAGATCTGAACTTGTAATAGATATATTATACAGAACTTCGAATTGTTAAATTCAAACTAAGATTGCAAATAATAATTTGAAGATCTGAACTTGTAATAGTCAAATACAGAACTTCTAATTGTTAAATTCAAATTATTAGTGCAAATTATAACTTGAAGATCTGAACTTGAAATTGTCAAATACACAACTTCTAATTATTAAATACAAATTATTAGTGCAAATTATAACTTGAAGATCTGAACTTGTAATTGTCAAATACAGAACTTAAAATTGATAGCTTCTAATTATTATTGCAAATTATAACTTGTAGATCTGAACTTGTAATAGTGAATTACAGAACTTAGATTTGTTAAATTCAAATTATTATTTCAAATTATAACTTGAAGATCTGAACTAGTAATTGTCAAATACAG
Organism: Cantharis lateralis; assembly: GCA_963170105.1. Taxonomy (NCBI): domain Eukaryota; kingdom Metazoa; phylum Arthropoda; class Insecta; order Coleoptera; family Cantharidae; genus Cantharis; species Cantharis lateralis. The sequence goes on from OY720628.1 coordinate 24,517,528, forward strand.
AACTTACAATTGATAGCTTATTATTATTATTGCAAATTATAACTTGAAGATCTGAACTTGTAATAGTGAATTACAGAACTTAGATTTATTAAATTCAAATTATTATTTCAAATTATAACTTGAAGATCTGAACTAGTAATTGTCAAATACAGAACTTAAAATTGATAGCATCTAATTATTATTGCAAATTATAACTTGAAGATCTGAACTTGTAATTGTCAAATACAGAACTTAAAATTGAAAGCTTATAATTATTATTGTAAATTATAACTTGAAGATCTGAACTTGTAATAGTGAATTACAGAACTTATATTTGTTAAATTCAAATTATTATTTCAAATTATAACTTGAAGATCTGAACTAGTAATTGTCAAATACAGAACTTAAAATTGATAGCTTCTAATTATTATTGCAAATTATAACTTGAAGATCAGAACTTGTAATTGTCAAATACAGAACTTAAAATTGATAGCTTCTAATTATTATTTCAAATTATAACTTGAAGATCTGAACTTGTAATTGTCAAATACAGAACTTAAAATTGATAGCTTCTAATTATTATTGCAAATAATAACTTGAAGATCTGAACTTGTAATAGTCAAATACAGAACTTCTAATTGTTAAATTCAAATTATTATTTCTAATTATAACTTGAAGATCTGAACTAGTAATTGTCAAATATAGAACTTAAAATTGATAGCTTCTAATTATTATTGCAAATTATAACTTGAAGATCTTAATTTGTACTTGTCAAATACAGAACTTCTAATTGTCTAATACAAATTATTAGTGCAAATTATAACTTGAAGATCTGAACTTGTAATTGTCAAATGCAGAACTAAAAATTGATGGCTTCAAATTATTATTGCAAATAATAATTTGAAGATCTGTAATAGTAATTGTCAAATACAGAACTTAAAATTGATAGCTACTAATTATTATTTCATATTATAACTTGAAGATCTGAACTAGTAATTGTCAAATATAGAACTTAAAATTGATAGCTTATAATTATAATTGCAAATTATAAGTTGAAGATCTGAACTTGTAATAGGTAAATACAGAACTTTGAATTGTTAATTTCAAACTAAGATTGTAATTAATAATTTGAAGATCTGAACTTGTAATAGTCAAATACAAAACTTCGAATTGTTAAATACAAATTATTAGTGCAAAGTATGACATGAAGATCTGAACTTGTAATTGTCAAATAGAGCACTAAGAATTCATAACTTCAAATTATGATTGCAAATTATAACTTGAAGATCTGAACTTGTAATTGTCAAATACAGAACTTAGAATTCATAACTTCAAATTATGATTGTAAATAATAATTAGAAGAACTTGTAATAGTCAAATACAGAAATTAGAATTGTAAAATTCAAATTATGATTGCAAATTATAACTTGAAGATCTGAACTTGTAATAGTCAAATACAGAACTTTTAATTGTTAAATACAAATTATTAGTGAAAATTATAACTTGAAGATCTGAACTTGTAATTGTCAAATACAGAACTTAAAATTGATAGCTTATAATTATAATTGTAAATTATAACTTGAAGATCTGAACTTGTAATAGTGAATTACAGAACTTAGATTTGTTAAATTCAAATTATTATTTCAAATTATAACTTGAAGATCTGAACTAGTAATTGTCAAATACAGAACTTCTAATTATTAAATAAAAATTATTAGTGCAAATTTATAACTTGAAGATCTGAACTTGTAATTGTCAAATACGGAACTTAAAATTGATAGCTTCTAATTATTATTGCAAATTATAACTTGAAGATCTGAACTTGTAATAGTGAATTACAGAACTTAGATTTGTTAAATTCAAATTATTATTTCAAATTATAACTTGAAGATCTGAACTTGTAATTGTCAAATGCAGAACTTAAAATTGATAGCTTCCAATTATTATTGCAAATAATAATTTGAAGATCTGTACTTGTAATTGACAAATAAAGAACTTAAAATTGATAGCTTAAAATTATAATTAAATTTATAACTTGAAGATCTGAACTTGTAATAGTCAAATACAGAACTTCGAATTGTTAAATACAAATTATTAGTGCAAATTATAACTTGAAGATCTGAACTTGTAATAGATATATTATACAGAACTTCGAATTGTTAAATTCAAACTAAGATTGCAAATAATAATTTGAAGATCTGAACTTGTAATAGTCAAATACAGAACTTCTAATTGTTAAATTCAAATTATTAGTGCAAATTATAACTTGAAGATCTGAACTTGAAATTGTCAAATACACAACTTCTAATTATTAAATACAAATTATTAGTGCAAATTATAACTTGAAGATCTGAACTTGTAATTGTCAAATACAGAACTTAAAATTGATAGCTTCTAATTATTATTGCAAATTATAACTTGTAGATCTGAACTTGTAATAGTGAATTACAGAACTTAGATTTGTTAAATTCAAATTATTATTTCAAATTATAACTTGAAGATCTGAACTAGTAATTGTCAAATACAGAACTTACAATTGATAGCTTATTATTATTATTGCAAATTATAACTTGAAGATCTGAACTTGTAATAGTGAATTACAGAACTTAGATTTATTAAATTCAAATTATTATTTCAAATTATAACTTGAAGATCTGAACTAGTAATTGTCAAATACAGAACTTAAAATTGATAGCTTCTAATTATTATTGCAAATTATAACTTGAAGATCTGAACTTGTAATTGTCAAATACAGAACTTAAAATTGATAGCTTATAATTATTATTGTAAATTATAACTTGAAGATCTGAACTTGTAATAGTGAATTACAGAACTTATATTTGTTAAATTCAAATTATTATTTCAAATTATAACTTGAAGATCTGTACTAGTAATTGTCAAATACAGAACTTAAAATTGATAGCTTCTAATTATTATTGCAAATTATAACTTGAAGATCAGAACTTGTAATTGTCAAATACAGAACTTAAAATTGATAGCTTCTAATTATTATTTCAAATTATAACTTGAAGATCTGAACTTGTAATTGTCAAATACAGAACTTAAAATTGATAGCTTCTAATTATTATTGCAAATAATAACTTGAAGATCTGAACTTGTAATAGTCAAATACAGAACTTCTAATTGTTAAATTCAAATTATTATTTCTAATTATAACTTGAAGATCTGAACTAGTAATTGTCAAATATAGTACTTAAAATTGATAGCTTCTAATTATTATTGCAAATTATAACTTGAAGATCTTAATTTGTACTTGTCAAATACAGAACTTCTAATTGTCTAATACAAATTATTAGTGCAAATTATAACTTGAAGATCTGAACTTGTAATTGTCAAATGCAGAACTAAAAATTGATGGCTTCTAATTATTATTGCAAATAATAATTTGAAGATCTGTAATAGTAATTGTCAAATACAGAACTTAAAATTGATAGCTACTAATTATTATTTCATATTATAACTTGAAGATCTGAACTAGTAATTGTCAAATATAGAACTTAAAATTGATAGCTTCTAATTATTATTGCAAATTATAACTTGTAGATCTGAACTTGTAATTGTCAAATACAGAACTTAAAATTGATAGCTTCTAATTATTATTTCAAATTATAACTTGAAGATCTGAACTTGTAATTGTCAAATACAGAACTTCTAATTGTTAAATACAAATTATTAGTGCAAATTATAACTTGAAGATGTGAACATGTAATTGTCAAATACAGAACTTAAAATTGATAGCTTCTAATTATTATTGTAAATTATAACTTGAAGATCTGCACTTCTAATAGTGAATTACAGAACTTAGATTTGTTAAATTCAAATTATTATTTCTAATTATAACTTGAAGATCTGAACTAGTAATTGTTAAATACACAACTTAAAATTGATAGCTTCTAATTATTATTGTAAATTATAACTTGAAGATCTGCACTTCTAATAGTGAATTACAGAACTTAGATTTGTTAAATTCAAATTATTATTTCTAATTATAACTTGAAGATCTGAACTAGTAATTGTTAAATACACAACTTAAAATTGATAGCTTCTAATTATTATTGCAAATTATAACTTGAAGATCTGAACTTGTAATTGTCAAATACAGAACTTAAAATTGATAGCTTCTAATTATTATTTCAAATTATAACTTGAAGATCTGCACTTGTAATTGTCAAATACAGAACTTCTAATTGTTAAATACAAATTATTAGTGCAAATTATAACTTGAAGATCTGAACTTGTAATTGTCAAATACAGAACATAAAATTGATAGCTTCTAATTATTATTGCAAATTATAACTTGAAGATCTGAACTTGTAATTGTCAAATACAGAACTTAGATTTGTTAAATTCAAATTATTATTTGAAATTATAACTTGAAGATCTGAACTAGTAATTGTCAAATACAGAACTTAAAATTGATAGCTTCTAATTATTATTGCAAATTAAAACTTGAAGATCTGAACTTGTAATTGTCAAATACAGAACTTAAAATTTATAGCTTCTAATTATTATTTCAAATTATAACTTGAAGATTTGAACTTGTAACTGTCAAAACCAGAACTTAAAATTGATAGCTTCTAATTATTATTGCAAATAATAACTTGAAGATCTGAACTTGTAATTCTCAAATGCAGAACTTAAAATTGATAGCTTAAAATTATAATTCAATTTATAACTTGAAGATCTGAACTTGTAATAGTCAAATACAGAACTTCGAATTGTTAAATACACATTATTAGTGCAAATTATAACTTGAAGATCTGAACTTGTAATAGATAAATACAGAACTTCGAATTGTTAAACTCAAACTAAGATTGCAAATAATAATTTGAAGATCTGAACTTGTAATAGTCAAATACAGAACTTCTAATTGTTAAATACAAATTATTATTGCAAACTATAACTTGAAGATCTGAACTTGTAATTGTCAAATACAGAACTTCTAATTATTAAATACAAATTATTAGTGCAAATTATAACTTGAAGATCTGAACTTGTAATTGTCAAATACAGAACTTAAAATTGATAGCTTCTAACTATTATTGCAAATTATAACTTGAAGATCTGAACTTGTAATAGTGAATTACAGAACTTAGATTTGTTAAATTCAAATTATTATTTCAAATTATATCTTGAAGATCTGAACTAGTAATTGTCAAATACAGAACTTAAAATTGATAGCTTATAATTATTATTGTAAATTATAACTTGAAGATCTGAACTTGTAATAGTGAATTACAGAACTTAGATTTGTTAAATTCAAATTATTATTTCAAATTATAACTTGAAGATCTGAACTTGTAATTGTCAAATACAGAACTTAAAATTGATAGCTTCTAATTATTATTGCTAATTATAATTTGAAGATCTGAACTTGTAATAGTCAAATACAGAACTACTAATTGTTAAATACAAATTATTAGTGCAAATTATAATTTGAAGATCTGCACTTGTAATTGTCAAATACAGAACTTAAAATTGATAGCTTAAAATTATAATTCAATTTATAACTTGAAGATCTGAACTTGTAATAGTCAAATACAGAACTTCGAATTGTTAAATACAAATTATTAGTGCAAATTATAACTTGAAGAACTGTACTTGTAATAGGTAAATACAGAACTTCGAATTGTTAAATTCAAACTAAGATTGCAAATAATAATTTGAAGATCTGAACTTGTAATAGTCAAATACAGAACTTCTAATTGTAAAATACAAATTATTAGTGCAAATTATAACTTGAAGATCTGAACTTGAAATTGTCAAATACAGAACTTCGAATTGTTAAATACAAATTATTAGTGCAAATTATAACTTGTAGATCTGAACTTGTAATAGGTAAATACAGAACTTCGAATTGTTAAATTCAAACTATGACTGCAAATAATAATTTGTAGATCTGAACTTGAAATAGTCAAATACAGAACTTCTAATTGTTAAATACAAATTATTAGTGCAAATTATAACTTGAAGATCTGAACTTGAAATTGTCAAATACACAACTTCTAATTATTAAATACAAATTATTAGTGCTGTAGCGAATTTGACCTTTCTAAATGAAAGGTTCCGGCACAATACCCAGTGTCGGACTTTTCGGACTGGCCCAAGGCTTCTTTAGGACGTCTATGTCGTCGGAGTTTCACTTCGTCGGTCGCAGGCGCCAAAAACTTTTATGAAAGTTTTAAAACAAGAAAATAAAAATAAATGTACGTTAAAATATAAACATAATTTTTTATAATAATTTATTTACAAAACTTAAAACTAAACTGTATTAAACTCAAACAAAATATAAAATAGATTTCCAAAACTTAATTATTAGCGAACCACTAATTATGTAGCTAATATTATTTCGGCGGTAATTAATATGATTAATTAAAACTAAATTAAACGGAATTTCTTTTTAGCAAAACTGAAAATAAAAATGTGAACCCTGAATAAACTAATTTTGATACGGCAATGTCGGTGTAGTGTTTACTATTTGAAACACACGGTAATTAGTGGCGTATGAAAATTTTTACCTATTAAATTGCATTAAGGAGTGATTGTGTACTGGTAAGTTATGAAATTACTCCTACTATTTTAATTCCCCTACCTGAATGATTTCCTAATAACTTCCTAATAACTTCCTGGCTTTTTTTTACTTTTTAGGTTATAAATTATATGTTCGTAAACAAACGGAGCTGAATTTATTCGGGTTGATGCCAATCCTACTGAAACTATTACTAACGGTGAGTTGATCCTAATTACTATATTCTAATCTAATCTTAATCGTTTTTGTTCTCGGAACTACCTGACTTTACTTAAGAAAATTTGTACTTTTGAAAATTAACGGCTACCAATAAATTACTATCTAATCTGACTACCAACACGGAAGCTAATCTCTCTACGGAACGGAATTGTTGGTATCTAATTTGGATAGGATTTAAACTGGTACGGGATTCGGAAAAAACGTTACTCGTTTTTATCACCAACTGATTTTTACCTATGAGTCAACCTGCAGTGTATCATGGGAACAGCTACCTGACTCCTACTGGAAAATCTGGAAGGTAATCTCTTTGATTATAACGGCGGGATGTATCAAATGTTTCAGGAGCTGCCGGTTTAGTCTTGTTACCGAAAACTAAAGACAATTTGTAGGAACGGAAGCTCGCCTAGAAGAACGTAAGCGATCGGAGGTTTTTATGGTTGTTTAAGAAGGACGGATTCGGTAGTTGCCTAGTAAACGTAAACAACGCCGAGAGGTATTTTCGGAATAGCTATCTTGTAAAAGAAGACGGCTCGGAAGTATCTCAAAATCAAGCTCAAGAGCTCTCCCAGAATCATAAAATGTTGGCATCTAACTTTTATTCTGCTGGAAATTCTACTAGGAGCAAATCTCGATACTGACATCTTATTCACCTTTAATGAATGTTACTATTTGAATTTAATTTTAGTTTTCTGTAAAAGATTAAAGCTATCTAACAACTGATATTTCCGCATTTCAACCTATGCAACCCATTCATCTCCCGAGTAATTCCAGCTCACACAATCAGGTGTTCAATATTTGAATTTATTAATTAAATTCTTAAATTTGAACTAAAAAAATAATTAAATCGTTACAGTGCAAATTATAACTTGAAGATCTGAACTTGTAATTGTCAAATACAGAACTCAAAATTGATAGCTTCTAATTATTATTGCAAATTATAACTTGAAGATCTGAACTTGTAATAGTGAACTACAGAACTTAGATTTGTTAAATTCAAATTATTATTTCAAATTATAACTTGAAGATCTGAACTAGTAATTGTCAAATACAGAACTTAAAATTGATAGCTTATAATTGTTATTGTAAATTATAACTTGAAGATCTGAACTTGTAATAGTGAATTACAGAACTTAGATTTGTTAAATTCAAATTATTATTTCAAATTATAACTTAAAGATCTGAAATTGTAATAGTGAATTACAGAACTTAGATTTGTTAAATTCAAATTATTATTTCAAATTATAACTTGAAGATCTGAACTAGTCATTGTCAAATACAGAACTTAAAATTGATAGCTTCTAATTATTATTGCAAATTATAACTTGAAGATCTGAACTTGTAATTGTCAAATACAGAACTTCGAATTGTTAAATACAAATTATTAGTGCAAATTATAACTTGAAGATCTGAACTTGTAATAGATATATTATACAGAACTTCGAATTGTTAAATTCAAACTAAGAATGCAAATAATAATTTGAAGTTCTGAACTTGTAATAGTCAAATACAGAACTTCTAATTCTTAAATTCAAATTATTAGTGCAAATTATAACTTGAAGATCTGAACTTGAAATTGTCAAATACACAACTTCTAATTATTAATTACAAATTATTAGTGCAAATTATAACTTGAAGATCTGAACTTGTAATTGTCAAATACAGAACTTAAAATTGATAGCTTCTAATTATTATTGCAAATTATAACTTGTAGATCTGAACTTGTAATAGTGAATTACAGAACTTAGATTTGTTAAATTCAAATTATTATTTCAAATTATAACTTGAAGATCTGAACTAGTAATTGTCAAATACAGAACTTACAATTGATAGCTTATTATTATTATTGCAAATTATAACTTGAAGATCTGAACTTGTAATAGTGAATTACAGAACTTAGATTTATTAAATTCAAATTATTATTTCAAATTATAACTTGAAGATCTGAACTAGTAATTGTCAAATACAGAACTTAAAATTGATAGCTTCTAATTATTATTGCAAATTATAACTTGAAGATCTGAACTTGTAATTGTCAAATACAGAACTTAAAATTGATAGCTTATAATTATTATTGTAAATTATAACTTGAAGATCTGAACTTGTAATAGTGAATTACAGAACTTATATTTGTTAAATTCAAATTATTATTTCAAATTATAACTTGAAGATCTGAACTAGTAATTGTCAAATACAGAACTTAAAATTGATAGCTTCTAATTATTATTGCAAATTATAACTTGAAGATCAGAACTTGTAATTGTCAAATACAGAACTTAAAATTGATAGCTTCTAATTATTATTTCAAATAATAACTTGAAGATCTGAACTTATAATAGTCAAATACAGAACTTAGAATTGTAAAATTCAAATTAAGAATGCAAATTATAACTTGAAGATCTGAACTTGTAATAGTCAAATACAGAACTTCGAATTGTTAAATACAAATTATTAGTGCAAATTATAACTTGAAGATCTGAACTTGTAATTGTCAAATACAGAACTTAGAATTGATAGCTTATAATTATAATTGCAAATTATAACTTGAAGATCTGAACTTGTAATAGTGAATTACAGAACTTAGATTTGTTAATTACAAACTAAGATTGTAATTAATAATTTGAAGATCTGAACTTGTAATAGTCAAATACAGAACTTCGAATTGTTAAATACAAATTATTAGGCAAATTATAACTTGAAGATCTGAACTTGTAATTGACAAATACAGAACTTAAAATTGATAGCTGATAATTATAATTGCAAATTATAAGTTGAAGATCTGAACTTGTAATAGGTAAATACAGAACTTCGAATTGTTAATTTCAAACTAAGATTGTAATTAATAATTTGAAGATCTGAACTTGTAATAGTCAAATACAAAACTTCGAATTGTTAAATACAAATTATTAGTGCAAAGTATAACTTGAAGATCTGAACTTGTAATTGTCAAATACAGCACTAAGAATTCATAACTTCAAATTATGATTGCAAATTATAACTTGAAGATCTGAACTTGTAATTGTCAAATACAGAACTTAGAATTCATAACTTCAAATTATGATTGTAAATAATAATTAGAAGAACTTGTAATAGTCAAATACAGAAATTAGAATTGTAAAATTCAAATTATGATTGCAAATTATAACTTGAAGATCTGAACTTGTAATAGTCAAATACAGAACTTCAAATTGTTAAATACAAATTATTAGTGCAAATTATAACTTGAAGATCTGAACTTGTAATTGTCAAATACAGAACTTAAAATTGATAGCTTATAATTATAATTGTAAATTATAACTTGAAGATCTGAACTTGTAATAGTGAATTACAGAACTTAGATTTGTTAAATTCAAATTATTATTTCAAATTATAACTTGAAGATCTGAACTAGTAATTGTCAAATACAGAACTTCTAATTATTAAATAAAAATTATTAGTGCAAATTTATAACTTGAAGATCTGAACTTGTAATTGTCAAATACGGAACTTAAAATTGATAGCTTCTAATTATTATTGCAAATTATAACTTGAAGATCTGAACTTGTAATAGTGAATTACAGAACTTAGATTTGTTAAATTCAAATTATTATTTCAAATTATAACTTGAAGATCTGAACTTGTAATTGTCAAATGCAGAACTTAAAATTGATAGCTTCCAATTATTATTGCAAATAATAATTTGAAGATCTGTACTTGTAATTGACAAATAAAGAACTTAAAATTGTTAGCTTAAAATTATAATTAAATTTATAACTTGAAGATCTGAACTTGTAATAGTCAAATACAGAACTTCGAATTGTTAAATACAAATTATTAGTGCAAATTATAACTTGAAGATCTGAACTTGTAATAGATATATTATACAGAACTTCGAATTGTTAAATTCAAACTAAGATTGCAAATAATAATTTGAAGATCTGAACTTGTAATAGTCAAATACAGAACTTCTAATTGTTAAATTCAAATTATTAGTGCAAATTATAACTTGAAGATCTGAACTTGAAATTGTCAAATACACAACTTCTAATTATTAAATACAAATTATTAGTGCAAATTATAACTTGAAGATCTGAACTTGTAATTGTCAAATACAGAACTTAAAATTGATAGCTTCTAATTATTATTGCAAATTATAACTTGTAGATCTGAACTTGTAATAGTGAATTACAGAACTTAGATTTGTTAAATTCAAATTATTATTTCAAATTATAACTTGAAGATCTGAACTAGTAATTGTCAAATACAGAACTTACAATTGATAGCTTATTATTATTATTGCAAATTATAACTTGAAGATCTGAACTTGTAATAGTGAATTACAGAACTTAGATTTATTAAATTCAAATTATTATTTCAAATTATAACTTGAAGATCTGAACTAGTAATTGTCAAATACAGAACTTAAAATTGATAGCTTCTAATTATTATTGCAAATTATAACTTGAAGATCTGAACTTGTAATTGTCAAATACAGAACTTAAAATTGAAAGCTTATAATTATTATTGTAAATTATAACTTGAAGATCTGAACTTGTAATAGTGAATTACAGAACTTATATTTGTTAAATTCAAATTATTATTTCAAATTATAACTTGAAGATCTGAACTAGTAATTGTCAAATACAGAACTTAAAATTGATAGCTTCTAATTATTATTGCAAATTATAACTTGAAGATCAGAACTTGTAATTGTCAAATACAGAACTTAAAATTGATAGCTTCTAATTATTATTTCAAATTATAACTTGAAGATCTGAACTTGTAATTGTCAAATACAGAACTTAAAATTGATAGCTTCTAATTATTATTGCAAATAATAACTTGAAGATCTGAACTTGTAATAGTCAAATACAGAACTTCTAATTGTTAAATTCAAATTATTATTTCTAATTATAACTTGAAGATCTGAACTAGTAATTGTCAAATATAGAACTTAAAATTGATAGCTTCTAATTATTATTGGAAATTATAACTTGAAGATCTTAATTTGTACTTGTCAAATACAGAACTTCTAATTGTCTAATACAAATTATTAGTGCAAATTATAACTTGAAGATCTGAACTTGTAATTGTCAAATGCAGAACTAAAAATTGATGGCTTCTAATTATTATTGCAAATAATAATTTGAAGATCTGTAATAGTAATTGTCAAATACAGAACTTAAAATTGATAGCTACTAATTATTATTTCATATTATAACTTGAAGATCTGAACTAGTAATTGTCAAATATAGAACTTAAAATTGATAGCTTATAATTATAATTGCAAATTATAAGTTGAAGATCTGAACTTGTAATAGGTAAATACAGAACTTCGAATTGTTAATTTCAAACTAAGATTGTAATTAATAATTTGAAGATCTGAACTTGTAATAGTCAAATACAAAACTTCGAATTGTTAAATACAAATTATTAGTGCAAAGTATGACATGAAGATCTGAACTTGTAATTGTCAAATAGAGCACTAAGAATTCATAACTTCAAATTATAATTGCAAATTATAACTTGAAGATCTGAACTTGTAATTGTCAAATACAGAACTTAGAATTCATAACTTCAAATTATGATTGTAAATAATAATTAGAAGAACTTGTAATAGTCAAATACAGAAATTAGAATTGTAAAATTCAAATTATGATTGCAAATTATAACTTGAAGATCTGAACTTGTAATAGTCAAATACAGAACTTTTAATTGTTAAATACAAATTATTAGTGCAAATTATAACTTGAAGATCTGAACTTGTAATTGTCAAATACAGAACTTAAAATTGATAGCTTATAATTATAATTGTAAATTATAACTTGAAGATCTGAACTTGTAATAGTGAATTACAGAACTTAGATTTGTTAAATTCAAATTATTATTTCAAATTATAACTTGAAGATCTGAACTAGTAATTGTCAAATACAGAACTTCTAATTATTAAATAAAAATTATTAGTGCAAATTTATAACTTGAAGATCTGAACTTGTAATTGTCAAATACGGAACTTAAAATTGATAGCTTCTAATTATTATTGCAAATTATAACTTGTAGATCTGAACTTGTAATAGTGAATTACAGAACTTAGATTTGTTAAATTCAAATTATTATTTCAAATTATAACTTGAAGATCTGAACTTGTAATTGTCAAATGCAGAACTTAAAATTGATAGCTTCCAATTATTATTGCAAATAATAATTTGAAGATCTGTACTTGTAATTGACAAATAAAGAACTTAAAATTGATAGCTTAAAATTATAATTAAATTTATAACTTGAAGATCTGAACTTGTAATAGTCAAATACAGAACTTCGAATTGTTAAATACAAATTATTAGTGCAAATTATAACTTGAAGATCTGAACTTGAAATTGTCAAATACACAACTTCTAATTATTAAATACAAATTATTAGTGCAAATTATAACTTGAAGATCTGAACTTGTAATTGTCAAATACAGAACTTAAAATTGATAGCTTCTAATTATTATTGCAAATTATAACTTGTAGATCTGAACTTGTAATAGTGAATTACAGAACTTAGATTTGTTAAATTCAAATTATTATTTCAAATTATAACTTGAAGATCTGAACTAGTAATTGTCAAATACAGAACTTACAATTGATAGCTTATTATTATTATTGCAAATTATAACTTGAAGATCTGAACTTGTAATAGTGAATTACAGAACTTAGATTTATTAAATTCAAATTATTATTTCAAATTATAACTTGAAGATCTGAACTAGTAATTGTCAAATACAGAACTTAAAATTGATAGCTTCTAATTATTATTGCAAATTATAACTTGAAGATCTGAACTTGTAATTGTCAAATACAGAACTTAAAATTGATAGCTTATAATTATTATTGTAAATTATAACTTGAAGATCTGAACTTGTAATAGTGAATTACAGAACTTATATTTGTTAAATTCAAATTATTATTTCAAATTATAACTTGAAGATCTGTACTAGTAATTGTCAAATACAGAACTTAAAATTGATAGCTTCTAATTATTATTGCAAATTATAACTTGAAGATCAGAACTTGTAATTGTCAAATACAGAACTTAAAATTGATAGCTTCTAATTATTATTTCAAATTATAACTTGAAGATCTGAACTTGTAATTGTCAAATACAGAACTTAAAATTGATAGCTTCTAATTATTATTGCAATTAATAACTTGAAGATCTGAACTTGTAATAGTCAAATACAGAACTTCTAATTGTTAAATTCAAATTATTATTTCTAATTATAACTTGAAGATCTGAACTAGTAATTGTCAAATATAGTACTTAAAATTGATAGCTTCTAATTATTATTGCAAATTATAACTTGAAGATCTTAATTTGTACTTGTCAAATACAGAACTTCTAATTGTCTAATACAAATTATAAGTGCAAATTATAACTTGAAGATCTGAACTTGTAATTGTCAAATGCAGAACTAAAAATTGATGGCTTCTAATTATTATTGCAAATAATAATTTGAAGATCTGTAATAGTAATTGTCAAATACAGAACTTAAAATTGATAGCTACTAATTATTATTTCATATTATAACTTGAAGATCTGAACTAGTAATTGTCAAATATAGAACTTAAAATTGATAGCTTCTAATTATTATTGCAAATTATAACTTGAAGATCTGAACTTGTAATTGTCAAATACAGAACTTAAAATTGATAGCTTCTAATTATTATTTCAAATTATAACTTGAAGATCTGAACTTGTAATTGTCAAATACAGAACTTCTAATTGTTAAATACAAATTATTAGTGCAAATTATAACTTGAAGATCTGAACATGTAATTGTCAAATACAGAACTTAAAATTGATAGCTTCTAATTATTATTGTAAATTATAACTTGAAGATCTGCACTTCTAATAGTGAATTACAGAACTTAGATTTGTTAAATTCAAATTATTATTTCTAATTATAACTTGAAGATATGAACTAGTAATTGTTAAATACACAACTTGAAATTGATAGCTTCTAATTATTATTGTAAATTATAACTTGAAGATCTGCACTTCTAATAGTGAATTACAGAACTTAGATTTGTTAAATTCAAATTATTATTTCTAATTATAACTTGAAGATCTGAACTAGTAATTGTTAAATACACAACTTAAAATTGATAGCTTCTAATTATAATTGCAAATTATAACTTGAAGATCTGAACTTGTAATTGTCAAATACAGAACTTAAAATTGATAGCTTCTAATTATTATTTTAAATTATAACTTGAAGATCTGCACTTGTAATTGTCAAATACAGAACTTCTAATTGTTAAATACAAATTATTAGTGCAAATTATAACTTGAAGATCTGAACTTGTAATTGTCAAATACAGAACATAAAATTGATAGCTTCTAATTATTATTGCAAATTATAACTTGAAGATCTGAACTTGTAATTGTCAAATACAGAACTTAGATTTGTTAAATTCAAATTATTATTTGAAATTATAACTTGAAGATCTGAACTAGTAATTGTCAAATACAGAACTTAAAATTGATAGCTTCTAATTATTATTGCAAATTATAACTTGAAGATCTGAACTTGTAATTGTCAAATACAGAACTTAAAATTGATAGCTTCTAATTATTATTTCAAATTATAACTTGAAGATTTGAACTTGTAACTGTCAAAACCAGAACTTAAAATTGATAGCTTCTAATTATTATTGCAAATAATAACTTGAAGATCTGAACTTGTAATTCTCAAATGCAGAACTTAAAATTGATAGCTTAAAATTATAATTCAATTTATAACTTGAAGATCTGAACTTGTAATAGTCAAATACAGAACTTCGAATTGTTAAATACACATTATTAGTGCAAATTATAACTTGAAGATCTGAACTTGTAATAGATAAATACAGAACTTCGAATTGTTAAACTCAAACTAAGATTGCAAATAATAATTTGAAGATCTGAACTTGTAATAGTCAAATACAGAACTTCTAATTGTTAAATACAAATTATTATTGCAAATTATAACTTGAAGATCTGAACTTGTAATTGTCAAATACAGAACTTCTAATTATTAAATACAAATTATTAGTGCAAATTATAACTTGAAGATCTGAACTTGTAATTGTCAAATACAGAACTTAAAATTGATAGCTTCTAACTATTATTGCAAATTATAACTTGAAGATCTGAACTTGTAATAGTGAATTACAGAACTTAGATTTGTTAAATTCAAATTATTATTTCAAATTATATCTTGAAGATCTGAACTAGTAATTGTCAAATACAGAACTTAAAATTGATAGCTTATAATTATTATTGTAAATTATAACTTGAAGATCTGAACTTGTAATAGTGAATTACAGAACTTAGATTTGTTAAATTCAAATTATTATTTCAAATTATAACTTGAAGATCTGAACTTGTAATTGTCAAATACAGAACTTAAAATTGATAGCTTCTAATTATTATTGCTAATTATAATTTGAAGATCTGAACTTGTAATAGTCAAATACAGAACTACTAATTGTTAAATACAAATTATTAGTGCAAATTATAATTTGAAGATCTGCACTTGTAATTGTCAAATACAGAACTTAAAATTGATAGCTTAAAATTATAATTCAATTTATAACTTGAAGATCTGAACTTGTAATAGTCAAATACAGAACTTCGAATTGTTAAATACAAATTATTAGTGCAAATTATAACTTGAAGAACTGTACTTGTAATAGGTAAATACAGAACTTCGAATTGTTAAATTCAAACTAAGATTGCAAATAATAATTTGAAGATCTGAACTTGTAATAGTCAAATACAGAACTTCTAATTGTAAAATACAAATTATTAGTGCAAATTATAACTTGAAGATCTGAACTTGAAATTGTCAAATACAGAACTTCGAATTGTTAAATACAAATTATTAGTGCAAATTATAACTTGTAGATCTGAACTTGTAATAGGTAAATACAGAACTTCGAATTGTTAAATTCAAACTATGACTGCAAATAATAATTTGTAGATCTGAACTTGAAATAGTCAAATACAGAACTTCTAATTGTTAAATACAAATTATTAGTGCAAATTATAACTTGAAGATCTGAACTTGAAATTGTCAAATACACAACTTCTAATTATTAAATACAAATTATTAGTGCTGTAGCGAATTTGACCTTTCTAAATGAAAGGTTCCGGCACAATACCCAGTGTCGGACTTTTCGGACTGGCCCAAGGTTTCTTTAGGACGTCTATGTCGTCGGAGTTTCACTTCGTCGGTCGCAGGCGCCAAAAACTTTTATGAAAGTTTTAAAACAAGAAAATAAAAATAAATGTACGTTAAAATATAAACATAATTTTTTATAATAATTTATTTACAAAACTTAAAACTAAACTGTATTAAACTCAAACAAAATATAAAATAGATTTCCAAAACTTAATTATTAGCGAACCACTAATTATGTAGCTAATATTATTTCGGCGGTAATTAATATGATTAATTAAAACTAAATTAAACGGAATTTCTTTTTAGCAAAACTGAAAATAAAAATGTGAACCCTGAATAAACTAATTTTGATACGGCAATGTCGGTGTAGTGTTTACTATTTGAAACACACGGTAATTAGTGGCGTATGAAAATTTTTACCTATTAAATTGCATTAAGGAGTGATTGTGTACTGGTAAGTTATGAAATTACTCCTACTATTTTAATTCCCCTACCTGAATGATTTCCTAATAACTTCCTAATAACTTCCTGGCTTTTTTTTACTTTTTAGGTTATAAATTATATGTTCGTAAACAAACGGAGCTGAATTTATTCGGGTTGATGCCAATCCTACTGAAACTATTACTAACGGTGAGTTGATCCTAATTACTATATTCTAATCTAATCTTAATCGTTTTTGTTCTCGGAACTACCTGACTTTACTTAAGAAAATTTGTACTTTTGAAAATTAACGGCTACCAATAAATTACTATCTAATCTGACTACCAACACGGAAGCTAATCTCTCTACGGAACGGAATTGTTGGTATCTAATTTGGATAGGATTTAAACTGGTACGGGATTCGGAAAAAACGTTACTCGTTTTTATCACCAACTGATTTTTACCTATGAGTCAACCTGCAGTGTATCATGGGAACAGCTACCTGACTCCTACTGGAAAATCTGGAAGGTAATCTCTTTGATTATAACGGCGGGATGTATCAAATGTTTCAGGAGCTGCCGGTTTAGTCTTGTTACCGAAAACTAAAGACAATTTGTAGGAACGGAAGCTCGCCTAGAAGAACGTAAGCGATCGGAGGTTTTTATGGTTGTTTAAGAAGGACGGATTCGGTAGTTGCCTAGTAAACGTAAACAACGCCGAGAGGTATTTTCGGAATAGCTATCTTGTAAACGAAGACGGCTCGGAAGTATCTCAAAATCAAGCTCAAGAGCTCTCCCAGAAACATAAAATATTGGCATCTAACTTTTATCTGCTGGAAATTCTACTAGGAGCAAATCTCGATACTCACATCTTATTCACCTTTAATGAATGTTACTATTTGAATTTAATTTTAGTTTTCTGTAAAAGATTAAAGCTATCTAACAACTGATATTTCCGCATTTCAACCTATGCAACCCATTCATCTCCCGAGTAATTCCAGCTCACACAATCAGGTGTTCAATATTTGAATTTATTAATTAAATTCTTAAATTTGAACTAAAAAAATGATTAAATCGTTACAACCCCCCACTCACTAAAGAAAAAAAACTGAAAATACGGTGGTGTTAAAATAAAACAAAAAAAAAGTCCCACCAAAAAAAGTGGTTCGCTACTACCAAAATAAACAAAAAAAAACGCGGCTACTGTGTTTACGGTTGGGTAAAGAAACTGGAACTTTTCACAAGCCGCTTCAACCTCTTTTGTAGAAATTCTGCGTCTCGTTGGGCTCGCTTCCACAACAATCCGGGACGGCGGCTGCGGTCGTTGACGTGGTGGAGCCACACTCCCTGGTCTGGCGGGTTTTCTTCTTGCTTCCATCTTCTGGTTGGCCTCAAGTTTGTATCAAAAACTAACGTTCTTTGGTTGGCCTCAAACTTGCATCAAAAACTGAAAATATAAATCGATAAATTATATCACGGAGGTCAGGACAGGCTTTGCTCTATGTGTGGTGGGGCTCGTCCCTCCTTGGGTAAATCGAATTGCAGTCACAAAGTTTTCTTGCGGCGGCCTCTTCTCCTATCCACTCTTGGGTATCCTTAGCCTCTTCCGGAGCTGGTTGGTCGCCGCTGGTTGATACGCCAAGCCAATCTTTTTGGAAAAAAACAAACGGTATCGGAATGATGACTGGATGGCGAATCCGGACACAGCGGCATCAGCGGGTCAGCGACGGAATCAACCTCGGACCCCTCTCGGCAGCGGAACCTATCATCGCCCCAAGAAAATAATTCGCCCCGGGGGAGCACACAAAATTTAACACCTAGTGTCGACCCCACACACAGCTATGCTTCGGTCGGTTATTCTCGGCAACGGTGTACAGCTAAAAAATAAAAAAAAAATGGTTATCAAAAAAAACTCTACTACCTCGGGCGGCGGTCGGCTTCCTATCTTCGGCATCGGGGAAATCGTCGGTTTTTCGGACGGATCCTTTCTACGGAACGATGTTGACCTATTTAGTTTAACGTCGTTTTCGGACGGATTTAGTTTAACGTCGTTTTCGGACGGATTCGCTCTTCGAAATGATGTTGACCTATTTAGTTTAACGACTTTTCGGTCGGATTTAGTTTAACGTCGTTTTCGGACGGATTTATTTAGTCCGCTGGCGTCCTGGAGATCTCTCCCCATTTAAGATCCTTCACGTGCACTCTTGCCTCTTTTCCGCCCTCACATGGAACGACTTCCACCACTACTGGTGACAGTACTTTATGGATGAAGAAGGGGCCTTGATATTTAGGGGCTAGCTTACTCATCACCCCGGCTGCGGCATTGGAAAGAGTGTGGCATCTCTTATAGACAATATCTCCCACCCTAGGGACCTTATCTCTTCGCCGGCGATCGTAGTATCGGCTCTGGTTAGTGAAGGCAGTGGCTAGGTGGGTACGGGCGATCTCATGTAGGTGTTCCAATTGCACCAATTTTTCTCGCTGCTTGTCCGGGTCGAGTGCGTCCTGGAATGCAGTTGATTGGTCGGCCATGCAATATATTTCCCGGCCGTAGTTGAGGAGGCAGGGGGAGTATCCGGTGGAAGCGTGTTGAGCCGTATTTAGGGCGAATTGAACCTCTGGGAGGGTGGCGTCCCATTTTCTATGTTGATCCTTGCATGCTTGTGCAATCATGGTTCCAATGGTTTTGTTTGTACGTTCCACTGGATTACTCTGCGGTGTATATGGGGGGGTAAAGACGTGCTTAATGCCGGCGGCCTGGGTAATTCTCGCCATCTCCCGGCTAGTATATTGCGTCCCATTATCAGTCATGATCTGCTCGGGGGCCCCAAACCTCAAGATTATCTGGTTTTTGAAGGCTTTACATACTTCGGTTGCAGTAGCCTTGCGAAGGGGACTGAGTTCGACCCACTTCGTGAAGGTGTCCTGGAATACCAGCAGATACTGGTAGCCTTTAGTTGATCGTGGAAACGGACCAACCAAATCCGAACTCACCGTCTGCCAGGGTCGTTGCGGTATTCGAGGATACATGCGCCCCACTGGAAGTCCTACCGCTGGTTTGTACCTATTGCATGACTCACATGTTTTTACGTATTTCGCCACGTCTCGCAATAATCCTGGCCAATAGTAGCGACGGCTTATTCGAGCCGCGGTTTTTGCCACTCCCATATGGCCGGCGGTTGCCTCATCGTGGCATTCGCTAAGAATCTTGGGTCGATCTGGCGTGGGGACACACTGTTTCCATGGTGACTCAAATTCTCCGGTAATGGTACTTGTGGGGGTCGGGAATTTTTTAAAGATTTTCCCCTTCCTTACTTTGTAGTCGGCCAAGCGGGTAGGCTGTCGGCGTATGCTCCTCCACAATTGTCGATACCATTTACACTGGGGCTTGACGGGGGAATTTATGGCGGCTATCGGTACGACCTCTTCTTGATGACTTCTAGACAGGATGTCTGCCACACAATTGTTTTTCCCAGGTTGATATTCGATGGTGAAATCGTATTGTTGTAACTCGAGTATCCATCGTGTCAAACGTCCGGTGGGGTTCTTCTGTTGTCTGAGCCAACGGAGGCTTCGGTGATCGCTAATGACGGTAAATCTATATCCTTCCAGATAGCTGCGAAGCTTTTTTACCGCCCACACGACCGCCAAACATTCCAACTCGGTGATGGAGTAGTTTTTTTCTGCGGGGAGCAAACTGATGCGGCTGATAAAAAGGATGGGTCGGTACCCTTCTGGGTCTTCTTGCTCTAGGACAGCTCCTAATCCCCGTGTACTGGCGTCTGTTCTTAAGATGAACAGTTTCGAAAAATCTGGGCATGCCAGGACCGGCGCATTAGTTAAAGCTTCTTTCAACTTGTGAAAGGACTCGGCCTGTTCCTCCGCCCATTGGAATTTATGTGCCTTTTTCAGTAGGGTGGTCAAAGGTCCCGCTATGACCGAGAAATTTGGTATAAATCTTCTATACCATGAGGCGGCTCCCAGGAAGCTTCGGACTTGTCGGACGGTGGTTGGATGATCGATATTTTTAATCGCTTCCACTTTCTCTGGGTCCGTCTTTATTCCAGAACCATTTACCACGTGCCCTAAATATTTCAGTTCGGTTTTGCCGAATTTGCATTTGTCGGGTTGCAGCCTAAGCCCGGCCTTCTTAAGTCGAGTAAATACTTCGGTTAACCGTATCAGGTGTTCTTCGAAGGTGGCACTCACCACTATAATGTCATCCAGATAACAAAAAGTATGCGGTTCCAGTTCTGGTCCCAACGTATTGTCTAACAACCTTTGGAAGGTTGCAGGGGTAGAATGCAATCCGAACGCCATTACGGTAAATTGGAATAGGCCCCGTCCTGGCACGGTAAAAGCAGTGTACGGCTTACTTTCTTCTGCCAGTGGGATCTGCCAGTACCCATTTTTCAGGTCGATCGTACTAAAATACTTTGCTCCGCGAAGTTTATCCAGAATTGCCTGAATGTGGGGGATAGGATAGGCGTCCTTCATCGATGCTTCGTTAACACCTCTAAAATCTATACAAAAACGGTACTTGCCGTTTGTCTTCCTTACCAGTACGACGGGTGAGCTCCATGCACTCTGGGAGGGCTCGATTACTCCTTCCTGGAGCATCTGGTCAACTTCTTGATTTATGACTTCTTGCATCTTCGGGTTACGAGGATAATATCGTTGTTTAATGGGGTTGATGTCTGGCTTAAGGCGGATGTGGTGGCAGGTCGTTTTAATGGGGCCCGAATTCTTCTCTAACTCCGGTAAATGTTTTTGTAGAAATACTTGTAGTTGTTCGGCGTCGGTGTTTCGGACGGGTATCGCTGCCCCCAGTGGGGTGTTTGGAGATGGCGGGGGCACTAGTAGGCGGGGCGGGTTGAGCCTAATTATGGCTTCCAGATCGTGTAAAGCATCTACACCCAATATGGCCTCGGCGGTTAACTCTGGTACGTAGTTCCAGAGTATATTGATAGTTCGGGTGCCTATCTGTACCGGCATGCGTAATTTGGCTTTTATCTGGGTGGTACGGCCATCCGCCAATAATACTCTCTGCGGAGTATGACTGATGATGCAGCGGCGTTGGTTTTTTTCTCGGTGGTAGATTTTCTTGCCCATGAAACATTCCGCCGCGCCGGTATCCACTAGAGCCAAGTATTCATTTTTATTAATGCCGATTTTGACATACGGGCGTTTGTCGTCTTGCAAGAAGGGTTGTTTGTAATTCATGGTCGAGACTACGGCCGGACGGTGAAAGGAGCGTCTCTTTACTCTCTTCGGCCTCCTTCGTTTCCCGCCATACATCGGCAATTTCGGGTTTGTATATTGGCCTTCCCGCATCGCGAACAGCACAGCTTGGGGGGGTTTCGGCAATCATTTCGCCAGTGGCCTAAGGCTCCACACTGGAAGCATCGGTTACCTGGAGATACGGTCTCTGGGCGGTTTCTCCATGAGAGAGTCGGTCGAGGTGCTACACCTGTAACTGTCGCTTGCGAGACTGCGGGTTGGGTTTTGGAAGTGTCTTCTATGGTCAATAGCTGTATGCCCTTTTTTGTTTCTTTCAAAACCCGGTCGGTTTCTTGGACCAATGGGATTAATTCACGGACGGTAGTAAAATCCTTCTGTCGGATTGCCAATTTAAATTCGGGTCGTAAATTATTATGAATTATCTCTGCCTGTTCGGAGGCGGTATATTTCCCATAACGGCGCATCAGAGTCAACATGTCCGTGATGAACTCCATGACCGGCTCTATTCCCTGTCGTTTATTCAGGATTTCAGCTCCTAACTGTAACCGACCCTGATCGGGGCAATACTGTTGTTTGAATGCTTGCAAGAACTGGGTCCATTCAGTCCAACATATTCTATTGTTTCGGTACCATAATAATGGCCTATCTTTAAACAGCTCTGGTAGCGCTAACAGTAGCGTTTCCTCGGAGAGGCTGTAGCTATCTTTTAATTCTTCCAATCTTTCTAAGAATGATACCGGGTCTCCTTTTCCATCAAAACGAAGGTTCCACTTCCGCACGGTATTGCACACATCTGCGGGTGTTGGTGCAATTCTCGGTTCTGGGTCCGCTCTGGAGTGGTCTGTTATAATGACTCTTGGTCTCTGTTTCTCTCCTGTCAAAAAATATTTCTTAATTCGATCTCGTACAGAACTTCGAATTGTTAAATACACATTATTAGTGCAAATTATAACTTGAAGATCTGAACTTGTAATAGATAAATACAGAACTTCGAATTGTTAAACTCAAACTAAGATTGCAAATAATAATTTGAAGATCTGAACTTGTAATAGTCAAATACAGAACTTCTAATTGTTAAATACAAATTATTATTGCAAATTATAACTTGAAGATCTGAACTTGTAATTGTCAAATACAGAACTTCTAATTATTAAATACAAATTATTAGTGCAAATTATAACTTGAAGATCTGAACTTGTAATTGTCAAATACAGAACTTAAAATTGATAGCTTCTAACTATTATTGCAAATTATAACTTGAAGATCTGAACTTGTAATAGTGAATTACAGAACTTAGATTTGTTAAATTCAAATTATTATTTCAAATTATATCTTGAAGATCTGAACTAGTAATTGTCAAATACAGAACTTAAAATTGATAGCTTATAATTATTATTGTAAATTATAACTTGAAGATCTGAACTTGTAATAGTGAATTACAGAACTTAGATTTGTTAAATTCAAATTATTATTTCAAATTATAACTTGAAGATCTGAACTTGTAATTGTCAAATACAGAACTTAAAATTGATAGCTTCTAATTATTATTGCTAATTATAATTTGAAGATCTGAACTTGTAATAGTCAAATACAGAACTACTAATTGTTAAATACAAATTATTAGTGCAAATTATAATTTGAAGATCTGCACTTGTAATTGTCAAATACAGAACTTAAAATTGATAGCTTAAAATTATAATTCAATTTATAACTTGAAGATCTGAACTTGTAATAGTCAAATACAGAACTTCGAATTGTTAAATACAAATTATTAGTGCAAATTATAACTTGAAGAACTGTACTTGTAATAGGTAAATACAGAACTTCGAATTGTTAAATTCAAACTAAGATTGCAAATAATAATTTGAAGATCTGAACTTGTAATAGTCAAATACAGAACTTCTAATTGTAAAATACAAATTATTAGTGCAAATTATAACTTGAAGATCTGAACTTGAAATTGTCAAATACAGAACTTCGAATTGTTAAATACAAATTATTAGTGCAAATTATAACTTGTAGATCTGAACTTGTAATAGGTAAATACAGAACTTCGAATTGTTAAATTCAAACTATGACTGCAAATAATAATTTGTAGATCTGAACTTGAAATAGTCAAATACAGAACTTCTAATTGTTAAATACAAATTATTAGTGCAAATTATAACTTGAAGATCTGAACTTGAAATTGTCAAATACACAACTTCTAATTATTAAATACAAATTATTAGTGCTGTAGCGAATTTGACCTTTCTAAATGAAAGGTTCCGGCACAATACCCAGTGTCGGACTTTTCGGACTGGCCCAAGGTTTCTTTAGGACGTCTATGTCGTCGGAGTTTCACTTCTTCGGTCGCAGGCGCCAAAAACTTTTATGAAAGTTTTAAAACAAGAAAATAAAAATAAATGTACGTTAAAATATAAACATAATTTTATTATAATAATTTATTTACAAAACTTAAAACTAAACTGTATTAAACTCAAACAAAATATAAAATAGATTTCCAAAACTTAATTATTAGCGAACCACTAATTATGTAGCTAATATTATTTCGGCGGTAATTAATATGATTAATTAAAACTAAATTAAACGGAATTTCTTTTTAGCAAAACTGAAAATAAAAATGTGAACCCTGAATAAACTAATTTTGATACGGCAATGTCGGTGTAGTGTTTACTATTTGTAACACACGGTAATTAGTGGCCTATGAAAATTTTTACCTATTAAATTGCATTAAGGAGTGATTGTGTACTGGTAAGTTATGAAATTACTCCTACTATTTTAATTCCCCTACCTGAATGATTTCCTAATAACTTCCTAATAACTTCCTGGTTTTTTTTTACTTTTTAGGTTATAAATTATATGTTCGTAAACAAACGGAGCTGAATTTATTCGGGTTGATGCCAATCCTACTGAAACTATTACTAACGGTGAGTTGATCCTAATTACTATATTCTAATCTAATCTTAATCGTTTTTGTTCTCGGAACTACATGACTTTACTTAAGAAAATTTGTACTTTTGAAAATTAACGGCTACCAATAAATTACTATCTAATCTGACTACCAACACGGAAGCTAATCTCTCTACGGAACGGAATTGTTGGTATCTAATTTGGATAGGATTTAAACTGGTACGGGATTCGGAAAAAACGTTACTCGTTTTTATCACCAACTGATTTTTACCTATGAGTCAACCTGCAGTGTATCATGGGAACAGCTACCTGACTCCTACTGGAAAATCTGGAAGGTAATCTCTTTGATTATAACGGCGGGATGTATCAAATGTTTCAGGAACTGCCGGTTTAGTCTTGTTACCGAAAACTAAAGACAATTTGTAGGAACGGAAGCTCGCCTAGAAGAACGTAAGCGATCGGAGGTTTTTATGGTTGTTTAAGAAGGACGGATTCGGTAGTTGCCTAGTAAACGTAAACAACGCCGAGAGGTATTTTCGGAATAGCTATCTTGTAAAAGAAGACGGCTCGGAAGTATCTCAAAATCAAGCTCAAGAGCTCTCCCAGAATCATAAAATGTTGGCATCTAACTTTTATTCTGCTGGAAATTCTACTAGGAGCAAATCTCGATACTGACATCTTATTCACCTTTAATGAATGTTACTATTTGAATTTAATTTTAGTTTTCTGTAAAAGATTAAAGCTATCTAACAACTGATATTTCCGCATTTCAACCTATGCAACCCATTCATCTCCCGAGTAATTCCAGCTCACACAATCAGGTGTTCAATATTTGAATTTATTAATTAAATTCTTAAATTTGAACTAAAAAAATAATTAAATCGTTACAGTGCAAATTATAACTTGAAGATCTGAACTTGTAATTGTCAAATACAGAACTCAAAATTGATAGCTTCTAATTATTATTGCAAATTATAACTTGAAGATCTGAACTTGTAATAGTGAATTACAGAACTTAGATTTGTTAAATTCAAATTATTATTTCAAATTATAACTTGAAGATCTGAACTAGTAATTGTCAAATACAGAACTTAAAATTGATAGCTTATAATTGTTATTGTAAATTATAACTTGAAGATCTGAACTTGTAATAGTGAATTACAGAACTTAGATTTGTTAAATTCAAATTATTATTTCAAATTATAACTTAAAGATCTGAAATTGTAATAGTGAATTACAGAACTTAGATTTGTTAAATTCAAATTATTATTTCAAATTATAACTTGAAGATCTGAACTAGTCATTGTCAAATACAGAACTTAAAATTGATAGCTTCTAATTATTATTGCAAATTATAACTTGAAGATCTGAACTTGTAATTGTCAAATACAGAACTTCTAATTGTTAAATACAAATTATTAGTGCAAATTATAACTTGAAGATCTGAACTTGTAATTGTCAAATACAAAACTTAAAATTGATAGCTTCTAATTATTATTGTAAATTATAACTTGAAGATCTGAACTTGTAATAGTGAATTACAGAACTTGTGACGGGCAACTCGTTGTGTTTTGAACGAAAACTAAGGAAAACGCAACGAATTGTATTAAAAATAGCCGAAATAGAAATAAAGAAAAAAGGGGGGGGGGACAGGCTATTTGCCCTGCAGAAACAGTGTGCCAGCAGCTCAATGGAGATGGGAGTGGGTGGAATTGTAGACGAATCTATCACGGGCACTGTAACGCAGGGGGGGGGGAATTCTTAATCCCGAACAAACTTCGAGATTGGAGAGGGCGCCACCTAGGTCGGAAAATACTTCTTCGTAGCGTGCAGCTTTCAGAACGAAACGGACCTGGACGTTCACTGAAAAAAAATAATATATGCACGACGGAATGCGGGGTGAAGGGCTTACAATGTCTTTTTTCTAAATTAAACCTAAACAAATGGTTAGAGCAATGTTTATTAAAATTAAAAGGTAACAGATTAATACTAACAATTAAAAATATAAAACATAAATTCGATAAACAATATTATCGTGCACAAAAAAAAACAAACAGGGGACGCCCCTAAATAATCCTAAATGCGATCTTAAATTACCGTTGAGAAAAATAAGGTGGCTCCGCCACTGGACAATAAATTCTAATCGTCAAATTTATACAAAAAAACACATGTCAAAATTACATCTAGATATTCTGTTGCTGATTACTGGTACACACAATACAATCAAAAGGTATAATGAAAGTGAACTCTTTCTCAACGATACAACGATAACAATTCCGTGACGTTTTTCTTTTCACCGAACTAATCTCAACGAGCACTAAAGTATTTGGTGCGCACAATATTAACAATGACAAAACTCACTTACTTTTAATAATTTGTCCTCCAGCCAGCAAACAGCGTGCATATACCTGCATTGATGGAATAAAAGTTGTCCAGGGCACGTTTCGTTCTAAAGGACTGGAAGCAAGGACTTGAAGGGGGTTCTGGCAAAATTTGGCGGAGAACAACGGATAGAAACGGGGAATATTTTTGGGAACGGATTCCGGACTTAATTTGGTTTATTTTTGTCTTCTTTGGGGCAATAGAAATCGGCAACCTGAAGTTAATAGGCCGAGCGTATCTTCCAAAGATGCGCTAATTATGTTCGGATTAAAATTTCCAAATAAATTCGCTACAGCGAGTAGTGATTTTCTTCGACACTCCACGACACAACAGAAAAACACCGCGGAAATTTAATGAACGTACTGCACCCTCAATTCAACAAAAATAACACACACCACAACCCTTCGCCGATTAACCAAAAACCGAATTTTTTAATCACCTCTTTTTTTCTCTATATCCCCGCCGTCCTGATACAACAAAATATTGACCTACCGCCGTAAATTTGAAATAAAAAGAAACTAAACAAAATTTATTTCATAAACAGAAACCCGAAATATACGAAATATATTACAAACTTAGATTTGTTAAATTCAAATTATTATTTCAAATTATAACTTGAAGATCTGAACTAGTAATTGTCAAATACAGAACTTAAAATTGATAGCTTCTAATTATTATTGCAAATTATAACTTGAAGATCTGAACTTGTAATAGTCAAATACAGAACTTCGAATTGTTAAATACAAATTATTAGTGCAAATTATAACTTGAAGATCTGAACTTGTAATAGGTAAATACAGAACTTCGAATTGTTAAATACAAACTAAGATTGCAAATAATAATTTGAAGATCTGAACTTGTAATAGTCAAATACAGAACTTCTAATTGTTAAATACAAATTATTAGTGCAAATTATAACTTGAAGATCTGAACTTGAAATTGTCAAATACGCAACTTCTAATTATTAAATACAAATTATTAGTGAAAATTATAACTTGAAGATCTGAACTTGTAATTGTCAAATACAGAACTAAAAATTGATAGCTTCTAATTATTATTGCAAATTATAACTTGAAGATCTGAACTTGTAATAGTGAATTACAGAACTTAGATTTGTTAAATTCAAATTATTATTTCAAATTATAACTTGAAGATCTGAACTAGTAATTGTCAAATACAGAACTTAAAATTGATAGCTTATAATTATTATAGTAAATTATAACTTGAAGATCTGAACTTGTAATAGTGAATTACAGAACTTAGATTTGTTAAATTCAAATTATTATTTCAAATTATAACTTGAAGATGTGAACTAGTAATTGTCAAATACAGAACTTAAAATTGATAGCTTCTAATTATTATTGCAAATTATAACTTGAAGATCTGAACTTGTAATTGTCAAATACAGAACTTAAAATTGATAGCTTCTAATTATTATTTCAAATTATAACTCGAATATCTGAACTTGTAATTGTCAAATACAGAACTTCTAATTGTTAAATACAAATTATTAGTGCAAATTATAACTTGAAGATCTGAACTTGTAATTGTAAAATACAGAACTTAGAATTGATAGCTTCTAATTATTATGGCAAATTATAACTTGAAGATCTGAACTTGTAATAGTGAATCACAGAACTTAGATTTGTTAAATTCAAATTATTATTTCAAATTATAACTTGAAGTTCTGAACTAGTAATTGTCAAATACAGAACTTAAAATTGATAGCTTATAATTATTATTGTAAATTATAACTTGAAGATCTGAACTAGTAATAGTGAATTATAGAACTTAGATTTGTTAAATTCAAATTATTATTTCAAATTATAACTTGAAGTTCTGAACTAGTAATTGTCAAATACAGAACTTAAAATTGATAGCTTCTAATTATTATTTCAAATTATAACTTGAAGATCTGAACTTGTAATTGTCAAATACAGAACTTAAAATTGATAGCTTCTAATTATTATTTCAAATTATAACTTGAAGATTTGAACTTGTAATTGTCAAATACAGAACTTCTAATTGTTAAATACAAATTATTATTTCAAATTATACCTTGAAGATCTGAACTAGTAATAAAATGTCAAATACAGAACTTAAAATTGATAGCTTATAATTATTATTGTAAATTATAACTTGAAGATCTGAACTTGTAATAGTGAATTACAGAACTTAGATTTGTTAAATTCAAATTATTATTTCAAATTATAACTTGAAGATCTGAACTTGTAATTGTTAAATTCAGAACTTAAAATTGATAGCTACTAATTATTATTGCAAATTATAATTTGAAGATCTGAACTTGTATTAGACAAATACGCAACTTAGCATTGTTAAATACAAATTGTGATTGCAAATTTTAACTTGAAGATCTGAACCTGTAATAGGTAAATACTGAACTTCGAATTGTTAAATTCAAACTAAGATTGCAAATAATAATTTGAAGATCTGAACTTGTAATAGTCAAATACAGAACTACGAATTGTTAAATACAAATTATTAGTGCAAATTATAACTTGAAGATCTGAACTTGTAATTGTCAAATACAGAACTTAAAAGTGATAGCCTCTAAGTATTATTGCAAATTATAACTTGAAGATCTGAACATATAATAGTGAATTACAGAACTTAGATTTGTTAAATTCAAATTATTATTTCAAATTATAACTTGAAGATCTGAACTAGTAATTGTCAAATACCGAACTTAAAATTGTTAAATACAAATTATTAGTGCAAATTATAACTTGAAGATCTGAACTTGTAATTGTCAAATACCGAACTTAAAATTGTTAAATACAAATTATTAGTGCAAATTATAACTTGAAGATCTGAACTTGTAATTGTCAAATACAGAACTGAAATTGATAGCTTCTAATTATTATTGCAAATTATAACTTGAAGATCTGAACTTGTAATAGTGAATTACAGAACTTAGATTTGTTAAATTCAAATTATTATTTCAAATTATAACTTGAAGATCTGAACTAGTAATTGTCAAATACCGAACTTAAAATTGTTAAATACAAATTATTAGTGCAAATTATAACTTGAAGATCTGAACTTGTAATTGTCAAATACAGAACTGAAATTGATAGCTTCTAATTATTATTGCAAATTATAACTTGAAGATCTGAACTTGTAATAGTGAATTACAGAACTTAGATTTGTTAAATTCAAATTATTATTTCAAATTATAACTTGAAGATCTGAACTAGTAATTGTCAAATACCGAACTTAAAATTGTTAAATACAAATTATTATTTCAAATTATAACTTGCAGAACTGAACTAGTAATTGTCAAATACAGAACTTAAAATTGATAGCTTCTAATTATTATTGCAAATTATAATTTGAAGATGTGAACTTGTAATAGACAAATACGCAACTTAGCATTGTTAAATACAAATTATCATTGCAAATTATAACTTGAAGATCTGAACTTGTAATAGATAAATACAGAATTTCGAATTGTTAAATTCAAACTAAGATTGCAAATAATAATTTGAAGATCTGAACTTGTAATAGTCAAATACAGAACTTCTAATTGTTAAATACAAATTATTAGTGCAAATTATAACTTGAAGATCTGAACTTGTAATTGTAAAATACAGAACTTAAAATTGATAGCTTCTAATTATTATTTCAAATTATAACTTGAAGATCTGAACTTGTAATAGTGAATTACAGAACTTGGATTTGTTAAATTCAAATTATTATTTCAAATTATAACTTGTAGATCTGAACTAGTAATTGTCAAATACAGAACTTAAAATTGATAGCTTATAATTATTATTGTAAATTATAACTTGAAGATCTGAACTTGTAATAGTGAATTATAGAACTTAGATTTGTTAAATTCAAATTATTATTTCAAATTATAACTTGAAGATCTGAACTAGTAATTGTCAAATACAGAACTTAAAATTGATAGCTTCTAATTATTATTGCAAATTATAACTTGAAGATCTGAACTTGTAATTGTCAAATACAGAACTTCTAATTGTTAAATACAAATTATTATTTCAAATTATAACTTGAAGATCTGAACTAGTAATTATCAAATACAGAACTTAAAATTGATAGCTTATAATTATTATTGTAAATTATAACTTGAAGATCTGAACATGTAATAGTCAAATACAGAACTTCTAATTGTAAATACAAATTATTAGTGCAAATTATAACTTGTAGATCTGAACTTGTAATTGTCAAATACAGAACTTAAAATTGATAGCTTCTAATTATTATTGCAAATTATAATTTGAAGATGTGAACTTGTAATAGACAAATACGCAACTTAGCATTGTTAAATACATATTATGATTTCAAATTATAACTTGAAGATCTGAACTTGTAATAGATAAATACAGAATTTCGAATTGTTAAATTCAAACTAAGATTGCAAATAATAATTTGTAGATCTGAACTTGTAATAGTCAAATACAGAACTTCTAATTGTTAAATACAAATTATTAGTGCAAATTATAACTTGAAGATCTGAACTTGTAATTGTCAAATACAGAACTTCTAATTGTTAAATACAAATTATTAGTGCAAATTATAACTTGAAGATCTGAACTTGTAATTGTAAAATACAGAACTTAAAATTGATAGCTTCTAATTATTATTTCAAATTATAACTTGAAGATCTGAACTTGTAATAGTGAATTACAGAACTTGGATTTGTTAAATTCAAATTATTATTTCAAATTATAACTTGAAGATCTGAACTAGTAATTGTCAAATACAGAACTTAAAATTGATAGCTTATAATTATTATTGTAAATTATAACTTGAAGATCTGAACTTGTAATAGTGAATTATAGAACTTAGATTTGTTAAATTCAAATTATTATTTCAAATTATAACTTGAAGATCTGAACTAGTAATTGTCAAATACAGAACTTAAAATTGATAGCTTCTAATTATTATTGCAAATTATAACTTGAAGATCTGAACTTGTAATTGTCAAATACAGAACTTCTAATTGTTAAATACAAATTATTATTTCAAATTATAACTTGAAGATCTGAACTAGTAATTGTCAAATACAGAACTTAAAATTGATAGCTTATAATTATTATTCTAAATTATAACTTGAAGATCTGAACTTGTAATAGTGAATTACAGAACTTAGATTTGTCTAATTCAAATTATTATTGCAAATTATAACTTGAAGATCTGAACTTGTAATTGTCAAATACAGAACTTCTAATAATTAAATACAAATTATTAGTGCAAATTTATAACTTGAAGCTGAACTTGTAATTGTCAAATACGGAACTTAAAATTGATAGCTCCTAATTATTATTGCAAATTATAACTTGAAGATCTGAACTTGTAATAGTGAATTACAGAACTTAGATTTGTTAAATTCAAATTATTATTTCAAATTATAACTTGAAGATCTGAACTTGTAATTGTCAAATGCAGAACTTAAAATTGATAGCTTCTAATTATTATTGCAAATAATAATTTGAAGATCTGTACTTGTAATTGTCAAATAAAGAACTTAAAATTGATAGCTTAAAATTATAATTAAATTTATAACTTGAAGATCTGAACTTGTAATAGTCAAATACAGAACTTCGAATTGTTAAATACAAATTATTAGTGCAAATTATAACTTGAAGATCTGAACTTGTAATAGATATATTGCGATGCTCAAAAGTGTAAAAGCTAAACTTATTGCAAAGAAAACTTAAATTGTTACTTTTGGAACACCCATCACTGTTAATAAAGCTTGCGATCCTTAAGATGAATTTTATGATAAAAAAATTAAGCAAGTTATAAATGTAAAATGTAATTTTAATCACACACAATACTAAATTTCAAATGTTACAAAAGGCACAGTTTGATCAAGTTGTTATTTAATAATTGATGTAAAAATTTGTGATGTTTTTGATCTTGATCCGCATAACATCGGTTCACCAAATGAAACAAAAGCACCAAAAAAACCTGAAACTTAAACCTCATTTACTTTGTAATTATTCCAACTTCTAGATCAAGTTTCAAGTTAGATGGCAAAATAATACAAAAATCAAATAATCAATTTTATCGTGGTCACTGGTCGTAAAATTAATTGTTTTGCGCTTTTTTAAAATTGTTCTCACCCTATTCGTTTTTGATGTCTTCTTAAATTTTTATTGTTGCTTGTTCATTTTTTGTTGCTTGGTTTCTTGGTTTCTTAATCTTCTCATTTATGGTTTCACCTGTTGTGGTGAATAAATTTTATTTCTTCTTCTTATCAATTTCACAAATAAAAACACTCTTACTCTCAGGTAAGTAATTATAATCATAGAATTTATCTATCTAATTTAAATTTTTAATTTTATTTATCAATATTAACTCTGTGACTCTGGGCTTTAAATTTCGAACTTATCGAAACAACGGCCTTGCCCAGAATGATTTATTTTTAAAAACCATTCTCCCTCCATTTAATTGTTTCGCAAATTTTCGATGTTTGAGCTTGAAGTGGTGGGACTAGTAGATTCGGCGCTGCGCACTTATTTGAATTATCACACGTACTCACTCTTATAGTTTAAAACCCACTAATTATGTTTTAATTTTGATTAAAATATTTAACAAAAAATAAAAAACCATGGCGTTTTGATAAATTTGGCGTGTATCTTTTCATCCAAAGATCGTGGACCAAAAACATCCTTTAAATTTTGAAATTCTGAAGAAAAGTTGCAAAACAAACTATTAACCGTGCCTTCCGTTATTAATAAAACTCAAACAATATGTGAAATCAAACAAATTATCATCATAAAAATCAAACAAAAGTAATCCTGAGTTTCCAAAGCAAAATTTAATTAAAAGTTTAAACTTTATTTGTGTTTTTTATATAAAGTAGAATCTTAATTTCGGGGTCTGTTAATTGAAACATGACAATATACAGAACTTCGAATTGTTAAATTCAAACTAAGATTGCAAATAATAATTTGAAGATCTGAACTTGTAATAGTAAAATACAGAACTTCTAATTGTTAAATTCAAATTATTAGTGCAAATTATAACTTGAAGATCTGAACTTGTAATTGTCAAATAAAGAACTTAAAATTGATAGCTTCTAATTATTACTGCAAATTATAACTTGTAGATCTGAACTTGTAATAGTGAATTACAGAACTTAGATTTGTTAAATTCAAATTATTATTTCAAATTATAACTTGAAGATCTGAACTAGTAATTGTCAAATACAGAACTTACAAATGATAGCTTATAATTATTATTGCAAATTATAACTAGAAGATCTGAACTTGTAATAGTGAATTACAGAACTTAGATTTATTAAATTCAAATTATTATTTCAAATTATAACTTGAAGATCTGAACTAGTAATTGTCAAATACAGAACTTAAAATTGATAGCTTCTAATTATTATTGCAAATTATAACTTGAAGATCTGAACTTGTAATTGTCAAATACAGAACTTAAAATTGATAGCTTATAATTATTATTGTAAATTATAACTTGAAGATCTGAACTTGTAATAGTGAATTACAGAACTTATATTTGTTAAATTCAAATTATTATTTCAAATTATAACTTGTAGATCTGAACTAGTAATTGTCAAATACAGAACTTAAAATTGATAGCTTCTAATTATTATTGCAAATTATAACTTGAAGATCTGAACTTGTAATTGTCAAATACAGAACTTAAAATTGATAGCTTCTAATTATTATTTCAAATTATAACTTGAAGATCTGAACTTGTAATTGTCAAATACAGAACTTAAAATTGATAGCTTCTAATTATTATTGCAAATAATAACTTGAAGATCTGAACTTGTAATAGTCAAATACAGAACTTCTAATTGTTAAATTCAAATTATTATTTCAAATTATAACTTGAAGATCTGAACTAGTAATTGTCAAATATAGAACTTAAAATTGATAGCTTCTAATTATTATTGCAAATTATAACTTGAAGATCTTAACTTGTACTTGTCAAATACAGAACTTCTAATTGTCTAATACAAATTATTAGTGCAAATTATAACTTGAAGATCTGAACTTGTAATTGTCAAATACAGAACTTAAAATTGATAGCTTCTAACTATTATTGTAAATTATAACTTGAAGATCTGAACTTGTAATAGTGAATTACAGAACTTAGATTTGTTAAATTCAAAATATTATTTCTAATTATAACTTGAAGATCTGAACTAGTAATTGTCAAATACAGAACTTAAAATTGATAGCTTCTAATTATTATTGCAATTTATAACTTGAAGATCTGGACTTGTAATTGTAAAATACAGAACTTAAAATTGATAGCTTCTAATTATTATTTCAAATTATAACTTGAAGATCTGAACTTGTAATTGTCAAATCCAGAACTTAAAATTGATAGCTTCTAATTATTATTGCAAATAATAACTTGAAGATCTGAACTTGTAATTGTCAAATGCAGAACTAAAAATTGATAGCTTCTAATTATTATTGCAAATAATAATTTGAAGATCTGTACTAGTAATTGTCAAATACAGAACTTAAAATTGATAGCTTCTAATTATTATTTCATATTATAACTTGAAGATCTGAACTAGTAATTGTCAAATATAGAACTTAAAATTGATAGCTTCTAATTATTATTGCAAATTATAACTTGAAGATCTGAACTTGTAATTGTCAAATACAGAACTTAAAATTGATAGCTTCTAATTATTATTTCAAATTATAACTTGAAGATCTGAACTAGTAATTGTCAAATACAGAACTTCTAATTGTTAAATACAAATTATTAGTGCAAATTATAACTTGAAGATCTGAACATGTAATTGTCAAATACAGAACTTAAAATTGATAGCTTCTAATTATTATTGTAAATTTTAACTTGAAGATCTGAACTTGTAATAGTGAATTACAGAACTTAGATTTGTTAAATTCAAATTATTATTTCTAATTATAACTTGAAGATCTGAACTAGTAATTGTTAAATACAGAACTTAAAATTGATAGCTTCTAATTATTATTGCAAATTATAACTTGAAGATCTGAACTTGTAATTGTTAAATACAGAACTTAAAATTGATAGCTTCTATTTATTATTTCTAATTATAACTTGAAAATCTGAACTTGTAATTGTCAAATACAGAACTTCTAATTGTTAAATACAAATTATTAGTGCAAATTATAACTAGAAGATCTGAACTTGTAATTGTCAAATACAGAATTTAAAATTGATAGCTTCTAATTATTATTGCAAATTATAACTAGAAGATCTGAACTTGTAATTGTCAAATACAGAATTTAAAATTGATAGCTTCTAATTATTATTGCAAATTATAACTTGAAGATCTTAACTTGTAATTTTCAAATACAGATCTTAGATTTGTTAAATTCAAATTATTATTTGAAATTATAGCTTGAAGATCTGAACTAGTAATTGTCAAATACAGAACTTAAAATTGATAGCTTCTAATTATAATTGCTAATTATAATTTGAAGATCTGAACTTGTAATAGGTAAATACAGAACTTCGAATTGTTAAATTCAAACTAAGATTGCAAATAATAATTCGAAGATCTGAACTTGTAATAGTCAAATACAGAACTACTAATTGTTAAATACAAATTATTAGTGCAAATTATAATTTGTCGATCTGTACTTGTAATTGTCAAATACAGAACTTAAAATTGATAGCTTAAAATTATAATTCAATTTATAACTTGAAGATCTGAACTTGTAATAGTCAAATACAGAACTTCGAATTATTAAATACAAATTATTAGTACAAATTATAACTTGAAGATCTGAACTTGTAATTGTCAAATACAGAACTTAAAATTGATAGCTTCTAATTATTATTGCAAATTATAACTTGAAGATCTGAACTTGTAATAGTGAATTACAGAACTTAGATTTGTTAAATTCAAATTATTATTTCAAATTATAACTTGAAGATCTGAACTTGTAATTGTCAAATGCAGAACTTAAAATTGATAGCTTCTAATTATTATTGCAAATAATAATTTGAAGATCTGTACTTGTAATTGTCAAATAAAGAACTTAAAATTGATAGCTTAAAATTATAATTAAATTTATAACTTGAAGATCTGAACTTGTAATAGTCAAATACAGAACTTCGAA
The DNA here is from genome assembly GCA_963170105.1 of Cantharis lateralis. Lineage (NCBI taxonomy): Eukaryota > Metazoa > Arthropoda > Insecta > Coleoptera > Cantharidae > Cantharis > Cantharis lateralis. The sequence goes on from OY720628.1 coordinate 24,555,520, forward strand.
TTGTTAAATACAAATTATTAGTGCAAATTATAACTTGAAGATCTGAACTTGTAATAGATATATACAGAACTTCGAATTGTTAAATTCAAACTAAGATTGCAAATAATAATTTGAAGATCTGAACTTGTAATAGTAAAATACAGAACTTCTAATTGTTAAATTCAAATTATTAGTGCAAATTATAACTTGAAGATCTGAACTTGAAATTGTCAAATACACAACTTCTAATTATTAAATACAAATTATTAGTGCAAATTATAACTTGAAGATCTGAACTTGTAATTGTCGAATACAGAACTTAAAATTGATAGCTTCTAATTATTACTGCAAATTATAACTTGTAGATCTGAACTTGTAATAGTGAATTACAGAACTTAGATTTGTTAAATTCAAATTATTATTTCAAATTATAACTTGAAGATCTGAACTAGTAATTGTCAAATACAGAACTTACAAATGATAGCTTATAATTATTATTGCAAATTATAACTAGAAGATCTGAACTTGTAATAGTGAATTACAGAACTTAGATTTATTAAATTCAAATTATTATTTCAAATTATAACTTGAAGATCTGAACTAGTAATTGTCAAATACAGAACTTAAAATTGATAGCTTCTAATTATTATTGCAAATTATAACTTGAAGATCTGAACTTGTAATTGTCAAATACAGAACTTAAAATTGATAGCTTATAATTATTATTGTAAATTATAACTTGAAGATCTGAACTTGTAATAGTGAATTACAGAACTTATATTTGTTAAATTCAAATTATTATTTCAAATTATAACTTGTAGATCTGAACTAGTAATTGTCAAATACAGAACTTAAAATTGATAGCTTCTAATTATTATTGCAAATTATAACTTGAAGATCTGAACTTGTAATTGTCAAATACAGAACTTAAAATTGATAGCTTCTAATTATTATTTCAAATTATAACTTGAAGATCTGAACTTGTAATTGTCAAATACCGAACTTAAAATTGATAGCTTCTAATTATTATTGCAAATAATAACTTGAAGATCTGAACTTGTAATAGTCAAATACAGAACTTCTAATTGTTAAATTCAAATTATTATTTCAAATTATAACTTGAAGATCTGAACTAGTAATTGTCAAATATAGAACTTATAATTGATAGCTTCTAATTATTATTGCAAATTATAATTTGAAGATCTTAACTTGTACTTGTCAAATACAGAACTTCTAATTGTCTAATACAAATTATTAGTGCAAATTATAACTTGAAGATCTGAACTTGTAATTGTCAAATACAGAACTTAAAATTGATAGCTTCTAACTATTATTGTAAATTATAACTTGAAGATCTGAACTTGTAATAGTGAATTACAGAACTTAGATTTGTTAAATTCAAAATATTATTTCTAATTATAACTTGAAGATCTGAACTAGTAATTGTCAAATACAGAACTTAAAATTGATAGCTTCTAATTATTATTGCAATTTATAACTTGAAGATCTGGACTTGTAATTGTAAAATACAGAACTTAAAATTGATAGCTTCTAATTATTATTTCAAATTATAACTTGAAGATCTGAACTTGTAATTGTCAAATCCTGAACTTAAAATTGATAGCTTCTAATTATTATTGCAAATAATAACTTGAAGATCTGAACTTGTAATTGTCAAATGCAGAACTAAAAATTGATAGCTTCTAATTATTATTGCAAATAATAATTTGAAGATCTGAACTAGTAATTGTCAAATACAGAACTTAAAATTGATAGCTTCTAATTATTATTTCATATTATAACTTGAAGATCTGAACTAGTAATTGTCAAATATAGAACTTAAAATTGATAGCTTCTAATTATTATTGCAAATTATAACTTGAAGATCTGAACTTGTAATTGTCAAATACAGAACTTAAAATTGATAGCTTCTAATTATTATTTCAAATTATAACTTGAAGATCTTAACTTGTAATTGTCAAATACAGAACTTCTAATTGTTAAATACAAATTATTAGTGCAAATTATAACTTGAAGATCTGAACATGTAATTGTCAAATACAGAACTTAAAATTGATAGCTTCTAATTATTATTGTAAATTTTAACTTGAAGATCTGAACTTGTAATAGTGAATTACAGAACTTAGATTTGTTAAATTCAAATTATTATTTCTAATTATAACTTGAAGATCTGAACTAGTAATTGTTAAATACAGAACTTAAAATTGATAGCTTCTAATTATTATTGCAAATTATAACTTGAAGATCTGAACTTGTAATTGTTAAATACAGAACTTAAAATTGATAGCTTCTATTTATTATTTCTAATTATAACTTGAAAATCTGAACTTGTAATTGTCAAATACAGAACTTCTAATTGTTAAATACAAATTATTAGTGCAAATTATAACTAGAAGATCTGAACTTGTAATTGTCAAATACAGAATTTAAAATTGATAGCTTCTAATTATTATTGCAAATTATAACTAGAAGATCTGAACTTGTAATTGTCAAATACAGAATTTAAAATTGATAGCTTCTAATTATTATTGCAAATTATAACTTGAAGATCTTAACTTGTAATTTTCAAATACAGAACTTAGATTTGTTAAATTCAAATTATTATTTGAAATTATAGCTTGAAGATCTGAACTAGTAATTGTCAAATACAGAACTTAAAATTGATAGCTTCTAATTATAATTGCTAATTATAATTTGAAGATCTGAACTTGTAATAGGTAAATACAGAACTTCGAATTGTTAAATTCAAACTAAGATTGCAAATAATAATTCGAAGATCTGAACTTGTAATAGTCAAATACAGAACTACTAATTGTTAAATACAAATTATTAGTGCAAATTATAATTTGACGATCTGTACTTGTAATTGTCAAATAGAGAACTTAAAATTGATAACTTAAAATTATAATTCAATTTATAACTTGAAGATCTGAACTTGTAATAGTCAAATACAGAACTTCGAATTGTTAAATACAAATTATTAGTGCAAATTATAACTTGAAGAACTGTACTTGTAAAAGGGAAATACAGAACTTCGAATGGTTAAATTCAAACTAAGATTGCAAATAATAATTTGAAGATCTGAACTTGTAATAGTCAAATACAGAACTTCTAATTGTAAAATACAAATTATTAGTGCAAATTATAACTTGAAGATCTGAACTTGAAATTGTCAAATACAGAACTTCTAATTATTAAATACAAATTATTAGTACAAATTATAACTTGAAGATCTGAACTTGTAATTGTCAAATACAGAACTTAAAATTGATAGCTTCTAATTATTATTGCAAATTATAACTTGAAGATCTGAACTTGTAATAGTGAATTACAGAACTTAGATTTGTTAAATTCAAATTATTATTTCAAATTATAACTTGAAGATCTGAACTAGTAATTGTCAAATATAGAACTAAAAATTGATAGCTTCTAATTATTATTGCAAATTATAACTTGAAGATCTGAACTTGTAATTGTCAAATACAGAACTTAAAATTGATAGCTTCTAATTATTATTTCAAATTATAACTTGAAGATCTCAACTTATAATTGTCAAATACAGAACTTCTAATTGTTAAATACACATTATTAGTGCAAATTATAACTTGAAGATCTGAACTAGTAATTGTCAAATATAGAACTTAAAATTGATAGCTTCCAATTATTATTGCAAATTATAACTTGAAGATCTGAACTTGTAATTATCAAATACAGAACTTAAAATTGATAGCTTCTAATTATTATTTCAAATTATAACTGGAAGATCTGAACTTGTAATTGTCAAATACAGAACTACTAATTGTTAAATACAAATTATTAGTGCAAATTATAACTTGAAGATCTGAACATGTAATTGTCAAATACAGAACTTAAAATTGATAGCTTCTAATTATTATTGTTAATTATAACTTGAAGATCTGCACTTCTAATAGTGAATTACAGAACTTAGATTTGTTAAATTCAAATTATTATTTCTAATTATAACTTGAAGATCTGAACTAGTAATTGTTAAATACAGAACTTAAAATTGATAGCTTTTAATTATTATTTCAAATTATAACTTGAAGATCTTAACTTGTAATTGTCAAATACAGAACTTCTAATTGTTAAATACAAATTATTAGTGCAAATTATAACTTGAAGATCTGAACATGTAATTGTCAAATACAGAACTTAAAATTGATAGCTTCTAATTATTATTGTAAATTTTAACTTGAAGATCTGAACTTGTAATAGTGAATTACAGAACTTAGATTTGTTAAATTCAAATTATTATTTCTAATTATAACTTGAAGATCTGAACTAGTAATTGTTAAATACAGAACTTAAAATTGATAGCTTCTAATTATTATTGCAAATTATAACTTGAAGATCTGAACTTGTAATTGTTAAATACAGAACTTAAAATTGATAGCTTCTATTTATTATTTCTAATTATAACTTGAAAATCTGAACTTGTAATTGTCAAATACAGAACTTCTAATTGTTAAATACAAATTATTAGTGCAAATTATAACTAGAAGATCTGAACTTGTAATTGTCAAATACAGAATTTAAAATTGATAGCTTCTAATTATTATTGCAAATTATAACTAGAAGATCTGAACTTGTAATTGTCAAATACAGAATTTAAAATTGATAGCTTCTAATTATTATTTCAAATTATAACTTGAAGATCTGAACTTATAATTGTCAAATACAGAACTTCTAATTGTTAAATACACATTATTAGTGCAAATTATAACTTGAAGATCTGAACTAGTAATTGTCAAATATAGAACTAAAAATTGATAGCTTCTAATTATTATTGCAAATTATAACTTGAAGATCTGAACTTGTAATTGTCAAATACAGAACTTAAAATTGATAGCTTCTAATTATTATTTCAAATTATAACTTGAAGATCTGAACTTATAATTGTCAAATACAGAACTTCTAATTGTTAAATACACATTATTAGTGCAAATTATAACTTGAAGATCTGAACTAGTAATTGTCAAATATAGAACTTAAAATTGATAGCTTCCAATTATTATTGCAAATTATAACTTGAAGATCTGAACTTGTAATTATCAAATACAGAACTTAAAATTGATAGCTTCTAATTATTATTTCAAATTATAACTGGAAGATCTGAACTTGTAATTGTCAAATACAGAACTACTAATTGTTAAATACAAATTATTAGTGCAAATTATAACTTGAAGATCTGAACATGTAATTGTCAAATACAGAACTTAAAATTGATAGCTTCTAATTATTATTGTTAATTATAACTTGAAGATCTGCACTTCTAATAGTGAATTACAGAACTTAGATTTGTTAAATTCAAATTATTATTTCTAATTATAACTTGAAGATCTGAACTAGTAATTGTTAAATACAGAACTTAAAATTGATAGCTTTTAATTATTATTTCAAATTATAACTTGAAGATCTTAACTTGTAATTGTCAAATACAGAACTTCTAATTGTTAAATACAAATTATTAGTGCAAATTATAACTTGAAGATCTGAACATGTAATTGTCAAATACAGAACTTAAAATTGATAGCTTCTAATTATTATTGTAAATTTTAACTTGAAGATCTGAACTTGTAATAGTGAATTACAGAACTTAGATTTGTTAAATTCAAATTATTATTTCTAATTATAACTTGAAGATCTGAACTAGTAATTGTTAAATACAGAACTTAAAATTGATAGCTTCTAATTATTATTGCAAATTATAACTTGAAGATCTGAACTTGTAATTGTTAAATACAGAACTTAAAATTGATAGCTTCTATTTATTATTTCTAATTATAACTTGAAAATCTGAACTTGTAATTGTCAAATACAGAACTTCTAATTGTTAAATACAAATTATTAGTGCAAATTATAACTAGAAGATCTGAACTTGTAATTGTCAAATACAGAATTTAAAATTGATAGCTTCTAATTATTATTGCAAATTATAACTTGTAGATCTGAACTTGTAATAGTGAATTACAGAACTTAGATTTGTTAAATTCAAATTATTATTTCAAATTATAACTTGAAGATCTGAACTAGTAATTGTCAAATACAGAACTTACAAATGATAGCTTATAATTATTATTGCAAATTATAACTAGAAGATCTGAACTTGTAATAGTGAATTACAGAACTTAGATTTATTAAATTCAAATTATTATTTCAAATTATAACTTGAAGATCTGAACTAGTAATTGTCAAATACAGAACTTAAAATTGATAGCTTCTAATTATTATTGCAAATTATAACTTGAAGATCTGAACTTGTAATTGTCAAATACAGAACTTAAAATTGATAGCTTATAATTATTATTGTAAATTATAACTTGAAGATCTGAACTTGTAATAGTGAATTACAGAACTTATATTTGTTAAATTCAAATTATTATTTCAAATTATAACTTGTAGATCTGAACTAGTAATTGTCAAATACAGAACTTAAAATTGATAGCTTCTAATTATTATTGCAAATTATAACTTGAAGATCTGAACTTGTAATTGTCAAATACAGAACTTAAAATTGATAGCTTCTAATTATTATTTCAAATTATAACTTGAAGATCTGAACTTGTAATTGTCAAATACAGAACTTAAAATTGATAGCTTCTAATTATTATTGCAAATAATAACTTGAAGATCTGAACTTGTAATAGTCAAATACAGAACTTCTAATTGTTAAATTCAAATTATTATTTCAAATTATAACTTGAAGATCTGAACTAGTAATTGTCAAATATAGAACTTATAATTGATAGCTTCTAATTATTATTGCAAATTATAATTTGAAGATCTTAACTTGTACTTGTCAAATACAGAACTTCTAATTGTCTAATACAAATTATTAGTGCAAATTATAACTTGAAGATCTGAACTTGTAATTGTCAAATACAGAACTTAAAATTGATAGCTTCTAACTATTATTGTAAATTATAACTTGAAGATCTGAACTTGTAATAGTGAATTACAGAACTTAGATTTGTTAAATTCAAAATATTATTTCTAATTATAACTTGAAGATCTGAACTAGTAATTGTCAAATACAGAACTTAAAATTGATAGCTTCTAATTATTATTGCAATTTATAACTTGAAGATCTGGACTTGTAATTGTAAAATACAGAACTTAAAATTGATAGCTTCTAATTATTACTTCAAATTATAACTTGAAGATCTGAACTTGTAATTGTCAAATCCTGAACTTAAAATTGATAGCTTCTAATTATTATTGCAAATAATAACTTGAAGATCTGAACTTGTAATTGTCAAATGCAGAACTAAAAATTGATAGCTTCTAATTATTATTGCAAATAATAATTTGAAGATCTGAACTAGTAATTGTCAAATACAGAACTTAAAATTGATAGCTTCTAATTATTATTTCATATTATAACTTGAAGATCTGAACTAGTAATTGTCAAATATAGAACTTAAAATTGATAGCTTCTAATTATTATTGCAAATTATAACTTGAAGATCTGAACTTGTAATTGTCAAATACAGAACTTAAAATTGATAGCTTCTAATTATTATTTCAAATTATAACTTGAAGATCTTAACTTGTAATTGTCAAATACAGAACTTCTAATTGTTAAATACAAATTATTAGTGCAAATTATAACTTGAAGATCTGAACATGTAATTGTCAAATACAGAACTTAAAATTGATAGCTTCTAATTATTATTGTAAATTTTAACTTGAAGATCTGAACTTGTAATAGTGAATTACAGAACTTAGATTTGTTAAATTCAAATTATTATTTCTAATTATAACTTGAAGATCTGAACTAGTAATTGTTAAATACAGAACTTAAAATTGATAGCTTCTAATTATTATTGCAAATTATAACTTGAAGATCTGAACTTGTAATTGTTAAATACAGAACTTAAAATTGATAGCTTCTATTTATTATTTCTAATTATAACTTGAAAATCTGAACTTGTAATTGTCAAATACAGAACTTCTAATTGTTAAATACAAATTATTAGTGCAAATTATAACTAGAAGATCTGAACTTGTAATTGTCAAATACAGAATTTAAAATTGATAGCTTCTAATTATTATTGCAAATTATAACTAGAAGATCTGAACTTGTAATTGTCAAATACAGAATTTAAAATTGATAGCTTCTAATTATTATTGCAAATTATAACTTGAAGATCTTAACTTGTAATTTTCAAATACAGAACTTAGATTTGTTAAATTCAAATTATTATTTGAAATTATAGCTTGAAGATCTGAACTAGTAATTGTCAAATACAGAACTTAAAATTGATAGCTTCTAATTATAATTGCTAATTATAATTTGAAGATCTGAACTTGTAATAGGTAAATACAGAACTTCGAATTGTTAAATTCAAACTAAGATTGCAAATAATAATTCGAAGATCTGAACTTGTAATAGTCAAATACAGAACTTCTAATTATTAAATACAAATTATTAGTACAAATTATAACTTGAAGATCTGAACTTGTAATTGTCAAATACAGAACTTAAAATTGATAGCTTCTAATTATTATTGCAAATTATAACTTGAAGATCTGAACTTGTAATAGTGAATTACAGAACTTAGATTTGTTAAATTCAAATTATTATTTCAAATTATAACTTGAAGATCTGAACTAGTAATTGTCAAATATAGAACTAAAAATTGATAGCTTCTAATTATTATTGCAAATTATAACTTGAAGATCTGAACTTGTAATTGTCAAATACAGAACTTAAAATTGATAGCTTTTAATTATTATTTCAAATTATAACTTGAAGATCTGAACTTATAATTGTCAAATACAGAACTTCTAATTGTTAAATACACATTATTAGTGCAAATTATAACTTGAAGATCTGAACTAGTAATTGTCAAATATAGAACTTAAAATTGATAGCTTCCAATTATTATTGCAAATTATAACTTGAAGATCTGAACTTGTAATTATCAAATACAGAACTTAAAATTGATAGCTTCTAATTATTATTTCAAATTATAACTGGAAGATCTGAACTTGTAATTGTCAAATACAGAACTACTAATTGTTAAATACAAATTATTAGTGCAAATTATAACTTGAAGATCTGAACATGTAATTGTCAAATACAGAACTTAAAATTGATAGCTTCTAATTATTATTGTTAATTATAACTTGAAGATCTGCACTTCTAATAGTGAATTACAGAACTTAGATTTGTTAAATTCAAATTATTATTTCTAATTATAACTTGAAGATCTGAACTAGTAATTGTTAAATACAGAACTTAAAATTGATAGCTTTTAATTATTATTTCAAATTATAACTTGAAGATCTGCACTAGTAATTGTCAAATACAGAACTTCTAATTGTTAAATACAAATTATTAGTGCAAATTATAACTTGAAGATCTGAACTTGAATTGTCAAATACAGAACTTAAAATTGATAGCTTCTAATTATTATTGCAAATTATAACTTGAAGATCTGAACTTGTAATTGTCAAATACAGAACTTAGATTTGTTAAATTCAAATTATTATTTCTAATTATAACTTGAAGATCTGAACTAGTAATTGTTAAATACAGAACTTAAAATTGATAGCTTCTAATTATTATTGCAAATTATAACTTGAAGATCTGAACTTGTAATTGTTAAATACAGAACTTAAAATTGATAGCTTCTAATTATTATTTCTAATTATAACTTGAAAATCTGAACTTGTAATTGTCAAATACAGAACTTCTAATTGTTAAATACAAATTATTAGTACAAATTATAACTAGAAGATCTGAACTTGTAATTGTCAAATACAGAATTTAAAATTGATAGCTTCTAATAATTATTGCAAATTATAACTTGAAGATCTTAACTTGTAATTTACAAATACAGAACTTAGATTTGTTAAATTCAAATTATTATTTGAAATTATAGCTTGAAGATCTGAACTAGTAATTGTCAAATACAGAACTTAAAATTGATAGCTTCTAATTATTATTGCTAATTATAATTTGAAGATCTGAACTTGTAATAGGTAAATACAGAACTTCGAATTGTTAAATTCAAACTAAGATTGCAAATAATAATTCGAAGATCTGAACTTGTAATAGTCAAATACAGAACTACTAATTGTTAAATAACAATTATTAGTGCAAATTATAATTTGACGATCTGTACTTGTAATTGTCAAATACAGAACTTAAAATTGATAGCTTAAAATTATAATTCAATTTATAACTTGAAGATCTGAACTTGTAATTGTCAAATACAGAACTTAAAATTGATAGCTTCTAATTATTATTTCAAATTATAACTTGAAGATCTGCACTTGTAATTGTCAAATACAGAACTTCTAATTGTTAAATACAAATTATTAGTGCCAATTATAACTTGAAGATCTGAACTTGTAATTGTCAAAAACAGAACTTAAAATTTATAGCTTCTAATTATTATTGCAAATTATAACTTGAAGATCTGAACTTGTAATTGTCAAATACAGAACTTAGATTTGTTAAATTCAAATTATTATTTCTAATTATAACTTGAAGATCTGAACTAGTAATTGTTAAATACAGAACTTAAAATTGATAGCTTCTAATTATTATTGCAAATTATAACTTGAAGATCTGAACTTGTAATTGTTAACTACAGAACTTAAAATTGATAGCTTCTAATTATTATTTCTAATTATAACTTGAAAATCTGAACTTGTAATTGTCAAATACAGAACTTCTAATTGTTAAATACAAATTATTAGTGCAAATTATAACTTGAAGATCTGAACTTGTAATAGATATATACAGAACTTCGAATTGTTAAATTCAAACTAAGATTGCAAATAATAATTAGAAGATCTGAACTTGTAATAGTAAAATACAGAACTTCTAATTGTTAAATTCAAATTATTAGTGCAAATTATAACTTGAAGATCTGAACTTGAAATTGTCAAATACACAACTTCTAATTATTAAATACAAATTATTAGTGCAAATTATAACTTGAAGATCTGAACTTGTAATTGTCAAATACAGAACTTAAAATTGATAGCTTCTAATTATTACTGCAAATTATAACTTGTAGATCTGAACTTGTAATAGTGAATTACAGAACTTAGATTTGTTAAATTCAAATTATTATTTCAAATTGTAACTTGAAGATCTGAACTAGTAATTGTCAAATACAGAACTTACAAATGATAGCTTATAATTATTATTGCAAATTATAACTAGAAGATCTGAACTTGTAATAGTGAATTACAGAACTTAGATTTATTAAATTCAAATTATTATTTCAAATTATAACTTGAAGATCTGAACTAGTAATTGTCAAATACAGAACTTAAAATTGATAGCTTCTAATTATTATTGCAAATTATAACTTGAAGATCTGAACTTGTAATTGTCAAATACAGAACTTAAAATTGATAGCTTATAATTATTATTGTAAATTATAACTTGAAGATCTGAACTTGTAATAGTGAATTACAGAACTTATATTTGTTAAATTCAAATTATTATTTCAAATTATAACTTGAAGATCTGAACTAGTAATTGTCAAATACAGAACTTAAAATTGATAGCTTCTAATTATTATTGCAAATTATAACTTAAAGATCTGAACTTGTAATTGTCAAATACAGAACTTAAAATTGATAGCTTCTAATTATTATTTCAAATTATAACTTGAAGATCTGAACTTGTAATTGTCAAATACAGAACTTAAAATTGATAGCTTCTAATTATTATTGCAAATAATAACTTGAAGATCTGAACTTGTAATAGTCAAATACAGAACTTCTAATTGTTAAATTCAAATTATTATTTCAAATTATAACTTGAAGATCTGAACTAGTAATTGTCAAATATAGAACTTAAAATTGATAGCTTCTAATTATTATTGCAAATTATAACTTGAAGATCTTAACTTGTACTTGTCAAATACAGAACTTCTAATTGTCTAATACAAATTATTAGTGCAAATTATAACTTGAAGATCTGAACTTGTAATTGTCAAATACAGAACTTAAAATTGATAGCTTCTAACTATTATTGTAAATTATAACTTGAAGATCTGAACTTGTAATAGTGAATTACAGAACTTAGATTTGTTAAATTCAAATTATTATTTCTAATTGTAACTTGAAGATCTGAACTAGTAATTGTCAAATACAGAACTTAAAATTGATAGCTTCTAATTATTATTGCAATTTATAACTAGAAGATCTGGACTTGTAATTGTAAAATACAGAACTTAAAATTGATAGCTTCTAATTATTATTTCAAATTATAACTTGAAGATCTGAACTTGTAATTGTCAAATCCAGAACTTAAAATTGATAGCTTCTAATTATTATTGCAAATAATAACTTGAAGATCTGAACTTGTAATTGTCAAATGCAGAACTAAAAATTGATAGCTTCTAATTATTATTGCAAATAATAATTTGAAGATCTGTACTAGTAATTGTCAAATACAGAACTTAAAATTGATAGCTACTAATTATTATTTCATATTATAACTTGAAGATCTGAACTAGTAATTGTCAAATATAGAACTTAAAATTGATAGCTTCTAATTATTATTGCAAATTATAACTTGAAGATCTGAACTTGTAATTGTCAAATACAGAACTTAAAATTGATAGCTTCTAATTATTATTTCAAATTATAACTTGAAGATCTGAACTTGTAATTGTCAAATACAGAACTTCTAATTGTTAAATACAAATTATTAGTGCAAATTATAACTAGAAGATCTGAACTTGTAATTGTCAAATACAGAATTTAAAATTGATAGCTTCTAATTATTATTGCAAATTATAACTTGAAGATCTTAACTTGTAATTTTCAAATACAGAACTTAGATTTGTTAAATTCAAATTATTATTTGAAATTATAGCTTGAAGATCTGAACTAGTAATTGTCAAATACAGAACTTAAAATTGATAGCTTCTAATTATAATTGCTAATTATAATTTGAAGATCTGAACTTGTAATAGTCAAATACAGAACTTCTAATTGTAAAATACAAATTATTAGTGCAAATTATAACTTGAAGATCTGAACTTGTAATTGTCAAATACAGAACTTAAAATTGATAGCTTCAAATTATTATTGCAAACTATAACTTGAAGATCTGAACTTGTAATAGTGAATTACAGAACTTAGATTTGTTAAATTCAAATTATTATTTCAAATTATAACTTGAAGATCTGAACTAGTAATTGTCAAATATAGAACTTAAAATTGATAGCTTCTAATTATTATTGCAAATTATAACTTGAAGATCTGAACTTGTAATTGTCAAATACAGAACTTAAAATTGATAGCTTCTAATTATTATTACAAATTATAACTTGAAGATCTGAACTTGTAATTGTCAAATACAGAACTTCTAAATGTTAAATACACATTATTAGTGCAAATTATAACTTGAAGATCTGAACTAGTAATAGTCAAATATAGAACTTAAAATTGATAGCTTCCAATTATTATTGCAAATTATAACTTGAAGATCTGAATTTGTAATTATCAAATACAGAACTTAAAATTGATAGCTTCTAATTATTATTTCAAATTATAACTTGAAGATCTGAACTTGTAATTGTCAAATACAGAACTACTAATTGTTAAATACAAATTATTGGTGCAAATTATAACTTGAAGATCTGGACATGTAATTGTCAAATACAGAACTTAAAATTGATAGCTTCTAATTATTATTGTAAATTATAACTTGAAGATCTGCACTTCTAATAGTGAATTACAGAACTTAGATTTGTTAAATTCAAATTATTATTTCTAATTATAACTTGAAGATCTGAACTAGTAATAGTTAAATACAGAACTTAAAATTGATAGCTTCTAGTTATTATTGCAAATTATAACTTGAAGATCTGAACTTGTAATTGTCAAATACAGAACTAAAAATTGATATCTTCTAATTATTATTTCAAATTATAACTTGAAGATCTGCACTTGTAATTGTCAAATACAGAACTTCTAATTGTTAAATACTAATTATTAGTGCAAATTATAACTTGAAGATCTGAACTTGTAATTGTCAAATACAGAACTTAAAATTGATAGCTTCTAATTATTATTGCAAATTATAACTTGAAGATCTGAACTTGTAATTGTCAAATAAAGAACTTAGATTTGTTAAATTCAAATTATTATTTGAAATTATAACTTGAAGATCTGAACTAGTAATTGTCAAATACAGAACTTAAAATTGATAGCTTCTAATTATTATTGCAAATTATAACTTGAAGATCTGAACTTGTAATTGTCAAATACAGAACTTAAAATTGATAGCTTCTAATTATTATTTCAAATTATAACTTGAAGATTTGAACTTGAAATTGTCAAATCCAGAACTTAAAATTGATAGCTTCTAATTATTATTGCAAATAATAACTTGAAGATCTGTACTTGTAATTCTCAAATGCAGAACTTAAAATTGATAGCTTAAAATTATAATTCAATTTATAACTTGAAGATCTGAACTTGTAATAGTCAAATACAGAACTTCGAATTGTTAAATACACATTATTAGTGCAAATTATAACTTGAAGATCTGAACTTGTAATAGATAAATACAGAACTTCGAATTGTTAAATTCAACCTAAGATTGCAAATAATAATTTGAAGATCTGAACTTGTAATAGTCAAATACAGAACTTCTAATTGTTAAATACAAATTATTATTGCAAATTATAACTTGAAGATCTGAACTTGTAATTGTCAAATACAGAACTTCTAATTATTAAATACAAATTATTAGTGCAAATTATAACTTGAAGATCTGAAGTTGTAATTGTCAAATACAGAACTTAAAATTGATAGCTTCTAACTATTATTGCAAATTATAACTTGAAGATCTGAACTTGTAATAGTGAATTACAGAACTTAGATTTGTTAAATTCAAATTATTATTTCAAATTATAACTTGAAGATCTGAACTAGTAATTGTCAAATACAGAACTTAAAATTGGTAGCTTATAATTATTATTGTAAATTATAACTTGAAGATCTGTACTTGTAATAGTGAAATACAGAAGTTAGATTTGTTAAATTCAAATTATTATTTCAAATTATAACTTGAAGATCTGAACTTGTAATTGTCAAATACAGAACTTAAAATTGATAGCTTCTAATTATTATTGCTAATTATAATTAGAGATCTGAACTTCTAATAGTCAAATACAGAACTACTAATTGTTAAATACAAATTATTAGTGCAAATTATAATTTGAAGATCTGTACTTGTAATTGTCAAATACAGAACTTAAAATTGATAGCTTAAAATTATAATTCAATTTATAACTTGAAGATCTGAACTTGTAATAGTCAAATACAGAACTTCGAATTGTTAAAACCAAATTATTAGTGCAAATTTTAACTTGAAGAACTGTACTTGTAATAGGTAAATACAGAACTTCTAATTGTTAAAATCAAACTAAGATTGCAAATAATAATTTGAAGATCTGAACTTGTAATAGTCAAATACAGAACTTCTAATTGTAAAATACAAATTATTAGTGCAAATTATAACTTGAAGATCTGAACTTGTAATTGTCAAATACAGAACTTCTAATTGTTAAATACAAATTATTAGTGCAAATTATAACTAGAAGATCTGAACTTGTAATTGTCAAATACAGAATTTAAAATTGATAGCTTCTAATTATTATTGCAAATTATAACTTGAAGATCTTAACTTGTAATTTTCAAATACAGAACTTAGATTTGTTAAATTCAAATTATTATTTGAAATTATAGCTTGAAGATCTGAACTAGTAATTGTCAAATACAGAACTTAAAATTGATAGCTTCTAATTATAATTGCTAATTATAATTTGAAGATCTGAACTTGTAATAGTCAAATACAGAACTTCTAATTGTAAAATACAAATTATTAGTGCAAATTATAACTTGAAGATCTGAACTTGAAATTGTCAAATACAGAACTTCTAATTATTAAATACAAATTATTAGTGCAAATTATAACTTGAAGATCTGAACTTGTAATTGTCAAATACAGAACTTAAAATTGATAGCTTCAAATTATTATTGCAAATTATAACTTGAAGATCTGAACTTGTAATAGTGAATTACAGAACTTAGATTTGTTAAATTCAAATTATTATTTCAAATTATAACTTGAAGATCTGAACTAGTAATTGTCAAATATAGAACTTAAAATTGATAGCTTCTAATTATTATTGCAAATTATAACTTGAAGATCTGAACTTGTAATTGTCAAATACAGAACTTAAAATTGATAGCTTCTAATTATTATTTCAAATTATAACTTGAAGATCTGAACTTGTAATTGTCAAATACAGAACTTAAAATTGATAGCTTCTAATTATTATTTCAAATTATAACTTGAAGATCTGAACTTGTAATTGTCAAATACAGAACTTCTAAATGTTAAATACACATTATTAGTGCAAATTATAACTTGAAGATCTGAACTAGTAATAGTCAAATATAGAACTTAAAATTGATAGCTTCCAATTATTATTGCAAATTATAACTTGAAGATCTGAACTTGTAATTATCAAATATAGAACTTAAAATTGATAGCATCTAATTATTATTTCAAATTATAACTTGAAGATCTGAACTTGTAATTGTCAAATACAGAACTACTAATTGTTAAATACAAATTATTAGTGCAAATTATAACTTGAAGATCTGAACATGTAATTGTCAAATACAGAACTTAAAATTGATAGCTTCTAATTATTATTGTAAATTATAACTTGAAGATCTGCACTTCTAATAGTGAATTACAGAACGTAGATTTGTTAAATTCAAATTATTATTTCTAATTATAACTTGAAGATCTGAACTAGTAATAGTTAAATACAGAACTTAAAATTGATAGCTTCTAATTATTATTGCAAATTATAACTTGAAGATCTGAACTTGTAATTGTCAAATACAGAACTAAAAATTGATATCTTCTAATTAGTATTTCAAATTATAACTTGAAGATCTGCACTTGTAATTGTCAAATACAGAACTTCTAATTGTTAAATACTAATTATTAGTGCAAATTATAACTTGAAGATCTGAACTTGTAATTGTCAAATACAGAACTTAAAATTGATAGCTTCTAATTATTATTGCAAATTATAACTTGAAGATCTGAACTTGTAATTGTCAAATACAGAACTTAGATTTGTTAAATTCAAATTATTATTTGAAATTATAACTTGAAGATCTGAACTAGTAATTGTCAAATACAGAACTTAAAATTGATAGCTTCTAATTATTATTGCAAATTATAACTTGAAGATCTGAACTTGTAATTGTCAAATACAGAACTTAAAATTGATAGCTTCTAATTATTATTTCAAATTATAACTTGAAGATTTGAACTTGAAATTGTCAAATCCAGAACTTAAAATTGATAGCTTCTAATTATTATTGCAAATAATAACTTGAAGATCTGAACTTGTAATTCTCAAATGCAGAACTTAAAATTGATAGCTTAAAATTATAATTCAATTTATAACTTGAAGATCTGAACTTGTAATAGTCAAATACAGAACTTCGAATTGTTAAATACACATTATTAGTGCAAATTATAACTTGAAGATCTGAACTTGTAATAGATAAATACAGAACTTCGAATTGTTAAATTCAACCTAAGATTGCAAATAATAATTTGAAGATCTGAACTTGTAATAGTCAAATACAGAACTTCTAATTGTTAAATACAAATTATTATTGCAAATTATAACTTGAAGATCTGAACTTGTAATTGTCAAATACAGAACTTCTAATTATTAAATACAAATTATTAGTGCAAATTATAACTTGAAGATCTGAAGTTGTAATTGTCAAATACTGAACTTAAAATTGATAGCTTCTAACTATTATTGCAAATTATAACTTGAAGATCTGAACTTGTAATAGTGAATTACAGAACTTAGATTTGTTAAATTCAAATTATTATTTCAAATTATAACTTGAAGATCTGAACTAGTAATTGTCAAATACAGAACTTAAAATTGTTAGCTTATAATTATTATTGTAAATTATAACTTGAAGATCTGAACTTGAAATAGTGAAATACAGAAGTTAGATTTGTTAAATTCAAATTATTATTTCTAATTATAACTTGAAGATCTGAACTTGTAATTGTCAAATACAGAACTTAAAATTGATAGCTTCTAATTATTATTGCTAATTATAATTAGAGATCTGAACTTGTAATAGTCAAATACAGAACTACTAATTGTTAAATACAAATTATTAGTGCAAATTATAATTTGAAGATCTGTACTTGTAATTGTCAAATACAGAACTTAAAATTGATAGCTTAAAATTATAATTCAATTTATAACTTGAAGATCTGAACTTGTAATAGTCAAATACAGAACTTCTAATTGTTAAATCCAAATTATTAGTGCAAATTTTAACTTGAAGAACTGTACTTGTAATAGGTAAATACAGAACTTCGAATTGTTAAATTCAAACTAAGATTGCAAATAATAATTTGAAGATCTGAACTTGTAATAGTCAAATACAGAACTTCTAATTGTAAAATACAAATTATTAGTGCAAATTATAACTTGAAGATCTGAACTTGTAATTGTCAAATACAGAACTTCTAATTGTTAAAGACAAATTATTAGTGCAAATTATAACTAGAAGATCTGAACTTGTAATTGTCAAATACAGAATTTAAAATTGATAGCTTCTAATTATTATTGCAAATTAAAACTTGAAAATCTTAACTTGTAATTTTCAAATACAGAACTTAGATTTGTTAAATTCAAATTATTATTTCAAATTATAACTTGAAGATCTGAACTTGTAATTGTCAAATACAGAACTTCTAAATGTTAAATACACATTATTAGTGCAAATTATAACTTGAAGATCTGAACTAGTAATAGTCAAATATAGAACTTAAAATTGATAGCTTCCAATTATTATTGCAAATTATAACTTGAAGATCTGAACTTGTAATTGTCAAATACAGAACTAAAAATTGATATCTTCTAATTATTATTTCAAATTATAACTTGAAGATCTGCACTTGTAATTGTCAAATACAGAACTTCAAATTGTTAAATACTAATTATTAGTGCAAATTATAACTTGAAGATCTGAACTTGTAATTGTCAAATACAGAACTTAAAATTGATAGCTTCTAATTATTATTGCAAATTATAACTTGAAGATCTGAACTTGCAATTGTCAAATACAGAACTTAGATTTGTTAAATTCAAATTATTATTTGAAATTATAACTTGAAGATCTGAACTAGTAATTGTCAAATACAGAACTTAAAATTGATAGCTTCTAATTATTATTGCAAATTATAACTAGAAGATCTGAACTTGTAATTGTCAAATACAGAACTTAAAATTGATAGCTTCTAATTATTATTTCAAATTATAACTTGAAGATTTGAACTTGAAATTGTCAAATCCAGAACTTAAAATTGATAGCTTCTAATTATTATTGCAAATAATAACTTGAAGATCTGAACTTGTAATTCTCAAATGCAGAACTTAAAATTGATAGCTTAAAATTATAATTCAATTTATAACTTGAAGATCTGAACTTGTAATAGTCAAATACAGAACTTCGAATTGTTAAATCCAAATTATTAGTGCAAATTTTAACTTGAAGAACTGTACTTGTAATAGGTAAATACAGAATTTCGAATTGTTAAATTCAAACTAAGATTGCAAATAATAATTTGAAGATCTGAACTTGTAATAGTCAAATACAGAACTTCTAATTGTAAAATACAAATTATTAGTGCAAATTATAACTTGAAGATCTGAACTTGTAATTGTCAAATACAGAAATTCTAATTGTTAAATACAAATTATTAGTGCAAATTATAACTAGAAGATCTGAACTTGTAATTGTCAAATACAGAATTTAAAATTGATAGCTTCTAATTATTATTGCAAATTAAAACTTGAAGGTCTTAACTTGTAATTTTCAAATACAGAACTTAGATTTGTTAAATTCAAATTATTATTTCAAATTATAACTTGAAGATCTGAACTTGTAATTGTCAAATACAGAACTTCTAAATGTTAAATACACATTATTAGTGCAAATTATAACTTGAAGATCTGAACTAGTAATAGTCAAATATAGAACTTAAAATTGATAGCTTCCAATTATTATTGCAAATTATAACTTGAAGATCTGAACTTGTAATTATCAAATACAGAACTTAAAATTGATAGCTTCTAATTATTATTTCAAATTATAACTTGAAGATCTGAACTTGTAATTGTCAAATACAGAACTACTAATTGTTAAATACAAATTATTAGTGCAAATTATAACTTGAAGATCTGAACATGTAATTGTCAAATACAGAACTTAAAATTGATAGCTTCTAATTATTATTGTAAATTATAACTTGAAGATCTGCACTTCTAATAGTGAATTACAGAACTTAGATTTGTTAAATTCAAATTATTATTTCTAATTATAACTTGAAGATCTGAACTAGTAATAGTTAAATACAGAACTTAAAATTGATAGCTTCTAATTATTATTGCAAATTATAACTTGAAGATCTGAACTTGTAATTGTCAAATACAGAACTAAAAATTGATATCTTCTAATTATTATTTCAAATTATAACTTGAAGATCTGCACTTGTAATTGTCAAATACAGAACTTCAAATTGTTAAATACTAATTATTAGTGCAAATTATAACTTGAAGATCTGAACTTGAAATTGTCAAATACAGAACTTCAAATTGTTAAATACTAATTATTAGTGCAAATTATAACTTGAAGATCTGAACTTGAAATTGTCAAATACAGAACTTCTAATTATTAAATTCAAATTATTATTTCTAATTATAACTTGAAGATCTGAACTTGTAATTGTCAAATACAGAACTTAAAATTGATAGCTTCTAATTATTATTGCTAATTATAATTAGAGATCTGAACTTGTAATAGTCAAATACAGAACTACTAATTGTTAAATACAAATTATTAGTGCAAATTATAATTTGAAGATCTGTACTTGTAATTGTCAAATACAGAACTTAAAATTGATAGCTTAAAATTATAATTCAATTTATAACTTGAAGATCTGAACTTGTAATAGTCAAATACAGAACTTCTAATTGTTAAATCCAAATTATTAGTGCAAATTTTAACTTGAAGAACTGTACTTGTAATAGGTAAATACAGAACTTCGAATTGTTAAATTCAAACTAAGATTGCAAATAATAATTTGAAGATCTGAACTTGTAATAGTCAAATACAGAACTTCTAATTGTAAAATACAAATTATTAGTGCAAATTATAACTTGAAGATCTGAACTTGTAATTGTCAAATACAGAACTTCTAATTGTTAAAGACAAATTATTAGTGCAAATTATAACTAGAAGATCTGAACTTGTAATTGTCAAATACAGAATTTAAAATTGATAGCTTCTAATTATTATTGCAAATTAAAACTTGAAAATCTTAACTTGTAATTTTCAAATACAGAACTTAGATTTGTTAAATTCAAATTATTATTTCAAATTATAACTTGAAGATCTGAACTTGTAATTGTCAAATACAGAACTTCTAAATGTTAAATACACATTATTAGTGCAAATTATAACTTGAAGATCTGAACTAGTAATAGTCAAATATAGAACTTAAAATTGATAGCTTCCAATTATTATTGCAAATTATAACTTGAAGATCTGAACTTGTAATTGTCAAATACAGAACTAAAAATTGATATCTTCTAATTATTATTTCAAATTATAACTTGAAGATCTGCACTTGTAATTGTCAAATACAGAACTTCAAATTGTTAAATACTAATTATTAGTGCAAATTATAACTTGAAGATCTGAACTTGTAATTGTCAAATACAGAACTTAAAATTGATAGCTTCTAATTATTATTGCAAATTATAACTTGAAGATCTGAACTTGCAATTGTCAAATACAGAACTTAGATTTGTTAAATTCAAATTATTATTTGAAATTATAACTTGAAGATCTGAACTAGTAATTGTCAAATACAGAACTTAAAATTGATAGCTTCTAATTATTATTGCAAATTATAACTTGAAGATCTGAACTTGTAATTGTCAAATACAGAACTTAAAATTGATAGCTTCTAATTATTATTTCAAATTATAACTTGAAGATTTGAACTTGAAATTGTCAAATCCAGAACTTAAAATTGATAGCTTCTAATTATTATTGCAAATAATAACTTGAAGATCTGAACTTGTAATTCTCAAATGCAGAACTTAAAATTGATAGCTTAAAATTATAATTCAATTTATAACTTGAAGATCTGAACTTGTAATAGTCAAATACAGAACTTCGAATTGTTAAATCCAAATTATTAGTGCAAATTTTAACTTGAAGAACTGTACTTGTAATAGGTAAATACAGAATTTCGAATTGTTAAATTCAAACTAAGATTGCAAATAATAATTTGAAGATCTGAACTTGTAATAGTCAAATACAGAACTTCTAATTGTAAAATACAAATTATTAGTGCAAATTATAACTTGAAGATCTGAACTTGTAATTGTCAAATACAGAAATTCTAATTGTTAAATACAAATTATTAGTGCAAATTATAACTAGAAGATCTGAACTTGTAATTGTCAAATACAGAATTTAAAATTGATAGCTTCTAATTATTATTGCAAATTAAAACTTGAAGGTCTTAACTTGTAATTTTCAAATACAGAACTTAGATTTGTTAAATTCAAATTATTATTTCAAATTATAACTTGAAGATCTGAACTTGTAATTGTCAAATACAGAACTTCTAAATGTTAAATACACATTATTAGTGCAAATTATAACTTGAAGATCTGAACTAGTAATAGTCAAATATAGAACTTAAAATTGATAGCTTCCAATTATTATTGCAAATTATAACTTGAAGATCTGAACTTGTAATTATCAAATACAGAACTTAAAATTGATAGCTTCTAATTATTATTTCAAATTATAACTTGAAGATCTGAACTTGTAATTGTCAAATACAGAACTACTAATTGTTAAATACAAATTATTAGTGCAAATTATAACTTGAAGATCTGAACATGTAATTGTCAAATACAGAACTTAAAATTGATAGCTTCTAATTATTATTGTAAATTATAACTTGAAGATCTGCACTTCTAATAGTGAATTACAGAACTTAGATTTGTTAAATTCAAATTATTATTTCTAATTATAACTTGAAGATCTGAACTAGTAATAGTTAAATACAGAACTTAAAATTGATAGCTTCTAATTATTATTGCAAATTATAACTTGAAGATCTGAACTTGTAATTGTCAAATACAGAACTAAAAATTGATATCTTCTAATTATTATTTCAAATTATAACTTGAAGATCTGCACTTGTAATTGTCAAATACAGAACTTCAAATTGTTAAATACTAATTATTAGTGCAAATTATAACTTGAAGATCTGAACTTGAAATTGTCAAATACAGAACTTCTAATTATTAAATACAAATTATTAGTGCAAATTATAACTTGAAGATCTGAACTTGTAATTGTCAAATACAGAACTTAAAATTGATAGCTTCAAATTATTATTGCAAATTATAACTTGAAGATCTGAACTTGTAATAGTGAATTACAGAACTTAGATTTGTTAAATTCAAATTATTATTTCTAATTATAACTTGAAGATCTGAACTAGTAATTGTCAAATATAGAACTTAAAATTGATAGCTTCGAATTATTATTGCAAATTATAACTTGAAGATCTGAACTTGTAATTGTCAAATACAGAACTTAAAATTGATAGCTTCTAATTATTATTTCAAATTATAACTTGAAGATCTGAACTTGTAATTGTCAAATACAGAACTTAAAATTGATAGCTTCTAATTATTATTTCAAATTATAACTTGAAGATCTGAACTTGTAATTGTCAAATACAGAACTTCTAAATGTTAAATACACATTATTAGTGCAAATTATAACTTGAAGATCTGAACTAGTAATAGTCAAATATAGAACTTAAAATTGATAGCTTCCAATTATTATTGCAAATTATAACTTGAAGATCTGAACTTGTAATTATCAAATACAGAACTTAAAATTGATAGCATCTAATTATTATTTCAAATTATAACTTGAAGATCTGAACTTGTAATTGTCAAATACAGAACTACTAATTGTTAAATACAAATTATTAGTGCAAATTATAACTTGAAGATCTGAACATGTAATTGTCAAATACAGAACTTAAAATTGATAGCTTCTAATTATTATTGTAAATTATAACTTGAAGATCTGCACTTCTAATAGTGAATTACAGAACGTAGATTTGTTAAATTCAAATTATTATTTCTAATTATAACTTGAAGATCTGAACTAGTAATAGTTAAATACAGAACTTAAAATTGATAGCTTCTAATTATTATTGCAAATTATAACTTGAAGATCTGAACTTGTAATTGTCAAATACAGAACTAAAAATTGATATCTTCTAATTAGTATTTCAAATTATAACTTGAAGATCTGCACTTGTAATTGTCAAATACAGAACTTCTAATTGTTAAATACTAATTATTAGTGCAAATTATAACTTGAAGATCTGAACTTGTAATTGTCAAATACAGAACTTAAAATTGATAGCTTCTAATTATTATTGCAAATTATAACTTGAAGATCTGAACTTGTAATTGTCAAATACAGAACTTAGATTTGTTAAATTCAAATTATTATTTGAAATTATAACTTGAAGATCTGAACTAGTAATTGTCAAATACAGAACTTAAAATTGATAGCTTCTAATTATTATTGCAAATTATAACTTGAAGATCTGAACTTGTAATTGTCAAATACAGAACTTAAAATTGATAGCTTCTAATTATTATTTCAAATTATAACTTGAAGATTTGAACTTGAAATTGTCAAATCCAGAACTTAAAATTGATAGCTTCTAATTATTATTGCAAATAATAACTTGAAGATCTGAACTTGTAATTCTCAAATGCAGAACTTAAAATTGATAGCTTAAAATTATAATTCAATTTATAACTTGAAGCTCTGAACTTGTAATAGTCAAATACAGAACTTCGAATTGTTAAATACACATTATTAGTGCAAATTATAACTTGAAGATCTGAACTTGTAATAGATAAATACAGAACTTCGAATTGTTAAATTCAACCTAAGATTGCAAATAATAATTTGAAGATCTGAACTTGTAATAGTCAAATACAGAACTTCTAATTGTTAAATACAAATTATTATTGCAAATTATAACTTGAAGATCTGAACTTGTAATTGTCAAATACAGAACTTCTAATTATTAAATACAAATTATTAGTGCAAATTATAACTTGAAGATCTGAAGTTGTAATTGTCAAATACTGAACTTAAAATTGATAGCTTCTAACTATTATTGCAAATTATAACTTGAAGATCTGAACTTGTAATAGTGAATTACAGAACTTAGATTTGTTAAATTCAAATTATTATTTCAAATTATAACTTGAAGATCTGAACTAGTAATTGTCAAATACAGAACTTAAAATTGTTAGCTTATAATTATTATTGTAAATTATAACTTGAAGATCTGAACTTGTAATAGTGAAATACAGAAGTTAGATTTGTTAAATTCAAATTATTATTTCTAATTATAACTTGAAGATCTGAACTTGTAATTGTCAAATACAGAACTTAAAATGGATAGCTTCTAATTATTATTGCTAATTATAATTAGAGATCTGAACTTGTAATAGTCAAATACAGAACTACTAATTGTTAAATACAAATTATTAGTGCAAATTATAATTTGAAGATCTGTACTTGTAATTGTCAAATACAGAACTTAAAATTGATAGCTTAAAATTATAATTCAATTTATAACTTGAAGATCTGAACTTGTAATAGTCAAATACAGAACTTCGAATTGTTAAATCCAAATTATTAGTGCAAATTTTAACTTGAAGAACTGTACTTGTAATAGGTAAATACAGAACTTCGAATTGTTAAATTCAAACTAAGATTGCAAATAATAATTTGAAGATCTGAACTTGTAATAGTCAAATACAGAACTTCTAATTGTAAAATACAAATTATTAGTGCAAATTATAACTTGAAGATCTGAACTTGTAATTGTCAAATACAGAACTTCTAATTGTTAAATACAAATTATTAGTGCAAATTATAACTAGAAGATCTGAACTTGTAATTGTCAAATACAGAATTTAAAATTGATAGCTTCTAATTATTATTGCAAATTAAAACTTGAAAATCTTAACTTGTAATTTTCAAATACAGAACTTAGATTTGTTAAATTCAAATTATTATTTCAAATTATAACTTGAAGATCTGAACTTGTAATTGTCAAATACAGAACTTCTAAATGTTAAATACACATTATTAGTGCAAATTATAACTTGAAGATCTGAACTAGTAATAGTCAAATATAGAACTTAAAATTGATAGCTTCCAATTATTATTGCAAATTATAACTTGAAGATCTGAACTTGTAATTGTCAAATACAGAACTAAAAATTGATATCTTCTAATTATTATTTCAAATTATAACTTGAAGATCTGCACTTGTAATTGTCAAATACAGAACTTCAAATTGTTAAATACTAATTATTAGTGCAAATTATAACTTGAAGATCTGAACTTGTAATTGTCAAATACAGAACTTAAAATTGATAGCTTCTAATTATTATTGCAAATTATAACTTGAAGATCTGAACTTGCAATTGTCAAATACAGAACTTAGATTTGTTAAATTCAAATTATTATTTGAAATTATAACTTGAAGATCTGAACTAGTAATTGTCAAATACAGAACTTAAAATTGATAGCTTCTAATTATTATTGCAAATTATAACTTGAAGTTCTGAACTTGTAATTGTCAAATACAGAACTTAAAATTGATAGCTTCTAATTATTATTTCAAATTATAACTTGAAGATTTGAACTTGAAATTGTCAAATCCAGAACTTAAAATTGATAGCTTCTAATTATTATTTCAAATTATAACTTGAAGATCTGAACTTGTAATTGTCAAATACAGAACTACTAATTGTTAAATACAAATTATTAGTGCAAATTATAACTTGAAGATCTGAACATGTAATTGTCAAATACAGAACTTAAAATTGATAGCTTCTAATTATTATTGTAAATTATAACTTGAAGATCTGCACTTCTAATAGTGAATTACAGAACTTAGATTTGTTAAATTCAAATTATTATTTCTAATTATAACTTGAAGATCTGAACTAGTAATAGTTAAATACAGAACTTAAAATTGATAGCTTCTAATTATTATTGCAAATTATAACTTGAAGATCTGAACTTGTAATTGTCAAATACAGAACTAAAAATTGATATCTTCTAATTATTATTTCAAATTATAACTTGAAGATCTGCACTTGTAATTGTCAAATACAGAACTTCAAATTGTTAAATACTAATTATTAGTGCAAATTATAACTTGAAGATCTGAACTTGTAATTGTCAAATACAGAACTTAAAATTGATAGCTTCTAATTATTATTGCAAATTATAACTTGAAGATCTGAACTTGCAATTGTCAAATACAGAACTTAGATTTGTTAAATTCAAATTATTATTTGAAATTATAACTTGAAGATCTGAACTAGTAATTGTCAAATTCAGAACTTAAAATTGATAGCTTCTAATTATTATTGCAAATTATAACTTGAAGATCTGAACTTGTAATTGTCAAATACAGAACTTAAAATTGATAGCTTCTAATTATTATTACAAATTATAACTTGAAGATTTGAACTTGAAATTGTCAAATCCAGAACTTAAAATTGATAGCTTCTAATTATTATTGCAAATAATAACTTGAAGATCTGAACTTGTAATTCTCAAATGCAGAACTTAAAATTGATAGCTTAAAATTATAATTCAATTTATAACTTGAAGATCTGAACTTGTAATAGTCAAATACAGAACTTCGAATTGTTAAATCCAAATTATTAGTGCAAATTTTAACTTGAAGAACTGTACTTGTAATAGGTAAATACAGAATTTCGAATTGTTAAATTCAAACTAAGATTGCAAATAATAATTTGAAGATCTGCACTTGTAATAGTCAAATACAGAACTTCTAATTGTAAAATACAAATTATTAGTGCAAATTATAACTTGAAGATCTGAACTTGTAATTGTCAAATACAGAAATTCTAATTGTTAAATACAAATTATTAGTGCAAATTATAACTAGAAGATCTGAACTTGTAATTGTCAAATACAGAATTTAAAATTGATAGCTTCTAATTATTATTGCAAATTATAACTTGAAGATCTTAACTTGTAATTTTCAAATACAGAACTTAGATTTGTTAAATTCAAATTATTATTTGAAATTATAGCTTGATGATCTGAACTAGTAATTGTCAAATACAGAACTTAAAATTGATAGCTTCTAATTATAATTGCTAATTATAATTTGAAGATCTGAACTTGTAATAGTCAAATACAGAACTTCTAATTGTAAAATACAAATTATTAGTGCAAATTATAACTTGAAGATCTGAACTTGAAATTGTCAAATACAGAACTTCTAATTATTAAATACAAATTATTAGTGCAAATTATAACTTGAAGATCTGAACTTGTAATTGTCAAATACAGAACTTAAAATTGATAGCTTCAAATTATTATTGCAAATTATAACTTGAAGATCTGAACTTGTAATAGTGAATTACAGAACTTAGATTTGTTAAATTCAAATTATTATTTCAAATTATAACTTGAAGATCTGAACTAGTAATTGTCAAATATAGAACTTAAAATTGATAGCTTCTAATTATTATTGCAAATTATAACTTGAAGATCTGAACTTGTAATTGTCAAATACAGAACTTAAAATTGATAGCTTCTAATTATTATTTCAAATTATAACTTGAAGATCTGAACTTGTAATTGTCAAATACAGAACTTCTAATTGTTAAATACACATTATTAGTGCAAATTATAACTTGAAGATCTGAACTAGTAATAGTCAAATATAGAACTTAAAATTGATAGCTTCCAATTATTATTGCAAATTATAACTTGAAGATCTGAACTTGTAATTATCAAATACAGAACTTAAAATTGATAGCTTCTAATTATTATTTCAAATTATAACTTGAAGATCTGAACTTGTAATTGTCAAATACAGAACTACTAATTGTTAAATACAAATTATTAGTGCAAATTATAACTTGAAGATCTGAACATGTAATTGTCAAATACAGAACTTAAAATTGATAGCTTCTAATTATTATTGTAAATTATAACTTGAAGATCTGCACTTCTAATAGTGAATTACAGAACTTAGATTTGTTAAATTCAAATTATTATTTCTAATTATAACTTGAAGATCTGAACTAGGTATAGTTAAATACAGAACTTAAAATTCATAGCTTCTAATTATTATTGCAAATTATAACTTGAAGATCTGAACTTGTAATTGTCAAATACAGAACTAAAAATTGATATCTTCTAATTATTATTTCAAATTATAACTTGAAGATCTGCACTTGTAATTGTCAAATACAGAACTTCTAATTGTTAAATACTAATTATTAGTGCAAATTATAACTTGAAGCTCTGAACTTGTAATTGTCAAATACAGAACTTAAAATTGATAGCTTCTAATTATTATTGCAGATTATAACTTGAAGATCTGAACTTGTAATTGTCAAATACAGAACTTAGATTTGTTAAATTCAAATTATTATTTGAAATTATAACTTGAAGATCTGAACTAGTAATTGTCAAATACAGAACTTAAAATTGATAGCTTCTAATTATTATTGCAAATTATAACTTGAAGATCTGAACTTGTAATTGTCACATACAGAACTTAAAATTGATAGCTTCTAATTATTATTTCAAATTATAACTTGAAGATTTGAACTTGAAATTGTCAAATCCAGAACTTAAAATTGATAGCTTCTAATTATTATTGCAAATAATAACTTGAAGATCTGAACTTGTAATTCTCAAATGCAGAACTTAAAATTGATAGCTTAAAATTATAATTCAATTTATAACTTGAAGATCTGAACTTGTAATAGTCAAATACAGAACTTCGAATTGTTAAATACACATTATTAGTGCAAATTATAACTTGAAGATCTGAACTTCTAATAGATAAATACAGAACTTCGAATTGTTAAATTCAAACTAAGATTGCAAATAATAATTTGAAGATCTGAACTTGTAATAGTCAAATACAGAACTTCTAATTGTTAAATACAAATTATTATTGCAAATTATAACTTGAAGATCTGAACTTGTAATTGTCAAATACAGAACTTCTAATTATTAAATACAAATTATTAGTGCAAATTATAACTTGAAGATCTGAACTTGTAATTGTCAAATACAGAACTTAAAATTGATAGCTTCTAACTATTATTGCAAATTATAACTTGAAGATCTGAACTTGTAATAGTGAATTACAGAACTTAGATTTGTTAAATTCAAATTATTATTTCAAATTATAACTTGAAGATCTGAACTAGTAATTGTCAAATACAGAACTTAAAATTGTTAGCTTATAATTATTATTGTAAATTATAACTTGAAGATCTGAACTTGTAATACTGAAATACAGAAGTTAGATTTGTTAAATTCAAATTATTATTTCAAATTATAACTTGAAGATCTGAACTTGTAATTGTCAATTACAGAACTTAAAATTGATAGCTTCTAATTATTATTGCTAATTATAATTAGAGATCTGAACTTGTAATAGTCAAATACAGAACTTCGAATTGTTAAATCCAAATCATTAGTGCAAATTTTAACTTGAAGAACTGTACTTGTAATAGGTAAATATAGAACTTAAAATTGATAGCTTCCAATTATTATTGCAAATTATAACTTGAAGATCTGAACTTGTAATTATCAAATACAGAACTTAAAATTGATAGCTTCTAATTATTATTTCAAATTATAACTTGAAGATCTGAACTTGTAATTGTCAAATACAGAACTACTAATTGTTAAATACAAATTATTAGTGCAAATTATAACTTGAAGATCTGAACATGTAATTGTCAAATACAGAACTTAAAATTGATAGCTTCTAATTATTATTGTAAATTATAACTTGAAGATCTGCACTTCTAATAGTGAATTACAGAACTTAGATTTGTTAAATTCAAATTATTATTTCTAATTATAACTTGAAGATCTGAACTAGGTATAGTTAAATACAGAACTTAAAATTCATAGCTTCTAATTATTATTGCAAATTATAACTTGAAGATCTGAACTTGTAATTGTCAAATACAGAACTAAAAATTGATATCTTCTAATTATTATTTCAAATTATAACTTGAAGATCTGCACTTGTAATTGTCAAATACAGAACTTCTAATTGTTAAATACTAATTATTAGTGCAAATTATAACTTGAAGCTCTGAACTTGTAATTGTCAAATACAGAACTTAAAATTGATAGCTTCTAATTATTATTGCAAATTATAACTTGAAGATCTGAACTTGTAATTGTCAAATACAGAACTTAGATTTGTTAAATACAAATTATTATTTGAAATTATAACTTGAAGATCTGAACTAGTAATTGTCAAATACAGAACTTAAAATTGATAGCTTCTAATTATTATTGCAAATTATAACTTGAAGATCTGAACTTGTAATTGTCACATACAGAACTTAAAATTGATAGCTTCTAATTATTATTTCAAATTATAACTTGAAGATTTGAACTTGAAATTGTCAAATCCAGAACTTAAAATTGATAGCTTCTAATTATTATTGCAAATAATAACTTGAAGATCTGAACTTGTAATTCTCAAATGCAGAACTTAAAATTGATAGCTTAAAATTATAATTCAATTTATAACTTGAAGATCTGAACTTGTAATAGTCAAATACAGAACTTCGAATTGTTAAATACACATTATTAGTGCAAATTATAACTTGAAGATCTGAACTTCTAATAGATAAATACAGAACTTCGAATTGTTAAATTCAAACTAAGATTGCAAATAATAATTTGAAGATCTGAACTTGTAATAGTCAAATACAGAACTTCTAATTGTTAAATACAAATTATTATTGCAAATTATAACTTGAAGATCTGAACTTGTAATTGTCAAATACAGAACTTCTAATTATTAAATACAAATTATTAGTGCAAATTATAACTTGAAGATCTGAAC
Organism: Cantharis lateralis; assembly: GCA_963170105.1. NCBI lineage: Eukaryota > Metazoa > Arthropoda > Insecta > Coleoptera > Cantharidae > Cantharis > Cantharis lateralis. Next base: position 24,587,696 of record OY720628.1, read on the forward strand.
TTGTAATTGTCAAATACAGAACTTAAAATTGATAGCTTCTAACTATTATTGCAAATTATAACTTGAAGATCTGAACTTGTAATAGTGAATTACAGAACTTAGATTTGTTAAATTCAAATTATTATTTCAAATTATAACTTGAAGATCTGAACTAGTAATTGTCAAATACAGAACTTAAAATTGTTAGCTTATAATTATTATTGTAAATTATAACTTGAAGATCTGAACTTGTAATACTGAAATACAGAAGTTAGATTTGTTAAATTCAAATTATTATTTCAAATTATAACTTGAAGATCTGAACTTGTAATTGTCAAATACAGAACTTAAAATTGATAGCTTCTAATTATTATTGCTAATTATAATTAGAGATCTGAACTTGTAATAGTCAAATACAGAACTACTAATTGTTAAATACAAATTATTAGTGCAAATTATAATTTGAAGATCTGTACTTGTAATTGTCAAATACAGAACTTAAAATTGATAGCTTAAAATTATAATTCAATTTATAACTTGAAGATCTGAACTTGTAATAGTCAAATACAGAACTTCGAATTGTTAAATCCAAATTATTAGTGCAAATTTTAACTTGAAGAACTGTACTTGTAATAGGTAAATACAGAACTTCGAATTGTTAAATTCAAACTAAGATTGCAAATAATAATTTGAAGATCTGAACTTGTAATAGTCAAATACAGAACTTCTAATTGTAAAATACAAATTATTAGTGCAAATTATAACTTGAAGATCTGAACTAGTAATTGTCAAATACAGAAATTCTAATTGTTAAATACAAATTATTAGTGCAAATTATAACTAGAAGATCTGAACTTGTAATTGTCAAATACAGAATTTAAAATTGATAGCTTCTAATTATTATTGCAAATTATAACTTGAAGATCTTAACTTGTAATTTTCAAATACAGAACTTAGATTTGTTAAATTCAAATTATTATTTGAAATTATAGCTTGAAGATCTGAACTAGTAATTGTCAAATACAGAACTTAAAATTGATAGCTTCTAATTATAATTGCTAATTATAATTTGAAGATCTGAACTTGTAATAGTCAAATACAGAACTTCTAATTGTAAAATACAAATTATTAGTGCAAATTATAACTTGAAGATCTGAACTTGAAATTGTCAAATACAGAACTTCTAATTATTAAATACAAATTATTAGTGCAAATTATAACTTGAAGATCTGAACTTGTAATTGTCAAATACAGAACTTAAAATTGATAGCTTCAAATTATTATTGCAAATTATAACTTGAAGATCTGAACTTGTAATAGTGAATTACAGAACTTAGATTTGTTAAATTCAAATTATTATTTCAAATTATAACTTGAAGATCTGAACTAGTAATTGTCAAATATAGAACTTAAAATTGATAGCTTCTAATTATTATTGCAAATTATAACTTGAAGATCTGAACTTGTAATTGTCAAATACAGAACTTAAAATTGTTAGCTTATAATTATTATTGTAAATTATAACTTGAAGATCTGAACTTGTAATAGTGAATTACAGAACTTAGATTTGTTAAATTCAAATTATTATTTCAAATTATAACTTGAAGATCTGAACTAGTAATTGTCAAATACAGAACTTAAAATTGTTAGCTTATAATTATTATTGTAAATTATAACTTGAAGATCTGAACTTGTAATACTGAAATACAGAAGTTAGATTTGTTAAATTCAAATTATTATTTCAAATTATAACTTGAAGATCTGAACTTGTAATTGTCAAATACAGAACTTAAAATTGATAGCTTCTAATTATAATTGCTAATTATAATTTGAAGATCTGAACTTGTAATAGTCAAATACAGAACTTCTAATTGTAAAATACAAATTATTAGTGCAAATTATAACTTGAAGATCTGAACTTGAAATTGTCAAATACAGAACTTCTAATTATTAAATACAAATTATTAGTGCAAATTATAACTTGAAGATCTGAACTTGTAATTGTCAAATACAGAACTTAAAATTGATAGCTTCAAATTATTATTGCAAATTATAACTTGAAGATCTGAACTTGTAATAGTGAATTACAGAACTTAGATTTGTTAAATTCAAATTATTATTTCAAATTATAACTTGAAGATCTGAACTAGTAATTGTCAAATATAGAACTTAAAATTGATAGCTTCTAATTATTATTGCAAATTATAACTTGAAGATCTGAACTTGTAATTGTCAAATACAGAACTTAAAATTGATAGCTTCTAATTATTATTTCAAATTATAACTTGAAGATCTGAACTTGTAATTGTCAAATACAGAACTTCTAATTGTTAAATACACATTATTAGTACAAATTATAACTTGAAGATCTGAACTAGTAATAGTCAAATATAGAACTTAAAATTGATAGCTTCCAATTATTATTGCAAATTATAACTTGAAGATCTGAACTTGTAATTATCAAATACAGAACTTAAAATTGATAGCTTCTAATTATTATTTCAAATTATAACTTGAAGATCTGAACTTGTAATTGTCAAATACAGAACTACTAATTGTTAAATACAAATTATTAGTGCAAATTATAACTTGAAGATCTGAACATGTAATTGTCAAATACAGAACTTAAAATTGATAGCTTCTAATTATTATTGTAAATTATAACTTGAAGATCTGCACTTCTAATAGTGAATTACAGAACTTAGATTTGTTAAATTCAAATTATTATTTCTAATTATAACTTGAAGATCTGAACTAGGTATAGTTAAATACAGAACTTAAAATTGATAGCTTCTAATTATTATTGCAAATTATAACTTGAAGATCTGAACTTGTAATTGTCAAATACAGAACTAAAAATTGATATCTTCTAATTATTATTTCAAATTATAACTTGAAGATCTGCACTTGTAATTGTCAAATACAGAAATTCTAATTGTTAAATACAAATTATTAGTGCAAATTATAATTTGAAGATCTGTACTTGTAATTGTCAAATACAGAACTTAAAATTGATAGCTTAAAATTATAATTCAATTTATAACTTGAAGATCTGAACTTGTAATAGTCAAATACAGAACTTCGAATTGTTAAATCCAAATTATTAGTGCAAATTTTAACTTGAAGAACTGTACTTGTAATAGGTAAATACAGAACTTCGAATTGTTAAATTCAAACTAAGATTGCAAATAATAATTTGAAGATCTGAACTTGTAATAGTCAAATACAGAACTTCTAATTGTAAAATACAAATTATTAGTGCAAATTATAACTTGAAGATCTGAACTTGTAATTGTCAAATACAGAACTTCTAATTGTTAAATACAAATTATTAGTGCAAATTATAACTAGAAGATCTGAACTTGTAATTGTCAAATACAGAATTTAAAATTGATAGCTTCTAATTATTATTGCAAATTAAAACTTGAAAATCTTAACTTGTAATTTTCAAATACAGAACTTAGATTTGTTAAATTCAAATTATTATTTCAAATTATAACTTGAAGATCTGAACTTGTAATTGTCAAATACAGAACTTCTAAATGTTAAATACACATTATTAGTGCAAATTATAACTTGAAGATCTGAACTAGTAATAGTCAAATATAGAACTTAAAATTGATAGCTTCCAATTATTATTGCAAATTATAACTTGAAGATCTGAACTTGTAATTATCAAATACAGAACTTAAAATTGATAGCTTCTAATTATTATTTCAAATTATAACTTGAAGATCTGAACTTGTAATTGTCAAATACAGAACTACTAATTGTTAAATACAAATTATTAGTGCAAATTATAACTTGAAGATCTGAACATGTAATTGTCAAATACAGAACTTATAATTGATAGCTTCTAATTATTATTGTAAATTATAACTTGAAGATCTGCACTTCTAATAGTGAATTACAGAACTTAGATTTGTTAAATTCAAATTATTATTTCTAATTATAACTTGAAGATCTGAACTAGTAATAGTTAAATACAGAACTTAAAATTGATAGCTTCTAATTATTATTGCAAATTATAACTTGAAGATCTGAACTTGTAATTGTCAAATACAGAACTAAAAATTGATATCTTCTAATTATTATTTCAAATTATAACTTGAAGATCTGCACTTGTAATTGTCAAATACAGAACTTCAAATTGTTAAATACTAATTATTAGTGCAAATTATAACTTGAAGATCTGAACTTGTAATTGTCAAATACAGAACTTAAAATTGATAGCTTCTAATTATTATTGCAAATTATAACTTGAAGATCTGAACTTGCAATTGTCAAATACAGAACTTAGATTTGTTAAATTCAAATTATTATTTGAAATTATAACTTGAAGATCTGAACTAGTAATTGTCAAATACAGAACTTAAAATTGATAGCTTCTAATTATTATTGCAAATTATAACTTGAAGATCTGAACTTGTAATTGTCAAATACAGAACTTAAAATTGATAGCTTCTAATTATTATTTCAAATTATAACTTGAAGATTTGAACTTGAAATTGTCAAATCCAGAACTTAAAATTGATAGCTTCTAATTATTATTGCAAATAATAACTTGAAGATCTGAACTTGTAATTCTCAAATGCAGAACTTAAAATTGATAGCTTAAAATTATAATTCAATTTATAACTTGAAGATCTGAACTTGTAATAGTCAAATACAGAACTTCGAATTGTTAAATCCAAATTATTAGTGCAAATTTTAACTTGAAGAACTGTACTTGTAATAGGTAAATACAGAATTTCGAATTGTTAAATTCAAACTAAGATTGCAAATAATAATTTGAAGATCTGAACTTGTAATAGTCAAATACAGAACTTCTAATTGTAAAATACAAATTATTAGTGCAAATTATAACTTGAAGATCTGAACTTGTAATTGTCAAATACAGAAATTCTAATTGTTAAATACAAATTATTAGTGCAAATTATAACTAGAAGATCTGAACTTGTAATTGTCAAATACAGAATTTAAAATTGATAGCTTCTAATTATTATTGAAAATTAAAACTTGAAGGTCTTAACTTGTAATTTTCAAATACAGAACTTAGATTTGTTAAATTCAAATTATTATTTCAAATTATAACTTGTAGATCTGAACTTGTAATTGTCAAATACAGAACTTCTAAATGTTAAATACACATTATTAGTGCAAATTATAACTTGAAGATCTGAACTAGTAATAGTCAAATATAGAACTTAAAATTGATAGCTTCCAATTATTATTGCAAATTATAACTTGAAGATCTGAACTTGTAATTATCAAATACAGAACTTAAAATTGATAGCTTCTAATTATTATTTCAAATTATAACTTGAAGATCTGAACTTGTAATTGTCAAATACAGAACTGCTAATTGTTAAATACAAATTATTAGTGCAAATTATAACTTGAAGATCTGAACATGTAATTGTCAAATACAGAACTTAAAATTGATAGCTTCTAATTATTATTGTAAATTATAACTTGAAGATCTGCACTTCTAATAGTGAATTACAGAACTTAGATTTGTTAAATTCAAATTATTATTTCTAATTATAACTTGAAGATCTGAACTAGTAATAGTTAAATACAGAACTTAAAATTGATAGCTTCTAATTATTATTGCAAATTATAACTTGAAGATCTGAACTTGTAATTGTCAAATACAGAACTAAAAATTGATATCTTCTAATTATTATTTCAAATTATAACTTGAAGATCTGCACTTGTAATTGTCAAATACAGAACTTCAAATTGTTAAATACTAATTATTAGTGCAAATTATAACTTGAAGATCTGAACTTGTAATTGTCAAATACAGAACTTAAAATTGATAGCTTCTAATTATTATTGCAAATTATAACTTGAAGATCTGAACTTGCAATTGTCAAATACAGAACTTAGATTTGTTAAATTCAAATTATTATTTGAAATTATAACTTGAAGATCTGAACTAGTAATTGTCAAATTCAGAACTTAAAATTGATAGCTTCTAATTATTATTGCAAATTATAACTTGAAGATCTGAACTTGTAATTGTCAAATACAGAACTTAAAATTGATAGCTTCTAATTATTATTTCAAATTATAACTTGAAGATTTGAACTTGAAATTGTCAAATCCAGAACTTAAAATTGATAGCTTCTAATTATTATTGCAAATAATAACTTGAAGATCTGAACTTGTAATTCTCAAATGCAGAACTTAAAATTGATAGCTTAAAATTATAATTCAATTTATAACTTGAAGATCTGAACTTGTAATAGTCAAATACAGAACTTCGAATTGTTAAATCCAAATTATTAGTGCAAATTTTAACTTGAAGAACTGTACTTGTAATAGGTAAATACAGAATTTCGAATTGTTAAATTCAAACTAAGATTGCAAATAATAATTTGAAGATCTTAATTGTAATAGTCAAATACAGAACTTCTAATTGTAAAATACAAATTATTAGTGCAAATTATAACTTGAAGATCTGAACTTGTAATTGTCAAATACAGAAATTCTAATTGTTAAATACAAATTATTAGTGCAAATTATAACTAGAAGATCTGAACTTGTAATTGTCAAATACAGAATTTAAAATTGATAGCTTCTAATTATTATTGCAAATTATAACTTGAAGATCTTAACTTGTAATTTTCAAATACAGAACTTAGATTTGTTAAATTCAAATTATTATTTGAAATTATAGCTTGAAGATCTGAACTAGTAATTGTCAAATACAGAACTTAAAATTGATAGCTTCTAATTATAATTGCTAATTATAATTTGAAGATCTGAACTTGTAATAGTCAAATACAGAACTTCTAATTGTAAAATACAAATTATTAGTGCAAATTATAACTTGAAGATCTGAACTTGAAATTGTCAAATACAGAACTTCTAATTATTAAATACAAATTATTATTTCAAATTATAACTTGAAGATCTGAACTAGTAATTGGCAAATATAGAACTTAAAATTGATAGCTTCTAATTATTATTGCAAATTATAACTTGAAGATCTGAACTTGTAATTGTCAAATACAGAACTTAAAATTGATAGCTTCTAATTATTATTTCAAATTATAACTTGAAGATCTGAACTTGTAATTGTCAAATACAGAACTTCTAATTGTTAAATACACATTATTAGTGCAAATTATAACTTGAAGATCTGAACTAGTAATAGTCAAATATAGAACTTAAAATTGATAGCTTCCAATTATTATTGCAAATTATAACTTGAAGATCTGAACTTGTAATTATCAAATACAGAACTTAAAATTGATAGCTTCTAATTATTATTTCAAATTATAACTTGAAGATCTGAACTTGTAATTGTCAAATACAGAACAACTAATTGTTAAATACAAATTATTAGTGCAAATTATAACTTGAAGATCTGAACATGTAATTGTCAAATACAGAACTTAAAATTGATAGCTTCTAATTATTATTGTAAATTATAACTTGAAGATCTGCACTTCTAATAGTGAATTACAGAACTTAGATTTGTTAAATTCAAATTATTATTTCTAATTATAACTTGAAGATCTGAACTAGGTATAGTTAAATACAGAACTTAAAATTCATAGCTTCTAATTAATATTGCAAATTATAACTTGAAGATCTGAACTTGTAATTGTCAAATACAGAACTAAAAATTGATATCTTCTAATTATTATTTCAAATTATAACTTGAAGATCTGCACTTGTAATTGTCAAATACAGAACTTCTAATTGTTAAATACTAATTATTAGTGCAAATTATAACTTGAAGCTCTGAACTTGTAATTGTCAAATACAGAACTTAAAATTGATAGCTTCTAATTATTATTGCAAATTATAACTTGAAGATCTGAACTTGTAATTGTCAAATACAGAACTTAGATTTGTTAAATTCAAATTATTATTTGAAATTATAACTTGAAGATCTGAACTAGTAATTGTCAAATACAGAACTTAAAATTGATAGCTTCTAATTATTATTGCAAATTATAACTTGAAGATCTGAACTTGTAATTGTCACATACAGAACTTAAAATTGATAGCTTCTAATTATTATTTCAAATTATAACTTGAAGATTTGAACTTGAAATTGTCAAATCCAGAACTTAAAATTGATAGCTTCTAATTATTATTGCAAATAATAACTTGAAGATCTGAACTTGTAATTCTCAAATGCAGAACTTAAAATTGATAGCTTAAAATTATAATTCAATTTATAACTTGAAGATCTGAACTTGTAATAGTCAAATACAGAACTTCGAATTGTTAAATACACATTATTAGTGCAAATTATAACTTGAAGATCTGAACTTCTAATAGATAAATACAGAACTTCGAATTGTTAAATTCAAACTAAGATTGCAAATAATAATTTGAAGATCTGAACTTGTAATAGTCAAATACAGAACTTCTAATTGTTAAATACAAATTATTATTGCAAATTATAACTTGAAGATCTGAACTTGTAATTGTCAAATACAGAACTTCTAATTATTAAATACAAATTATTAGTGCAAATTATAACTAGAAGATCTGAACTTGTAATTGTCAAATACAGAACTTAAAATTGATAGCTTCTAACTATTATTGCAAATTATAACTTGAAGATCTGAACTTGTAATAGTGAATTACAGAACTTAGATTTGTTAAATTCAAATTATTATTTCAAATTATAACTTGAAGATCTGAACTAGTAATTGTCAAATACAGAACTTAAAATTGTTAGCTTATAATTATTATTGTAAATTATAACTTGAAGATCTGAACTTGTAATACTGAAATACAGAAGTTAGATTTGTTAAATTCAAATTATTATTTCAAATTATAACTTGAAGATCTGAACTTGTAATTGTCAAATACAGAACTTAAAATTGATAGCTTCTAATTATTATTGCTAATTATAATTAGAGATCTGAACTTGTAATAGTCAAATACAGAACTACTAATTGTTAAATACAAATTATTAGTGCAAATTATAATTTGTAGATCTGTACTTGTAATTGTCAAATACAGAACTTAAAATTGATAGCTTAAAATTATAATTCAATTTATAACTTGAAGATCTGAACTTGTAATAGTCAAATACAGAACTTCGAATTGTTAAATCCAAATTATTAGTGCAAATTTTAACTTGAAGAACTGTACTTGTAATAGGTAAATACAGAACTTCGAATTGTTAAATTCAAACTAAGATTGCAAATAATAATTTGAAGATCTGAACTTGTAATAGTCAAATACAGAACTTCTAATTGTAAAATACAAATTATTAGTGCAAATTATAACTTGAAGATCTGAACTTGTAATTGTCAAATACAGAAATTCTAATTGTTAAATACAAATTATTAGTGCAAATTATAACTAGAAGATCTGAACTTGTAATTGTCAAATACAGAATTTAAAATTGATAGCTTCTAATTATTATTGCAAATTATAACTTGAAGATCTTAACTTGTAATTTTCAAATACAGAACTTAGATTTGTTAAATTCAAATTATTATTTGAAATTATAGCTTGAAGATCTGAACTAGTAATTGTCAAATACAGAACTTAAAATTGATAGCTTCTAATTATAATTGCTAATTATAATTTGAAGATCTGAACTTGTAATAGTCAAATACAGAACTTCTAATTGTAAAATACAAATTATTAGTGCAAATTATAACTTGAAGATCTGAACTTGAAATTGTCAAATACAGAACTTCTAATTATTAAATACAAATTATTAGTGCAAATTATAACTTGAAGATCTGAACTTGTAATTGTCAAATACAGAACTTAAAATTGATAGCTTCAAATTATTATTGCAAATTATAACTTGAAGATCTGAACTTGTAATAGTGAATTACAGAACTTAGATTTGTTAAATTCAAATTATTATTTCAAATTATAACTTGAAGATCTGAACTAGTAATTGTCAAATATAGAACTTAAAATTGATAGCTTCTAATTATTATTGCAAATTATAACTTGAAGATCTGAACTTGTAATTGTCAAATACAGAACTTAAAATTGTTAGCTTATAATTATTATTGTAAATTATAACTTGAAGATCTGAACTTGTAATAGTGAATTACAGAACTTAGATTTGTTAAATTCAAATTATTATTTCAAATTATAACTTGAAGATCTGAACTAGTAATTGTCAAATACAGAACTTAAAATTGTTAGCTTATAATTATTATTGTAAATTATAACTTGAAGATCTGAACTTGTAATACTGAAATACAGAAGTTAGATTTGTTAAATTCAAATTATTATTTCAAATTATAACTTGAAGATCTGAACTTGTAATTGTCAAATACAGAACTTAAAATTGATAGCTTCTAATTATTATTGCTAATTATAATTAGAGATCTGAACTTGTAATAGTCAAATACAGAACTACTAATTGTTAAATACAAATTATTAGTGCAAATTATAATTTGAAGATCTGTACTTGTAATTGTCAAATACAGAACTTAAAATTGATAGCTTAAAATTATAATTCAATTTATAACTTGAAGATCTGAACTTGTAATAGTCAAATACAGAACTTCGAATTGTTAAATCCAAATTATTAGTGCAAATTTTAACTTGAAGAACTGTACTTGTAATAGGTAAATACAGAACTTCGAATTGTTAAATTCAAACTAAGATTGCAAATAATAATTTGAAGATCTGAACTTGTAATAGTCAAATACAGAACTTCTAATTGTAAAATACAAATTATTAGTGCAAATTATAACTTGAAGATCTGAACTTGTAATTGTCAAATACAGAAATTCTAATTGTTAAATACAAATTATTAGTGCAAATTATAACTAGAAGATCTGAACTTGTAATTGTCAAATACAGAATTTAAAACTGATAGCTTCTAATTATTATTGCAAATTATAACTTGAAGATCTTAACTTGTAATTTTCAAATACAGAACTTAGATTTGTTAAATTCAAATTATTATTTGAAATTATAGCTTGAAGATCTGAACTAGTAATTGTCAAATACAGAACTTCTAATTATTAAATACAAATTATTAGTGCAAATTATAACTTGAAGATCTGAACTTGTAATTGTCAAATACAGAACTTCTAATTATTAAATACAAATTATTAGTGCAAATTATAACTTGAAGATCTGAACTTGTAATTGTCAAATACAGAACTTCTAATTGTAAAATACAAATTATTAGTGCAAATTATAACTTGAAGATCTGAACTTGAAATTGTCAAATACAGAACTTCTAATTATTAAATACAAATTATTAGTGCAAATTATAACTTGAAGATCTGAACTTGTAATTGTCAAATACAGAACTTAAAATTGATAGCTTCAAATTATTATTGCAAATTATAACTTGAAGATCTGAACTTGTAATAGTGAATTACAGAACTTAGATTTGTTAAATTCAAATTATTATTTCAAATTATAACTTGAAGATCTGAACTAGTAATTGTCAAATATAGAACTTAAAATTGATAGCTTCTAATTATTATTGCAAATTATAACTTGAAGATCTGAACTTGTAATTGTCAAATACAGAACTTAAAATTGATAGCTTCTAATTATTATTTCAAATTATAACTTGAAGATCTGAACTTGTAATTGTCAAATACAGAACTTCTAATTGTTAAATACACATTATTAGTGCAAATTATAACTTGAAGATCTGAACTAGTAATAGTCAAATATAGAACTTAAAATTGATAGCTTCCAATTATTATTGCAAATTATAACTTGAAGATCTGAACTTGTAATTATCAAATACAGAACTTAAAATTGATAGCTTCTAATTATTATTTCAAATTATAACTTGAAGATCTGAACTTGTAATTGTCAAATACAGAACTACTAATTGTTAAATACAAATTATTAGTGCAAATTATAACTTGAAGATCTGAACATTTAATTGTCAAATACAGAACTTAAAATTGATAGCTTCTAATTATTATTGTAAATTATAACTTGAAGATCTGCACTTCTAATAGTGAATTACAGAACTTAGATTTGTTAAATTCAAATTATTATTTCTAATTATAACTTGAAGATCTGAACTAGGTATAGTTAAATACAGAACTTAAAATTGATAGCTTCTAATTATTATTGCAAATTATAACTTGAAGATCTGAACTTGTAATTGTCAAATACAGAACTAAAAATTGATATCTTCTAATTATTATTTCAAATTATAACTTGAAGATCTGCACTTGTAATTGTCAAATACAGAACTTCTAATTGTTAAATAATAATTATTAGTGCAAATTATAACTTGAAGATCTGAACTTGTAATTGTCAAATACAGAACTTAAAATTGATAGCTTCTAATTATTATTGCAAATTATAACTTGAAGATCTGAACTTGTAATTGTCAAATACAGAACTTAGATTTGTTAAATTCAAATTATTATTTGAAATTATAACTTGAAGATCTGAACTAGTAATTGTCAAATACAGAACTTAAAATTGATAGCTTCCAATTATTATTGCAAATTATAACTTGAAGATCTGAACTTGTAATTGTCACATACAGAACTTAAAATTGATAGCTTCTAATTATTATTTCAAATTATAACTTGAAGATTTGAACTTGAAATTGTCAAATCCAGAACTTAAAATTGATAGCTTCTAATTATTATTGCAAATAATAACTTGAAGATCTGAACTTGTAATTCTCAAATGCAGAACTTAAAATTGATAGCTTAAAATTATAATTCAATTTATAACTTGAAGATCTGAACTTATAATAGTCAAATACAGAACTTCGAATTGTTAAATACACATTATTAGTGCAAATTATAACTTGAAGATCTGAACTTCTAATAGTTAATACAGAACTTCGAATTGTTAAATTCAAACTAAGATTGCAAATAATAATTTGAAGATCTGAACTTGTAATAGTCAAATACAGAACTTCTAATTGTTAAATACAAATTATTATTGCAAATTATAACTTGAAGATCTGAACTTGTAATTGTCAAATACAGAACTTCTAATTATTAAATACAAATTATTAGTGCAAATTATAACTTGAAGATCTGAACTTGTAATTGTCAAATACAGAACTTAAAATTGATAGCTTCTAACTATTATTGCAAATTATAACTTGAAGTTCTGAACTTGTAATAGTGAATTACAGAACTTAGATTTGTTAAATTCAAATTATTATTTCAAATTATAACTTGAAGATCTGAACTAGTAATTGTCAAATACAGAACTTAAAATTGTTAGCTTATAATTATTATTGTAAATTATAACTTGAAGATCTGAACTAGTAATAGTGAAATACAGAAGTTAGATTTGTTAAATTCAAATTATTATTTCAAATTATAACTTGAAGATCTGAACTTGTAATTGTCAAATACAGAACTTAAAATTGATAGCTTCTAATTATTATTGCTAATTATAATTAGAGATCTGAACTTGTAATAGTCAAATACAGAACTACTAATTGTTAAATACAAATTATTAGTGCAAATTATAATTTGAAGATCTGTACTTGTAATTGTCAAATACAGAACTTAAAATTGATAGCTTAAAATTATAATTCAATTTATAACTTGAAGATCTGAACTTGTAATAGTCAAATACAGAACTTCGAATTGTTAAATCCAAATTATTAGTGCAAATTTTAACTTGAAGAACTGTACTTGTAATAGGTAAATACAGAACTTCGAATTGTTAAATTCAAACTAAGATTGCAAATAATAATTTGAAGATCTGAACTTGTAATAGTCAAATACAGAACTTCTAATTGTAAAATACAAATTATTAGTGCAAATTATAACTTGAAGATCTGAACTTGAAATTGTCAAATACAGAACTTCGAATTGTTAAATACAAATTATTAGTGCAAATTATAACTTGAAGATCTGAACTTGAAATTGTCAAATACACAACTTCTAATTTATTATTAAATACAAATTATTAGTGCAAATTATAACTTGAAGATCTGAACTGATAATTGTCAAATACAGAACTCAAAATTGATAGCTTCTAATTATTATTGCAAATTATAACTTGAGGATCTGAACTTGTAATAGTGAATTACAGAACTTAGATTTGTTAAATTCCAATTATTATTTCAAATTATAACTTGAAGATCTGAACTAGTAATTGTCAAATACAGAACTTAAAATTGATAGCTTATAATTGTTATTGTAAATTATAACTTGAAGATCTGAACCTGTAATAGTGAATTACAGAACTTAGATTTGTTAAATTCAAATTATTATTTCAAATTATAACTTAAAGATCTGAAATTGTAATAGTGAATTACAGAACTTAGATTTGTTAAATTCAAATTATTATTTCAAATTATAACTTGAAGATCTGAACTAGTCATTGTCAAATACAGAACTTAAAATTGATAGCTTCTAATTATTATTGCAAATTATAACTTGAAGATCTGAACTTGTAATTGTCAAATACAGAACTTAAAATTGATAGCTTCTAATTATTATTTCAAATTATAACTTGAAGATCTGAACTTGTAATTGTCAAATACAGAACTTCTAATTGTTAAATACAAATTATTAGTGCAAATTATAACTTGAAGATCTGAACTTGTAATTGTCAAATACAAAACTTAAAATTGATAGCTTCTAATTATTATTGTAAATTATAACTTGTAGATCTGAACTTGTAATAGTGAATTACAGAACTTAGATTTGTTTAAATTCAAATTATTATTTCAAATTATAACTTGAAGATCTGAATTTGTAATTGTCAAATACAGATCTTCTAATTTTTAAATACAAATTATTATTGCAAATTATAACTTGAAGATCTGAACTTGTAATTGTCAAATACAGATCTTCTAATTATTAAATACAAGTTATTATTTCTAATTATAACTTGAAGATCTGAACTAGTAATTGTTAAATACAGAACTTAAAATTGATAGCTTCTAATTATTATTGCAAATTATAATTTGAAGATCTGAACTTGTAATAGACAAATACGCAACTTTGCATTGTTAAATACAAATTGTGATTGCAAATTCTAACTTGAAGATCTGAACCTGTAATAGGTAAATACTGAACTTCGAATTGTTAAATTTAAACTAAGATTGCAAATAATAATTTGAAGATCTGAACTTGTAATAGTCAAATACAGAACTTCTAATTGTTAAATACAAATTATTAGTGCAAATTATAACTTGAAGATCTGAACTTGTAATTGTCAAATACAGAACTTAAAATTGATAGCTTCTAATTATTATTGCAAATTATAACTTGAAGATCTGAACATATAATAGTGAATTACAGAACTTAGATTTGTTAAATTCAAATTATTATTTCAAATTATAACTTGAAGATCTGAACAAGTAATTGTCAAATACCGAACTTAAAATTGTTAAATACAAATTATTAGTGCAAATTATAACTTGAACATCTGAACTTGTAATTGTCAAATACAGAACTTAAAATTGATAGCTTCTAATTATTATTGCAAATTATAACTTGAAGATCTGAACTAGTAATAGTGAATTACAGAACTTAGATTTGTTAAATTCAAATTATTATTTAAAATTCTAACTTGAAGATCTGAACTAGTAATTGTCAAATACAGAACTTAAAATTGATAGCTTCTAATTATTATTGCAAATTATAACTAGTAGATCCGAACTTGTAATAGTGAATTACAGAACTTAGATTTGTTAAATTCAAATTATTATTTCAAATTATAACTTGAAGATCTGAACTAGTAATTGTCAAATACAGAACTTAAAATTGATAGCTTATAATTATTATTGTAAATTATAACTTGAAGATCTGAACTAGTAATTGTCAAATACAGAACTTCTAATTTTTAAATACAAATTATTATTGCAAATTATAACTTGAAGATCTGAACTTGTAATTCTCAAATACAGAACTTAAAATTGATAGCTTCAAATTATTAATGCAAATTATAACTTGAAGATCTGAACTTGTAATAGTGAATTACAGAACTTAGATTTGCTAAATTCAAATTATTATTTCAAATTATAACTTGAAGATTTGAACTTGTAATTGTCAAATGCAGAACTTAAAATTGATAGCTTCTAATTATTATTGCAAATAATAATTTGAAGATCTGTACTTGTAATTGTCAAATACAGAACTTAAAATTGATAGCTTCTAATTATTATTGCAAATTATAACTTGAAGATCTGAACTTGTAATTGTCAAATACAGAACTTCTAATTATTAAATACAAATTATTAGTGCAAATTATAACTTGAAGATCTGAACTTGTAATTGTCAAATACAGAACTTAAAATTGATAGCTTCTAATTATTATTGCAAATTATAACTAGTAGATCCGAACTTGTAATAGTGAATTACAGAACTTAGATTTGTTAAATTCAAATTATTATTTCAAATTATAACTTGAAGATCTGAACTAGTAATTGTCAAATACAGAACTTAAAATTGATAGCTTATAATTATTATTGTAAATTATAACTTGAAGATCTGAACTAGTAATTGTCAAATACAGAACTTAAAATTGATAGCTTCTAATTATTTTTGCAAATTATAACTTGAAGATCTGAACTTGTAATTGTCAAATACAGAACTTAAAATTGATAGCTGCTAATTATTATTTCAAATTATAACTTGAAGATCTGAACTTGTAATTGTCAAATACAGAACTTCTAATTGTTAAATACAAATTATTAGTACAAATTATAACTTGAAGATCTGAACTTGTTATTGTCAAATACAGAACTTAAAATTGATAGCTTATAATTATTATTGTAAATTATAACTTGAAGATCTGAACTTGTAATAGTGATATACAGAACTTATATTTGTTAAATTCAAATTATTATTTCAAATTATAACTTGAAGATCTGAACTAGTAATTGTCAAATATAGAACTTAAAATTGATAGCTTCTAATTATTATTGCAAATTATAACTTGAAGATCTGAACTTGTAATTGTCAAAAACAGAACTTAAAATTGATAGCTTCTAATTATTATTTCAAATTATAACTTGAAGATCTGAACTTGTAATTGTCAAATACAGAACTTAAAATTGATAGCTTCTAATTATTATTGCAAATAATAACTTGAAGATCTGAACTTGTAATAGTCAAATACAGAACTTCGAATTGTTAAATACAAATTATTAGTGCAAATTATAACTTGAAGATCTGAACTTGTAATAGATAAATACAGAACTTCGAATTGTTAAATTCAAACTAAGATTGCAAATAATAATTTGAAGATATGAACTTGTAATAGTCAAATACAGAACTTCTAATTTTTAAATACAAATTATTAATGCAAATTATAACTTGAAGATCTGAACTTGTAATTGTCAAATACAGATCTTCTAATTATTAAATACAAGTTATTATTTCAAATTATAACTTGAAGATCTGAACTTGTAATTGTTAAATACAGAACTTAAAATTGATAGCTTCTAATTATTATTGGAAATTATAATTTGAAGATCTGAACTTGTAATAGACAAATACGCAACTTAGCATTGTTAAATACAAATTGTGATTGCAAATTATAACTTGAAGATCTGAACCTGTAATAGGTAAATACTGAACTTCGAATTGTTAAATTTAAACTAAGATTGCAAATAATAATTTGAAGATCTGAACTTGTAATAGTCAAATACAGAACTTCTAATTGTTAAATACAAATTATTAGTGCAAATTATAACTTGAAGATCTGAACTTGTAATTGTCAAATACAGAACTTAAAATTGATAGCTTCTAATTATTATTGGAAATTATAACTTGAAGATCTGAACTTGTAATAGTGTATTACAGAACTTAGATTTGTTAAATTCAAATTATTATTTCAAATTATAACTTGAAGATCTGAACTAGTAATTGTCAAATACAGAACTTAAAATTGATAGCTTATAATTATATTTCAAATTATACCTTGAAGATCTGAGCTAGTAATAGTCAAATACAGAACTTCGAATTGTTAAATACAAATTATTAGTGCAAATAATAATTTGAAGATCTGAACTTGTAATAGTCAAATACAGAACTTCTAATTGTAAATACAAATTATTAGTGCAAATTATAACTTGTAGATCTGAACTTGTAATTGTCAAATACAGAACTTAAAATTGATAGCTTCTAATTATTATTGCAAATTATAATTTGAAGTTGTGATCTTGTAATAGACAAATACGCAACTTAGCATTGTTAAATACAAATTATGATTGCAAATTATAACTTGAAGATCTGAACTTGTAATTGTCAAATACAGAACTTAAAATTGATAGCTTCTAATTATTATTTCAAATTATAACTTGAAGATCTGAACTTGTAATTGTCAAATACAGAACTTCTAATTGTTAAATACAAATTATTAGTACAAATTATAACTTGAAGATCTGAACTTGTAATAGTGAATTACAGAACTTATATTTGTTAAATTCAAATTATTATTTCAAATTATAACTTGAAGATCTGAACTAGTAATTGTCAAATACAGAACTTAAAATTGATAGCTTCTAATTATTATTGCAAATTATAACTTGAAGATCTGAACTTGTAATTGTCAAAAACAGAACTTAAAATTGATAGCTTCTAATTATTATTTCAAATTATAACTTGAAGATCTGAACTTTTAATTGTCAAATACAGAACTTAAAATTGATAGCTTCTAATTATTATTGCAAATAATAACTTGAAGATCTGAACTTGTAATAGTCAAATACAGAACTTCGAATTGTTAAATACAAATTATTAGTGCAAATTATAACTTGAAGATCTGAACTTGTAATAGATAAAACAGAACTTCGAATTGTTAAATTCAAACTAAGATTGCAAATAATAATTTGAAGATCTGAACTTGTAATAGTCAAATACAGAACTTCAAATTTTTAAATACAAGTTATTATTTCAAATTATAACTTGAAGATCGGAACTTGTAATTGTTAAATACAGAACTTAAAATTGATAGCTTCTAATTATTATTGCAAATTATAATTTGAAGATCTGAACTTGTAATAGACAAATACGCAACTTAGCATTGTTAAATACAAATTGTGATTGCAAATTATAACTTGACGATCTGAACCTGTAATAGGTAAATACTGAACTTCGAATTGTTAAATTTAAACTAAGATTGCAAATAATAATTTGAAGATCTGAACTTGTAATAGTCAAATACAGAACTTTTAATTGTTAAATACAAATTATTAGTGCAAATTATAACTTGAAGATCTGAACTTGTAATTGTCAAATACAGAACTTAAAATTGATAGCTTCTAATTATTATTGCAAATTATAACTTGAAGATCTGAACTTGTAATAGTGTATTACAGAACTTAGATTTGTTAAATTCAAATTATTATTTCAAATTAAAACTTGAAGATCTGAACTAGTAATTGTCAAATACAGAACTTAAAATTGATAGCTTATAATTATAATTCAAATTATACCTTGAAGATCTGAGCTAGTAATAGTCAAATACAGAACTTCGAATTGTTAAATACAAATTATTAGTGCAAATAATAATTTGAAGATCTGAACTTGTAATAGTCAAATACAGAACTTCTAATTGTAAATACAACTTATTAGTGCAAATTATAACTTGTAGATCTGAACTTGTAAATGTCAAATACAGAACTTAAAATTGATAGCTTCAAATTATTATTGCAAATTATAATTTGAAGTTGTGATCTTGTAATAGACAAATACGCAACTTGGCATTGTTAAATACAAATTATAATTGCAAATTATAACTTGAAGATCTGAACTTGTAATAGATAAATACAGAACTTCGAATTGTTAAATTCAAACTAAGATTGCAAATAATAATTTGAAGATCTGAACTTGTAATAGTCAAATACAGAACTTCTAATTTTTAAATACAAATTATTATTGCAAATTATAACTTGAAGATCTGAACTTGTAATTGTCAAATACAGAACTTCTAATTATTAAATACAAGTTATTAGTGCAAATTATAACTAGAAGATCTGAACTTGTAATTGTCAAATACAGAACTTAAAATTGATAGCTTCTAATTATTATTGCAAATTATAACTTGAAGATATGAACTTGTAATATTGAATTACAGAACTTCGATTTATTAAATTCAAATTATTATTTCAAATTATAACTTGAAGATCTGAACTTGTAATTGTCAAATGCAGAACTTAAAATTGATAGCTTCTAATTATTATTGCAAATAATAATTTGAAGATCTGTACTTGTAATTGTCAAATACAGAACTTAAAATTGATAGCTTCTAATTATTATTGCAAATTATAACTTGAAGATCTGAACATATAATAGTGAATTACAGAACTTAGATTTGTTAAATTCAAATTATTATTTCAAATTATAACTTGAAGATCTGAACAAGTAATTGTCAAATACCGAACTTAAAATTGTTAAATACAAATTATTAGTGCAAATTATAACTTGAACATCTGAACTTGTAATTGTCAAATACAGAACTTAAAATTGATAGCTTCTAATTATTATTGCAAATTATAACTTGAAGATCTGAACTAGTAATAGTGAATTACAGAACTTAGATTTGTTAAATTCAAATTATTATTTCAAATTCTAACTTGAAGATCTGAACTAGTAATTGTCAAATACAGAACTTAAAATTGATAGCTTCTAATTAATATTGCAAATTATAACTAGTAGATCCGAACTTGTAATAGTGAATTACAGAACTTAGATTTGTTAAATTCAAATTATTATTTCAAATTATAACTTGAAGATCTGAACTAGTAATTGTCAAATACAGAACTTAAAATTGATAGCTTATAATTATTATTGTAAATTATAACTTGAAGATCTGAACTAGTAATTGTCAAATACAGAACTTCTAATTTTTAAATACAAATTATTATTGCAAATTATAACTTGAAGATCTGAACTTGTAATTCTCAAATACAGAACTTCTAATTATTAAATACAAGTTATTAGTGCAAATTATAACTAGAAGATCTGAACTTGTAATTGTCAAATACAGAACTTAAAATTGATAGCTTCAAATTATTAATGCAAATTATAACTTGAAGATCTGAACTTGTAATAGTGAATTACAGAACTTAGATTTGCTAAATTCAAATTATTATTTCAAATTATAACTTGAAGATCTGAACTTGTAATTGTCAAATGCAGAACTTAAAATTGATAGCTTCTAATTATTATTGCAAATAATAATTTGAAGATCTGTACTTGTAATTGTCAAATACAGAACTTAAAATTGATAGCTTCTAATTATAATTGCAAATTATAACTTGAAGATCTGAACTTGTAATTGTCAAATACAGAACTTCTAATTATTAAATACAAATTATTAGTGCAAATTATAACTTGAAGATCTGAACTTGTAATTGTCAAATACAGAACTTAAAATTGATAGCTTCTAATTATTATTGCAAATTATAACTAGTAGATCCGAACTTGTAATAGTGAATTACAGAACTTAGATTTGTTAAATTCAAATTATCATTTCAAATTATAACTTGAAGATCTGAACTAGTAATTGTCAAATACAGAACTTAAAATTGATAGCTTATAATTATTATTGTAAATTATAACTTGAAGATCTGAACTAGTAATTGTCAAATACAGAACTTAAAATTGATAGCTTCTAATTATTTTTGCAAATTATAACTTGAAGATCTGAACTTGTAATTGTCAAATACAGAACTTAAAATTGATAGCTGCTAATTATTATTTCAAATTATAACTTGAAGATCTGAACTTGTAATTGTCAAATACAGAACTTCTAATTGTTAAATACAAATTATTAGTACAAATTATAACTTGAAGATCTGAACTTGTTATTGTCAAATACAGAACTTAAAATTGATAGCTTATAATTATTATTGTAAATTATAACTTGAAGATCTGAACTTGTAATAGTGATATACAGAACTTATATTTGTTAAATTCAAATTATTATTTCAAATTATAACTTGAAGATCTGAACTAGTAATTGTCAAATATAGAACTTAAAATTGATAGCTTCTAATTATTATTGCAAATTATAACTTGAAGATCTGAACTTGTAATTGTCAAAAACAGAACTTAAAATTGATAGCTTCTAATTATTATTTCAAATTATAACTTGAAGTTCTGAACTTGTAATTGTCAAATACAGAACTTAAAATTGATAGCTTCTAATTATTATTGCAAATAATAACTTGAAGATCTGAACTTGTAATAGTCAAATACAGAACTTCGAATTGTTAAATACAAATTATTAGTGCAAATTATAACTTGAAGATCTGAACTTGTAATAGATAAATACAGAACTTCGAATTGTTAAATTCAAACTAAGATTGCAAATAATAATTTGAAGATCTGAACTTGTAATAGTCAAATACAGAACTTCTAATTTTTAAATACAAATTATTAATGCAAATTATAACTTGAAGATCTGAACTTGTAATTGTCAAATACAGATCTTCTAATTATTAAATACAAGTTATTATTTCAAATTATAACTTGAAGATCTGAACTTGTAATTGTTAAATACAGAACTTAAAATTGATAGCTTCTAATTATTATTGGAAATTATAATTTGAAGATCTGAACTTGTAATAGACAAATACGCAACTTAGCATTGTTAAATACAAATTGTGATTGCAAATTATAACTTGAAGATCTGAACCTGTAATAGGTAAATACTGAACTTCGAATTGTTAAATTTAAACTAAGATTGCAAATAATAATTTGAAGATCTGAACTTGTAATAGTCAAATACAGAACTTCTAATTGTTAAATACAAATTATTAGTGCAAATTATAACTTGAAGATCTGAACTTGTAATTGTCAAATACAGAACTTAAAATTGATAGCTTCTAATTATTATTGGAAATTATAACTTGAAGATCTGAACTTGTAATAGTGTATTACAGAACTTAGATTTGTTAAATTCAAATTATTATTTCAAATTATAACTTGAAGATCTGAACTAGTAATTGTCAAATACAGAACTTAAAATTGATAGCTTATAATTATATTTCAAATTATACCTTGAAGATCTGAGCTAGTAATAGTCAAATACAGAACTTCGAATTGTTAAATACAAATTATTAGTGCAAATAATAATTTGAAGATCTGAACTTGTAATAGTCAAATACAGAACTTCTAATTGTAAATACAAATTATTAGTGCAAATTATAACTTGTAGATCTGAACTTGTAATTGTCAAATACAGAACTTAAAATTGATAGCTTCTAATTATTATTGCAAATTATAATTTGAAGTTGTGATCTTGTAATAGACAAATACGCAACTTAGCATTGTTAAATACAAATTATGATTGCAAATTATAACTTGAAGATCTGAACTTGTAATTGTCAAATACAGAACTTAAAATTGATAGCTTCTAATTATTATTTCAAATTATAACTTGAAGATCTGAACTTGTAATTGTCAAATACAGAACTTCTAATTGTTAAATACAAATTATTAGTACAAATTATAACTTGAAGATCTGAACTTGTAATAGTGAATTACAGAACTTATATTTGTTAAATTCAAATTATTATTTCAAATTATAACTTGAAGATCTGAACTAGTAATTGTCAAATACAGAACTTACAATTGATAGCTTCTAATTATTATTGCAAATTATAACTTGAAGATCTGAACTTGTAATTGTCAAAAACAGAACTTAAAATTGATAGCTTCTAATTATTATTTCAAATTATAACTTGAAGATCTGAACTTTTAATTGTCAAATACAGAACTTAAAATTGATAGCTTCTAATTATTATTGCAAATAATAACTTGAAGATCTGAACTTGTAATAGTCAAATACAGAACTTCGAATTGTTAAATACAAATTATTAGTGCAAATTATAACTTGAAGATCTGAACTTGTAATAGATAAAACAGAACTTCGAATTGTTAAATTCAAACTAAGATTGCAAATAATAATTTGAAGATCTGAACTTGTAATAGTCAAATACAGAACTTCTAATTTTTAAATACAAATTATTAATGCAAATTATAACTAGAAGATCTGAACTTGTAATTGTCAAATACAGATCTTCTAATTATTAAATACAAGTTATTATTTCAAATTATAACTTGAAGATCGGAACTTGTAATTGTTAAATACAGAACTTAAAATTGATAGCTTCTAATTATTATTGCAAATTATAATTTGAAGATCTGAACTTGTAATAGACAAATACGCAACTTAGCATTGTTAAATACAAATTGTGATTGCAAATTATAACTTGAAGATCTGAACCTGTAATAGGTAAATACTGAACTTCGAATTGTTAAATTTAAACTAAGATTGCAAATAATAATTTGAAGATCTGAACTTGTAATAGTCAAATACAGAACTTTTAATTTTTAAATACAAATTATTATTGCAAATTATAACTTGAAGATCTGAACTTGTAATTGTCAAATACAGAACTTAAAATTGATAGCTTCTAATTATTATTGCAAATTATAACTTGAAGATCTGAACTTGTAATAGTGTATTACAGAACTTAGATTTGTTAAATTCAAATTATTATTTCAAATTATAACTTGAAGATCTGAACTAGTAATTGTCAAATACAGAACTTAAAATTGATAGCTTATAATTATAATTCAAATTATACCTTGAAGATCTGAGCTAGTAATAGTCAAATACAGAACTTCGAATTGTTAAATACAAATTATTAGTGCAAATAATAATTTGAAGATCTGAACTTGTAATAGTCAAATACAGAACTTATAATTGTAAATACAACTTATTAGTGCAAATTATAACTTGTAGATCTGAACTTGTAAATGTCAAATACAGAACTTAAAATTGATAGCTTCTAATTATTATTGCAAATTATAATTTGAAGTTGTGATCTTGTAATAGACAAATACGCAACTTGGCATTGTTAAATACAAATTATAATTGCAAATTATAACTTGAAGATCTGAACTTGTAATAGATAAATACAGAACTTCGAATTGTTAAATTCAAACTAAGATTGCAAATAATAATTTGAAGATCTGAACTTGTAATAGTCAAATACAGAACTTCTAATTTTTAAATACAAATTATTATTGCAAATTATAACTTGAAGATCTGAACTTGTAATTGTCAAATACAGAACTTCTAATTATTAAATACAAGTTATTAGTGCAAATTATAACTAGAAGATCTGAACTTGTAATTGTCAAATACAGAACTTAAAATTGATAGCTTCTAATTATTATTGCAAATTATAACTTGAAGATATGAACTTGTAATATTGAATTACAGAACTTCGATTTATTAAATTCAAATTATTATTTCAAATTATAACTTGAAGATCTGAACTTGTAATAGTGAATTACAGAACTTAGATTTGTTAAATTCAAATTATTATTTCAAATTATAACTTGAAGATCTGAACTAGTAATTGTCAAATACAGAACTTAAAATTGATAGCTTCTAATTATTATTGCAAATTATAACTTGAAGATCTGAACTTGTAATTGTCAAATACAGAACTTCTAATTATTAAATACAAATTATTAGTGCAAATTATAACTTGAAGATCTGAACTTGTAATTGTCAAATACAGAACTTCTAATTATTAAATACAAATTATTAGTGCAAATTATAACTTGAAGATCTGAACTTGTAATTGTCAAATACAGAACTTCTAATTGTTAAATACAAATTATTAGTACAAATTATAACTTGAAGATCTGAACTTGTTATTGTCAAATACAGAACTTAAAATTGATAGCTTATAATTATTATTGTAAATTATAACTTGAAGATCTGAACTTGTAATAGTGAATTACAGAACTTATATTTGTTAAATTCAAATTATTATTTCAAATTATAACTTGAAGATCTGAACTAGTAATTGTCAAATACAGAACTTAAAATTGATAGCTTCAAATTATTATTGCAAATTATAACTTGAAGATCTGAACTTGTAATTGTCAAAAACAGAACTTAAAATTGATAGCTTCTAATTATTATTTCAAATTATAACTTGAAGATCTGAACTTGTAATTGTCAAATACAGAACTTAAAATTGATAGCTTCTAATTATTATTGCAAATAATAACTTGAAGATCTGAACTTGTAATAGTCAAATACAGAACTTCGAATTGTTAAATACAAATTATTAGTGCAAATTATATCTTGAAGATCTGAACTTGTAATAGATAAATACAGAACTTCGAATTGTTAAATTCAAACTAAGATTGCAAATAATAATTTGAAGATCTGAACTTGTAATAGTCAAATACAGAACTTCTAATTTTTAAATACAAATTATTAATGCAAATTATAACTTGAAGATCTGAACTTGTAATTGTCAAATACAGATCTTCTAATTATTAAATACAAGTTATTATTTCAAATTATAACTTGAAGATCTGAACTTGTAATTGTTAAATACAGAACTTAAAATTGATAGCTACTAATTATTATTGCAAATTATAATTTGAAGATCTGAACTTGTAATAGACAAATACGCAACTTAGCATTGTGAAATACTAATTGTGATTGCAAATTATAACTTGAAGATCTGAACCTGTAATAGGTAAATACTGAACTTCGAATTGTTAAATTTAAACTAAGATTGCAAATAATAATTTGAAGATCTGAACTTGTAGTAGTCAAATACAGAACTTCTAATTGTTAAATACAAATTATTAGTGCAAATTATAACTTGAAGATCTGAACTTGTAATTGTCAAATACAGAACTTAAAATTGATAGCTTCTAATTATTATTGTAAATTATAACTTGAAGATCTGAACATATAATAGTGAATTACAGAACTTAGATTTGTTAAATTCAAATTATTATTTCAAATTATAACTTGAAGATCTGAACTAGTAATTGTCAAATACCGAACTTAAAATTGTTAAATACAAATTATTAGTGCAAATTATAACTTGAAGATCTGAACTTGTAATTGTCAAATACAGAACTTAAAATTGATAGCTTCTAATTATTATTTCAAATTATAACTTGAAGATCTGAACTTGTAATTGTTAAATACAGAACTTAAAATTGATAGCTACTAATTATTATTGCAAATTATAACTTGAAGATCTGAACTTGTAATTGTCAAATACAGAACTTCTAATTATTAAATACAAGTTATTAGTGCAAATTATAACTAGAAGATCTGAACTAGTAATTGTCAAATACAGAACTTAAAATTGATAGCTTCTAATTATTATTGCAAATTATTAACTTGAAGATCTGAACTTGTAATTGTCAAATACAGAACTTAAAATTGATAGCTTCTAATTATTATTTCAAATTATAACTTGAAGATCTGAACTTGTAATTGTCAAATACAGAACTTCTAATTGTTAAATACAAATTATTAGTACAAATTATAACTTGAAGATCTGAACTTGTTATTGTCAAATACAGAACTTAAAATTGATAGCTTATAATTATTATTGTAAATTATAACTTGAAGATCTGAACTTGTAATAGTGAATTACAGAACTTATATTTGTTAAATTCAAATTATTATTTCAAATTATAACTTGAAGATCAGAACTAGTAATTGTCAAATTCAGAACTTAAAATTGATAGCTTCTAATTATTATTGCAAATTATAACTTGAAGATCTGAACTTGTAATTGTCAAAAACAGAACTTAAAATTGATAGCTTCTAATTATTATTTCAAATTATAACTTGAAGATCTGAACTTGTAATTGTCAAATACAGAACTTAAAATTGATAGCTTCTAATTATTATTGCAAATAATAACTTGAAGATCTGAACTTGTAATAGTCAAATACAGAACTTCGAATTGTTAAATACAAATTATTAGTGCAAATTATAACTAGAAGATCTGAACTTGTAATAGATAAATACAGAACTTCGAATTGTTAAATTTAAACTAAGATTGCAAATAATAATTTGAAGATCTGAACTTGTAATTGTCAAATACAGAACTTCTAATTGTTAAATACAAATTATTAGTGCAAATAATAATTTGAAGATCTGAACTTGTAATAGTCAAATACAGAACTTCTAATTGTAAATACAAATTATTAGTGCAAATTATAACTTGTAGATCTGAACTTGTAATTGTCAAATACAGAACTTAAAATTGATAGCTTCTAATTATTATTGAAAATTATAATTTGAAGTTGTGAACTTGTAATAGACAAATACGCAACTTAGCATTGTTAAATACAAATTATGATTGCAAATTATAACTTGAAGATCTAAACTTGTAATAGATAAATACAGAACTTCGAATTGTTAAATTCAAACTAAGATTGCAAATAATAATTTGAAGATCTGAACTTGTAATAGTCAAATACAGAACTTCTAATTTTTAAATACAAATTATTATTGCAAATTATAACTTGAAGATCTGAACTTGTAATTGTCAAATACAGAACTTCTAATTATTAAATACAAGTTATTAGTGCAAATTATAACTAGAAGATCTGAACTTGTAATTGTCAAATACAGAACTTAAAATTGATAGCTTCTAATTATTATTGCAAATTATAACTTGAAGATCTGAACTTGTAATAGTGAATTACAGAACTTAGATTTGCTAAATTCAAATTACTATTTCAAATTATAACTTGAAGATCTGAACTTGTAATTGTCAAATGCAGAACTTAAAATTGATAGCTTAAAATTATAATTCAATTTATAACTTGAAGATCTGAACTTGTAATAGTCAAATACAGAACTTCTAATTGTTAAATACAAATTATTAGTGCAAATTATAACTTGAAGATCTGAACTTGAAATTGTCAAATACACAACTTCTAATTATTAAATACAAATTATTAGTGCAAATTATAACTTGAAGATCTGAACTTGTAATTGTCAAATACAGAACTTAAAATTGATAACTTCTAATTATTATTTCAAATTATAACTTGAAGATCTGAACTTGTAATAGTGAATTACAGAACTTAGATTTGTTAAATTCAAATTATTATTTCAAATTATAACTTGAAGATCTGAACTAGTAATTGTCAAATACAGAACTTAAAATTGATAGCTTCTAATTATTATTGCAAATTATAACTTGAAGATCTGAACTTGTAATTGTCAAATACAGAACTTATAATTGATAGCTTTTAATTATTATTTCAAATTATAACTTGAAGATCTGAACTTGTAATTGTCAAATACAGAACTTCTAATTATTAAATACAAATTATTAGTGCAAATTATAACTTGAAGATCTGAACTTGTAATTGTAAAATACAGAACTTAAAATTGATAGCTTCTAATTATTATTGCAAATTATAACTTGAAGATCTGAACTTGTAATAGTGAATCACAGAACTTAGATTTGTTAAATTCAAATTATTATTTCAAATTATAACTTGAAGATCTGAACTAGTAATTGTCAAATACAGAACTTAAAATTGATAGCTTCTAATTATTTTTGTAAATTATAACTTGAAGATATGAACTTGTAATAGTGAATTACAGAACTTAGATTTGTTAAATTCAAATTATTATTTCAAATTACGACTTGAAGATCTGAACTAGTAATTGTCAAATACAGAACTTAAAATTGATAGCTTCTAATTATTATTGCAAATTATAACTTGAAGATCTGAACTTGGAATTGTCAAATACAGAACTTAAAATTGATAGCTTCTAATTATTATTTCAAATTATAACTTGAAGATCTGAACTTGTAATTGTCAAATACAGAACTTCTAATTGTTAAATACTAATTATTAGTGCAAGTTCTAACTTGTAGATCTGAACTAGTAATTGACAAATACAGAACTTAAAATTGATAGCTTCTAATTATTATTGTAAATTATAACTTGAAGATCTGAACTTGTAATAGTGAATTACAGAACTTAGATTTGTCAAATTCAAATTATTATTTCTAATTATAACTTGAAGATCTGAACTAGTAATTATCAAATACAGAACTTAAAATTGGTAGCTTCTAATTATTATTGCAAATTATAACTAGAAGATCTGAACTTGTAATTGTCAAATACAGAACTTCTAATTGTTAAATATAAATTATTAGTGCAAATTATAACTTGAAGATCTGAACTTGTAATTGTCAAATACAGAACTTAGATTTGTCAAATTCAAATTATTATTTCTAATTATAACTTGAAGATCTGAACTAGTAATTATCAAATACAGAACTTATAATTGGTAGCTTCTAATTATTATTGCAAATTATAACTAGAAGATCTGAACTTGTAATTGTCAAATACAGAACTTCTAATTGTTAAATACAAATTATTAGTGCAAATTATAACTTGAAGATCTGAACTTGTAATTGTCAAATACAGAACTTAAAATTGATAGCTTCTAATTATTATTGTAAATTAGAACTTGAAGATCTGAACTTGTAATTGTCAAATGCAGAACTTATAATTGATAGCTTCTAATTATTATTGCAAATTATAACTTGAAGATCTGAACTAGTAATTGTCAAATACAGAACTTAAAATTGATAGCTTATAATTATTATTGTAAATTATAACTTGAAGATCTGAACTTGTAATAGTGAATTACAGAACTTAGATTTGTTAAATTCAAATTATTATTTCAAATTATAACTTGAAGATCTGAACTAGTAATTGTCAAATACAGAACTTAAAATTGATAGCTTCTAATTATTATTGCAAATTATAACTTGAAGATCTTAACTTGTAATTGTCAA
Source organism: Cantharis lateralis (assembly GCA_963170105.1). Taxonomy (NCBI): domain Eukaryota; kingdom Metazoa; phylum Arthropoda; class Insecta; order Coleoptera; family Cantharidae; genus Cantharis; species Cantharis lateralis. Next base: position 24,618,240 of record OY720628.1, read on the forward strand.
ATACAGAACTTAAAATTGATAGCTTATAATTATTATTGTAAATTATAACTTGAAGATCTGAACTTGTAATAGTGAATTATAGAACTTAGATTTGTTAAATTCAAATTATTATTTCAAATTATAACTTGAAGATCTGAACTAGTAATTGTCAAATACAGAACCTAAAATTGATAGCTTCTAATTATTATTGCAAATTATAACTTGAAGATCTGAACTTGTAATTGTCAAATACAGAACTTATAATTGATAGCTTCTAATTATTATTTCAAATTATAACTTGAAGATCTGAACTTGTAATTGTCAAATACAGAACTTCTAATTGTTAAATACAAATTATTAGTGCAAATTTTAACTTGAAGATCTGAACTTGTAATTGTAAAATACAGAACTTAAAATTGATAGCTTCTAATTATTATTGCTAATTATAACTTGAAGATCTGAACTTGTAATAGTGAATCACAGAACTTAGATTTGTTAAATTCAAATTATTATTTCAAATTATAACTTGAAGATCTGAACTAGTAATTGTCAAATACAGAACTTAAAATTGATAGCTTATAATTATTATTGTAAATTATAACTTGAAGATCTGAACTTGTAATAGTGAATTATAGAACTTAGATTTGTTAAATTCAAATTATTATTTCAAATTATAACTTGAAGAACTGAACTAGTAATTGTCAAATACAGAACTTATAATTGATAGCTTCTAATTATTATTGCAAATTATAACTTGAAGATCTGAACTTGTAATTGTCAAATACAGAACTTAAAATTGATAGCTTCTAATTATTATTTCAAATTATAACTTGAAGATCTGAACTTGTAATTGTCAAATACAGAACTTCTAATTGTTAAATACAAATTATTATTTCAAATTATAACTTGAAAATCTGAACTAGCAATTGTCAAATATAGAACTTAAAATTGTTAGCTTATAATTATTATTGTAAATTATAACTTGAAGATCTGAACTAGTAATAGTGAATTACAGAACTTAGATTTGTTAAATTCAAATTATTATTTTAAATTATAACTTGAAGATCTGAACTTGTAATTGTCAAATACAGAACTTCTAATTATTAAATACAAATTATTAGTGCAAATTTATAACTTGAAGATCTGAACTTGTAATTGTCAAATACAGAACTTAAAATTGATAGCTTCTAATTATTATTGCAAATTATAACTTGAAGATCTGAACTGAAGAAACTGAATTACAGAACTTAGATTTGTTAAATTCAAATTATTATTTCAAATTATAACTTGAAGATCTGAACTTGTAATTGTCAAATACAGAACTTCTAATTATTAAATACAAATTATTATTGCAAATTATAACTTGAAGATCTGAACTTGTAATTGTCAAATACAGAACTTAAAATTGATAGCTTCTAATTATTATTTCAAATTATAACTTGAAGATCTGAACTTGAAATTGTCAAATACAGAACTTAAAATTGATAGCTTCTAATTATTATTGCAAATAATAACTTGAAGATCTGAACTTGTAATAGATAAATACAGAACTTCGAATTGTTAAATTCAAACTAAGATTGCAAATAATAATTTGAAGATCTGAACTTGTAATAGTCAAATACTGAACTTCTAATTTTTAAATACAAATTATTATTGCAAATTATAACTTGAAGATCTGAACTTGTAATTGTCAAATACAGATGTTCTAATTATTAAATACAAGTTATTATTTCAAATTATAACTTGAAGATTTGAACTTGTAATTGTTAAATACAGAACTTAAAATTGATAGCTTCTAATTATTATTGCAAATTATAATTTGAAGATCTGAACTTGTAATAGGCAAATACGCAACTTAGCATTGTTAAATACAAATTGTGATTGCAAATTATAACTTGAAGATCTGAACCTGTAATAGGTAAATACTGAACTTCGAATTGTTAAATTCAAACTAAGATTGCAAATAATAATTTGAAGATCTGAACTTGTAATAGTCAAATACAGAACTTAAAATTGTTAAATACAAATTATTAGTGCAAATTATAACTTGAAGATCTGAACTTGTAATTGTCAAATACAGAACTTAAAATTGATAGCTACTAATTATTATTGCAAATTATAACTTGAAGATCTGAACTTGTAATATTGAATTACAGAACTTAGATTTGTTAAATTCAAATTATTAGTGCAAATTATAACTTGAAGATCTGAACTTGTAATAGTGAATTACAGAACTTAGATTTGTCAAATTCAAATTATTATTTCTAATTATAACTTGAAGATCTGAACTAGTAATTATCAAATACAGAACTTAAAATTGGTAGCTTCTAATTATTATTGCAAATTATAACTAGAAGATCTGAACTTGTAATTGTCAAATACAGAACTTCTAATTGTTAAATATAAATTATTAGTGCAAATTATAACTTGAAGATCTGAACTTGTAATTGTCAAATACAGAACTTAGATTTGTCAAATTCAAATTATTATTTCTAATTATAACTTGAAGATCTGAACTAGTAATTATCAAATACAGAACTTAAAATTGGTAGCTTCTAATTATTATTGCAAATTATAACTAGAAGATCTGAACTTGTAATTGTCAAATACAGAACTTCTAATTGTTAAATACAAATTATTAGTGCAAATTATAACTTGAAGATCTGAACTTGTAATTGTCAAATACAGAACTTAAAATTGATAGCTTCTAATTATTATTGTAAATTAGAACTTGAAGATCTGAACTTGTAATTGTCAAATGCAGAACTTATAATTGATAGCTTCTAATTATTATTGCAAATTATAACTTGAAGATCTGAACTAGTAATTGTCAAATACAGAACTTAAAATTGATAGCTTATAATTATTATTGTAAATTATAACTTGAAGATCTGAACTTGTAATAGTGAATTACAGAACTTAGATTTGTTAAATTCAAATTATTATTTCAAATTATAACTTGAAGATCTGAACTAGTAATTGTCAAATACAGAACTTAAAATTGATAGCTTCTAATTATTATTGCAAATTATAACTTGAAGATCTGAACTTGTAATTGTCAAATACAGAACTTAAAATTGATAGCTTCTAATTGTTATTTCAAATTATAACATGAAGATCTGAACTTGTAATTGTCAAATACAGAACTTCTAATTGTTAAATACAAATTATTAGTGCAAATTATAACTTGTAGATCTGAACTTGTAATTGTCAAATACAGAACATAAAATTGATAGCTTATAATTATTATTGTAAATTATAACTTGAAGATCTGAACTTGTAATAGTGAATTACAGAACTTAGATTTGTTAAATTCTAATTATTATTTCAAATTATAACTTGAAGATCTGAACTAATAATTGTTGAATACAGAACTTAAAATTGATAGCTTCTAATTATTATTGCATATTATAACTTGAAGATCTGAACTTGTAATTGTCAAATACAGAACTTAAAATTGATAGCTTCTAATTATTATTTCAAATTATAACTTGAAGATCTGAACTTGTAATTGTCAAATACAGAACTTCAATTGTTAAATACAAATTATTAGTGCAAATTATAACTTGTAGATCTGAACTTGTAAATGTCAAAGACAGAACTTAAAATTGATAGCTTATAATTATTATTGTAAATTATAACTTGATGATCTGAACTTGTAATAGTGAATTACAGAACTTAGATTTGTTAAATTCAAATTATTATTTCAAATTATTACTTGAAGATCTGAACTAGTAATTGTCAAACACAGAACTTAAAATTGATAGCTTCTAATTATTATTGCAAATTATAACTTGAAGATCTGAACTTGTAATTGTCAAATGCAGAACTTAAAATAGATAGCTTCTAATTATTATTGCAAATTATAACTTGTAGATCTGTACTAGTAATTGTCAAATACGGAACTTAAAATAGATAGCTTCTAATTATTATTTCAAATTATAACTTGTAGATCTGAACTAGTAATTGTCAAATACAGAACTTAAAATTGATAACTTCTAATTATTATTGCAAATTATAACTTGTAGATCTGAACTTGTAATAATGAATTACATAACTTAGATTAGTTAAATACAAATTATTTTTTCAAATTATAACTTGAAGATCTGAACTAGTAATTGTCAAATACAGAACTTAAAATTGGTTAACACAAATTATTAGTGCAAATTATAACTTGAAGATCTGAACTTGTAATTGTCAAATACAGAACTTAAAATTGATAGCTACTAATTATTATTGCAAATTATAACTTGAAGATCTGAACTTGTCATTGTCAAATACAGAACTTAAAATTGATAGCTTCTAATTATTATTGCAAATTATAACTTGAAGATCTGAACTTGTAATTGTCAAATACAGAACTTATAATTGATAGCTTCTAATTATTATTTCAAATTATAACTTGAAGATCTGAACTTGTAATTGTCAAATACAGAACTTCCAATTGTTAAATACAAATTATTAGTGCAAATTATAACTGGAAGATCTGAACTTGTAATTGTAAAATACAGAACTTAAAATTGATAGCTTCTAATTATTATTGCAAATTATAACTTGAAGATCTGAACTTGTAATAGTGAATCACAGAACTTAGATTTGTTAAATTCAAATTATTATTTCAAATTATAACTTGAAGATCTGAACTAGTAATTGTCAAATACAGAACTTAAAATTGATAGCTTATAATTATTATTGTAAATTATAACTTGAAGATCTGAACTTGTAATAGTGAATTATAGAACTTAGATTTGTTAAATTCAAATTATTATTTCAAATTATAACTTGAAGATCTGAACTAGTAATTGTCAAATACAGAACCTAAAATTGATAGCTTCTAATTATTATTGTAAATTATAACTTGAAGATCTGAACTTGTAATAGTGAATTATAGAACTTAGATTTGTTAAATTCAAATTATTATTTCAAATTATAACTTGAAGAACTGAACTAGTAATTGTCAAATACAGAACTTATAATTGATAGCTTCTAATTATTATTGCAAATTATAACTTGAAGATCTGAACTTGTAATTGTCAAATACAGAACTTAAAATTGATAGCTTCTAATTATTATTTCAAATTATAACTTGAAGATCTGAACTTGTAATTGTCAAATACAGAACTTCTAATTGTTAAATACAAATTATTATTTCAAATTATAACTTGAAAATCTGAACTAGCAATTGTCAAATATAGAACTTAAAATTGTTAGCTTATAATTATTATTGTAAATTATAACTTGAAGATCTGAACTAGTAATAGTGAATTACAGAACTTAGATTTGTTAAATTCAAATTATTATTTTAAATTATAACTTGAAGATCTGAACTTGTAATTGTCAAATACAGAACTTCTAATTATTAAATACAAATTATTAGTGCAAATTTATAACTTGAAGATCTGAACTTGTAATTGTCAAATACAGAACTTAAAATTGATAGCTTCTAATTATTATTGCAAATTATAACTTGAAGATCTGAACTGAAGAAACTGAATTACAGAACTTAGATTTGTTAAATTCAAATTATTATTTCAAATTATAACTTGAAGATCTGAACTTGTAATTGTCAAATACAGAACTTCTAATTATTAAATACAAATTATTATTGCAAATTATAACTTGAAGATCTGAACTTGTAATTGTCAAATACAGAACTTAAAATTGATAGCTTCTAATTATTATTTCAAATTATAACTTGAAGATCTGAACTTGTAATTGTCAAATACAGAACTTAAAATTGATAGCTTCTAATTATTATTGCAAATAATAACTTGAAGATCTGAACTTGTAATAGATAAATACAGAACTTCGAATTGTTAAATTCAAACTAAGATTGCAAATAATAATTTGAAGATCTGAACTTGTAATAGTCAAATACTGAACTTCTAATTTTTAAATACAAATTATTATTGCAAATTATAACTTGAAGATCTGAACTTGTAATTGTCAAATACAGATGTTCAAATTATTAAATACAAGTTATTATTTCAAATTATAACTTGAAGATTTGAACTTGTAATTGTTAAATACAGAACTTAAAATTGATAGCTTCTAATTATTATTGCAAATTATAATTTGAAGATCTGAACTTGTAATAGACAAATACGCAACTTAGCATTGTTAAATACAAATTGTGATTGCAAATTATAACTTGAAGATCTGAACCTGTAATAGGTAAATACTGAACTTCGAATTGTTAAATTCAAACTAAGATTGCAAATAATAATTTGAAGATCTGAACTTGTAATAGTCAAATACAGAACTTAAAATTGTTAAATACAAATTATTAGTGCAAATTATAACTTGAAGATCTGAACTTGTAATTGTCAAATACAGAACTTAAAATTGATAGCTACTAATTATTATTGCAAATTATAACTTGAAGATCTGAACTTGTAATATTGAATTACAGAACTTAGATTTGTTAAATTCAAATTATTAGTGCAAATTATAACTTGAAGATCTGAACTTGTAATTGTCAAATACAGAACTTAAAATTGATAGCTTCTAATTATTATTGCAAATTATAACTTGAAGATCTGAACTTGTAATAGTGTATTACAGAACTTAGATTTGTTAAATTCAAATTATTATTTCAAATTATAACTTGAAGATCTGAACTAGAAATTGTCAAATACAGAACTTAAAATTGATAGCTTATAATTATAATTCAAATTATACCTTGAAGATCTGAGCTAGTAATAGTCAAATACAGAACTTCGAATTGTTAAATACAAATTATTAGTGCAAATAATAATTTGAAGATCTGAACTTGTAATAGTCAAATACAGAACTTCTAATTGTAAATACAAATTATTAGTGCAAATTATAACTTGTAGATCTGAACTTGTAATTGTCAAATACAGAACTTAAAATTGATAGCTTCTAATTATTATTGAAAATTATAATTTGAAGTCGTGAACTTGTAATAGACAAATACGCAACTTAGCATTGTTAAATACAAATTATGATTGCAAATTATAACTTGAAGATCTGAACTTGTAATAGATAAATACAGAACTTCGAATTGTTAAATTCAAACTAAGATTGCAAATAATAATTTGAAGATCTGAACTTGTAATAGTCAAATACAGAACTTCTAATTTTTAAATACAAATTATTATTGCAAATTATAACTTGAAGATCTGAACTTGTAATTGTCAAATACAGAACTTCTAATTATTAAATACAAGTTATTAGTGCAAATTATAACTAGAAGATCTGAACTAGTAATTGTCAAATACAGAACTTAAAATTGATAGCTTCTAGTTATTATTGCAAATTATAACTTGAAGATCTGAACTTGTAATTGTCAAATACAGAACTTAAAATTGATAGCTTCTAATTATTATTTCAAATTATAACTTGAAGATCTGAACTTGTAATTGTCAAATACAGAACTTCTAATTGTTAAATACAAATTATTAGTACAAATTATAACTTGAAGATCTGTACTTGTTATTGTCAAATACAGAACTTAAAATTGATAGCTTATAATTATTATTGTAAATTATAACTTGAAGATCTGAACTTGTAATAGTGAATTACAGAACTTATATTTGTTAAATTCAAATTATTATTTCAAATTATAACTTGAAGATCTGAACTTGTAATTGTCAAAAACAGAACTTAAAATTGATAGCTTCTAATTATTATTTCAAATTATAACTTGAAGATCTGAACTTGTAATTGTCAAATACAGAACTTAAAATTGATAGCTTCTAATTATTATTGCAAATAATAACTTGAAGATCTGAACTTGTAATAGTCAAATACAGAACTTCGAATTGTTAAATACAAATTATTAGTGCAAATTATAACTTGAAGATCTGAACTTGTAATTGTTAAATACAGAACTTAAAATTGATAGCTACTAATTATTATTGCAAATTATAATTTGAAGATCTGAACTAGTAATAGTCAAATACAGAACTTCTAATTGTAAATACAAATTATTAGTGCAAATTATAACTTGTAGATCTGAACTTGTAATTGTCAAATACAGAACTTAAAATTGATAGCTTCTAATTATTATTGAAAATTATAATTTGAAGTTGTGAACTTGTAATAGACAAATACGCAACTTAGCATTGTTAAATACAAATTATGATTGCAAATTATAACTTGAAGATCTGAACTTGTAATAGATAAATACAGAACTTCGAATTGTTAAATTCAAACTAAGATTGCAAATAATAATTAGAAGATCTGAACTTGTAATAGTCAAATACAGAACTTCTAATTTTTAAATACAAATTACTATTGCAAATTATAACTTGAAGATCTGAACTTGTAATTGTCAAATACAGAACTTCTAATTATTAAATACAAGTTATTAGTGCAAATTATAACTAGAAGATCTGAACTTGTAATTGTCAAATACAGAACTTAAAATTGATAGCTTCTAATTATTATTGCAAATTATAACTTGAAGATCTGAACTTGTAATAGTGAATTACAGAACTTAGATTTGCTAAATTCAAATTACTATTTCAAATTATAACTTGAAGATCTGAACTTGTAATTGTCAAATGCAGAACTTAAAATTAATAGCTTAAAATTATAATTCAATTTATAACTTGAAGATCTGAACTTGTAATAGTCAAATACAGAACTTCTAATTGTTAAATACAAATTATTAGTGCAAATTATAACTTGAAGATCTGAACTTGAAATTGTCAAATACACAACTTCTAATTATTAAATACAAATTATTATTGCAAATTATAACTTGAAGATCTGAACTTGTAATTGTCAAATACAGAACTTCTAATTATTAAATACAAGTTATTAGTGCAAATTATAACTAGAAGATCTGAACTTGTAATTGTCAAATACAGAACTTAAAATTGATAGCTTCTAATTATTATTGCAAATTATAACTTGAAGATCTGAACTTGTAATAGTGAATTACAGAACTTAGATTTGCTAAATTCAAATTACTATTTCAAATTATAACTTGAAGATCTGAACTTGTAATTGTCAAATGCAGAACTTAAAATTGATAGCTTAAAATTATAATTCAATTTATAACTTGAAGATCTGAACTTGTAATAGTCAAATACAGAACTTCTAATTGTTAAATACAAATTATTAGTGCAAATTATAACTTGAAGATCTGAACTTGAAATTGTCAAATACACAACTTCTAATTATTAAATACAAATTATTAGTGCAAATTATAACTTGAAGATCTGAACTTGTAATTGTCAAATACAGAACTTAAAATTGATAGCTTCTAATTATTATTTCAAATTATAACTTGAAGATCTGAACTTGTAATAGTGAATTACAGTACTTAGATTTGTTAAATTCAAATTATTACTTCAAATTATAACTTGAAGATCTGAACTAGTAATTGTCAAATACAGAACTTAAAATTGATAGCTTCTAATTATTATTGCAAATTATAACTTGAAGATCTGAACTTGTAATTGTCAAATACAGAACTTATAATTGATAGCTTTTAATTATTATTTCAAATTATAACTTGAAGATCTGAACTTGTAATTGTCAAATACAGAACTTCTAATTATTAAATACAAATTATTAGTGCAAATTATAACTTGAAGATCTGAACTTGTAATTGTAAAATACAGAACTTAAAATTGATAGCTTCTAATTATTATTGCAAATTATAACTTGAAGATCTGAACTTGTAATAGTGAATCACAGAACTTAGATTTGTTAAATTCAAATTATTATTTCAAATTATAACTTGAAGATCTGAACTAGTAATTGTCAAATACAGAACTTAAAATTGATAGCTTCTAATTATTTTTGTAAATTATAACTTGAAGATATGAACTTGTAATAGTGAATTACAGAACTTAGATTTGTTAAATTCAAATTATTATTTCAAATTACGACTTGAAGATCTGAACTAGTAATTGTCAAATACAGAACTTCTAATTGTTAAATACTAATTATTAGTGCAAATTCTAACTTGTAGATCTGAACTAGTAATTGACAAATACAGAACTTAAAATTGATAGCTTCTAATTATTATTGTAAATTATAACTTGAAGATCTGAACTTGTAATAGTGAATTACAGAACTTAGATTTGTCAAATTCAAATTATTATTTCTAATTATAACTTGAAGATCTGAACTAGTAATTATCAAATACAGAACTTAAAATTGGTAGCTTCTAATTATTATTGCAAATTATAACTAGAAGATCTGAACTTGTAATTGTCAAATACAGAACTTCTAATTGTTAAATACAAATTATTAGTGCAAATTATAACTTGAAGATCTGAACTTGTAATTGTCAAATACAGAACTTAGATTTGTCAAATTCAAATTATTATTTCTAATTATAACTTGAAGATCTGAACTAGTAATTATCAAATACAGAACTTAAAATTGGTAGCTTCTAATTATTATTGCAAATTATAACTAGAAGATCTGAACTTGTAATTGTCAAATACAGAACTTCTAATTGTTAAATACAAATTATTAGTGCAAATTATAACTTGAAGATCTGAACTTGTAATTGTCAAATACAGAACTTAAAATTGATAGCTTCTAATTATTATTGTAAATTAGAACTTGAAGATCTGAACTTGTAATTGTCAAATGCAGAACTTCTAATTGATAGCTTCTGATTATTATTGCAAATTATAACTTGAAGATCTGAACTATTAATTGTCAAATACAGAACTTAAAATTGATAGCTTCTAATTATTATTGCAAATTATAACTTGCAGATCTGAACTTGTAATTGTCAAATACAGAACTTGAAATTGATAGCTTCTAATTGTTATTTCAAATTATAACATGAAGATCTGAACTTGTAATTGTCAAATACAGAACTTCTAATTGTTAAATACAAATTATTAGTGCAAATTATAACTTGTAGATCTGAACTTGTAATTGTCAAATACAGAACTTAAAATTGATAGCTTATTATTATTATTGTAAATTATAACTTGAAGATCTGAACTTGTAATAGTGAATTACAGAACTTAGATTTGTTAAATTCTAATTATTATTTCAAATTATAACTTGAAGATCTGAACTTGTAATTGTAAAAATACAGAACTTAAAATTGATAGCTTCTAATTATTATTTCAAATTATAACTTGAAGATCTGAACTTGTAATTGTCAAATACAGAACTTCAATTGTTAAATACAAATTATTAGTGCAAATTATAACTTGTAGATCTGAACTTGTAATTGTCAAAGACAGAACTTAAAATTGATAGCTTATAATTATTATTGTAAATTATAACTTGATGATCTGAACTTGTAATAGTGAATTATAGAACTTAGATTTGTTAAATTCAAATTATTATTTCAAATTATTACTTGAAGATCTGAACTAGTAATTGTCAAACACAGAACTTAAAATTGATAGCTTCTAATTATTATTGCTAATTATAACTTGAAGATCTGAACTTGTAATTGTCAAATGGAGAACTTAAAATAGAAAGCTTCTAATTATTATTGCAAATTATAACTTGAAGATCTGTACTAGTAATTGTCAAATACGCAACTTAAAATAGATAGCTTCTAATTATTATTTCAAATTATAACTTGTAGATCTGAACTAGTAATTGTCAAATACAGAACTTAAAATTGATAACTTCTAATTATTATTGCAAATTATAACTTGTAGATCTGAACTTGTAATAATGAATTACATAACTTAGATTAGTTAAATACAAATTATTTTTTCAAATTATAACTTGAAGATCTGAACTAGTAATTGTCAAATACAGAACTTAAAATTGTTAAACACAAATTATTAGTGCAAATTATAACTTGAAGATCTGAACTTGTAATTGTCAAATACAGAACTTAAAATTGATAGCTACTAATTATTATTGCAAATTATAACTTGAAGATCTGAACTTGTCATTGTCAAATACAGAACTTAAAATTGATAGCTTCTAATTATTATTGCAAATTATAACTTGAAGATCTGAACTTATAATTGTCAAATACAGAACTTATAATTGATAGCTTCTAATTATTATTTCAAATTATAACTTGAAGATCTGAACTTGTAATTGTCAAATACAGAACTTCCAATTGTTAAATACAAATTATTAGTGCAAATTATAACTGGAAGATCTGAACTTGTAATTGTAAAATACAGAACTTAAAATTGATAGCTTCTAATTATTATTGCAAATTATAACTTGAAGATCTGAACTTGTAATAGTGAATCACAGAACTTAGATTTGTTAAATTCAAATTATTATTTCAAATTATAACTTGAAGATCTGAACTAGTAATTGTCAAATACAGAACTTAAAATTGATAGCTTATAATTATTATTGTAAATTATAACTTGAAGATCTGAACTTGTAGTAGTGAATTATAGAACTTAGATTTGTTAAATTCAAATTATTATTTCAAATTATAACTTGAAGATCTGAACTAGAAATTGTCAAATACAGGACTTAAAATTGATAGCTTCTAATTATTATTGCAAATTATAACTTGAAGATCTGAACTTGTAATTGTCAAATACAGAACTTATAATTGATAGCTTCTAATTATTATTTCAAATTATAACTTGAAGATCTGAACTTGTAATTGTCAAATACAGAACTTCTAATTGTTAAATACAAATTATTAGTGCAAATTTTAACTTGAAGATCTGAACTTGCAATTGTAAAATAAAGAACTTAAAATTGATAGCTTCTAATTATTATTGCTAATTATAACTTGTAGATCTGAACTTGTAATAGTGAATCACAGAACTTAGATTTGTTAAATTCAAATTATTATTTCAAATTATAACTTGAAGATCTGAACTAGTAATTGTCAAATACAGAACTTAAAATTGATAGCTTATAATTATTATTGTAAATTATAACTTGAAGATCTGAACTTGTAATAGTGAATTATAGAACTTAGATTTGTTAAATTCAAATTATTATTTCAAATTATAACTTGAAGATCTGAACTAGTAATTGTCAAATACAGAACTTAAAATTGATAGCTTCTAATTATTATTGCAAATTATAACTTGAAGATCTGAACTTGTAATTGTCAAATACAGAACTTATAATTGATAGCTTCTAATTATTATTTCAAATTATAACTTGAAGATCTGAACTTGTAATTGTCAAATACAGAACTTCTAATTGTTAAATACAAATTATTAGTGCAAATTTTAACTTGAAGATCTGAACTTGTAATTGTAAAATACAGAACTTAAAATTGATAGCTTCTAATTATTATTGCTAATTATAACTTGAAGATCTGAACTTGTAATAGTGAATCACAGAACTTAGATTTGTTAAATTCAAATTATTATTTCAAATTATAACTTGAAGATCTGAACTAGTAATTGTCAAATACAGAACTTAAAATTGATAGCTTATAATTATTATTGTAAATTATAACTTGAAGATCTGAACTTGTAATAGTGAATTATAGAACTTAGATTTGTTAAATTCAAATTATTATTTCAAATTATAACTTGAAGATCTGAACTTGTAATTGTCAAATACAGAACTTCTAATTGTTAAATACAAATTATTATTTCAAATTATAACTTGAAAATCTGAACTTGTAATTGTCAAATACAGAACTTCAATTGTTAAATACAAATTATTAGTGCAAATTATAACTTGTAGATCTGAACTTGTAATTGTCAAAGACAGAACTTAAAATTGATAGCTTATAATTATTATTCTAAATTATAACTTGATGATCTGAACTTGTAATAGTGAATTACAGAACTTAGATTTGTTAAATTCAAATTATTATTTCAAATTATTACTTGAAGATCTGAACTAGTAATTGTCAAACACAGAACTTAAAATTGATAGCTTCTAATTATTATTGCAAATTATAACTTGAAGATCTGAACTTGTAATTGTCAAATGGAGAACTTAAAATAGAAAGCTTCTAATTATTATTGTAAATTATAACTTGAAGATCTGTACTAGTAATTGTCAAATACGCAACTTAAAATAGATAGCTTCTAATTATTATTTCAAATTATAACTTGTAGATCTGAACTAGTAATTGTCAAATACAGAACTTAAAATTGATAACTTCTAATTATTATTGCAAATTATAACTTGTAGATCTGAACTTGTAATAATGAATTACATAACTTAGATTAGTTAAATACAAATTATTTTTTCAAATTATAACTTGAAGATCTGAACTAGTAATTGTCAAATACAGAACTTAAAATTGTTAAACACAAATTATTAGTGCAAATTATAACTTGAAGATCTGAACTTGTAATTGTCAAATACAGAACTTAAAATTGATAGCTACTAATTATTATTGCAAATTATAACTTGAAGATCTGAACTTGTCATTGTCAAATACAGAACTTAAAATTGATAGCTTCTAATTATTATTGCAAATTATAACTTGAAGATCTGAACTTGTAATTGTCAAATACAGAACTTATAATTGATAGCTTCTAATTATTATTTCAAATTATAACTTGAAGATCTGAACTTGTAATTGTCAAATACAGAACTTCCAATTGTTAAATACAAATTATTAGTGAAAATTATAACTGGAAGATCTGAACTTGTAATTGTAAAATACAGAACTTAAAATTGATAGCTTCTAATTATTATTGCAAATTATAACTTGAAGATCTGAACTTGTAATAGTGAATCACAGAACTTAGATTTGTTAAATTCAAATTATTATTTCAAATTATAACTTGAAGATCTGAACTAGTAATTGTCAAATACAGAACTTAAAATTGATAGCTTATAATTATTATTGTAAATTATAACTTGAAGATCTGAACTTGTAATAGTGAATTATAGAACTTAGATTTGTTAAATTCAAATTATTATTTCAAATTATAACTTGAAGATCTGAACTAGAAATTGTCAAATACAGGACTTAAAATTGATAGCTTCTAATTATTATTGCAAATTATAACTTGAAGATCTGAACTTGTAATTGTCAAATACAGAACTTATAATTGATAGCTTCTAATTATTATTTCAAATTATAACTTGAAGATCTGAACTTGTAATTGTCAAATACAGAACTTCTAATTGTTAAATACAAATTATTAGTGCAAATTTTAACTTGAAGATCTGAACTTGTAATTGTAAAATAAAGAACTTAAAATTGATAGCTTCTAATTATTATTGCTAATTATAACTTGAAGATCTGAACTTGTAATAGTGAATCACAGAACTTAGATTTGTTAAATTCAAATTATTATTTCAAATTATAACATGAAGATCTGAACTAGTAATTGTCAAATACAGAACTTAAAATTGATAGCTTATAATTATTATTGTAAATTATAACTTGAAGATCTGAACTTGTAATAGTGAATTATAGAACTTAGATTTGTTAAATTCAAATTATTATTTCAAATTATAACTTGAAGATCTGAACTAGTAATTGTCAAATAGAGAACTTAAAATTGATAGCTTCTAATTATTATTGCAAATTATAACTTGAAGATCTGAACTTGTAATTGTCAAATACAGAACTTATAATTGATAGCTTCTAATTATTATTTCAAATTATAACTTGAAGATCTGAACTTGTAATTGTCAAATACAGAACTTCTAATTGTTAAATACAAATTATTAGTGCAAATTTTAACTTGAAGATCTGAACTTGTAATTGTAAAATACAGAACTTAAAATTGATAGCTTCTAATTATTATTGCTAATTATAACTTGAAGATCTGAACTTGTAATAGTGAATCACAGAACTTAGATTTGTTAAATTCAAATAATTATTTCAAATTATAACTTGAAGATCTGAACTAGTAATTGTCAAATACAGAACTTAAAATTGATAGCTTATAATTATTATTGTAAATTATAACTTGAAGATCTGAACTTGTAATAGTGAATTATAGAACTTAGATTTGTTAAATTCAAATTATTATTTCAAATTATAACTTGAAGATCTGAACTTGTAATTGTCAAATACAGAACTTCCAATTGTTAAATACAAATTATTAGTGCAAATTATAACTGGAAGATCTGAACTTGTAATTGTAAAATACAGAACTTAAAATTGATAGCTTCTAATTATTATTGCAAATTATAACTTGAAGATCTGAACTTGTAATAGTGAATCACAGAACTTAGATTTGTTAAATTCAAATTATTATTTCAAATTATAACTTGAAGATCTGAACTAGTAATTGTCAAATACAGAACTTAAAATTGATAGCTTATAATTATTATTGTAAATTATAACTTGAAGATCTGAACTTGTAGTAGTGAATTATAGAACTTAGATTTGTTAAATTCAAATTATTATTTCAAATTATAACTTGAAGATCTGAACTAGAAATTGTCAAATACAGGACTTAAAATTGATAGCTTCTAATTATTATTGCAAATTATAACTTGAAGATCTGAACTTGTAATTGTCAAATACAGAACTTATAATTGATAGCTTCTAATTATTA
Organism: Cantharis lateralis; assembly: GCA_963170105.1. Taxonomy (NCBI): domain Eukaryota; kingdom Metazoa; phylum Arthropoda; class Insecta; order Coleoptera; family Cantharidae; genus Cantharis; species Cantharis lateralis. The sequence continues at coordinate 24,634,610 of OY720628.1, forward strand.
TTTCAAATTATAACTTGAAGATCTGAACTTGTAATTGTCAAATACAGAACTTCTAATTGTTAAATACAAATTATTAGTGCAAATTTTAACTTGAAGATCTGAACTTGCAATTGTAAAATAAAGAACTTAAAATTGATAGCTTCTAATTATTATTGCTAATTATAACTTGTAGATCTGAACTTGTAATAGTGAATCACAGAACTTAGATTTGTTAAATTCAAATTATTATTTCAAATTATAACTTGAAGATCTGAACTAGTAATTGTCAAATACAGAACTTAAAATTGATAGCTTATAATTATTATTGTAAATTATAACTTGAAGATCTGAACTTGTAATAGTGAATTATAGAACTTAGATTTGTTAAATTCAAATTATTATTTCAAATTATAACTTGAAGATCTGAACTAGTAATTGTCAAATACAGAACTTAAAATTGATAGCTTCTAATTATTATTGCAAATTATAACTTGAAGATCTGAACTTGTAATTGTCAAATACAGAACTTATAATTGATAGCTTCTAATTATTATTTCAAATTATAACTTGAAGATCTGAACTTGTAATTGTCAAATACAGAACTTCTAATTGTTAAATACAAATTATTAGTGCAAATTTTAACTTGAAGATCTGAACTTGTAATTGTAAAATACAGAACTTAAAATTGATAGCTTCTAATTATTATTGCTAATTATAACTTGAAGATCTGAACTTGTAATAGTGAATCACAGAACTTAGATTTGTTAAATTCAAATTATTATTTCAAATTATAACTTGAAGATCTGAACTAGTAATTGTCAAATACAGAACTTAAAATTGATAGCTTATAATTATTATTGTAAATTATAACTTGAAGATCTGAACTTGTAATAGTGAATTATAGAACTTAGATTTGTTAAATTCAAATTATTATTTCAAATTATAACTTGAAGATCTGAACTTGTAATTGTCAAATACAGAACTTCTAATTGTTAAATACAAATTATTATTTCAAATTATAACTTGAAAATCTGAACTTGTAATTGTCAAATACAGAACTTCAATTGTTAAATACAAATTATTAGTGCAAATTATAACTTGTAGATCTGAACTTGTAATTGTCAAAGACAGAACTTAAAATTGATAGCTTATAATTATTATTCTAAATTATAACTTGATGATCTGAACTTGTAATAGTGAATTACAGAACTTAGATTTGTTAAATTCAAATTATTATTTCAAATTATTACTTGAAGATCTGAACTAGTAATTGTCAAACACAGAACTTAAAATTGATAGCTTCTAATTATTATTGCAAATTATAACTTGAAGATCTGAACTTGTAATTGTCAAATGGAGAACTTAAAATAGAAAGCTTCTAATTATTATTGTAAATTATAACTTGAAGATCTGTACTAGTAATTGTCAAATACGCAACTTAAAATAGATAGCTTCTAATTATTATTTCAAATTATAACTTGTAGATCTGAACTAGTAATTGTCAAATACAGAACTTAAAATTGATAACTTCTAATTATTATTGCAAATTATAACTTGTAGATCTGAACTTGTAATAATGAATTACATAACTTAGATTAGTTAAATACAAATTATTTTTTCAAATTATAACTTGAAGATCTGAACTAGTAATTGTCAAATACAGAACTTAAAATTGTTAAACACAAATTATTAGTGCAAATTATAACTTGAAGATCTGAACTTGTAATTGTCAAATACAGAACTTAAAATTGATAGCTACTAATTATTATTGCAAATTATAACTTGAAGATCTGAACTTGTCATTGTCAAATACAGAACTTAAAATTGATAGCTTCTAATTATTATTGCAAATTATAACTTGAAGATCTGAACTTGTAATTGTCAAATACAGAACTTATAATTGATAGCTTCTAATTATTATTTCAAATTATAACTTGAAGATCTGAACTTGTAATTGTCAAATACAGAACTTCCAATTGTTAAATACAAATTATTAGTGAAAATTATAACTGGAAGATCTGAACTTGTAATTGTAAAATACAGAACTTAAAATTGATAGCTTCTAATTATTATTGCAAATTATAACTTGAAGATCTGAACTTGTAATAGTGAATCACAGAACTTAGATTTGTTAAATTCAAATTATTATTTCAAATTATAACTTGAAGATCTGAACTAGTAATTGTCAAATACAGAACTTAAAATTGATAGCTTATAATTATTATTGTAAATTATAACTTGAAGATCTGAACTTGTAATAGTGAATTATAGAACTTAGATTTGTTAAATTCAAATTATTATTTCAAATTATAACTTGAAGATCTGAACTAGAAATTGTCAAATACAGGACTTAAAATTGATAGCTTCTAATTATTATTGCAAATTATAACTTGAAGATCTGAACTTGTAATTGTCAAATACAGAACTTATAATTGATAGCTTCTAATTATTATTTCAAATTATAACTTGAAGATCTGAACTTGTAATTGTCAAATACAGAACTTCTAATTGTTAAATACAAATTATTAGTGCAAATTTTAACTTGAAGATCTGAACTTGTAATTGTAAAATAAAGAACTTAAAATTGATAGCTTCTAATTATTATTGCTAATTATAACTTGAAGATCTGAACTTGTAATAGTGAATCACAGAACTTAGATTTGTTAAATTCAAATTATTATTTCAAATTATAACATGAAGATCTGAACTAGTAATTGTCAAATACAGAACTTAAAATTGATAGCTTATAATTATTATTGTAAATTATAACTTGAAGATCTGAACTTGTAATAGTGAATTATAGAACTTAGATTTGTTAAATTCAAATTATTATTTCAAATTATAACTTGAAGATCTGAACTAGTAATTGTCAAATAGAGAACTTAAAATTGATAGCTTCTAATTATTATTGCAAATTATAACTTGAAGATCTGAACTTGTAATTGTCAAATACAGAACTTATAATTGATAGCTTCTAATTATTATTTCAAATTATAACTTGAAGATCTGAACTTGTAATTGTCAAATACAGAACTTCTAATTGTTAAATACAAATTATTAGTGCAAATTTTAACTTGAAGATCTGAACTTGTAATTGTAAAATACAGAACTTAAAATTGATAGCTTCTAATTATTATTGCTAATTATAACTTGAAGATCTGAACTTGTAATAGTGAATCACAGAACTTAGATTTGTTAAATTCAAATAATTATTTCAAATTATAACTTGAAGATCTGAACTAGTAATTGTCAAATACAGAACTTAAAATTGATAGCTTATAATTATTATTGTAAATTATAACTTGAAGATCTGAACTTGTAATAGTGAATTATAGAACTTAGATTTGTTAAATTCAAATTATTATTTCAATTTATAACTTGAAGATCTGAACTTGTAATTGTCAAATACAGAACTTCTAATTGTTAAATACAAATTATTATTTCAAATTATAACTTGAAAATCTGAACTAGTAATTGTCAAATATAGAACTTAAAATTGATAGCTTATAATTATTATTGTAAATTATAACTTGAAGATCTGAACTTGTAATAGTGAATTACAGAACTTAGATTTGTTAAATTCAAATTATTATTTTAAATTATAACTTGAAGATCTGAACTTGTAATTGTCAAATACAGAACTTCTAATTATTAAATACAAATTATTAGTGCAAATTTATAACTTGAAGATCTGAACTTGTAATTGTCAAATACAGAACTTAAAATTGATAGCTTCTAATTATTATTGCAAATTATAACTTGAAGATCTGAACTGAAGAAACTGAATTACAGAACTTAGATTTGTTAAATTCAAATTATTATTTCAAATTATAACTTGAAGATCTGAACTTGTAATTGTCAAATACAGAACTTCTAATTATTAAATACAAATTACTAGTGCAAATTATAACTTGAAGATCTGAACTTGTAATAGATAAATACAGAACTTCGAATTGTTAAATTCAAACTAAGATTGCAAATAATAATTTGAAGATCTGAACTTGTAATAGTCAAATACTGAACTTCTAATTTTTAAATACAAATTATTATTGCAAATTATAACTTGAAGATCTGAACTTGTAATTGTCAAATACAGATGTTCTAATTATTAAATACAAGTTATTATTTCAAATTATAACTTGAAGATCTGAACTTGTAATTGTTAAATACTGAACTTAAAATTGATAGCTTCTAATTATTATTGCAAATTATAATTTGAAGATCTGAACTTGTAATAGTCAAATACAGAACTTAAAATTGTTAAATACAAATTATTAGTGCAAATTATAACTTGAAGATCTGAACTTGTAATTGTCAAATACAGAACTTAAAATTGATAGCTACTAATTATTATTGCAAATTATAACTTGAAGATCTGAACTTGTAATAGTGAATTACAGAACTTAGGTTTGTTAAATTCAAATTATTATTTCAAATTATAACTTGAAGTTCTGAACTAGTAATTGTCAAATACAGAATTTAAAATTGATAGCTTATAATTATTATTGTAAATTATAACTTGAAGATCTGAACTTGTAATAGTGAATTACAGAACTTAGATTTGTTAAATTCAAATTATTATTTCAAATTAAAACTTAAAGATCTGAACTTGTAATTGTCAAATACAGAACTTCTAATTGTTAAATACAAATTATTATTTCAAATTATAACTTGAAAATCTGAACTAGTAATTGTCAAATATAGAACTTAAAATTGATAGCTTATAATTATTATTGTAAATTATAACTTGAAGATCTGAACTTGTAATAGTGAATTACAGAACTTAGATTTGTTAAATTCAAATTATTATTTTAAATTATAACTTGAAGATCTGAACTTGTAATTGTCAAATACAGAACTTCTAATTATTAAATACAAATTATTAGTGCAAATTTATAACTTGAAGATCTGAACTTGTAATTGTCAAATACAGAACTTAAAATTGATAGCTTCTAATTATTATTGCAAATTATAACTTGAAGATCTGAACTGAAGAAACTGAATTACAGAACTTAGATTTGTTAAATTCAAATTATTATTTCAAATTATAACTTGAAGATCTGAACTTGTAATTGTCAAATACAGAACTTCTAATTATTAAATACAAATTACTAGTGCAAATTATAACTTGAAGATCTGAACTTGTAATAGATAAATACAGAACTTCGAATTGTTAAATTCAAACTAAGATTGCAAATAATAATTTGAAGATCTGAACTTGTAATAGTCAAATACTGAACTTCTAATTTTTAAATACAAATTATTATTGCAAATTATAACTTGAAGATCTGAACTTGTAATTGTCAAATACAGATGTTCTAATTATTAAATACAAGTTATTATTTCAAATTATAACTTGAAGATCTGAACTTGTAATTGTTAAATACAGAACTTAAAATTGATAGCTTCTAATTATTATTGCAAATTATAATTTGAAGTTCTGAACTTGTAATAGTCAAATACAGAACTTAAAATTGTTAAATACAAATTATTAGTGCAAATTATAACTTGAAGATCTGAACTTGTAATTGTCAAATACAGAACTTAAAATTGATAGCTACTAATTATTATTGCAAATTATAACTTGAAGATCTGAACTTGTAATAGTGAATTACAGAACTTAGATTTGTTAAATTCAAATTATTATTTCAAATTATAACTTGAAGTTCTGAACTAGTAATTGTAAAATACAGAATTTAAAATTGATAGCTTATAATTATTATTGTAAATTATAACTTGAAGATCTGAACTTGTAATAGTGAATTACAGAACTTAGATTTGTTAAATTCAAATTATTATTTCAAATTAAAACTTAAAGATCTGAACTTGTAATTGTCAAATACAGAACTTAAAATTGATAGCTACTAATTATTATTGCAAATTATAACTTGAAGATCTGAACTTGTAATAGTGAATTACAGAACTTAGATTTGTTAAATTCAAATTATTATTTCAAATTATAACTAGAAGATCTGAACTAGTAATTGTCAAATACAGAACTTAAAATTGTTAAATACAAATTATTAGTGCAAATTATAACTTGAAGATCTGAACTTGTAATTGTCAAATACAGAACTTAAAATTGATAGCTTCTAATTATTATTGTAAATTATAACTTGAAGATCTGAACTTGTAATAGTGAATTACAGAACTTAGATTTGTTAAATTCAAATTATTATTTCAAATTATAACTTGAAGATCTGAACTAGTAATTGTCAAATACAGAACTTAAAATTGATAGCTTATAATTATAATTCAAATTATAACTTGAAGATCTGAGCTTGTAATTGTCAAATACAGAACTTAAAATTGATAGCTTCTAATTATTATTGCAAATAATAACTTGAAGATCTGAACTTGTAATTGTCAAATACAGAACTTCGAATTGTTAAATACAAATTATTAGTGCAAATTATAACTTGAAGATCTGAACTTGTAATAGATAAATACAGAACTTCGAATTGTTAAATTCAAACTAAGATTGCAAATAATAATTTGAAGATCTGAACTTGTAATAGTCAAATACAGAACTTCTAATTTTTAAATACAAATTATTATTGCAAATTATAACTTGAAGATCTGAACTTGTAATTGTCAAATACAGATGTTCTAATTATTAAATACAAGTTATTATTTCAAATTATAACTTGAAGATTTGAACTTGTAATTGTTAAATACAGAACTTAAAATTGATAGCTTCTAATTATTATTGCAAATTATATTTTGAAGATCTGAACTTGTAATAGACAAATACGCAACTTAGCATTGTTAAAAACAAATTGTGATTGCAAATTATAACTTGAAGATCTGAACCTGTAATAGTCAAATACAGAACTTAAAATTGTTAAATACAAATTATTAGTGCAAATTATAACTTGAAGATCTGAACTTGTAATTGTCAAATACAGAACTTAATATTGATAGCTACTAATTATTATTGCAAATTATAACTTGATGATCTGAACTTGTAATAGTGAATTACAGAACTTAGATTTGTTAAATTCAAATTATTATTTCAAATTATAACTTGAAGATCTGAACTAGTAATTGTCAAATACAGAATTTAAATTTGATAGCTTATAATTATTATTGTAAATTATAACTTGAAGATCTGAACTTGTAATAGTGAATTACAGAACTTAGATTTGTTAAATTCAAATTATTATTTCAAATTAAAACTTAAAGATCTGAACTTGTAATTGTCAAATACAGAACTTAAAATTGATGGCTTCTAATTATTATTGCAAATTATAACTTGAAGATCTGAACTTGTAATAGTGAATTACAGAACTTAGATTTGTTAAATTCAAATTATTATTTCAAATTATAACTTGAAGATCTGAACTAGTAATTGTCAAATACAGAACTTAAAATTGTTAAATACAAATTATTAGTGCAAATTATAACTTGAAGATCTGAACTTGAAATTGTCAAATACAGAACTTAAAATTGATAGCTTCTAATTATTATTGTAAATTATAACTTGAAGATCTGAACTTGTAATAGTGAATTACAGAACTTAGATTTGTTAAATTCAAATTATTATTTCAAATTATAACTTGAAGATCTGAACTAGTAATTGTCAAATACAGAACTTAAAATTGATAGCTTATAATTATAATTCAAATTATAACTTGAAGATCTGAGCTTGTAATTGTCAAATACAGAACTTAAAATTGATAGCTTCTAAGTATTATTGCAAATAATAACTTGAAGATCTGAACTTGTAATAGTCAAATACAGAACTTCGAATTGTTAAATACAAATTATTAGTGCAAATTATAACTTGAAGATCTGAACTTGTAATAGATAAATACAGAACTTCGAATTGTTAAATTCAAACTAAGATTGCAAATAATAATTTGAAGATCTGAACTTGTAATAGTCAAATACAGAACTTCTAATTTTTAAATACAAATTATTATTGCAAATTATAACTTGAAGATCTGAACTTGTAATTGTCAAATACAGATGTTCTAATTATTAAATACAAGTTATTATTTCAAATTATAACTTGAAGATTTGAACTTGTAATTGTTAAATACAGAACTTTAAATTGATAGCTTCTAATTATTATTGCAAATTATAATTTGAAGATCTGAACTTGTAATAGACAAATACGCAACTTAGCATTGTTAAATACAAATTGTGATTGCAAATTATAACTTGAAGATCTGAACCTGTAATAGGTAAATACTGAACTTCGAATTGTTAAATTCAAACTAAGATTGCAAATAATAATTTGAAGATCTGAACTTGTAATAGTCAAATACAGAACTTAAAATTGTTAAAAACAAATTATTAGTGCAAATTATAACTTGAAGATCTGAACTTGTAATTGTCAAATACAGAACTTAAAATTGATAGCTACTAATTATTATTGCAAATTATAACTTGAAGATCTGAACTTGTAATAGTGAATTACAGAACTTAGATTTGTTAAATTCAAATTATTATTTCAAATTATAACTTGAAGATCTGAACTAGTAATTGTCAAATACAGAATTTAAAATTGATAGCTTATAATTATTATTGTAAATTATAACTTGAAGATCTGAACTTGTAATAGTGAATTACAGAACTTAGATTTGTTAAATTCAAATTATTATTTCAAATTAAAACTTAAAGATCTGAACTTGTAATTGTCAAATACAGAACTTAAAATTGATAGCTTCTAATTATTATTGCAAATTATAACTTGAAGATCTGAACTTGTAATAGTGAATTACAGAACTTAGATTTGTTAAATTCAAATTATTATTTCAAATTATAACTTGAAGATCTGAACTAGTAATTGTCAAATACAGAACTTAAAATTGTTAAATACAAATTATTAGTGCAAATTATAACTTGTAGATCTGAACTTGAAATTGTCAAATACAGAACTTAAAATTGATAGCTTCTAATTATTATTGTAAATTATAACTTGAAGATCTGAACTTGTAATAGTGAATTACAGAACTTAGATTTGTTAAATTCAAATTATTATTTCAAATTATAACTTGAAGATCTGAACTAGTAATTGTCAAATACAGAAGTTAAAATTGATAGCTTATAATTATAATTCAAATTATAACTTGAAGATCTGAGCTTGTAATTGTCAAATACAGAACTTAAAATTGATAGCTTCTAATTATTATTGCAAATAATAACTTGAAGATCTGAACTTGTAATAGTCAAATACAGAACTTCGAATTGTTAAATACAAATTATTAGTGCAAATTATAACTTGAAGATCTGAACTTGTAATAGTGAATTACAGAACTTAGATTTGTTAAATTCAAATTATTATTTCAAATTATAACTTGAAGATCTGAACTAGTAATTGTCAAATACAGAACTTAAAATTGTTAAATACAAATTATTAGTGCAAATTATAACTTGAAGATCTGAACTTGTAATTGTCAAATACAGAACTTAAAATTGATAGCTTCTAATTATTATTGTAAATTATAACTTGAAGATCTGAACTTGTAATAGTGAATTACAGAACTTAGATTTGTTAAATTCAAATTATTATTTCAAATTATAACTTGAAGATCTGAACTTGTAATTGTCAAATACAGAACTTCTAATTATTAAATACAAGTTATTAGTGCAAATTATAACTAGAAGATCTGAACTTGTAATTGTCAAATACAGAACTTAAAATTGATAGCTTCTAATTATTATTGCAAATTATAACTTGAAGATCTGAACTTGTAATAGTGAATTACAGAACTTAGATTTGTTAAATTCAAATTAATATTTCAAATTATAACTTGAAGATCTGAACTAGTAATTGTCAAATAGAGAACTTAAAATTGATAGCTTATAATTATTATTGTAAATTATAACTTGAAGATCTGAACTTGTAATTGTTAAATACAGAACTTAAAATTGATAGCTTCGAATTATTATTGAAAATTATAATTTGAAGATCTGAACTTGTAATAGACAAATACGCAACTTAGCATTGTTAACAACAAATTGTGATTGCACATTATAACTTGAAGATCTGAACCTGTAATAGGTAAATATAGAACTTCGAATTGTTAAATTCAAACTAAGATTGCAAATAATAATTTGAAGATCTGAACTTGTAATAGTCAAATACAGAACTTCTAATTGTTAAATACAAATTATTAGTGCAAATTATAACTTGAAGATTAGAACTTGTAATAGTCAAATACAGAACTTCTAATTGTTAAATACAAATTATTAGTGCAAATTATAACTTGAAGATTAGAACTTCTAATTGTTAAATACAAATTATTATTTCAAATTATAATTTGAAGATCTGAACTTGTAATAGACAAATACGCAAATTAGCATTGTTAAATACAAATTATGATTGCAAATTATAACTTGAAGATCTGAACTTGTAATTGTCAAATACAGAACTTCTAATTGTTAAATACAAATTATTAGTACAAATTATAACTTGAAGATCTGAACTTGTAATTGTCAAATACAGAACTTAAAATTGATAACTTCTAATTATTATTGCAAATTATAACTTGTAGATCTGAACTTGTAATAATGAATTACATAACTTAGATTAGTTAAATACAAATTATAACTTGAAGATCTGAACCTGTAATTGTCAAATACAGAACTTCTAATTGTTAAATACAAATTATTAGTGCAAATTATAACTTGAAGATCTGAACCTGTAATAGGTAAATACAGAACTTCGAATTGTTAAATTCAAACTAAGATTGCAAATAATAATTTGAAGATCTGAACTTGTAATAGTCAAATACAGAATTTTCTAATTGTTCAATACAAATTATTAGTGCAAATTATAACTTGAAGATCTGAACTTGTAATTGTCAGATACAGAACTTAAAATTGATAGCTTCTAATTATTATTGCAAATTATAACTTGAAGATCTGAACTTGTAATAGTGAATTACAGAACTTAGATTTGTAAAATGCAAATTATTATTTCAAATTATAATTTGAAGATCTGAACTTGTAATAGACAAATACGCAACTTAGCATTGTTAAATACAAATTATGATTGCAAATTATAACTAGAAGATCTGAACTTGTAATTGTCAAATACAGAACTTCTAATTGTTAAATACAAATTATTAGTACAAATTATAACTTGAAGATCTGAACTTGTAATTGTCAAATACAGAACTTAAAATTGATAACTTCTAATTATTATTGCAAATTATAACTTGTAGATCTGAACTTGTAATAATGAATTACATAACTCAGATTAGTTAAATACAAATTATTATTTCAAATTATAACTTGAAGATCTGAACTAGTAATTGTCAAATACAGAACTTAAAATTGTTAAACACAAATTATTAGTGCAAATTATAACTTGAAGATCTGAACTTGTAATTGTCAAATACAGAACTTAAAATTGATAGCTACTAATTATTATTGCAAATTATAACTTGAAGATCTGAACTTCTAATAGTGAATTACAGAATTTAGATTTGTTAAATTCAAATTATTAGTTCAAATTATAACTTGAAGATCTGAACTAGTAATTGTCAAATTCAGAACTTAAAATTGTTAAACACAAATTATTAGTGAAAATTATAACTTGAAGATCTGAACTTGTAATTGTCAAATTCAGAACTTAAAATTGATAGCTTTTAATTATTATTGCAAATTATAACTTGAAGATCTGAACTTGTAATAGGTAAATACAGAACTTCGAATTGTTAAATTCAAACTAAGATTGCAAATAATAATTTGAAGATCTGAACTTGTAATAGTCAAATACAGAATTTTCTAATTGTTCAATACAAATTATTAGTGCAAATTATAACTTGAAGATCTGAACTTGTAATTGTCAAATACAGAACTTAAAATTGATAGCTTCTAATTATTATTGCAAATTATAACTTGAAGATCTGAACTTGTAATAGTGAATTACAGAACTTAGATTTGTAAAATGCAAATTATTATTTCAAATTATAATTTGAAGATCTGAACTTGTAATAGACAAATACGCAACTTAGCATTGTTAAATACAAATTATGATTGCAAATTATAACTTGAAGATCTGAACTTGTAATTGTCAAATACAGAACTTCTAATTGTTAAATACAAATTATTAGTACAAATTATAACTTGAAGATCTGAACTTGTAATTGTCAAATACAGAACTTAAAATTGATAACTTCTAATTATTATTGCAAATTATAACTTGAAGATCTGAACTTGTAATTGTCAAATACAGAACTTAGAATTCATAACTTCAAATTATGATTGCAAATTATAACTTGAAGATCTGAACTTGTATTAGTCAAATACAGAACTTAGAATTGGGAAATTCAAATTATGATTGCAAATTATAACTTGAAGATCTGAACTTGTAATTGTAAAATACAGAACTTAGAATTCATAACTTCAAATTATGATTGTAAATAATAATTAGAAGATCTGAACTTGTAATAGTCAAATACAGAACTTCAAATTGTTAAATTCAAATTATTAGTGCAAATTATAACTTGAAGATCTGAACTTGTAATTGTCAAATACAGAACTTAAAATTGATAGCTACTAATTATTATTGCAAATTATAACTTGAAGATCTGAACTTCTAATAGTGAATTACAGAATTTAGATTTGTTAAATTCAAATTATTAGTTCAAATTATAACTTGAAGATCTGAACTAGTAATTGTCAAATTCAGAACTTAAAATTGTTAAACACAAATTATTAGTGAAAATTATAACTTGAAGATCTGAACTTGTAATTGTCAAATTCAGAACTTAAAATTGATAGCTTTTAATTATTATTGCAAATTATAACTTGAAGATCTGAACTTGTAATAGGTAAATACAGAACTTCGAATTGTTAAATTCAAACTAAGATTGCAAATAATAATTTGAAGATCTGAACTTGTAATAGTCAAATACAGAATTTTCTAATTGTTCAATACAAATTATTAGTGCAAATTATAACTTGAAGATCTGAACTTGTAATTGTCAAATACAGAACTTAAAATTGATAGCTTCTAATTATTATTGCAAATTATAACTTGAAGATCTGAACTTGTAATAGTGAATTACAGAACTTAGATTTGTAAAATGCAAATTATTATTTCAAATTATAATTTGAAGATCTGAACTTGTAATAGACAAATACGCAACTTAGCATTGTTAAATACAAATTATGATTGCAAATTATAACTTGAAGATCTGAACTTGTAATTGTCAAATACAGAACTTCTAATTGTTAAATACAAATTATTAGTACAAATTATAACTTGAAGATCTGAACTTGTAATTGTCAAATACAGAACTTAAAATTGATAACTTCTAATTATTATTGCAAATTATAACTTGAAGATCTGAACTTGTAATTGTCAAATACAGAACTTAGAATTCATAACTTCAAATTATGATTGCAAATTATAACTTGAAGATCTGAACTTGTATTAGTCAAATACAGAACTTAGAATTGGGAAATTCAAATTATGATTGCAAATTATAACTTGAAGATCTGAACTTGTAATTGTAAAATACAGAACTTAGAATTCATAACTTCAAATTATGATTGTAAATAATAATTAGAAGATCTGAACTTGTAATAGTCAAATACAGAACTTCAAATTGTTAAATTCAAATTATTAGTGCAAATTATAACTTGAAGATCTTAACTTGTAATTGTCAAATACAGCAGTTAGAATTCACAACTTCAAATTATGATTGCAAATTATAACTTGAAGATCTGAACTTGTAATTGTAAAATACAGAACTACGAATTCATAACTTCAAATTATGATTGTAAATAATAATTAGAAGATCTGAACTTGTAATAGTCAAATACAGAACTTCGAATTGTTAATTTCAAACTAAGACTGTAAATAATAATTTGAAGATCTGAACTTGTAATAGTCAAATACAGAACTACGAATTGTTAAATACAAATAATTAGTGCAAATTATAACTTGAAGATCTGAACTTGTAATTGTCAAATACAGAACTTGTAATTGATAGCTTATAATTATAATTGCAAATTATAAGTTGAAGATCTGAACTTGTTATAGGTAAATACAGAACTTCTAATTGTTAATTTCAAACTAAGATTGTAATTAATAATTTGAAGATCTGAACTTGTAATAGTCAAATATAGAACTTCGAATTGTTAAATACAAATTATTAGTGCAAATTATAACTTGAAGATCTGAATTTGTAATTGTCAAATACAGCACTTAGAATTCATAACTTCAAATTATGATTGCAAATTATAACTTGAAGATCTGAACTTGTAATTGTCAAATACAGAACTTAGAATTCATAACTTCTAATTATGATTGTAAATAATAAGTAGAAGATCTGAACTAGTAATAGTCAAATACAGAACTTCGAATTGTTAAATACAAATTATTAGTGCAAATTATAACTTGAAGATCTGAACTTGTCATTGTCAAATACAGAAGTTAGCATTGATAGCTTATAATTATAATTGCAAATTATAACTTGAAGATCTGAACATGTAATAAAGAATTACAGAACTTAGATTTGTTAAATCCTAATTATTATTTCTAATTATAACTTGAAGATCTGAACTTGTAATTGTCAAATACAGAACTTAGAATTCATAACTTCAAATTATGATTGCTAATTATAAATCGAAGATCTGAACTTGTAATTGTCAAATTCAGAACTTAAAATTGATAGCTTATAATTATAATTGCAAATTATAACTTGAAGATCTGAATTTGTAATAGGTAAATACAGAACTCGAATTGTTAATTTCAAACTAAAACTGTAAAAAATAATTTGAAGATCTGAACTTGTAATAGTCAAATACAGAACTACTAATTGTTAAATACAAATTATTAGTGCAAATTATATCTTGAAGATCTGAACTTGTAATTGTCAAATACAGAACTTAAAATTGAGAGCTTATATTTATAATTGCAAATTATAAGTTGAAGATCTTAACTTGAAATAGGTAAATACAGAACTTCGAATTGTTAATTGCAACTAAAATTGTAATTAATAATTTGAAGATCTGAACTTGTAATAGTCAAATACAGAACTACGAATTGTTAAATACAAATTATGATTGCAAATTATAACTTGAAGATCTGAACTTGTAATAGTCAAATAAAGAACTTAGAATTGATAGCTTATAATTATAATTGCTAATAATAACTTCAAGATCTGAACTTGTAATAGGTAAATACAGAACTTCGAATTGTTAATTTCAAACTAAGATTGTAAATAATAATTTGAAGAGCTGAACTTGTAATAGTCAAATACAGAACTTCGAATTGTTAAATACAAAATATTAGTGCAAATTATAACTTGAAGATCGGAACTTGTAATTGTCAAATACAGAACTTAGAATTCATAACTTCAAATTATGATTGCAAATTATAACTTGAAGATCTGAACTTGTAATTGTCAAATACAGAACTTAGAATTCATAACTTCAAATTATGATTGTAAATAATAATTAGAAGATCTGAACTTGTAATAGTCAAATACAGAACCTCAAATTGTTAAATTCAAATTATTAGTGCAAATTATAACTTGAAGATCTTAACTTGTAATTGTCAAATACAGCACTTAGAATTCACAACTTCAAATTATGATTGCAAATTATAACTTGAAGATCTGAACTTGTAATTGTAAAATACAGAACTACGAATTCATAACTTCAAATTATGATTGTAAATAATAATTAGAAGATCTGAACTTGTAATAGTCAAATGCAGAACTTCGAATTGTTAAATACAAATTATTAGTGCAAATTATAACTTGAAGTTCTGAACTTGTAATTGTCAAATACAGAACTTAGAATTCATAACTTCAAATTATGATTGCTAATTATAACTTGAAGATCTGAACTTGTAATAGTCAAATACAGAACTTAGAATTGGGAAATTCAAATTATGATTGCAAATTATAACTTGAAGATCTGAACTTGTAATAGTCAAATACAGAACTTAAAATTGATAGCTTATAATTATAATTGCAAATTATAACTTGAAGATCTGAATTTGTAATAGGTAAATATAGAACTTCGAATTGTTAATTTCAAACTAAGATTGTAAATAATAATTTGAAGTTCTGAACTTGTAATAGTCAAATACAGAACTTCGAATTGTTAAATACTAATTATTAGTGCAAATTATAACTTGAAGATCTGAACTTGTAATTGTCAAATACAGAACTTAAAATTGATAGCTTATAATTATAATTGCAAATTATAAGTTGAAGATCTGAACTTGTAATAGGTAAATACAGAACTTCGAATTGTTAATTTCAAACTAAGATTGTAATTAATAATTTGAAGATCTGAACTTGTAATAGTAAAATACATAACTTCAAATTGTTAAATACAAATTATTAGTGCAAATTATAACTTGAAGATCTGAACTTGTAATTGTCAAATACAGAACTTCGAATTGTTAAATACAAATTATTAGTGCAAATTATAACTTGAAGATCTGAACTTGTAATTGTCAAATACAGCACTTAGAATTCATAACTTCTAATTATGATTGCAATTTATAACTTGAAGATCTGAACTTGTAATTGTAAAATACAGAACTAAGAATTATACAATTCAAATTATGATTGTAAATAATAATTAGAAGATCTGAACTTGTAATAGTCAAATACAGAACTTCGAATTGTTAAATTCAAATTATTAGTGCAAATTATAACTTGAAGATCTGAACTTGTAATTGTCAAATACAGCACTTAGAATTCATAACTTCAAATTATGATTGCAAATTATAACTTGAAGATCTGAACTTGTAATTGTAAAATACAGAACTACGAATTCATAACTTCAAATTATGATTGTAAATAATAATTAGAAGATCTGAACTTGTAATAGTCAAATACAGAACTTCGAATTGTTAAATACAAATTATTAGTGCAAATTATAACTTGAAGTTCTGAACTTGTAATTGTCAAATACAGAACTTAGAATTCATAACTTCAAATTATGATTGCTAATTATAACTTGAAGATCTGAACTTGTAATAGTCAAATACAGAACTTAGAATTGGGAAATTCAAATTATGATTGCAAATTATAACTTGAAGATCTGAACTTGTAATTGTCAAATACAGAACTTAGAATTGATAGCTTATAATTATAATTGCAAATTATAACTTGAAGAACTGAACTTGTAATAGTGAATTACAGAACTTAGATTTGTTAAATACTAATTATTATTGCAAATTATAACTTGAAGATCTGAACTTGTAATAGTCAAATACAGAACTTAAAATTGATAGCTTAGAATTATGATTGCAAATTATAACTTGAAGATCTGAATTTGTAATAGGTAAATATATAACTTCGAATTGTTATTTTCAAACTAAGATTGTAAATAATAATTTTAAAGACCTGAACTTGTAATAGTCAAATACAGAACTTCGAATTGTTAAATACAAATTATTAGTGCAAATTATAACTTGTAAATCTGAACTTGTAATTGTCAAATACAGAACTTAAAATTGATAGCTTATAATTATAATTGCAAATTATAAGTTGAAGATCTGAACTTGTAATAGGTAAATGCAGAACTTCGAATTGGTAATTTCAAACTAAGATTGTAATTAATAATTTGAAGATCTGAACTTGTAATAGTCAAATACAGAACTTCGAATTGTTAAATACAAATTATTAGTGCAAATTATAACTTGAAGATCTGAACTTGTAATTGTCAAATACAGCACTTAGAATTCATAACATCTAATTATGATTGCAATTTATAACTTGAAGATCTGAACTTGTAATTGTAATATACAGAACTAAGAATTAATAAATTCAAATTATGATTGTAAATAATAATTAGAAGATCTGAACTTGTAATAGTCAAATACAGAACTTCGAATTGTTAATTTCAAACTAAGATTGTAATTAATAATTTGAAGATCTGAACTTGTAATAGTCAAATACAGAACTTCGAATTGTTAAATACAAATTATTAGTGCAAATTATAACTTGAAGATCTGAACTTGTAATTGTCAAATACAGCACTTACAATTCATAACTTCAAATTATGATTGCAATTTATAACTTGAAGATCTGAACTTGTAATTGTAAAATACAGAACTAAGAATTCATAACTTCAAATTATGATTGTAAATAATAATTAGAAGATCTGAACTTGTAATAGTCAAATACAGAACTTCGAATTGTTAAATACAAATTATTAGTGCAAATTATAACTTGAAGATCTGAACTTTCAATTGTCAACTACAGAACTTAGAATTCATAACTTCAAATTATGATTGCTAATAATAACTTGAAGATCTGACCTTGTAATAGTCAAATACAGAACTTAGAATTGTGAAATTACAATTATGATTGCAAATTATAACTTGAAGATCTGAACATGTAATAGTCAAATACAGAACTTAAAATTGATAGCTTATAATTATAATTGCTAATTATAACTAGAAGATCTGAATTTGTAATAAGTAAATACAGAACTTCGAATTGTTAATTTCAAACTAAGATTGTAAATAATAATTTGAAGATCTGAACTTGTAATAGTCAAATACAGAACTTCGAATTGTTAAATACAAATTATTAGTGCAAATTATAACATGAAGATCTGAACATGTAATTGTCAAATACAGAACTTAAAATTGATAGCTTATAATTATAATTGCAAATTATAAGTTGAAGATCTGAACTTGTAATAGGTAAATACAGAACTTCGAATTGTTAATTTCAAACTAAGATTGTAATTAATAATTTGAAGATCTGAACTTGTAATAGTCAAATACAGAACTTCGAATTGTTAAATACAAATTAATAGTGCAAATTATAACTTGAAGATCTGAACTTGTAATTATCAAATACAGCACTTGGAATTCATAACTTCAAATTATGATTGCAAATTATAACTTGAAGATCTTAACTTGTAATTGTCAAATACAGAACTTAGAATTCATAACTTCAAATTATGATTGTAAATAATAATTAGAAGATCTGAACTTGTAATAGTCAAATACAGAACTTCAAATTGTTAAATTCAAATTATTAGTGCAAATTATAACTTGAAGATCTGAACTTGTAATTGTCAAATACAGCACTTAGAATTCATAACTTCTAATTATGATTGCAAATTATAACTTGAAGATCTGAACTTGTAATTGTAAAATACAGAACTACGAATTCATAACTTCAAATTATGATTGTAAATAATAATTAGAAGATCTGAACTTGTAATAGTCAAATACAGAACTTCGAATTGTAAAATACAAATTATTAGTGCAAATTATAACTTGAAGTTCTGAACTTGTAATTGACAAATACAGAACTTAGAATTCATAACATCAAATTATGATTGCTAATTATAACTTGAAGATCTGAACTTGTAATAGTCAAATACAGAACTTAGAATTGGGAAATTCAAATTATGATTGCAAATTATAACTGGAAGATCTGAACTTTTAATAGTCAAATACAGAACATAAAATTGATAGCTTATAATTATAATTGCAAATTATAACTTGAAGATCTGGATTTGTAATAGGTAAATATAGAACTTCGAATTGTTAATTTCAAACTAAGATTGTAAATAATAATTTGAAGTTCTGAACTTGTAATAGTCAAATACAGAACTTCGAATTGTTAAATACAAATTATTAGTGCAAATTATAACTTGAAGATCTGAACTTGTAATTGTCAAATACAGAACTTAGAATTGATAGCTTATAATTATAATTGCAAATTATAACTTGAAGAACTGAACTTGTAATAGTGAATTACAGAACTTAGATTTGTTAAATACTAATTATTATTTCAAATTATAACTTGAAGATCTGACCTTGTAATAAGTAAATACAGAACTTCGAATTGTTAATTTCAAACTAAGATTGTAAATAATAATTTGAAGACCTGAACTTGTAATAGTCAAATACAGAACTTCGAATTGTTAAATACAAATTATTAGTGCAAATTATAACTTGTAAATCTGAACTTGTAATTGTTAAATACAGAACTTAAAATTGATAGCTTATAATTATAATTGCAAATTATAAGTTGAAGATCTGAACTTGTAATAGGTAAATGCAGAACTTCGAATTGTTAATTTCAAACTAAGATTGTAATTAATAATTTGAAGATCTGAACTTGTAATAGTCAAATACAGAACTTCGAATTGTTAAATACAAATTATTAGTGCAAATTATAACTTGAAGATCTGAACTTGTAATTGTCAAATACAGAACTTAGAATTCATAACTTCAAATTATGATTGCTAATTATAACTTGAAGATCTGACCTTATAATAGTCCAATACAGAACTTAGAATTGTGAAATTACAATTAAAATTGCAAATTATAACTTGAAGATCTGAACTAGTAATAGTCAAATACAGAACTTAAAATTGATAGCTTATAATTATAACTGCTAATTATAACTTGAAGATCTGAATTTGTAATAAGTAAATACAGAACTTCGAATTGTTAATTTCAAACTAAGATTGTAAATAATAATTTGAAGATCTGAACTTGTAATAGTCAAATACAGAACTTCGAATTGTTAAATACAAATTATTAGTGCAAATTATAACATGAAGATCTGAACATGTAATTGTCAAATACAGAACTTAAAATTGATAGCTTTAAATTATAATTGCAAATTATAAGTTGAAGATCTGAACTTGTAATAGGTAAATACAGAACTTCGAATTGTTAATTTCAAACTAAGATTGTTATTAATAATATGAAGATCTGAACTTGTAATAGTCAAATACAGAACTTCGAATTGTTAAATACAAATTATTAGTGCAAATTATAACTTGAAGAACTAAACTTGTAATTATCAAATACAGCACTTGGAATTCATAACTTCAAATTATGATTGCAAATTATAACTTGAAGATCTGAACTTGTAATTGTCAAATACAGAACTTAGAATTCATAACTTCAAATTATGATTGTAAATAATAATTAGAAGATCTGAACTTGTAAAAGTCAAATACAGAACTTCAAATTGTTAAATTCAAATTATTAGTGCAAATTATAACTTGAAGATCTGAACTTGTAATTGTCAAATACAGCACTTAGAATTCATAACTTCAAATTATGATTGCAAATTATAACTTGAAGATCTGAACTTGTAATTGTAAAATACAGAACTACGAATTCATAACTTCAAATTATGATTGTAAATAATAATTAGAAGATCTGAACTTGTAATAGTCAAATACAGAACTTCGAATTGTTAAATACAAATTATTAGTGCAAATTATAACTTGAAGTTCTGAACTTGTAATTGTCAAATACAGAACTTAGAATTCATAACTTCAAATTATGATTGATAATTATAACTTGAAGATCTGAACTTGTAATAGTCAAATACAGAACTTAGAATTGGGAAATTCAAATTATGATTGCAAATTATAACTTGAAGATCTGAACTTGTAATAGTCAAATACAGAACTTAAAATTGATAGCTTATAATTATAATTGCAAATTATACCTTGAAGATCTGAATTTGTAATAGGTAAATATAGAACTTCGAATTGTTAATTCCAAACTAAGATTGTAAATAATAATTTGAAGTTCTGAACTTGTAATAGTCAAATACAGAATTTCGAATTGTTAAATACAAATTATTAGTGCAAATTATAACTTGAAGATCTGAACTTGTAATTGTCAAATACAGAACTTAGAATTGATAGCTTATAATTATAATTGCAAATTATAACTTGAAGATCTGAACTTGTAATAGTCAATTACAGAACTACGAATTGTTAAATACAAATTATTAGTGCAAATTATAACTTGAAGATCTGAACTTGTAATTGTCAAATACAGCACTTAGAATTCATAACTACAAATTATGATTGCAAATTATAACTTGAAGATCTGAACTTGTAATTGTCAAATACAGAACTTAGAATTCATAACTTCAAATTATGATTGTAAATAATAATTAGAAGATCTGAACTTGTAATAGTCAAATACAGAACTTCGAATTGTTAAATACAAATTATTAGTGCAAATTATAACTTGAAGTTCTGAACTTGTAATTGTCAAATACAGAACTTAGAATTCATAACTTCAAATTATGATTGCTAATTATAACTTGAAGATCTGAACTTGTAATAGTCAAATACAGAACTTAGAATTGGGAAATTCAAATTATGATTGCAAATTATAACTAGAAGATCTGAACTTGTAATAGTCAAATACAGAACTTAAAATTGATAGCTTATAATTATAATTGCAAATTATAACTTGAAGATCTGAATTTGTAATAGGTAAATATAGAACTTCGAATTGTTAATTTCAAACTAAGATTGTAAATAATAATTCGAAGTTCTGAACTTGTAATAGTCAAATACAGAACTTCGAATTGTTAAATACAAATTATTAGTGCAAATTATAACTTGAAGATCTGAACTTGTAATTGTCAAATACAGAACTTAAAATTGATAGCTTATAATTATAATTGCAAATTATAAGTTGAAGATCTGAACTTGTAATAGGTAAATACAGAACTTCGAATTGTTAATTTCAAACTAAGATTGTAATTAATAATTTGAAGATCTGAACTTGTAATAGTCAAATACATACCTTCAAATTGTTAAATACAAATTATTAGTGCAAATTATAACTTGAAGATCTGAACTTGTAATTGTCAAATACAGAACTTAGAATTGATAGCTTATAATTATAATTGCAAATTATAACTTGAAGAACTGAACTTGTAATAGTGAATTACAGAACTTAGATTAGTTAAATACTAATTATTATTTCAAATTATAACTTGAAGATCTGAACTTGTAATAAGTAAATACAGAACTTCGAATTGTTAATTTCAAACTAAGATTGTAAATAATAATTTTAAAGACCTGAACTTGTAATAGTCAAATACAGAAGTTCGAATTGTTAAATACAAATTATTAGTGCAAATTATAACTTGTAAATCTGAACTTGTAATAGTCAAATACAGAACTTCGAATTGTTAAATACAAATTATTAGTGCAAATTATAACTTGAAGATCTGAACTTGTAATTGTCAAATACAGCACTTAGAATTCATAACTTCTAATTATGATTGCAATTTATAACTTGAAGATCTGAACTTGTAATTGTAAAATACAGAACTAAGAATTAATAAGTTCAAATTATGATTGTAAATAATAATTAGAAGATCTGAACTTGTAATAGTCAAATACAGAACTTCGAATTGTTAATTTCAAACTAAGATTGTAATTAATAATTTGAAGATCTGAACTTGTAATAGTCAAATACAGAACTGCGAATTGTTAAATACAAATTATTAGTGCAAATTATAACTTGAAGATCTGAACTTGTAATTGTCACATACAGCACTTAGAATTCATAACTTCAAATTATGATTGCAATTTATAACTTGCAGATCTGAACTTGTAATTGTAAAATACAGAACTAAGAATTCATAACTTCAAATTATGATTGTAAATAATAATTAGAAGATTTGAACTTGTAATAGTCAAATACAGAACTTCGAATTGTTAAATACAAATTATTAGTGCAAATTATAACATGAAGATCTGAACATGTATTTGTCAAATACAGAACTTAAAATTGATAGCTTATAATTATAATTGCAAATTATAAGTTGAAGATCTGAACTTGTAATAGGTAAATACAGAACTTCGAATTGTTAATTTCAAACTAAGATTGTAATTAATAATTTGAAGATCTGAACTTGTAATAGTCAAATACAGAACTTCGAATTGTTAAATACAAATTATTAGTGCAAATTATAACTTGAAGATCTGAACTTGTAATTATCAAATACAGCACTTGGAATTCATAACTTCAAATTATGATTGCAAATTATAACTAGAAGATCTCAACTTGTAATTGTCAAATACAGAACTTAGAATTCATAACTTCAAATTATGATTGTAAATAATAATTAGAAGATCTGAACTTGTAATAGTCAAATACAGAACTTCAAATTGTTAAATTCAAATTATTAGTGCAAATTATAACTTGAAGATCTGAACTTGTAATTGTCAAATACAGCACTTAGAATTCATAACTTCAAATTATGATTGCAAATTATAACTTGAAGATCTGAACTTGTAATTATAAAATACAGAACTACGAATTCATAACTTCAAATTATGATTGTAAATAATAATTAGAAGATCTGAACTTGTAATAGTCAAATACAGAACTTCGAATTGTTAAATACAAATTATTAGTGCAAATTATAACTTGATGTTCTGAACTTGTAATTGTCAAATACAGAACTTAGAATTCATAACTTCAAATTATGTTTGCTAATTATAACTTGAAGATCTGAACTTGTAATAGTCAAATACAGAACTTAGAATTGGGAAATTCAAATTATGATTGCAAATTATAACTTGAAGATCTGAACTTGTAATTGTCAAATACAGAACTTAGAATTGATAGCTTATAATTATAATTGCAAATTATAACTTGAAGAACTGAACTTGTAATAGTGAATTACAGAACTACGAATTGTTAAATACAAATTATTAGTGCAAATTATAACTTGAAGATCTGAACTTGTAATAGTCAAATACAGAACTTAAAATTGATAGCTTATAATTATGATTGCAAATTATAACTTGAAGATCTGAATTTGTAATAGGTAAATATAGAACTTCGAATTGGTAATTTCAAACTAAGATTGTAAATAATAATTTGAAGTTCTGAACTTGTAATAGTCAAATACAGAACTTCGAATTGTTAAATACAAATTATTAGTGCAAATTATAACTTGTAGATCTGAACTTGTAATTGTCAAATACAGAACTTAAAATTGATAGCTTATAATTATAATTGCAAATTATAAGTTGAAGATCTGAACTTGTAATAGGTAAATACAGAACTTCGAATTGTTAATTTCAAACTAAGATTGTAATTAATAATTTGAAGATCTGAACTTTTAATAGTCAAATACATAACTTCAAATTGTTAAATACAAATTATTAGTGCAAATTATAACTTGAAGATCTGAACTTGTAATTGTCAAATACAGAACTTAGAATTGATAGCTTATAATTATAATTGCAAATTATAACTTGAAGAACTGAACTTGTAATAGTGAATTACAGAACTTAGATTTGTTAAATACTAATTATTATTTCAAATTATAACTTGAAGATCTGAACTTGTAATAAGTAAATACAGAACTTCGAATTGTTAATTTCAAACTAAGATTGTAAATAATAATTTTAAAGACCTGAACTTGTAATAGTCAAATACAGAACTTCGAATTGTTAAATACAAATTATTAGTGCAAATTATAACTTGTAAATCTGAACTTGTAATTGTCAAATACAGAACTTAAAATTGATAGCTTATAATTATAATTGCAAATTATAAGTTGAAGATCTGAACTTGTAATAGGTAAATGCAGAACTTCGAATTGTTAATTTCAAACTAAGATTGTAATTAATAATTTGAAGATCTGAACTTGTAATAGTCAAATACAGAACTTCGAATTGTTAAATACAAATTATTAGTGCAAATTATAACTTGAAGATCTGAACTTGTAATTGTCAAATACAGCACTTAGAATTCATAACTTCTAATTATGATTGCAATTTATAACTTGAAGATCTGAACTTGTAATTGACAAATACAGAACTTAGAATTGATAGCTTATACTTATAATTGCAAATTATAACTTGAAGAACTGAACTTGTAATAGTGAATTACAGAACTTAGATTTGTTAAATACTAATTATTATTTCAAATTATAACTTGAAGATCTGAACTTGTAATAAGTATATACAGAACTTCGAATTGTTAATTTCAAACTAAGATTGTAAATAATAATTTGAAGATCTGAACTTGTAATAGTCAAATACAGAACTTCGAATTGTTAAATACAAATTATTAGTGCAAATTATAAAATGAAGATCTGAACATGTAATTGTCAAATACAGAACTTAAAATTGATAGCTTATAATTATAATTGCAAATTATAAGTTGAAGATCTGAACTTGTAATAGGTAAATACAGAACATCGAATTGTTAATTTCAAACTAAGATTGTAATTAATAATTGGAAGATCTGAACTTGTAATAGTCAAATACAGAACTTCGAATTGTTAAATACAAATTAATAGTGCAAATTATAACTTGAAGATCTGAACTTGTAATTATCAAATACAGCACTTGGAATTCATAACTTCAAATCATGATTGCAAATTATAACTTGAAGATCTGAACTTGTAATTGTCAAATACAGAACTCAGAATATGATTGTAAATAATAATTAGAAGATCTGAACTTGTAATAGTCAAATACAGAACTTCAAATTGCTAAATTCAAATTATTAGTGCAAATTTTAACTTGAAGATCTGAACTTGTAATTGTCAAATACAGCACTTAGAATTCATAACTTCAAATTATGATTGCAAATTATAACTTGAAGATCTGAACTTGTAATTGTAAAATACAGAACTACGAATTCATAACTTCAATTTATGATTGTAAATAATAATTAGAAGATCTGAACTTGTAATAGTCAAATACAGAACTTCGAATTATTAAATACAAATTATTAGTGCAAATTATAACTTGAAGTTCTGAACTTGTAATTGCCAAATACAGAACTTAGAATTCATAACATCAAATTATGATTGCTAATTATAACTTGAAGATCTGAACTTGTAATAGTCAAATACAGAACTTAGAATTGGGAAATTCAAATTATAATTGCAAATTATAACTTGAAGATCTGAACTTTTAATAGTCAAATACAGAACAAAAAATTGATAGCTCATAATTATAATTGCAAATTATAACTTGAAGATCTGGATTTGTAATAGGTAAATATAGAACTTCGAATTGTTAATTTCAAACTAAGATTGTAAATAATAATTTGAAGGTCTGAACTTGTAATAGTCAAATACAGAACTTCGAATTGTTAAATACAAATTATTAGTGCAAATTATAACTTGAAGATCTGAACTTGTAATTGTCAAATACAGAACTTAAAATTGATAGCTTATAATTATAATTGCAAATTATAAGTTGAAGATCTGAACTTGTAATAGGTAAATACAGAACTTCGAATTGTTAATTTCTAACTAAGATTGTAATTAATAATTTGAAGATCTGAACTTGAATAGTCAAATACATAACTTCTAATTGTTAAATACAAATTATTAGTGCAAATTATAACTTGAAGATCTGAACTTGTAATAGTCAAATACAGAACTTAAAATTGATAGCTTATAATTATGATTGCAAATTATAACTTGAAGATCTGAATTTGTAATAGGTAAATATAGAACTTCGAATTGTTAATTTCAAACTAAGATTGTAAATAATAATTTGAAGTTCTGAACTTGTAATAGTCAAATACAGAACTTCGAATTGTTAAATACAAATTATTAGTGCAAATTATAACTTGTAGATCTGAACTTGTAATTGTCAAATACAGAACTTAAAATTGATAGCTTATAATTATAATTGCAAATTATAAGTTGAAGATCTGAACTTGTAATAGGTAAATACAGAACTTCGAATTGTTAATTTCAAACTAAGATTGTAATTAATAATTTGAACATCTGAACTTGTAATAGTCAAATACATAACTTCAAATTGTTAAATACAAATTATTAGTGCAAATTATAACTTGAAGATCTGAACTTGTAATTGTCAAATACAGAACTTAGAATTGATAGCTTATAATTATAATTGCAAATTATAACTTGAAGAACTGAACTTGTAATAGTGAATTACAGAACTTAGATTTGTTAAATACTAATTATTATTGCAAATTATAACTTGAAGATCTGAACTTGTAATAGTCAAATACAGAACTTAAAATTGATAGCTTATAATTATGATTGCAAATTATAACTTGTAGATCTGAATTTGTAATAGGTAAATATAGAACTTCGAATTGTTAATTTCAAACTAAGATTGTAAATAATAATTTGAAGTTCTGAACTTGTAATAGTCAAATACAGAACTTCGAATTGTTAAATACAAATTATTAGTGCAAATTATAACTTGTAGATCTGAACTTGTAATTGTCAAATACAGAACTTAAAATTGATAGCTTATAATTATAATTGCAAATTATAAGTTGAAGATCTGAACTTGTAATAGTCAAATACATAACTTCAAATTGTTAAATACAAATTATTAGTGCAAATTATAACTTGAAGTTCTGAACTTGTAATTGTCAAATACAGAACTTAGAATTCATAACTTCAAATTATGATTGCTAATTATAACTTGAAGATCTGAACTTGTAATAGTCAAATACAGAACTTAGAATTGGGAAATTCAAATTATGATTGCAAATTATAACTTGAAGATCTGAACTTGTAATAGTCAAATACAGAACTTAAAATTGATAGCTTATAATTATAATTGCAAATTATAACTTGAAGATCTGAATTTGTAATAGGTAAATATAGAACTTCGAATTGTTAATTTCAAACTAAGATTGTAAATAATAATTCGAAGTTCTGAACTTGTAATAGTCAAATACAGAACTTCGAATTGTTAAATACAAATTATTAGTGCAAATTATAACTTGAAGATCTGAACTTGTAATTGTCAAATACAGAACTTAAAATTGATAGCTTATAATTATAATTGCAAATTATAAGTTGAAGATCTGAACTTGTAATAGGTAAATACAGAACTTCGAATTGTTAATTTCAAACTAAGATTGTAATTAATAATTTGAAGATCTGAACTTGTAATAGTCAAATACATACCTTCAAATTGTTAAATACAAATTATTAGTGCAAATTATAACTTGAAGATCTGAACTTGTAATTGTCAAATACAGAACTTAGAATTGATAGCTTATAATTATAATTGCAAGTTATAACTTGAAGAACTGAACTTGTAATAGTGAATTACAGAACTTAGATTAGTTAAATACTAATTATTATTTCAAATTATAACTTGAAGATCTGAACTTGTAATAAGTAAATACAGAACTTCGAATTGTTAATTTCAAACTAAGATTGTAAATAATAATTTTAAAGACCTGAACTTGTAATAGTCAAATACAGAAGTTCGAATTGTTAAATACAAATTATTAGTGCAAATTATAACTTGTAAATCTGAACTTGTAATAGTCAAATACATAACTTCAAATTGTTAAATACAAATTATTAGTGCAAATTATAACTTGAAGTTCTGAACTTGTAATTGTCAAATACAGAACTTAGAATTCATAACTTCAAATTATGATTGCTAATTATAACTTGAAGATCTGAACTTGTAATAGTCAAATACAGAACTTAGAATTGGGAAATTCAAATTATGATTGCAAATTATAACTTGAAGATCTGAACTTGTAATAGTCAAATACAGAACTTAAAATTGATAGCTTATAATTATAATTGCAAATTATAACTTGAAGATCTGAATTTGTAATAGGTAAATATAGAACTTCGAATTGTTAATTTCAAACTAAGATTGTAAATAATAATTCGAAGTTCTGAACTTGTAATAGTCAAATACAGAACTTCGAATTGTTAAATACAAATTATTAGTGCAAATTATAACTTGAAGATCTGAACTTGTAATTGTCAAATACAGAACTTAAAATTGATAGCTTATAATTATAATTGCAAATTATAAGTTGAAGATCTGAACTTGTAATAGGTAAATACAGAACTTCGAATTGTTAATTTCAAACTAAGATTGTAATTAATAATTTGAAGATCTGAACTTGTAATAGTCAAATACATACCTTCAAATTGTTAAATACAAATTATTAGTGCAAATTATAACTTGAAGATCTGAACTTGTAATTGTCAAATACAGAACTTAGAATTGATAGCTTATAATTATAATTGCAAATTATAACTTGAAGAACTGAACTTGTAATAGTGAATTACAGAACTTAGATTAGTTAAATACTAATTATTATTTCAAATTATAACTTGAAGATCTGAACTTGTAATAAGTAAATACAGAACTTCGAATTGTTAATTTCAAACTAAGATTGTAAATAATAATTTTAAAGACCTGAACTTGTAATAGTCAAATACAGAAGTTCGAATTGTTAAATACAAATTATTAGTGCAAATTATAACTTGTAAATCTGAACTTGTAATAGTCAAATACAGAACTTCGAATTGTTAAATACAAATTATTAGTGCAAATTATAACTTGAAGATCTGAACTTGTAATTGTCAAATACAGCACTTAGAATTCATAACTTCTAATTATGATTGCAATTTATAACTTGAAGATCTGAACTTGTAATTGTAAAATACAGAACTAAGAATTAATAAGTTCAAATTATGATTGTAAATAATAATTAGAAGATCTGAACTTGTAATAGTCAAATACAGAACTTCGAATTGTTAATTTCAAACTAAGATTGTAATTAATAATTTGAAGATCTGAACTTGTAATAGTCAAATACAGAACTGCGAATTGTTAAATACAAATTATTAGTGCAAATTATAACTTGAAGATCTGAACTTGTAATTGTCACATACAGCACTTAGAATTCATAACTTCAAATTATGATTGCAATTTATAACTTGCAGATCTGAACTTGTAATTGTAAAATACAGAACTAAGAATTCATAACTTCAAATTATGATTGTAAATAATAATTAGAAGATTTGAACTTGTAATAGTCAAATACAGAACTTCGAATTGTTAAATACAAATTATTAGTGCAAATTATAACATGAAGATCTGAACATGTATTTGTCAAATACAGAACTTAAAATTGATAGCTTATAATTATAATTGCAAATTATAAGTTGAAGATCTGAACTTGTAATAGGTAAATACAGAACTTCGAATTGTTAATTTCAAACTAAGATTGTAATTAATAATTTGAAGATCTGAACTTGTAATAGTCAAATACAGAACTTCGAATTGTTAAATACAAATTATTAGTGCAAATTATAACTTGAAGATCTGAACTTGTAATTATCAAATACAGCACTTGGAATTCATAACTTCAAATTATGATTGCAAATTATAACTAGAAGATCTCAACTTGTAATTGTCAAATACAGAACTTAGAATTCATAACTTCAAATTATGATTGTAAATAATAATTAGAAGATCTGAACTTGTAATAGTCAAATACAGAACTTCAAATTGTTAAATTCAAATTATTAGTGCAAATTATAACTTGAAGATCTGAACTTGTAATTGTCAAATACAGCACTTAGAATTCATAACTTCAAATTATGATTGCAAATTATAACTTGAAGATCTGAACTTGTAATTGTAAAATACAGAACTACGAATTCATAACTTCAAATTATGATTGTAAATAATAATTAGAAGATCTGAACTTGTAATAGTCAAATACAGAACTTCGAATTGTTAAATACAAATTATTAGTGCAAATTATAACTTGATGTTCTGAACTTGTAATTGTCAAATACAGAACTTAGAATTCATAACTTCAAATTATGTTTGCTAATTATAACTTGAAGATCTGAACTTGTAATAGTCAAATACAGAACTTAGAATTGGGAAATTCAAATTATGATTGCAAATTATAACTTGAAGATCTGAACTTGTAATTGTCAAATACAGAACTTAGAATTGATAGCTTATAATTATAATTGCAAATTATAACTTGAAGAACTGAACTTGTAATAGTGAATTACAGAACTACGAATTGTTAAATACAAATTATTAGTGCAAATTATAACTTGAAGATCTGAACTTGTAATAGTCAAATACAGAACTTAAAATTGATAGCTTATAATTATGATTGCAAATTATAACTTGAAGATCTGAATTTGTAATAGGTAAATATAGAACTTCGAATTGTTAATTTCAAACTAAGATTGTAAATAATAATTTGAAGTTCTGAACTTGTAATAGTCAAATACAGAACTTCGAATTGTTAAATACAAATTATTAGTGCAAATTATAACTTGTAGATCTGAACTTGTAATTGTCAAATACAGAACTTAAAATTGATAGCTTATAATTATAATTGCAAATTATAAGTTGAAGATCTGAACTTGTAATAGGTAAATACAGAACTTCGAATTGTTAATTTCAAACTAAGATTGTAATTAATAATTTGAAGATCTGAACTTTTAATAGTCAAATACATAACTTCAAATTGTTAAATACAAATTATTAGTGCAAATTATAACTTGAAGATCTGAACTTGTAATTGTCAAATACAGAACTTAGAATTGATAGCTTATAATTATAATTGCAAATTATAACTTGAAGAACTGAACTTGTAATAGTGAATTACAGAACTTAGATTTGTTAAATACTAATTATTATTTCAAATTATAACTTGAAGATCTGAACTTGTAATAAGTAAATACAGAACTTCGAATTGTTAATTTCAAACTAAGATTGTAAATAATAATTTTAAAGACCTGAACTTGTAATAGTCAAATACAGAACTTCGAATTGTTAAATACAAATTATTAGTGCAAATTATAACTTGTAAATCTGAACTTGTAATTGTCAAATACAGAACTTAAAATTGATAGCTTATAATTATAATTGCAAATTATAAGTTGAAGATCTGAACTTGTAATAGGTAAATGCAGAACTTCGAATTGTTAATTTCAAACTAAGATTGTAATTAATAATTTGAAGATCTGAACTTGTAATAGTCAAATACAGAACTTCGAATTGTTAAATACAAATTATTAGTGCAAATTATAACTTGAAGATCTGAACTTGTAATTGTCAAATACAGCACTTAGAATTCATAACTTCTAATTATGATTGCAATTTATAACTTGAAGATCTGAACTTGTAATTGTCAAATACAGAACTTAGAATTGATAGCTTATAATTATAATTGCAAATTATAACTTGAAGAACTGAACTTGTAATAGTGAATTACAGAACTTAGATTTGTTAAATACTAATTATTATTTCAAATTATAACTTGAAGATCTGAACTTGTAATAAGTAAATACAGAACTTCGAATTGTTAATTTCAAACTAAGATTGTAAATAATAATTTGAAGATCTGAACTTGTAATAGTCAAATACAGAACTTCGAATTGTTAAATACAAATTATTAGTGCAAATTATAAAATGTAGATCTGAACATGTAATTGTCAAATACAGAACTTAAAATTGATAGCTTATAATTATAATTGCAAATTATAAGTTGAAGATCTGAACTTGTAATAGGTAAATACAGAACATCGAATTGTTAATTTCAAACTAAGATTGTAATTAATAATTGGAAGATCTGAACTTGTAATAGTCAAATACAGAACTTCGAATTGTTAAATACAAATTAATAGTGCAAATTATAACTTGAAGATCTGAACTTGTAATTATCAAATACAGCACTTGGAATTCATAACTTCAAATCATGATTGCAAATTATAACTTGAAGATCTGAACTTGTAATTGTCAAATACAGAACTCAGAATTCATAACTTCAAATTATGATTGTAAATAATAATTAGAAGATCTGAACTTGTAATAGTCAAATACAGAACTTCAAATTGCTAAATTCAAATTATTAGTGCAAATTTTAACTTGAAGATCTGAACTTGTAGTTGTCAAATACAGCACTTAGAATTCATAACTTCAAATTATGATTGCAAATTATAACTTGAAGATCTGAACTTGTAATTGTAAAATACAGAACTACGAATTCATAACTTCAATTTATGATTGTAAATAATAATTAGAAGATCTGAACTTGTAATAGTCAAATACAGAACTTCGAATTATTAAATACAAATTATTAGTGCAAATTATAACTTGAAGTTCTGAACTTGTAATTGCCAAATACAGAACTTAGAATTCATAACATCAAATTATGATTGCTAATTATAACTTGAAGATCTGAACTTGTAATAGTCAAATACAGAACTTAGAATTGGGAAATTCAAATTATAATTGCAAATTATAACTTGAAGATCTGAACTTTTAATAGTCAAATACAGAACAAAAAATTGATAGCTCATAATTATAATTGCAAATTATAACTTGAAGATCTGGATTTGTAATAGGTAAATATAGAACTTCGAATTGTTAATTTCAAACTAAGATTGTAAATAATAATTTGAAGGTCTGAACTTGTAATAGTCAAATACAGAACTTCGAATTGTTAAATACAAATTATTAGTGCAAATTATAACTTGAAGATCTGAACTTGTAATTGTCAAATACAGAACTTAAAATTGATAGCTTATAATTATAATTGCAAATTATAAGTTGAAGATCTGAACTTGTAATAGGTAAATACAGAACTTCGAATTGTTAATTTCAAACTAAGATTGTAATTAATAATTTGAAGATCTGAACTTGAATAGTCAAATACATAACTTCTAATTGTTAAATACAAATTATTAGTGCAAATTATAACTTGAAGATCTGAACTTGTAATTGTCAAATACAGAACTTAGAATTGATAGCTTATAATTATAATTGCAAATTATAACTTGAAGAACTGAACTTGTAATAGTGAATTACAGAACTTAGATTTGTTAAATACTAATTATTATTGCAAATTATAACTTGAAGATCTGAACTTGTAATAAGTAAATACAGAACTTCGAATTGTTAATTTCAAACTAAGATTGTAAATAATAATTTGAAGACCTGTACTTGTAATAGTCAAATACAGAACTTCGAATTGTTAAATACAAATTATTAGTGCAAATTATAACGTGAAGATCTGAACTTGTAATTGTCAAATACAGCACTTAGAATTCATAACTTCTAATTATGATTGCAATTTATAACTTGAAGATCTGAACTTGTAATTGTAAAATACAGAACTAAGAATTAATAAATTCAAATTATGATTAAAAATAATAATTAGAAGATCTGAACTTGTAATAGTCAAATACAGAACTTCGAATTGTTAATTTCAAACTAAGATTGTAATTAATAATTTGAAGATCTGAACTTGTAATAGTCAAATACAGAACTTCAAATTGTTAAATTCTAATTATTAGTGCAAATTATAACTTGAAGATCTGAACTTGTAATTGTCAAATACAGCACTTAGAATTCATAACTTCAAATTATGATTCCAAATTATAACTTGAAGATCTGAACTTGTAATTGTAAAATACAGAACTACGAATTCATAACTTCAAATTATGATTGTAAATAATAATTAGAAGATCTGAACTTGTAATAGTCAAATACAGAACTTCGAATTGTTAAATACAAATTATTAGTGCAAATTATAACTTGATGTTCTGAACTTGTAATTGTCAAATACAGAACTTAGAATTCATAACTTCAAATTATGATTGCTAATTATAACTTGAAGATCTGAACTTGTAATAGTCAAATACAGAACTTAGAATTGGGAAATTCAAATTATGATTGCAAATTATAACTTGAAGATCTGAACTTGTAATTGTCAAATACAGAACTTAGAATTGATAGCTTATAATTATAATTTCAAATTATAACTTGAAGAACTGAACTTGTAATAGTGAATTACAGAACTTAGATTTGTTAAATACTAATTATTATTGCAAATTATAACTTGAAGATCTGAACTTGTAATAGTCAAATACAGAACTTAAAATTGATAGCTTATAATTATGATTGCAAATTATAACTTGAAGATCTGAATTTGTAATAGGTAAATATAGAACTTCGAATTGTTAATTTCAAACTAAGATTGTAAATAATAATTTGAAGTTCTGAACTTGTAATAGTCAAATACAGAACTTCGAATTGTTAAATACAAATTATTAGTGCAAATTATAACTTGTAGATCTGAACTTGTAATTGTCAAATACAGAACTTAAAATTGATAGCTTATAATTATAATTGCAAATTATAAGTTGAAGATCTGAACTTGTAATAGGTAAATACAGAACTTCGAATTGTTAATTTCAAACTAAGATTGTAATTAATAATTTGAACATCTGAACTTGTAATAGTCAAATACATAACTTCAAATTGTTAAATACAAATTATTAGTGCAAATTATAACTTGAAGATCTGAACTTGTAATTGTCAAATACAGAACTTAGAATTGATAGCTTATAATTATAATTGCAAATTATAACTTGAAGAACTGAACTTGTAATAGTGAATTACAGAACTTAGATTTGTTAAATACTAATTATTATTGCAAATTATAACTTGAAGATCTGAACTTGTAATAGTCAAATACAGAACTTAAAATTGATAGCTTATAATTAT
Source organism: Cantharis lateralis (assembly GCA_963170105.1). Lineage (NCBI taxonomy): Eukaryota > Metazoa > Arthropoda > Insecta > Coleoptera > Cantharidae > Cantharis > Cantharis lateralis. The sequence goes on from OY720628.1 coordinate 24,670,661, forward strand.
GATTGCAAATTATAACTTGTAGATCTGAATTTGTAATAGGTAAATATAGAACTTCGAATTGTTAATTTCAAACTAAGATTGTAAATAATAATTTGAAGTTCTGAACTTGTAATAGTCAAATACAGAACTTCGAATTGTTAAATACAAATTATTAGTGCAAATTATAACTTGTAGATCTGAACTTGTAATTGTCAAATACAGAACTTAAAATTGATAGCTTATAATTATAATTGCAAATTATAAGTTGAAGATCTGAACTTGTAATAGGTAAATACAGAACTTCGAATTGTTAATTTCAAACTAAGATTGTAATTAATAATTTGAACATCTGAACTTGTAATAGTCAAATACATAACTTCAAATTGTTAAATACAAATTATTAGTGCAAATTATAACTTGAAGATCTGAACTTGTAATTGTCAAATACAGAACTTAGAATTGATAGCTTATAATTATAATTGCAAATTATAACTTGAAGAACTGAACTTGTAATAGTGAATTACAGAACTTAGATTTGTTAAATACTAATTATTATTTCAAATTATAACTTGAAGATCTGAACTTGTAATAAGTAAATACAGAACTTCGAATTGTTAATTTCAAACTAAGATTGTAAATAATAATTTTAAAGACCTGAACTTGTAATAGTCAAATACAGAACTTCGAATTGTTAAATACAAATTATTAGTGCAAATTATAACTTGTAAATCTGAACTTGTAATTGTCAAATACAGAACTTAAAATTGATAGCTTATAATTATAATTGCAAATTATAAGTTGAAGATCTGAACTTGTAATAGGTAAATGCAGAACTTCGAATTGTTAATTTCAAACTAAGATTGTAATTAATAATTTGAAGATCTGAACTTGTAATAGTCAAATACAGAACTTCGAATTGTTAAATACAAATTATTAGTGCAAATTATAACTTGAAGATCTGAACTTGTAATTGTCAAATACAGCACTTAGAATTCATAACTTCTAATTATGATTGCAATTTATAACTTGAAGATCTGAACTTGTAATAGTGAATTACAGAACTTAGATTTGTTAAATACTAATTATTATTTCAAATTATAACTTGAAGATCTGAACTTGTAATAAGTAAATACAGAACTTCGAATTGTTAATTTCAAACTAAGATTGTAAATAATAATTTGAAGATCTGAACTTGTAATAGTCAAATACAGAACTTCGAATTGTTAAATACAAATTATTAGTGCAAATTATAAAATGAAGATCTGAACATGTAATTGTCAAATACAGAACTTAAAATTGATAGCTTATAATTATAATTGCAAATTATAAGTTGAAGATCTGAACTTGTAATAGGTAAATACAGAACTTCGAATTGTTAATTTCAAACTAAGATTGTAATTAATAATTGGAAGATCTGAACTTGTAATAGTCAAATACAGAACTTCGAATTGTTAAATACAAATTAATAGTGCAAATTATAACTTGAAGATCTGAACTTGTAATTATCAAATACAGCACTTGGAATTCATAACTTCAAATTATGATTGCAAATTATAACTAGAAGATCTCAACTTGTAATTGTCAAATACAGAACTTAGAATTCATAACTTCAAATTATGATTGTAAATAATAATTAGAAGATCTGAACTTGTAATAGTCAAATACAGAACTTCAAATTGTTAAATTCAAATTATTAGTGCAAATTATAACTTGAAGATCTGAACTTGTAATTGTCAAATACAGCACTTAGAATTCATAACTTCAAATTATGATTGCAAATTATAACTTGAAGATCTGAACTTGTAATTGTAAAATACAGAACTACGAATTCATAACTTCAAATTATGATTGTAAATAATAATTAGAAGATCTGAACTTGTAATAGTCAAATACAGAACTTCGAATTGTTAAATACAAATTATTAGTGCAAATTATAACTTGATGTTCTGAACTTGTAATTGTCAAATACAGAACTTAGAATTCATAACTTCAAATTATGTTTGCTAATTATAACTTGAAGATCTGAACTTGTAATAGTCAAATACAGAACTTAGAATTGGGAAATTCAAATTATGATTGCAAATTATAACTTGAAGATCTGAACTTGTAATTGTCAAATACAGAACTTAGAATTGATAGCTTATAATTATAATTGCAAATTATAACTTGAAGAACTGAACTTGTAATAGTGAATTACAGAACTACGAATTGTTATATACAAATTATTAGTGCAAATTATAACTTGAAGATCTGAACTTGTAATAGTCAAATACAGAACTTAAAATTGATAGCTTATAATTATGATTGCAAATTATAACTTGAAGATCTGAATTTGTAATAGGTAAATATAGAACTTCGAATTGTTAATTTCAAACTAAGATTGTAAATAATAATTTGAAGTTCTGAACTTGTAATAGTCAAATACAGAACTTCGAATTGTTAAATACAAATTATTAGTGCAAATTATAACTTGTAGATCTGAACTTGTAATTGTCAAATACAGAACTTAAAATTGATAGCTTATAATTATAATTGCAAATTATAAGTTGAAGATCTGAACTTGTAATAGGTAAATACAGAACTTCGAATTGTTAATTTCAAACTAAGATTGTAATTAATAATTTGAAGATCTGAACTTTTAATAGTCAAATACATAACTTCAAATTGTTAAATACAAATTATTAGTGCAAATTATAACTTGAAGATCTGAACTTGTAATTGTCAAATACAGAACTTAGAATTGATAGCTTATAATTATAATTGCAAATTATAACTTGAAGAACTGAACTTGTAATAGTGAATTACAGAACTTAGATTTGTTAAATACTAATTATTATTTCAAATTATAACTTGAAGATCTGAACTTGTAATAAGTAAATACAGAACTTCGAATTGTTAATTTCAAACTAAGATTGTAAATAATAATTTGAAGATCTGAACTTGTAATAGTCAAATACAGAACTTCGAATTGTTAAATACAAATTATTAGTGCAAATTATAAAATGAAGATCTGAACATGTAATTGTCAAATACAGAACTTAAAATTGATAGCTTATAATTATAATTGCAAATTATAAGTTGAAGATCTGAACTTGTAATAGGTAAATACAGAACATCGAATTGTTAATTTCAAACTAAGATTGTAATTAATAATTGGAAGATCTGAACTTGTAATAGTCAAATACAGAACTTCGAATTGTTAAATACAAATTAATAGTGCAAATTATAACTTGAAGATCTGAACTTGTAATTATCAAATACAGCACTTGGAATTCATAACTTCAAATCATGATTGCAAATTATAACTTGAAGATCTGAACTTGTAATTGTCAAATACAGAACTCAGAATTCATAACTTCAAATTATGATTGTAAATAATAATTAGAAGATCTGAACTTGTAATAGTCAAATACAGAACTTCAAATTGCTAAATTCAAATTATTAGTGCAAATTTTAACTTCAAGATCTGAACTTGTAATTGTCAAATACAGCACTTAGAATTCATAACTTCAAATTATGATTGCAAATTATAACTTGAAGATCTGAACTTGTAATTGTAAAATACAGAACTACGAATTCATAACTTCAATTTATGATTGTAAATAATAATTAGAAGATCTGAACTTGTAATAGTCAAATACAGAACTTCGAATTATTAAATACAAATTATTAGTGCAAATTATAACTTGAAGTTCTGAACTTGTAATTGCCAAATACAGAACTTAGAATTCATAACATCAAATTATGATTGCTAATTATAACTTGAAGATCTGAACTTGTAATAGTCAAATACAGAACTTAGAATTGGGAAATTCAAATTATAATTGCAAATTATAACTTGAAGATCTGAACTTTTAATAGTCAAATACAGAACAAAAAATTGATAGCTCATAATTATAATTGCAAATTATAACTTGAAGATCTGGATTTGTAATAGGTAAATATAGAACTTCGAATTGTTAATTTCAAACTAAGATTGTAAATAATAATTTGAAGGTCTGAACTTGTAATAGTCAAATACAGAACTTCGAATTGTTAAATACAAATTATTAGTGCAAATTATAACTTGAAGATCTGAACTTGTAATTGTCAAATACAGAACTTAAAATTGATAGCTTATAATTATAATTGCAAATTATAAGTTGAAGATCTGAACTTGTAATAGGTAAATACAGAACTTCGAATTGTTAATTTCAAACTAAGATTGTAATTAATAATTTGAAGATCTGAACTTGAATAGTCAAATACATAACTTCTAATTGTTAAATACAAATTATTAGTGCAAATTATAACTTGAAGATCTGAACTTGTAATTGTCAAATACAGAACTTAGAATTGATAGCTTATAATTATAATTGCAAATTATAACTTGAAGAACTGAACTTGTAATAGTGAATTACAGAACTTAGATTTGTTAAATACTAATTATTATTGCAAATTATAACTTGAAGATCTGAACTTGTAATAAGTAAATACAGAACTTCGAATTGTTAATTTCAAACTAAGATAGTAAATAATAATTTGAAGACCTGTACTTGTAATAGTCAAATACAGAACTTCGAATTGTTAAATACAAATTATTAGTGCAAATTATAACGTGAAGATCTGAACTTGTAATTGTCAAATACAGCACTTAGAATTCATAACTTCTAATTATGATTGCAATTTATAACTTGAAGATCTGAACTTGTAATTGTAAAATACAGAACTAAGAATTAATAAATTCAAATTATGATTAAAAATAATAATTAGAAGATCTGAACTTGTAATAGTCAAATACAGAACTTCGAATTGTTAATTTCAAACTAAGATTGTAATTAATAATTTGAAGATCTGAACTTGTAATAGTCAAATACAGAACTTCAAATTGTTAAATTCTAATTATTAGTGCAAATTATAACTTGAAGATCTGAACTTGTAATTGTCAAATACAGCACTTAGAATTCATAACTTCAAATTATGATTCCAAATTATAACTTGAAGATCTGAACTTGTAATTGTAAAATACAGAACTACGAATTCATAACTTCAAATTATGATTGTAAATAATAATTAGAAGATCTGAACTTGTAATAGTCAAATACAGAACTTCGAATTGTTAAATACAAATTATTAGTGCAAATTATAACTTGATGTTCTGAACTTGTAATTGTCAAATACAGAACTTAGAATTCATAACTTCAAATTATGATTGCTAATTATAACTTGAAGATCTGAACTTGTAATAGTCAAATACAGAACTTAGAATTGGGAAATTCAAATTATGATTGCAAATTATAACTTGAAGATCTGAACTTGTAATTGTCAAATACAGAACTTAGAATTGATAGCTTATAATTATAATTTCAAATTATAACTTGAAGAACTGAACTTGTAATAGTGAATTACAGAACTTAGATTTGTTAAATACTAATTATTATTGCAAATTATAACTTGAAGATCTGAACTTGTAATAGTCAAATACAGAACTTAAAATTGATAGCTTATAATTATGATTGCAAATTATAACTTGAAGATCTGAATTTGTAATAGGTAAATATAGAACTTCGACTTGTTAATTTCAAACTAAGATTGTAAATAATAATTTGAAGTTCTGAACTTGTAATAGTCAAATACAGAACTTCGAATTGTTAAATACAAATTATTAGTGCAAATTATAACTTGTAGATCTGAACTTGTAATTGTCAAATACAGAACTTAAAATTGATAGCTTATAATTATAATTGCAAATTATAAGTTGAAGATCTGAACTTGTAATAGGTAAATACAGAACTTCGAATTGTTAATTTCAAACTAAGATTGTAATTAATAATTTGAACATCTGAACTTGTAATAGTCAAATACATAACTTCAAATTGTTAAATACAAATTATTAGTGCAAATTATAACTTGAAGATCTGAACTTGTAATTGTCAAATACAGAACTTAGAATTGATAGCTTATAATTATAATTGCAAATTATAACTTGAAGAACTGAACTTGTAATAGTGAATTGCAGAACTTAGATTTGTTAAATACTAATTATTATTGCAAATTATAACTTGAAGATCTGAACTTGTAATAGTCAAATACAGAACTTAAAATTGATAGCTTATAATTATGATTGCAAATTATAACTTGTAGATCTGAATTTGTAATAGGTAAATATAGAACTTCGAATTGTTAATTTCAAACTAAGATTGTAAATAATAATTTGAAGTTCTGAACTTGTAATAGTCAAATACAGAACTTCGAATTGTTAAATACAAATTATTAGTGCAAATTATAACTTGTAGATCTGAACTTGTAATTGTCAAATACAGAACTTAAAATTGATAGCTTATAATTATAATTGCAAATTATAAGTTGAAGATCTGAACTTGTAATAGGTAAATACAGAACTTCGAATTGTTAATTTCAAACTAAGATTGTAATTAATAATTTGAACATCTGAACTTGTAATAGTCAAATACATAACTTCAAATTGTTAAATACAAATTATTAGTGCAAATTATAACTTGAAGATCTGAACTTGTAATTGTCAAATACAGAACTTAGAATTGATAGCTTATAATTATAATTGCAAATTATAACTTGAAGAACTGAACTTGTAATAGTGAATTACAGAACTTAGATTTGTTAAATACTAATTATTATTTCAAATTATAACTTGAAGATCTGAACTTGTAATAAGTAAATACAGAACTTCGAATTGTTAATTTCAAACTAAGATTGTAAATAATAATTTTAAAGACCTGAACTTGTAATAGTCAAATACAGAACTTCGAATTGTTAAATACAAATTATTAGTGCAAATTATAACTTGTAAATCTGAACTTGTAATTGTCAAATACAGAACTTAAAATTGATAGCTTATAATTATAATTGCAAATTATAAGTTGAAGATCTGAACTTGTAATAGGTAAATGCAGAACTTCGAATTGTTAATTTCAAACTAAGATTGTAATTAATAATTTGAAGATCTGAACTTGTAATAGTCAAATACAGAACTTCGAATTGTTAAATACAAATTATTAGTGCAAATTATAACTTGAAGATCTGAACTTGTAATTGTCAAATACAGCACTTAGAATTCATAACTTCTAATTATGATTGCAATTTATAACTTGAAGATCTGAACTTGTAATTGTCAAATACAGAACTTAGAATTGATAGCTTATAATTATAATTGCAAATTATAACTTGAAGAACTGAACTTGTAATAGTGAATTACAGAACTTAGATTTGTTAAATACTAATTATTATTTCAAATTATAACTTGAAGATCTGAACTTGTAATAAGTAAATACAGAACTTCGAATTGTTAATTTCAAACTAAGATTGTAAATAATAATTTGAAGATCTGAACTTGTAATAGTCAAATACAGAACTTCGAATTGTTAAATACAAATTATTAGTGCAAATTATAAAATGAAGATCTGAACATGTAATTGTCAAATACAGAACTTAAAATTGATAGCTTATAATTATAATTGCAAATTATAAGTTGAAGATCTGAACTTGTAATAGGTAAATACAGAACTTCGAATTGTTAATTTCAAACTAAGATTGTAATTAATAATTGGAAGATCTGAACTTGTAATAGTCAAATACAGAACTTCGAATTGTTAAATACAAATTAATAGTGCAAATTATAACTTGAAGATCTGAACTTGTAATTATCAAATTCAGCACTTGGAATTCATAACTTCAAATTATGATTGCAAATTATAACTAGAAGATCTCAACTTGTAATTGTCAAATACAGAACTTAGAATTCATAACTTCAAATTATGATTGTAAATAATAATTAGAAGATCTGAACTTGTAATAGTCAAATACAGAACTTCAAATTGTTAAATTCAAATTATTAGTGCAAATTATAACTTGAAGATCTGAACTTGTAATTGTCAAATACAGCACTTAGAATTCATAACTTCAAATTATGATTGCAAATTATAACTTGAAGATCTGAACTTGTAATTGTAAAATACAGAACTACGAATTCATAACTTCAAATTATGATTGTAAATAATAATTAGAAGATCTGAACTTGTAATAGTCAAATACAGAACTTCGAATTGTTAAATACAAATTATTAGTGCAAATTATAACTTGATGTTCTGAACTTGTAATTGTCAAATACAGAACTTAGAATTCATAACTTCAAATTATGTTTGCTAATTATAACTTGAAGATCTGAACTTGTAATAGTCAAATACAGAACTTAGAATTGGGAAATTCAAATTATGATTGCAAATTATAACTTGAAGATCTGAACTTGTAATTGTCAAATACAGAACTTAGAATTGATAGCTTATAATTATAATTGCAAATTATAACTTGAAGAACTGAACTTGTAATAGTGAATTACAGAACTACGAATTGTTAAATACAAATTATTAGTGCAAATTATAACTTGAAGATCTGAACTTGTAATAGTCAAATACAGAACTTAGAATTGATAGCTTATAATTATAATTGCAAATTATAACTTGAAGAACTGAACTTGTAATAGTGAATTACAGAACTTAGATTTGTTAAATACTAATTATTATTTCAAATTATAACTTGAAGATCTGAACTTGTAATAAGTAAATACAGAACTTCGAATTGTTAATTTCAAACTAAGATTGTAAATAATAATTTTAAAGACCTGAACTTGTAATAGTCAAATACAGAACTTCGAATTGTTAAATACAAATTATTAGTGCAAATTATAACTTGTAAATCTGAACTTGTAATTGTCAAATACAGAACTTAAAATTGATAGCTTATAATTATAATTGCAAATTATAAGTTGAAGATCTGAACTTGTAATAGGTAAATGCAGAACTTCGAATTGTTAATTTCAAACTAAGATTGTAATTAATAATTTGAAGATCTGAACTTGTAATAGTCAAATACAGAACTTCGAATTGTTAAATACAAATTATTAGTGCAAATTATAACTTGAAGATCTGAACTTGTAATTGTCAAATACAGCACTTAGAATTCATAACTTCTAATTATGATTGCAATTTATAACTTGAAGATCTGAACTTGTAATTGTCAAATACAGAACTTAGAATTGATAGCTTATAATTATAATTGCAAATTATAACTTGAAGAACTGAACTTGTAATAGTGAATTACAGAACTTAGATTTGTTAAATACTAATTATTATTTCAAATTATAACTTGAAGATCTGAACTTGTAATAAGTAAATACAGAACTTCGAATTGTTAATTTCAAACTAAGATTGTAAATAATAATTTGAAGATATGAACTTGTAATAGTCAAATACAGAACTTCGAATTGTTAAATACAAATTATTAGTGCAAATTATAAAATGAAGATCTGAACATGTAATTGTCAAATACAGAACTTAAAATTGATAGCTTATAATTATAATTGCAAATTATAAGTTGAAGATCTGAACTTGTAATAGGTAAATACAGAACTTCGAATTGTTAATTTCAAACTAAGATTGTAATTAATAATTGGAAGATCTGAACTTGTAATAGTCAAATACAGAACTTCGAATTGTTAAATACAAATTAATAGTGCAAATTATAACTTGAAGATCTGAACTTGTAATTATCAAATACAGCACTTGGAATTCATAACTTCAAATTATGATTGCAAATTATAACTAGAAGATCTCAACTTGTAATTGTCAAATACAGAACTTAGAATTCATAACTTCAAATTATGATTGTAAATAATAATTAGAAGATCTGAACTTGTAATAGTCAAATACAGAACTTCGAATTGTTAAATACAAATTATTAGTGCAAATTATAACTTGATGTTCTGAACTTGTAATTGTCAAATACAGAACTTAGAATTCATAACTTCAAATTATGTTTGCTAATTATAACTTGAAGATCTGAACTTGTAATAGTCAAATACAGAACTTAGAATTGGGAAATTCAAATTATGATTGCAAATTATAACTTGAAGATCTGAACTTGTAATTGTCAAATACAGAACTTAGAATTGATAGCTTATAATTATAATTGCAAATTATAACTTGAAGAACTGAACTTGTAATAGTGAATTACAGAACTACGAATTGTTAAATACAAATTATTAGTGCAAATTATAACTTGAAGATCTGAACTTGTAATAGTCAAATACAGAACTTAAAATTGATAGCTTATAATTATGATTGCAAATTATAACTTGAAGATCTGAATTTGTAATAGGTAAATATAGAACTTCGAATTGTTAATTTCAAACTAAGATTGTAAATAATAATTTGAAGTTCTGAACTTGTAATAGTCAAATACAGAACTTCGAATTGTTAAATACAAATTATTAGTGCAAATTATAACTTGTAGATCTGAACTTGTAATTGTCAAATACAGAACTTAAAATTGATAGCTTATAATTATAATTGCAAATTATAAGTTGAAGATCTGAACTTGTAATAGGTAAATACAGAACTTCGAATTGTTAATTTCAAACTAAGATTGTAATTAATAATTTGAAGATCTGAACTTTTAATAGTCAAATACATAACTTCAAATTGTTAAATACAAATTATTAGTGCAAATTATAACTTGAAGATCTGAACTTGTAATTGTCAAATACAGAACTTAGAATTGATAGCTTATAATTATAATTGCAAATTATAACTTGAAGAACTGAACTTGTAATAGTGAATTACAGAACTTAGATTTGTTAAATACTAATTATTATTTCAAATTATAACTTGAAGATCTGAACTTGTAATAAGTAAATACAGAACTTCGAATTGTTAATTTCAAACTAAGATTGTAAATAATAATTTGAAGATCTGAACTTGTAATAGTCAAATACAGAACTTCGAATTGTTAAATACAAATTATTAGTGCAAATTATAAAATGAAGATCTGAACATGTAATTGTCAAATACAGAACTTAAAATTGATAGCTTATAATTATAATTGCAAATTATAAGTTGAAGATCTGAACTTGTAATAGGTAAATACAGAACTTCGAATTGTTAATTTCAAACTAAGATTGTAATTAATAATTGGAAGATCTGAACTTGTAATAGTCAAATACAGAACTTCGAATTGTTAAATACAAATTAATAGTGCAAATTATAACTTGAAGATCTGAACTTGTAATTATCAAATACAGCACTTGGAATTCAAAACTTCAAATTATGATTGCAAATTATAACTAGAAGATCTCAACTTGTAATTGTCAAATACAGAACTTAGAATTCATAACTTCAAATTATGATTGTAAATAATAATTAGAAGATCTGAACTTGTAATAGTCAAATACAGAACTTCAAATTGTTAAATTCAAATTATTAGTGCAAATTATAACTTGAAGATCTGAACTTGTAATTGTCAAATACAGCACTTAGAATTCATAACTTCAAATTATGATTGCAAATTATAACTTGAAGATCTGAACTTGTAATTGTAAAATACAGAACTACGAATTCATAACTTCAAATTATGATTGTAAATAATAATTAGAAGATCTGAACTTGTAATAGTCAAATACAGAACTTCGAATTGTTAAATACAAATTATTAGTGCAAATTATAACTTGATGTTCTGAACTTGTAATTGTCAAATACAGAACTTAGAATTCATAACTTCAAATTATGTTTGCTAATTATAACTTGAAGATCTGAACTTGTAATAGTCAAATACAGAACTTAGAATTGGGAAATTCAAATTATGATTGCAAATTATAACTTGAAGATCTGAACTTGTAATTGTCAAATACAGAACTTAGAATTGATAGCTTATAATTATAATTGCAAATTATAACTTGAAGAACTGAACTTGTAATAGTGAATTACAGAACTACGAATTGTTAAATACAAATTATTAGTGCAAATTATAACTTGAAGATCTGAACTTGTAATAGTCAAATACAGAACTTAGAATTGATAGCTTATAATTATAATTGCAAATTATAACTTGAAGAACTGAACTTGTAATAGTGAATTACAGAACTTAGATTTGTTAAATACTAATTATTATTTCAAATTATAACTTGAAGATCTGAACTTGTAATAAGTAAATACAGAACTTCGAATTGTTAATTTCAAACTAAGATTGTAAATAATAATTTTAAAGACCTGAACTTGTAATAGTCAAATACAGAACTTCGAATTGTTAAATACAAATTATTAGTGCAAATTATAACTTGTAAATCTGAACTTGTAATTGTCAAATACAGAACTTAAAATTGATAGCTTATAATTATAATTGCAAATTATAAGTTGAAGATCTGAACTTGTAATAGGTAAATGCAGAACTTCGAATTGTTAATTTCAAACTAAGATTGTAATTAATAATTTGAAGATCTGAACTTGTAATAGTCAAATACAGAACTTCGAATTGTTAAATACAAATTATTAGTGCAAATTATAACTTGAAGATCTGAACTTGTAATTGTCAAATACAGCACTTAGAATTCATAACTTCTAATTATGATTGCAATTTATAACTTGAAGATCTGAACTTGTAATTGTCAAATACAGAACTTAGAATTGATAGCTTATAATTATAATTGCAAATTATAACTTGAAGAACTGAACTTGTAATAGTGAATTACAGAACTTAGATTTGTTAAATACTAATTATTATTTCAAATTATAACTTGAAGATCTGAACTTGTAATAAGTAAATACAGAACTTCGAATTGTTAATTTCAAACTAAGATTGTAAATAATAATTTGAAGATCTGAACTTGTAATAGTCAAATACAGAACTTCGAATTGTTAAATACAAATTAATAGTGCAAATTATAACTTGAAGATCTGAACTTGTAATTATCAAATACAGCACTTGGAATTCATAACTTCAAATTATGATTGCAAATTATAACTTGAAGATCTGAACTTGTAATTGTCAAATACAGAACTTAGAATTCATAACTTCAAATTATGATTGTAAATAATAATTAGAAGATCTGAACTTGTAATAGTCAAATACAGAACTTCAAATTGCTAAATTCAAATTATTAGTGCAAATTTTAACTTGAAGATCTGAACTTGTAATTGTCAAATACAGCACTTAGAATTCATAACTTCAAATTATGATTGCAAATTATAACTTGTAGATCTGAACTTGTAATTGTAAAATACAGAACTACGAATTCATAACTTCAATTTATGATTGTAAATAATAATTAGAAGATCTGAACTTGTAATAGTCAAATACAGAACTTCGAATTGTTAAATACAAATTATTAGTGCAAATTATAACTTGAAGTTCTGAACTTGTAATTGCCAAATACAGAACTTAGAATTCATAACATCAAATTATGATTGCTAATTATAACTTGAAGATCTGAACTTGTAATAGTCAAATACAGAACTTAGAATTGGGAAATTCAAATTATGATTGCAAATTATAACTTGAAGATCTGAACTTTTAATAGTCAAATACAGAACAAAAAATTGATAGCTCATAATTATAATTGCAAATTATAACTTGAAGATCTGGATTTGTAATAGGTAAATATAGAACTTCGAATTGTTAATTTCAAACTAAGATTGTAAATAATAATTTGAAGTTCTGAACTTGTAATAGTCAAATACAGAACTTCGAATTGTTAAATACAAATTATTAGTGCAAATTATAACTTGAAGATCTGAACTTGTAAATGTCAAATACAGAACTTAAAATTGATAGCTTATAATTATAATTGCAAATTATAAGTTGAAGATCTGAACTTGTAATAGGTAAATACAGAACTTCGAATTGTTAATTTCAAACTAAGATTGTAATTAATAATTTGAAGATCTGAACTTGAATAGTCAAATACATAACTTCTAATTGTTAAATACAAATTATTAGTGCAAATTATAACTTGAAGATCTGAACTTGTAATTGTCAAATACAGAACTTAGAATTGATAGCTTATAATTATAATTGCAAATTATAACTTGAAGAACTGAACTTGTAATAGTGAATTACAGAACTTAGATTTGTTAAATACTAATTATTATTTCAAATTATAACTTGAAGATCTGAACTTGTAATAAGTAAATACAGAACTTCGAATTGTTAATTTCAAACTAAGATTGTAAATAATAATTTGAAGACCTGTACTTGTAATAGTCAAATACAGAACTTCGAATTGTTAAATACAAATTATTAGTGCAAATTATAACTTGTAAATCTGAACTTGTAATTGTCAAATACAGAACTTAAAATTGATAGCTTATAATTATAATTGCAAATTATAAGTTGAAGATCTGAACTTGTAATAAGTAAATGCAGAACTTCGAATTGTTAATTTCAAACTAAGATTGTAATTAATAATTTGAAGATCTGAACTTGTAATAGTCAAATACAGAACTTCGAATTGTTAAATACAAATTATTAGTGCAAATTATAACGTGAAGATCTGAACTTGTAATTGTCAAATACAGCAATTAGAATTCATAACTTCTAATTATGATTGCAATTTATAACTTGAAGATATGAACTTGTAATTGTAAAATACAGAACTAAGAATTAATAAATTCAAATTATGATTAAAAATAATAATTAGAAGATCTGAACTTGTAATAGTCAAATACAGAACTTCGAATTGTTAATTTCAAACTAAGATTGTAATTAATAATTTGAAGATCTGATCTTGTAATAGTCAAATACAGAACTTCGAATTGTTATATACAAATTATTAGTACACATTATAACTTGAAGATCTGAACTTGTAATTGTCAAATACAGCACTTAGAATTCATAACTTCAAATTATGATTGCAATTTATAACTTGAAGATCTGAACTTGTAATTGTAAAATACAGAACTAAGAATTCATAACTTCAAATTATGATTGTAAATAATAATTAGAAGATCTGAACTTGTAATAGTCAAATACAGAACTTCGAATTGTTAAATACAAATTATTAGTGCAAATTATAACTTGAAGATCTGAACTTGTAATTGTCAAATACAGAACTTAGAATTCATAACTTCAAATTATGATTGCTAATTATAACTTGAAGATCTGACCTTGTAATAGTCAAATACAGAACTTAGAATTGTGAAATTACAATTAAGATTGCAAATTATAACTTGAAGATCTGAACTTGTAATAGTCAAATACAGAACTTAAAATTGATAGCTTATAATTATAACTGCTAATTATAACTTGAAGATCTGAATTTGTAATAAGTAAATACAGAACTTCGAATTGTTAATTTCAAACTAAGATTGTAAATAATAATTTGAAGATCTGAACTTGTAATAGTCAAATACAGAACTTCGAATTGTTAAATACAAATTATTAGTGGAAATTATAACATGAAGATCTGAACATGTAATTGTCAAATACAGAACTTAAAATTGATAGCTTATAATTATAATTGCAAATTATAAGTTGAAGATCTGAACTTGTAATAGGTAAATACAAAACTTCGAATTGTTAATTTCAAACTAAGATTGTAATTAATAATTTGAAGATCTGAACTTGTAATAGTCAAATACAGAACTTCGAATTGTTAAATACAAATTATTAGAGCAAATTATAACTTGAAGATCTGAACTTGTAATTATCAAATACAGCACTTGGAATTCATGACTTCAAATTATGATTGCATATTATAACTTGAAGATCTGAACTTGTAATTGTCAAATACAGAACTTAGAATTCATAACTTCAAATTATGATTGTAAATAATAATTAGAAGATCTGAACTTGTAATAGTCAAATACAGAACTTCAAATTGTTAAATTCAAATTATTAGTGCAAATTATAACTTGAAGATCTGAACTTGTAATTGTCAAATACAGCACTTAGAATTCATAACTTCAAATTATGATTGCAAATTATAACTTGAAGATCTGAACTTGTAATTGTAAAAGACAGAACTACGAATTCATAACTTCAAATTATGATTGTAAATAATAATTAGAAGATCTGAACTTGTAATAGACAAATACAGAACTTCGAATTGTTAAATACAAATTATTAGTGCAAATTATAACTTGAAGTTCTGAACTTGTAATTGTCAAATACAGAACTTAGAATTCATAACTTCAAATTATGATTGCTAATTATAACTTGAAGATCTGAACTTGTAATAGTCAAATACAGAACTTAGAATTGGGAAATTCAAATTATGATTGCAAATTATAACTTGAAGATCTGAACTTGTAATAGTCAAATCCAGAACTTAAAATTGATAGCTTATAATTATAATTGCAAATTATAACTTGAAGATCTGAATTTGTAATAGGTAAATATAGAACTTCGAATTGTTAATTTCAAACTAAGATTGTAAATAATAATTTGAAGTTCTGAACTTGTAATAGTCAAATACAGAACTTCGAATTGTTAAATACAAATTATTAGTGCAAATTATAACTTGAAGATCTGAACTTGTAATTGTCAAATACATAACTTCAAATTGTTAAATACAAATTATTAGTGCAAATTATAACTTGAAGATCTGAACTTGTAATAGTCAAATACAGAACTTAAAATTGATAGCTTATAATTATAACTGCTAATTATAACTTGAAGATCTGAACTTGTAATAAGTAAATACAGAACTTCGAATTGTTAATTTCAAACTAAGATTGTAAATAATAATTTGAAGACCTGTACTTGTAATAGTCAAATACAGAACTTCGAATTGTTAAATACAAATTATTAGTGCAAATTATAACTTGTAAATCTGAACTTGTAATTGTCAAATACAGAACTTAAAATTGATAGCTTATAATTATAATTGCAAATTATAAGTTGAAGATCTGAACTTGTAATAGGTAAATGCAGAACTTCGAATTGTTAATTTCAAACTAAGATTGTAATTAATAATTTGAAGATCTGAACTTGTAATAGTCAAATACAGAACTTCGAATTGTTAAATACAAATTATTAGTGCAAATTATAACGTGAAGATCTGAACTTGTAATTGTCAAATACAGCACTTAGAATTCATAACTTCTAATTATGATTGCAATTTATAACTTGAAGATATGAACTTGTAATTGTAAAATACAGAACTAAGAATTAATAAATTCAAATTATGATTAAAAATAATAATTAGAAGATCTGAACTTGTAATAGTCAAATACAGAACTTCGAATTGTTAATTTCAAACTAAGATTGTAATTAATAATTTGAAGATCTGATCTTGTAATAGTCAAATACAGAACTTCGAATTGTTATATACAAATTATTAGTACACATTATAACTTGAAGATCTGAACTTGTAATTGGCAAATACAGCACTTAGAATTCATAACTTCAAATTATGATTGCAATTTATAACTTGAAGATCTGAACTTGTAATTGTAAAATGCAGAACTAAGAATTCATAACTTCAAATTATGATTGTAAATAATAATTAGAAGATCTGAACTTGTAATAGTCAAATACAGAACTTCGAATTGTTAAATACAAATTATTAGTGCAAATTATAACTTGAAGATCTGAACTTGTAATTGTCAAATACAGAACTTAGAATTCATAACTTCAAATTATGATTGCTAATTATAACTTGAAGATCTGACCTTGTAATAGTCAAATACAGAACTTAGAATTGTGAAATTACAATTAAGATTGCAAATTATAACTTGAAGATCTGAACTTGTAATAGTCAAATACAGAACTTAAAATTGATAGCTTATAATTATAACTGCTAATTATAACTTGAAGATCTGAATTTGTAATAAGTAAATACAGAACTTCGAATTGTTAATTGCAAACTAAGATTGTAAATAATAATTTGAAGATCTGAACTTGTAATAGTCAAATACAGAACTTCGAATTGTTAAATACAAATTATTAGTGGAAATTATAACATGAAGATCTGAACATGTAATTGTCAAATACAGAACTTAAAATTGATAGCTTATAATTATAATTGCAAATTATAAGTTGAAGATCTGAACTTGTAATAGGTAAATACAGAACTTCGAATTGTTAATTTCAAACTAAGATTGTAATTAATAATTTGAAGATCTGAACTTGTAATAGTCAAATACAGAACTTCGAATTGTTAAATACAAATTATTAGAGCAAATTATAACTTGAAGAACTAAACTTGTAATTATCAAATACAGCACTTGGAATTCATAACTTCAAATTATGATTGCATATTATAACTTGAAGATCTGAACTTGTAATTGTCAAATTCAGAACTTAGAATTCATAACTTCAAATTATGATTGTAAATAATAATTAGAAGATCTGAACTTGTAATAGTCAAATACAGAACTTCAAATTGTTAAATTCAAATTATTAGTGCAAATTATAACTTGAAGATCTGAACTTGTAATTATCAAATACAGCACTTGGAATTCATAACTTCAAATTATGATTGCATATTATAACTTGAAGATCTGAACTTGTAATTGTCAAATACAGAACTTAGAATTCATAACTTCAAATTATGATTGTAAATAATAATTAGAAGATCTGAACTTGTAATAGTCAAATACAGAACTTCAAATTGTTAAATTCAAATTATTAGTGCAAATTATAACTTGAAGATCTGAACTTGTAATTGTCAAATACAGCACTTAGAATTCATAACTTCAAATTATGATTGCAAATTATAACTTGAAGATCTGAACTTGTAATTGTAAAATACAGAACTACGAATTCATAACTTCAAATTATGATTGTAAATAATAATTAGTAGATCTGAACTTGTAATAGACAAATACAGAACTTCGAATTGTTAAATACAAATTATTAGTGCAAATTATAACTTGAAGTTCTGAACTTGTAATTGTCAAATACAGAACTTAGAATTCATAACTTCAAATTATGATTGCTAATTATAACTTGAAGATCTGAACTTGTAATAGTCAAATACAGAACTTAGAATTGGGAAATTCAAATTATGATTGCAAATTATAACTTGAAGATCTGAACTTGTAATAGTCAAATACAGAACTTAAAATTGATAGCTTATAATTATAATTGCAAATTATAACTTGAAGATCTGAATTTGTAATAGGTAAATATAGAACTTCGAATTGTTAATTTCAAACTAAGATTGTAAATAATAATTTGAAGTTCTGAACTTGTAATAGTCAAATACAGAACTTCGAATTGTTAAATACAAATTATTAGTGCAAATTATAACTTGAAGATCTGAACTTGTAATAGTCAAATACAGAACTTAAAATTGATAGCTTATAATTATAACTGCTAATTATAACTTGAAGATCTGAATTTGTAATAAGTAAATACAGAACTTCGAATTGTTAATTTCAAACTAAGATTGTAAATAATAATTTGAAGATCTGAACTTGTAATAGTCAAATACAGAACTTCGAATTGTTAAATACAAATTATTAGTGGAAATTATAACATGAAGATCTGAACATGTAATTGTCAAATACAGAACTTAAAATTGATAGCTTATAATTATAATTGCAAATTATAAGTTGAAGATCTGAACTTGTAATAGGTAAATACAGAACTTCGAATTGTTAATTTCAAACTAAGATTGTAATTAATAATTTGAAGATCTGAACTTGTAATAGTCAAATACAGAACTTCGAATTGTTAAATACAAATTATTAGAGCAAATTATAACTTGAAGAACTAAACTTGTAATTATCAAATACAGCACTTGGAATTCATAACTTCAAATTATGATTGCATATTATAACTTGAAGATCTGAACTTGTAATTGTCAAATACAGAACTTAGAATTCATAACTTCAAATTATGATTGTAAATAATAATTAGAAGATCTGAACTTGTAATAGTCAAATACAGAACTTCAAATTGTTAAATTCAAATTATTAGTGCAAATTATAACTTGAAGATCTGAACTTGTAATTGTCAAATACAGCACTTAGAATTCATAACTTCAAATTATGATTGCAAATTATAACTTGAAGATCTGAACTTGTAATTGTAAAATACAGAACTACGAATTCATAACTTCAAATTATGATTGTAAATAATAATTAGAAGATCTGAACTTGTAATAGACAAATACAGAACTTCGAATTGTTAAATACAAATTATTAGTGCAAATTATAACTTGAAGTTCTGAACTTGTAATTGTCAAATACAGAACTTAGAATTCATAACTTCAAATTATGATTGCTAATTATAACTTGAAGATCTGAACTTGTAATAGTCAAATACAGAACTTAGAATTGGGAAATTCAAATTATGATTGCAAATTATAACTTGAAGATCTGAACTTGTAATAGTCAAATACAGAACTTAAAATTGATAGCTTATAATTATAATTGCAAATTATAACTTGAAGATCTGAATTTGTAATAGGTAAATATAGAACTTCGAATTGTTAATTTCAAACTAAGATTGTAAATAATAATTTGAAGTTCTGAACTTGTAATAGTCAAATACAGAACTTCGAATTGTTAAATACAAATTATTAGTGCAAATTATAACTTGAAGATCTGAACTTGTAATTGTCAAATACATAACTTCAAATTGTTAAATACAAATTATTAGTGCAAATTATAACTTGAAGATCTGAACTTGTAATTGTCAAATACAGAACTTAGAATTGATAGCTTATAATTATAATTGCAAATTATAACTTGAAGAACTGAACTTCTAATAGTGAATTACAGAACTTAGATTTGTTAAATACTGATTATTATTTCAAATTATAACTTGAAGATCTGAACTTGTAATAAGAAAATACAGAACTTCGAATTGTTAATTTCAAATTAAGATTGTAAATAATAATTTGAAGACCTGAACTTGTAATAGTCAAATACAGAACTTCGAATTGTTAAATACAAATTATTAGTGCAAATTATAACTTGTAAATCTGAACTTGTAATTGTCAAATACAGAACTTAAAATTGATAGCTTATAATTATAATTGCAAATTATAAGTTGAAGATCTGAACTTGTAATAGGTAAATGCAGAACTTCGAATTGTTAATTTCAAACTAAGATTGTAATTAATAATTTGAAGATCTGAACTTGTAATAGTCAAATACCGAACTTCGATTTGTTAAATACAAATTATTAGTGCAAATTATAACATGAAGATCTGAACTTGTAATTGTCAATTACAGCACTAAGAATTAATAAATTCTAATTATGATTGTAAATAATAATTAGAAGATCTGAACTTGTAATAGTCAAATACAGAACTTCGAATTGTTAAATACAAATTATTAGTGCAAATTATAAAATGAAGATCTGAACATGTAATTGTCAAATACAGAACTTAAAATTGATAGCTTATAATTATAATTGCAAATTATAAGTTGAAGATAGGTAAATACAGAACTTCGAATTGTTAATTTCAAACTAAGATTGTAATTAATAATTGGAAGATCTGAACTTGTAATAGTCAAATACAGAACTTCGAATTGTTAAATACAAAATAATAGTGCAAATTATAACTTGAAGATCTGAACTTGTAATTATCAAATACAGCACTTGGAATTCATAACTTCAAATTATGATTGCAAATTATAACTTGAAGATCTGAACTTGTAATTGTCAAATACAGAACTTAGAATTCATAACTTCAAATTATGATTGTAAATAATAATTAGAAGATCTGAACTTGTAATAGTCAAATACAGAACTTCAAATTGCTAAATTCAAATTATTAGTGCAAATTTTAACTTGAAGATCTGAACTTGTAATTGTCAAATACAGCACTTAGAATTCATAACTTCAAATTATGATTGCAAATTATAACTTGTAGATCTGAACTTGTAATTGTAAAATACAGAACTACGAATTCATAACTTCAATTTATGATTGTAAATAATAATTAGAAGATCTGAACTTGTAATAGTCAAATACAGAACTTCGAATTGTTAAATACAAATTATTAGTGCAAATTATAACTTGAAGTTCTGAACTTGTAATTGCCAAATACAGAACTTAGAATTCATAACATCAAATTATGATTGCTAATTATAACTTGAAGATCTGAACTTGTAATAGTCAAATACAGAACTTAGAATTGGGAAATTCAAATTATGATTGCAAATTATAACTTGAAGA
This sequence comes from Cantharis lateralis, assembly GCA_963170105.1. Taxonomy (NCBI): domain Eukaryota; kingdom Metazoa; phylum Arthropoda; class Insecta; order Coleoptera; family Cantharidae; genus Cantharis; species Cantharis lateralis. The sequence continues at coordinate 24,692,561 of OY720628.1, forward strand.
TCTGAACTTTTAATAGTCAAATACAGAACAAAAAATTGATAGCTCATAATTATAATTGCAAATTATAACTTGAAGATCTGGATTTGTAATAGGTAAATATAGAACTTCGAATTGTTAATTTCAAACTAAGATTGTAATTAATAATTTGAAGATCTGAACTTGTAATAGTCAAATACAGAACTTCGAATTGTTAAATACAAATTATTAGTGCAAATTATAACGTGAAGATCTGAACTTGTAATTGTCAAATACAGCACTTAGAATTCATAACTTCTAATTATGATTGCAATTTATAACTTGAAGATCTGAACTTGTAATTGTAAAATACAGAACTAAGAATTAACAAATTCAAATTATGATTAAAAATAATAATTAGAAGATCTGAACTTGTAATAGTCAAATACAGAACTTCGAATTGTTAATTTCAAACTAAGATTGTAATTAATAATTTGAAGATCTGATCTTGTAATAGTCAAATACAGAACTTCGAATTGTTATATACAAATTATTAGTACACATTATAACTTGAAGATCTGAACTTGTAATTGTCAAATACAGCACTTAGAATTCATAACTTCAAATTATGATTGCAATTTATAACTTGAAGATCTGAACTTGTAATTGTAAAATACAGAACTAAGAATTCATAACTTCAAATTATGATTGTAAATAATAATTAGAAGATCTGAACTTGTAATAGTCAAATACAGAACTTCGAATTGTTAAATACAAATTATTAGTGCAAATTATAACTTGAAGATCTGAACTTGTAATTGTCAAATACAGAACTTAGAATTCATAACTTCTAATTATGATTGCTAATTATCACTTGAAGATCTGACCTTGTAATAGTCAAATACAGAACTTAGAATTGTGAAATTACAATTAAGATTGCAAATTATAACTTGAAGATCTGAACTTGTAATAGTCAAATACAGAACTTAAAATTGATAGCTTATAATTATAACTGCTAATTATAACTTGAAGATCTGAATTTGTAATAAGTAAATACAGAACTTCGAATTGTTAATTTCAAACTAAGATTGTAAATAATAATTTGAAGATCTGAACTTGTAATAGTCAAATACAGAACTTCGAATTGTTAAATACAAATTATTAGTGGAAATTATAACATGAAGATCTGAACATGTAATTGTCAAATACAGAACTTAAAATTGATAGCTTATAATTATAATTGCAAATTATAAGTTGAAGATCTGAACTTGTAATAGGTAAATACAGAACTTCGAATTGTTAATTTCAAACTAAGATTGTAATTAATAATTTGAAGATCTGAACTTGTAATAGTCAAATACAGAACTTCGAATTGTTAAATACAAATTATTAGAGCAAATTATAACTTGAAGAACTAAACTTGTAATTATCAAATACAGCACTTGGAATTCATAACTTCAAATTATGATTGCAAATTATAACTTGAAGATCTGAACTTGTAATTGTCAAATACAGAACTTAGAATTCATAACTTCAAATTATGATTGTAAATAATAATTAGAAGATCTGAACTTGTAATAGTCAAATACAGAACTTCAAATTGTTAAATTCAAATTATTAGTGCAAATTATAACTTGAAGATCTGAACTTGTAATTGTCAAATACAGCACTTAGAATTCATAACTTCAAATTATGATTGCAAATTATAACTTGAAGATCTGAACTTGTAATTGTAAAATACAGAACTACGAATTCATAACTTCAAATTATGATTGTAAATAATAATTAGAAGATCTGAACTTGTAATAGACAAATACAGAACTTCGAATTGTTAAATACAAATTATTAGTGGAAATTATAACATGAAGATCTGAACATGTAATTGTCAAATACAGAACTTAAAATTGATAGCTTATAATTATAATTGCAAATTATAAGTTGAAGATCTGAACTTGTAATAGGTAAATACAGAACTTCGAATTGTTAATTTCAAACTAAGATTGTAATTAATAATTTGAAGATCTGAACTTGTAATAGTCAAATACAGAACTTCGAATTGTTAAATACAAATTATTAGAGCAAATTATAACTTGAAGAACTAAACTTGTAATTATCAAATACAGCACTTGGAATTCATAACTTCAAATTATGATTGCAAATTATAACTTGAAGATCTGAACTTGTAATTGTCAAATACAGAACTTAGAATTCATAACTTCAAATTATGATTGTAAATAATAATTAGAAGATCTGAACTTGTAATAGTCAAATACAGAACTTCAAATTGTTAAATTCAAATTATTAGTGCAAATTATAACTTGAAGATCTGAACTTGTAATTGTCAAATACAGCACTTAGAATTCATAACTTCAAATTATGATTGCAAATTATAACTTGAAGATCTGAACTTGTAATTGTAAAATACAGAACTACGAATTCATAACTTCAAATTATGATTGTAAATAATAATTAGAAGATCTGAACTTGTAATAGACAAATACAGAACTTCGAATTGTTAAATACAAATTATTAGTGCAAATTATAACTTGAAGTTCTGAACTTGTAATTGTCAAATACAGAACTTAGAATTCATAACTTCAAATTATGATTGCTAATTATAACTTGAAGATCTGAACTTGTAATAGTCAAATACAGAACTTAGAATTGGGAAATTCAAATTATGATTGCAAATTATAACTTGAAGATCTGAACTTGTAATAGTCAAATACAGAACTTAAAATTGATAGCTTATAATTATAATTGCAAATTATAACTTGAAGATCTGAATTTGTAATAGGTAAATATAGAACTTCGAATTGTTAATTTCAAACTAAGATTGTAAATAATAATTTGAAGTTCTGAACTTGTAATAGTCAAATACAGAACTTCGAATTGTTAAATACAAATTATTAGTGCAAATTATAACTTGAAGATCTGAACTTGTAATTGTCAAATACATAACTTCAAATTGTTAAATACAAATTATTAGTGCAAATTATAACTTGAAGATCTGAACTTGTAATTGTCAAATACAGAACTTAGAATTGATAGCTTATAATTATAATTGCAAATTATAACTTGAAGAACTGAACTTGTAATAGTGAATTACAGAACTTAGATTTGTTAAATACTGATTATTATTTCAAATTATAACTTGAAGATCTGAACTAGTAATAAGAAAATACAGAACTTCGAATTGTTAATTTCAAATTAAGATTGTAAATAATAATTTGAAGACCTGAACTTGTAATAGTCAAATACAGAACTTCGAATTGTTAAATACAAATTATTAGTGCAAATTATAACTTGTAAATCTGAACTTGTAATTGTCAAATACAGAACTTAAAATTGATAGCTTATAATTATAATTGCAAATTATAAGTTGAAGATCTGAACTTGTAATAGGTAAATGCAGAACTTCGAATTGTTAATTTCAAACTAAGATTGTAATTAATAATTTGAAGATCTGAACTTGTAATAGTCAAATACCGAACTTCGATTTGTTAAATACAAATTATTAGTGCAAATTATAACATGAAGATCTGAACTTGTAATTGTCAATTACAGCACTAAGAATTAATAAATTCTAATTATGATTGTAAATAATAATTAGAAGATCTGAACTTGTAATAGTCGAATACAGAACTTCGAATTGTTAAATACAAATTATTAGTGCAAATTATAACTTGAAGATCTGAACTTGTAATTGTCAAATACAGAACTTAGAATTCATAACTTCAAATTATAATTGCAAATTAAAACTTGAAGATCTGAATTTGTAATAGGTAAATACAGAACTTCGAATTGTTAATTTCAAACTAAGATTGTAATTAATAATTTGAAGATCTGAACTTGTAATAGTCTAATACAGAACTTCAAATTGTTAAATACAAATTATTAGTGCAAATTATAACTTGAAGATCTGAACTTGTAATTGTCAAATACAGAACTTAGAATTGATAGCTTATAATTATAATTGCAAATTATAACTTGAAGATCTGAACTTGTAATAGTGAATTACAAACTTAGATTTGTGAAATACTAATTATTATTTCAAATTATAACTTGAAGATCTGAACTTGTAATTGTCAAATACAGAACTTAAAATTGATAGCTTATAATTATAATTGCAAATTATAACTAGAAGATCTGAACTTGTAATAGGTAAATACAGAACTTCGAATTGTTAATGTCAAACTAAGATTGTAAATAATAATTTGAAGATCTGAACTTGTAATAGTCAAATACAGAACTTCGAATTGTTAAATACAAATAATTAGTGCAAATTTTAACTAGTAAATCTGAAATTGTAATTGTCAAATACAGAACTTAAAATTGAAAGCTTATCATTATAATTGCAAATTATAAGTTGAAGATCTGAACTTGTAATAGTCAAATACAGAACTTCGAATTGTTAAATACAAATTATTAGTGCAAATTATAACTTGAAGATCTGAACTTGTAATTGTCAAATACAGCACTTAGAATTCATAACTTCAAATTATGATTGCAATTTATAACTTGAACATCTGAACTTGTAATAGTCAAATACAGAACTTAGAATTGTAAAATTCAAATCATGAGTGCAAATTATAACTTGAAGATCTGAACTTGTAATAGTCAAATACAGAACTTAAAATTGATAGCTTATAATTATAATTGCAAATTATAACCTGAAGATCTGAATTTGTTATAGGTAAATACAGAACTTCGAATTGTTAATTTCAAAAAATGATTGTAAATAATAATTTGAAGATCTGAACTTGTAATAGTCAAATACAGAACTTAGAATTGTTAAATACAAATTATTAGTGCAAATTATAACTTGAAGATCTGAACTTGTAATTGTCAAATACAGAAATTAAAATTGATAGCTTATAATTAAAATTGCAAATTATAAGTTGAAGATCTGAACTTGTAATAGGTAAATACAGAACTTCGAATTGTTAATTTCAAACTAAGATTGTAATTAATAATTTGAAGATCTGAACTTGTAATAGTCAAATACAGAACTTCGAATTGTTAAATACAAATTATTAGTGCAAATTATAACTTGAAGATCTGAACTTGTAATTGTCAAATACAGCACTTAGAATTCATAACTTCTAATTATGATTGCAAATTATAACTTGAAGATCTGAACTTGTAATTGTAAAATACAGAACTACGAATTCATAACTTCAAATTATGATTGTAAATAATAATTAGAAGATCTGAACTTGTAATAGTCAAATACAGAACTTCGAATTGTAAAATACAAATTATTAGTGCAAATTATAACTTGAAGTTCTGAACTTGTAATTGACAAATACAGAACTTAGAATTCATAACATCAAATTATGATTGCTAATTATAACTTGAAGATCTGAACTTGTAATAGTCAAATACAGAACTTAGAATTGGGAAATTCAAATTATGATTGCAAATTATAACTGGAAGATCTGAACTTTTAATAGTCAAATACAGAACATAAAATTGATAGCTTATAATTATAATTGCAAATTATAACTTGAAGATCTGGATTTGTAATAGGTAAATATAGAACTTCGAATTGTTAATTACAAACTAAGATTGTAAATAATAATTTGAAGTTCTGAACTTGTAATAGTCAAATACAGAACTTCGAATTGTTAAATACAAATTATTAGTGCAAATTATAACTTGAAGATCTGAACTTGTAATTGTCAAATACGGAACTTAAAATTGATAGCTTATAATTATAATTGCAAATTATAAGTTGAAGATCTGAACTTGTAATAGGTAAATACAGAACTTCGAATTGTTAATTGCAAACTAAGATTGTAATTAATAATTTGAAGATCTGAACTTGAATAGTCAAATACATAACTTCTAATTGTTAAATACAAATTATTAGTGCAAATTATAACTAGAAGATCTGAACTTGTAATTGTCAAATACAGAACTTAGAATTGATAGCTTATAATTATAATTGCAAATTATAACTTGAAGAACTGAACTTGTAATAGTGAATTACAGAACTTAGATTTGTTAAATACTAATTATTATTTCAAATTATAACTTGAAGATCTGACCTTGTAATAAGTAAATACAGAACTTCGAATTGTTAATTTCAAACTAAGATTGTAAATAATAATTTGAAGACCTGAACTTGTAATAGTCAAATACAGAACTTCGAATTGTTAAATACAAATTATTAGTGCAAATTATAACTTGTAAATCTGAACTTGTAATTGTTAAATACAGAACTTAAAATTGATAGCTTATAATTATAATTGCAAATTATAAGTTGAAGATCTGAACTTGTAATAGGTAAATGCAGAACTTCGAATTGTTAATTTCGAACTAAGATTGTAATTAATAATTTGAAGATCTGAACTTGTAATAGTCAAATACAGAACTTCGAATTGTTAAATACAAATTATTAGTGCAAATTATAACTTGAAGATCTGAACTTGTAATTGTCAAATACAGAACTTAGAATTCATAACTTCAAATTATGATTGCTAATTATAACTTGAAGATCTGACCTTATAATAGTCAAATACAGAACTTAGAATTGTGAAATTACAATTAAAATTGCAAATTATAACTTGAAGATCTGAACTAGTAATAGTCAAATACAGAACTTAAAATTGATAGCTTATAATTATAACTGCTAATTATAACTTGAAGATCTGAATTTGTAATAAGTAAATACAGAACTTCGAATTGTTAATTTCAAACTAAGATTGTAAATAATAATTTGAAGATCTGAACTTGTAATAGTCAAATACAGAACTTCGAATTGTTAAATACAAATTATTAGTGCAAATTATAACATGAAGATCTGAACATGTAATTGTCAAATACAGAACTTAAAATTGATAGCTTATAATTATAATTGCAAATCATAAGTTGAAGATCTGAACTTGTAATAGGTAAATACAGAACTTCGAATTGTTAATTTCAAACTAAGATTGTTATTAATAATATGAAGATCTGAACTTGTAATAGTCAAATACAGAACTTCGAATTGTTAAATACAAATTACTAGTGCAAATTATAACTTGAAGAACTAAACTTGTAATTATCAAATACAGCACTTGGAATTCATAACTTCAAATTATGATTGCAAATTATAACTTGAAGATCTGAACTTGTAATAGGTAAATGCAGAACTTCGAATTGTTAATTTCAAACTAAGATTGTAATTAATAATTTGAAGATCTGAACTTGTAATAGTCAAATACCGAACTTCGATTTGTTAAATACAAATTATTAGTGCAAATTATAACATGAAGATCTGAACTTGTAATTGTCAATTACAGCACTAAGAATTAATAAATTCTAATTATGATTGTAAATAATAATTAGAAGATCTGAACTTGTAATAGTCGAATACAGAACTTCGAATTGTTAAATACAAATTATTAGTGCAAATTATAACTTGAAGATCTGAACTTGTAATTGTCAAATACAGAACTTAGAATTCATAACTTCAAATTATAATTGCAAATTAAAACTTGAAGATCTGAATTTGTAATAGGTAAATACAGAACTTCGAATTGTTAATTTCAAACTAAGATTGTAATTAATAATTTGAAGATCTGAACTTGTAATAGTCTAATACAGAACTTCAAATTGTTAAATACAAATTATTAGTGCAAATTATAACTTGAAGATCTGAACTTGTAATTGTCAAATACAGAACTTAGAATTGATAGCTTATAATTATAATTGCAAATTATAACTTGAAGATCTGAACTTGTAATAGTGAATTACAAACTTAGATTTGTGAAATACTAATTATTATTTCAAATTATAACTTGAAGATCTGAACTTGTAATTGTCAAATACAGAACTTAAAATTGATAGCTTATAATTATAATTGCAAATTATAACTAGAAGATCTGAACTTGTAATAGGTAAATACAGAACTTCGAATTGTTAATGTCAAACTAAGATTGTAAATAATAATTTGAAGATCTGAACTTGTAATAGTCAAATACAGAACTTCGAATTGTTAAATACAAATAATTAGTGCAAATTTTAACTAGTAAATCTGAAATTGTAATTGTCAAATACAGAACTTAAAATTGAAAGCTTATCATTATAATTGCAAATTATAAGTTGAAGATCTGAACTTGTAATAGTCAAATACAGAACTTCGAATTGTTAAATACAAATTATTAGTGCAAATTATAACTTGAAGATCTGAACTTGTAATTGTCAAATACAGCACTTAGAATTCATAACTTCAAATTATGATTGCAATTTATAACTTGAACATCTGAACTTGTAATAGTCAAATACAGAACTTAGAATTGTAAAATTCAAATCATGAGTGCAAATTATAACTTGAAGATCTGAACTTGTAATAGTCAAATACAGAACTTAAAATTGATAGCTTATAATTATAATTGCAAATTATAACCTGAAGATCTGAATTTGTTATAGGTAAATACAGAACTTCGAATTGTTAATTTCAAAAAATGATTGTAAATAATAATTTGAAGATCTGAACTTGTAATAGTCAAATACAGAACTTAGAATTGTTAAATACAAATTATTAGTGCAAATTATAACTTGAAGATCTGAACTTGTAATTGTCAAATACAGAAATTAAAATTGATAGCTTATAATTAAAATTGCAAATTATAAGTTGAAGATCTGAACTTGTAATAGGTAAATACAGAACTTCGAATTGTTAATTTCAAACTAAGATTGTAATTAATAATTTGAAGATCTGAACTTGTAATAGTCAAATACAGAACTTCGAATTGTTAAATACAAATTATTAGTGCAAATTATAACTTGAAGATCTGAACTTGTAATTGTCAAATACAGCACTTAGAATTCATAACTTCAAATTATAATTGCAAATTATAACTTGAAGATCTGAACTTGTAATTGTAAAATACAGAACTAAGAATTCATAACTTCAAATTATGATTGTAAATAATAATTAGAAGATCTGAACTTGTAATAGTCAAATACAGAACTACGAATTGTTAAATACAAATTATTAGTGCAAATTATAACTTGAAGATCTGAACTTGTAATTGTCAAATACAGAACTTAGAATTCATAACTTCAAATTATGATTGCTAATTATAACTTGAAGATCTGAACTTGTAATAGTCAAATTCAGAACTTAGAATTTGTAAATTCAAATTATGATTGCAAATTATAACTTGAAGATCTGAACTTGTAATAGTCAAATACAGAACTTAAAATTGATAGCTTATAAATATAATTGCAAATTATAAGTTGAAGATCTGAACTTGTAATAGGTAAATCCAGAACTTCGAATTGTTAATTTCAAACTAAGATTGTAATTAATAATTTGAAGATCTGAACTTGCAATAGTCGAATACAGAACTTCGAATTGTTAGATACAAATTATAATTGCAAATTATAACTAGAAGATCTGAACTTGTAATAGGTAAATACAGAACTTCAAATTGTTAATTTCAAACTAAGATTGTAAATATTAATTAGTAGATCTGAACTTGTAATAGTCAAATACAGAACTTCGAATTGTTAAATTCAAATTATTAGTGCAAATTATAACTTGAAGATCTGAACTTGTAATTGTCAAATACAGAACTTAGAATTCATAACTTCAAATTATGATTGTAAATAATAATTAGAAGATCTGAACTTGTAATAGTCAAATACAGAACTTCGAATTGTTAACTACTAATTATTATTTCAAATTATAACTTGAAGATCTGAACTTGTAATTGTCAAATACAGAACTTAAAATTGATAGCTAATAAGTATAATTGCTAATTATAACTAGAAGATATGAACTTGTAATAGGTAAATACAGAACTTCGAATTGTTAATTTCAAACTAAGATTGCAAATTATAACTTGAAGATCTGAACTTGTAATTGTCAAATACAGAACTTAGAATTCATAACTTCAAATTATGATTGTAAATAATAATTAGAAGATCTGAACTTGTAATAGTCAAATACAGAACTTCAAATTGTTAAATTCAAATTATTAGTGCAAATTATAACTTGAAGATCTGAACTTGTAATTGTCAAATACAGCACTTAGAATTCATAACTTCTAATTATGATTGCAAATTATAACTTGAAGATCTGAACTTGTAATTGTAAAATACAGAACTACGAATTCATAACTTCAAATTATGATTGTAAATAATAATTAGAAGATCTGAACTTGTAATAGTCAAATACAGAACTTCGAATTGTAAAATACAAATTATTAGTGCAAATTATAACTTGAAGTTCTGAACTTGTAATTGACAAATACAGAACTTAGAATTCATAACATCAAATTATGATTGCTAATTATAACTTGAAGATCTGAACTTGTAATAGTCAAATACAGAACTTAGAATTGGGAAATTCAAATTATGATTGCAAATTATAACTGGAAGATCTGAACTTTTAATAGTCAAATACAGAACATAAAATTGATAGCTTATAATTATAATTGCAAATTATAACTTGAAGATCTGGATTTGTAATAGGTAAATATAGAACTTCGAATTGTTAATTACAAACTAAGATTGTAAATAATAATTTGAAGTTCTGAACTTGTAATAGTCAAATACAGAACTTCGAATTGTTAAATACAAATTATTAGTGCAAATTATAACTTGAAGATCTGAACTTGTAATTGTCAAATACGGAACTTAAAATTGATAGCTTATAATTATAATTGCAAATTATAAGTTGAAGATCTGAACTTGTAATAGGTAAATACAGAACTTCGAATTGTTAATTGCAAACTAAGATTGTAATTAATAATTTGAAGATCTGAACTTGAATAGTCAAATACATAACTTCTAATTGTTAAATACAAATTATTAGTGCAAATTATAACTAGAAGATCTGAACTTGTAATTGTCAAATACAGAACTTAGAATTGATAGCTTATAATTATAATTGCAAATTATAACTTGAAGAACTGAACTTGTAATAGTGAATTACAGAACTTAGATTTGTTAAATACTAATTATTATTTCAAATTATAACTTGAAGATCTGACCTTGTAATAAGTAAATACAGAACTTCGAATTGTTAATTTCAAACTAAGATTGTAAATAATAATTTGAAGACCTGAACTTGTAATAGTCAAATACAGAACTTCGAATTGTTAAATACAAATTATTAGTGCAAATTATAACTTGTAAATCTGAACTTGTAATTGTTAAATACAGAACTTAAAATTGATAGCTTATAATTATAATTGCAAATTATAAGTTGAAGATCTGAACTTGTAATAGGTAAATGCAGAACTTCGAATTGTTAATTTCGAACTAAGATTGTAATTAATAATTTGAAGATCTGAACTTGTAATAGTCAAATACAGAACTTCGAATTGTTAAATACAAATTATTAGTGCAAATTATAACTTGAAGATCTGAACTTGTAATTGTCAAATACAGAACTTAGAATTCATAACTTCAAATTATGATTGCTAATTATAACTTGAAGATCTGACCTTATAATAGTCAAATACAGAACTTAGAATTGTGAAATTACAATTAAAATTGCAAATTATAACTTGAAGATCTGAACTAGTAATAGTCAAATACAGAACTTAAAATTGATAGCTTATAATTATAACTGCTAATTATAACTTGAAGATCTGAATTTGTAATAAGTAAATACAGAACTTCGAATTGTTAATTTCAAACTAAGATTGTAAATAATAATTTGAAGATCTGAACTTGTAATAGTCAAATACAGAACTTCGAATTGTTAAATACAAATTATTAGTGCAAATTATAACATGAAGATCTGAACATGTAATTGTCAAATACAGAACTTAAAATTGATAGCTTATAATTATAATTGCAAATCATAAGTTGAAGATCTGAACTTGTAATAGGTAAATACAGAACTTCGAATTGTTAATTTCAAACTAAGATTGTTATTAATAATATGAAGATCTGAACTTGTAATAGTCAAATACAGAACTTCGAATTGTTAAATACAAATTACTAGTGCAAATTATAACTTGAAGAACTAAACTTGTAATTATCAAATACAGCACTTGGAATTCATAACTTCAAATTATGATTGCAAATTATAACTTGAAGATCTGAACTTGTAATTGTCAAATACAGAACTTAGAATTCATAACTTCAAATTATGATTGTAAATAATAATTAGAAGATCTGAACTTGTAAAAGTCAAATACAGAACTTCAAATTGTTAAATTCAAATTATTAGTGCAAATTATAACTTGAAGATCTGAACTTGTAATTGTCAAATACAGCACTTAGAATTCATAACTTCAAATTATGATTGCAAATTATAACTTGAAGATCTGAACTTGTAATTGTAAAATACAGAACTACGAATTCATAACTTCAAATTATGATTGTAAATAATAATTAGAAGATCTGAACTTGTAATAGTCAAATACAGAACTTCGAATTGTTAAATACAAATTATTAGTGCAAATTATAACTTGAAGTTCTGAACTTGTAATTGTCAAATACAGAACTTAGAATTCATAACTTCAAATTATGATTGATAATTATAACTTGAAGATCTGAACTTGTAATAGTCAAATACAGAACTTAGAATTGGGAAATTCAAATTATGATTGCAAATTATAACTTGAAGATCTGAACTTGTAATAGTCAAATACAGAACTTCGAATTGTTAATTTCAAACTAAGATTGCAAATTATAACTTGAAGATCTGAACTTGTAATTGTCAAATACAGAACTTAGAATTCATAACTTCAAATTATGATTGTAAATAATAATTAGTAGATCTGAACTTGTAATAGTCAAATACAGAACTTCGAATTGTTAAATACAAATTATTAGTGCAAATTATAACTTGAAGATCTGAACTTGTAATTGTCACATACAGAACTTAGAATTCATAACTTCAAATTATGATTGTAAATAATAAGTAGAAGATCTGAACTTGTAATAGTCAAATACAGAACTTCTAATTGTTAAATACAAATTATTAGTGCAAATTATAACTTGAAGATCTGAACTTGTAATTGTCAAATACAGAACTTAGAATTGATAGCTTATAATTATAATTGCAAATTATAACTTGAAGATCTGAACTTGTAATAGTGAATTACAGAACTTCTAATTGTTAATTTCAAACTAAGATTGTAATTAATAATTGTAAGATCTAAACTTGTAATAGTCAAATACAGAACTCCGAATTGTTAAATACAAATTATTAGTGCAATTTATAACTTGAAGATCTGAACTTGTAATTGTCAAATACAGCACTTAGAATTCATAACTTCAAATTATGATTGCTAATTATAACTTGAAGATCTGAACTTGTAATAGTCAAATACAGAACTTAGAATTGTAAAATTCAAATCATGATTGCAAATTATAACTTGAAGATCTGAACTGGTAATAGTCAAATACTGAACTTAAAATTGATAGCTTATAATTATAATTGCAAATTATAACTTGAAGATCTGAATTTGTAATAGGTAAATACAGAACTTCGAATTGTTAAATACAAATTATTAGTGCAGATTATAACTTGAAAATCTGAACTTGTAATTGTCAAATACAGAACTTAAAATTGATAGCTTATAATTATAATTGCAAATTATAAGTTGAAGATCTGAACTTGTAATAGGTAAATACAGAACTTGTAATTGTTAATTTCCAACTAAGATTGTAATTAATAATTTGAAGATCTGAAATTGTAATAGTCAAATTCAGAACTTCAAATTGTTAAATTCAAATTATTAGTGCAAATTATAACTTGAAGATCTGAACTTGTAATTGTCAAATACAGAACTTAGAATTGATAGCTTATAATTATAATTGCAAATTATAACTTGAAGAACTGAACTTGTAATAGTCAATTACAGAACTTAGATTTGTTAAATACTAATTATTATTTCAAATTATAACTTGAAGATCTGAACTTGTAATTGTCAAATACAGAACTTAAAATTGATAGCTTATAAGTATAATTGCAAATTATAACTAGAAGATATGAACTTGTAATAGGTAAATACAGAACTTCTAATTGTTAATTTCAAACTAAGATTGCAAATTATAACTTGAAGATCTGAACTTGTAATTGTCAAATACAGAACTTCGAATTGTTAAATACAAATTATTAGTGCAAATTATAACTTGAAGATCTGAACTTGTAATTGTCAAATACAGAACTTAGAATTCATAACTTCAAATTATGATTGTAAATAATAAGTAGAAGATCTGAACTTGTAATAGTCAAATACAGAACTTCGAATTGTTAAATACAAATTATTAGTGCAAATTATAACTTGGAGATCTGAACTTGTAATTGTCAAATACAGAACTTAAAATTGATAGCTTATAATTATAATTACAAATTATAAGTTGAAAATCTGAACTTGTAATAGGTAAATACAGAACTTCGAATTGTTAATTTCAAACTAAGATTGTAAAAAATAATTTGAAGATCTGAACTTGTAATAGTCAAATAAGGAACTTCGAATTGTTAAATACAAATTATTAGTGCAAATTATAACTTGGAGATCTGAACTTGTAATTGTCAAATACAGAACTTAAAATTGATAGCTTATAATTATAATTACAAATTATAAGTTGAAAATCTGAACTTGTAATAGGTAAATACAGAACTTCGAATTGTTAATTTCAAACTAAGATTGTAATTAATAATTTGAAGATCTGAACTTGTAATAGTCAAATACTGAACTTCGAATTGTTAAATACTAATTATAAGTGCAAATTATAACTTGAAGATCTGTACTTGTAATTGTCAAATAGAGAACTTAAAATTCATAACTTCAAATTATGATTGCAAATTATAACTTGATGATCTGAACTTGTATTAGTCAAATACAGAACTTAGAATTGTAAAATGCAAATTATGATTGCTAATTATAACTTGAAGATCTGAACTTGTAATAGTCAAATACAGAACTTAAAATTGATAGCTTATAATTATAATTGCAAATTATAAGTTGAAGATCTGAACTTGTAATAGTCAAATACAGAACTTCGAATTGTTAATTTCAAACTAATATTGTAATTAATAATTTGAAGATCTGAACTTGTAATAGTCAAATACAGAACTTCAAATTGTTAAAATCAAATTATTAGGGCAAATTATAACTTGAAGATCTGAATTTGTAATTGTCAAATACAGAACTTAGAATTGATAGCTTATAATTATAATTGCAAATTATAACTTCAAGATCTGAACTTGTAATAGTCAATTACAGAACTTAGATTTTTTAAATACTAATTATTATTTCAAATTATAACTTGAAGATCTGAACTTGTAATTGTCAAATACAGAACTTAAAATTGAGAGCTTATAAGTATAATTGCAAATTATAACTAGAAGATATGAACTTGTAATAGGTAAATACAGAACTTCGAATTGTTAATTTCAAACTAAGATTGCAAATTATAACTTGAAGATCTGAACTTGTAATTGTCAAATACAGAACTTAGAATTCATAACTTCTAATTATGATTGTAAATAATAATTGGAAGATCTGAACTTGTAATAGTCAAATACAGAACTTCGAATTGTTAAATACAAATTATTAGTGCAAATTATAACTTGAAGATCTGAACTTGTAATTGTCAAATACAGAACTTAGAATTCATAACTTCAAATTATGATTGCAAATTATAACTTGAAGATCTGAACTTGTAATTGTAAAATACAGAACTAAGAATTCATAAATTCAAATTATGATTGTAAATAATAATTAGAAGATCTGAACTTGTAATAGTCAAATACAGAACTTCGAATTGTTAAATACAAATTATTAGTGCAAATTATAACTTGAAGATCTGAACTTGTAATTGTCAAATACAGAACTTAGAATTCATAACTTCAAATTATGATTGTAAATAATAATTAGTAGATCTGAACTTGTAATAGTCAAATACAGAACTTCGAATTGTTAAATACAAATTATTAGTGCAAATTATAACTTGAAGATCTGAACTTGTAATTGTCACATACAGAACTTAGAATTCATAACTTCAAATTATGATTGTAAATAATAAGTAGAAGATCTGAACTTGTAATAGTCAAATACAGAACTTCTAATTGTTAAATACAAATTATTAGTGCAAATTATAACTTGAAGATCTGAACTTGTAATTGTCAAATACAGAACTTAGAATTGATAGCTTATAATTATAATTGCAAATTATAACTTGAAGATCTGAACTTGTAATAGTGAATTACAGAACTTCTAATTGTTAATTTCAAACTAAGATTGTAATTAATAATTGTAAGATCTAAACTTGTAATAGTCAAATACAGAACTCCGAATTGTTAAATACAAATTATTAGTGCAAATTATAACTTGAAGATCTGAACTTGTAATTGTCAAATACAGCACTTAGAATTCATAACTTCAAATTATGATTGCTAATTATAACTTGAAGATCTGAACTTGTAATAGTCAAATACAGAACTTAGAATTGTAAAATTCAAATCATGATTGCAAATTATAACTTGAAGATCTGAACTGGTAATAGTCAAATACTGAACTTAAAATTGATAGCTTATAATTATAATTGCAAATTATAACTTGAAGATCTGAATTTGTAATAGGTAAATACAGAACTTCGAATTGTTAAATACAAATTATTAGTGCAGATTATAACTTGAAAATCTGAACTTGTAATTGTCAAATACAGAACTTAAAATTGATAGCTTATAATTATAATTGCAAATTATAAGTTGAAGATCTGAACTTGTAATAGGTAAATACAGAACTTCTAATTGTTAATTTCCAACTAAGATTGTAATTAATAATTGGAAGATCTGAACTTGTAATAGTCAAATTCAGAACTTCAAATTGTTAAATTCAAATTATTAGTGCAAATTATAACTTGAAGATCTGAACTTGTAATTGTCAAATACAGAACTTAGAATTGATAGCTTATAATTATAATTGCAAATTATAACTTGAAGAACTGAACTTGTAATAGTCAATTACAGAACTTAGAATTCTAAAATTCAAATCATGATTGCAAATTATAACTTGAAGATCTGAATTTGTAATAGGTAAATACAGAACTTCGAATTGTTAAATACAAATTATTAGTGCAGATTATAACTTGAAAATCTGAACTTGTAATTGTCAAATACAGAACTTAAAATTGATAGCTTATAATTATAATTGCAAATTATAAGTTGAAGATCTGAACTTGTAATAGGTAAATACAGAACTTGTAATTGTTAATTTCCAACTAAGATTGTAATTAATAATTTGAAGATCTGAAATTGTAATAGTCAAATTCAGAACTTCAAATTGTTAAATTCAAATTATTAGTGCAAATTATAACTTGAAGATCTGAACTTGTAATTGTCAAATACAGAACTTAGAATTGATAGCTTATAATTATAATTGCAAATTATAACTTGAAGAACTGAACTTGTAATAGTCAATTACAGAACTTAGATTTGTTAAATACTAATTATTATTTCAAATTATAACTTGAAGATCTGAACTTGTAATTGTCAAATACAGAACTTAAAATTGATAGCTTATAAGTATAATTGCAAATTATAACTAGAAGATATGAACTTGTAATAGGTAAATACAGAACTTCGAATTGTTAATTTCAAACTAAGATTGCAAATTATAACTTGAAGATCTGAACTTGTAATTGTCAAATACAGAACTTCGAATTGTTAAATACAAATTATTAGTGCAAATTATAACTTGAAGATCTGAACTTGTAATTGTCAAATACAGAACTTAGAATTCATAACTTCAAATTATGATTGTAAATAATAAGTAGAAGATCTGAACTTGTAATAGTCAAATACAGAACTTCGAATTGTTAAATACAAATTATTAGTGCAAATTATAACTTGGAGATCTGAACTTGTAATTGTCAAATACAGAACTTAAAATTGATAGCTTATAATTATAATTACAAATTATAAGTTGAAAATCTGAACTTGTAATAGGTAAATACAGAACTTCGAATTGTTAATTTCAAACTAAGATTGTAAAAAATAATTTGAAGATCTGAACTTGTAATAGTCAAATAAGGAACTTCGAATTGTTAAATACAAATTATTAGTGCAAATTATAACTTGGAGATCTGAACTTGTAATTGTCAAATACAGAACTTAAAATTGATAGCTTATAATTATAATTACAAATTATATGTTGAAAATCTGAACTTGTAATAGGTAAATACAGAACTTCGAATTGTTAATTTCAAACTAAGATTGTAATTAATAATTTGAAGATCTGAACTTGTAATAGTCAAATACTGAACTTCGAATTGTTAAATACTAATTATAAGTGCAAATTATAACTTGAAGATCTGTACTTGTAATTGTCAAATAGAGAACTTAAAATTCATAACTTCAAATTATGATTGCAAATTATAACTTGATGATCTGAACTTGTATTAGTCAAATACAGAACTTAGAATTGTAAAATGCAAATTATGATTGCTAATTATAACTTGAAGATCTGAACTTGTAATAGTCAAATACAGAACTTAAAATTGATAGCTTATAATTATAATTGCAAATTATAAGTTGAAGATCTGAACTTGTAATAGTCAAATACAGAACTTCGAATTGTTAATTTCAAACTAATATTGTAATTAATAATTTGAAGATCTGAACTTGTAATAGTCAAATACAGAACTTCAAATTGTTAAAATCAAATTATTAGGGCAAATTATAACTTGAAGATCTGAATTTGTAATTGTCAAATACAGAACTTAGAATTGATAGCTTATAATTATAATTGCAAATTATAACTTCAAGATCTGAACTTGTAATAGTCAATTACAGAACTTAGATTTTTTAAATACTAATTATTATTTCAAATTATAACTTGAAGATCTGAACTTGTAATTGTCAAATACAGAACTTAAAATTGAGAGCTTATAAGTATAATTGCAAATTATAACTAGAAGATATGAACTTGTAATAGGTAAATACAGAACTTCGAATTGTTAATTTCAAACTAAGATTGCAAATTATAACTTGAAGATCTGAACTTGTAATTGTCAAATACAGAACTTAGAATTCATAACTTCTAATTATGATTGTAAATAATAATTGGAAGATCTGAACTTGTAATAGTCAAATACAGAACTTCGAATTGTTAAATACAAATTATTAGTGCAAATTATAACTTGAAGATCTGAACTTGTAATTGTCAAATACAGAACTTAGAATTCATAACTTCAAATTATGATTGCAAATTATAACTTGAAGATCTGAACTTGTAATTGTAAAATACAGAACTAAGAATTCATAACTTCAAATTATGATTGTAAATAATAATTAGAAGATCTGAACTTGTAATAGTCAAATACAGAACTACGAATTGTTAAATACAAATTATTAGTGCAAATTATAACTTGAAGATGTGAACTTGTAATTGTCAAATACAGAACTTAGAATTCATAACTTCAAATTATGATTGCTAATTATAACTTGAAGATCTGAACTTGTAATAGTCAAATACAGAACTTAGAATTGGGAAATTCAAATTATGATTGCAAATTATAACTTGAAGATCTGAACTAGTAATTGTCAAATACAGAACTTACAATTCATAACTTCAAATTATGATTGTAAATAATAATTAGAAGATCTGAACTTGTAATTGTCAAATACAGAACTTAAAATTGATAGCTTATAATTATAATTGCAAATTATAACTTGAAGATCTGAACTTGTAATAGTGAATTACAGAACTTCTAATTGTTAATTTCAAACTAAGATTGTAATTAATAATTTGAAGATCTAAACTTGTAATAGTCAAATACAGAACTCCGAATTGTTAAATACAAATTATTAGTGCAAATTATAACTTGAAGATCTGAACTTGTAATTGTCAAATACAGCACTTAGAATTCATAACTTCAAATTATGATTGCTTATTATAACTTGAAGATCTGAACTTGAAATAGTCAAATACAGAACTTAAAATTGATAGCTTATAATTATAATTGCAAATTATAACTTGAAGATCTGAATTTGTAATAGGTAAATACAGAACTTCGAATTGTTAATTTCAAACTAAGATTGTAAATAATAATTTGAAGATCTGAACTTGTAATAGTCAAATACAGAACTTAGAATTGTTAAATACAAATTATTAGTGCAAATTATAACTTGAAGATCTGAACTTGTAATTGTCAAATACAGAACTTAAAATTGATAGCTTATAATTATAATTGCAAATTATAAGTTGAAGATCTGAACTTGTAATAGGTAAATACAGAACTTCGAATTGTTAATTTCAAACTAAGATTGTAATTAATAATTTGAAGATCTGAACTTGTAATAGTCAAATACAGAACTTCGATTTGTTAAATACAAATTATTAGTGCAAATTATAACTTGAAGATCTGAAATTGTAATTGTCAAATACAGAACTTAAAATTGATAGCTTATAATTATAATTGCAAATTATAAGTTGAAGATCTGAACTTGTAATAGGTAAATACTGAACTTCGAATTGTTAATTTCAAACTAAGATTGTAATTAATAATTTGAAGATCTGAACTTGTAATAGTCAAATACAGAACTTCGAATTGTTAAATACAAATTATTAGTGCAAATTATAACTTGAAGATCTGAACTTGTAATTATCAAATACAGCACTTAGAATTCATAACTTCAAATTATGATTGCAAATTATAACTTGAAGATCTGAACTTGTAATAGTCAAATACAGAACTTCGAATTGTTAAATACAAATTATTAGTGCAAATAATAACTTGAAGACCTGAACTTGTAATTGTCTAATACAGAACTTAGAATTGATAGCTTAAAATTATAATTGCAAATTATAACTTGAAGATCTGAACTTGTAATAGTGAATTACAGAACTTCGAATTGTTAAATACAAATTATTAGTACAAATTATAACTTGAAGATCTGAACTTGTAATTGTCAAATACAGAACTTAAAATTGATAGCTTTAAATTATAATTGCAAATTATAACTAGAAGATCTGAACTTGTAATAGGTAAATACAGAACTTCGAATTGTTAATTTCAAACTAAGATTGTAAATAATAATTTGAAGATATGAACTTGTAATAGTCAAATACAGATCTTCGAATTGTTAAATACAAATTATTAGTGCAAATTATAACTTGAAAATCTGAACTTGTAATTGTCAAATACAGAACTTATAATTGATAGCTTATAATTATAATTGCAAATTATAAGTTGAAGATCTGAACTTGTAATAGGTAAATACAGAACTTCTAATTGTTAATTTCCAACTAATATTATAATTAATAATTTGAAGATCTGAACTTGTAATAGTCAAATTCAGAACTTAGAATTCATAACTTCAAATTATGATTGCAAATTATAACTTGAAGATCTGAACTTGTAATTGTAAAATACAGAACTAAGAATTCATAACTTCAAATTATGATTGTAAATAATAATTAGAAGAGCTGAACTTGTAATAGTCAAATACAGAACTACGAATTGTTAAATACAAATTATTAGTGCAAATTATAACTTGAAGATGTGAACTTGTAATTGTCAAATACAGAACTTAGAATTCATAACTTCAAATTATGATTGCTAATTATAACTTGAAGATCTGAACTTGTAATAGTCAAATACAGAACTTAGAATTGGGAAATTCAAATTATGATTGCAAATTATAACTTGAAGATCTGAACTAGTAATTGTCAAATACAGAACTTACAATTCATAACTTCAAATTATGATTGTAAATAATAATTAGAAGATCTGAACTTGTAATAGTCAAATACAGAACTTCAAATTGTTAAATTCAAATTATTAGTGCAAATTAGAACTTGAAGATCTGAACTTGTAATTGTCAAATACAGAACTTAGAATTGAAAGCTTATAATTATAATTGCAAATTATAACTTGAAGAACTGAACTTGTAATAGTCAATTACAGAACTTAGATTTGTTAAATACTAATTATTATTTCAAATTATAACTTGAAGATCTGAACTTGTAATTGTGAAATACAGAACTTAAAATTGATAGCTTATAAGTATAATTGCAAATTATAACTAGAAGATATGAACTTGTAATAGGTAAATACAGAACTTCGAATTGTTAATTTCAAACTAAGATTGCAAATTATAACTTGAAGATCTGAACTTGTAATTGTCAAATACAGCACTTAGAATTCATAACTTCAAATTATGATTGCTAATTATAACTTGAAGATCTGAACTTGAAATAGTCAAATACAGAACTTAGAATTGTAAAATTCAAATCATGATTGCAAATTATAACTTGAAGATCTGAACTTGTAATAGTCAAATACTGAACTTAAAATTGATAGCTTATAATTATAATTGCAAATTATAACTTGAAGATCTGAATTTGTAATAGGTAAATACAGAACTTCGAATTATTAAATACAAATTATTAGTGCAGATTATAACTTGAAAATCTGAACTTGTAATTGTCAAATACAGAACTTAAAATTGATAGCTTATAATTATAATTGCAAATTATAAGTTGAAGATCTGAACTTGTAATAGGTAAATACAGAACTTCTAATTGTTAATTTCCAACTAAGATTGTAATTAATAATTTGAAGATCTGAACTTGTAATAGTCAAATTCAGAACTTCTAATTGTTAAATTCAAATTATTAGTGCAAATTATAACTTGAAGATCTGAACTTGTAATTGTCAAATACAGAACTTAGAATTGATAGCTTATAATTATAATTGCAAATTATACCTTGAAGAACTGAACTTGTAATAGTCAATTACAGAACTTAGATTTGTTAAATACTAATTATTATTTCAAATTATAACTTGAAGATCTGAACTTGTAATTGTCAAATACAGAACTTAAAATTGATAGCTTATAAGTATAATTGCAAATTATAACTAGAAGATATGAACTTGTAATAGGTAAATACAGAACTTCGAATTGTTAATTTCAAACTAAGATTGCAAATTATAACTTGAAGATCTGAACTTGTAATTGTCAAATACAGAACTTCGAATTGTTAAATACAAATTATTAGTGCAAATTATAACTTGAAGATCTGAACTTGTAATTGTCAAATACAGAACTTAGAATTCATAACTTCAAATTATGATTGTAAATAATAAGTAGAAGATCTGAACTTGTAATAGTCAAATACAGAACTTCGAATTGTTAAATACAAATTATTAGTGCAAATTATAACTTGAAGATCTGAACTTGTAATTGTCAAATACAGAACTTAGAATTGATAGCTTATAATTACAATTGCAAATTATAACTTGAAGATCTGAACTTGTAATAGTGAATTACAGAACTTCTAATTGTTAATTTCAAACTAAGATTGTAATTAATAATTGTAAGATCTAAACTTGTAATAGTCAAATACAGAACTCCGAATTGTTAAATACAAATTATTAGTGCAAATTATAACTTGAAGATCTGAACTTGTAATTGTCAAATACAGCACTTAGAATTCATAACTTCAAATTATGATTGCTAATTATAACTTGATGAACTGAACATGTAATAGTCAAATACAGAACTTAGAATTGTAAAATTCAAATCATGATTGCAAATTATAACTTGAAGATCTGAACTTGTAATAGTCAAATACTGAACTTAAAATTGATAGCTTATAATTATAATTGCAAATTATAACTTGAAGATCTGAATTTGTAATAGGTAAATACAGAACTTCGAATTATTAATTTCAAACTAAGATTGTAATTAATAATTTGAAGATCTGCACTTGCAATAGTCGAATACAGAACTTCGAATTGTTAAATACAAATTATAATTGCAAATTATAACTAGATGATCTGAACTTGTAATAGGTAAATACAGAACTTCAAATTGTTAATTTCAAACTAAGATTGTAAATAATAATTTGAAGATATGAACTTGTAATAGTCAAATACAGAACTTCAAATTGTTAAATTCAAATTATTAGTGCAAATTATAACTTGAAGATCTGAACTTGTAATTGTCAAATACAGAACTTAGAATTGATAGCTTATAATTATAATTGCAAATTATAACTTGAAGAACTGAACTTGTAATAGTCAATAACAGAACTTAGATTTGTTAAATACTAATTATTATTTCAAATTATAACTTGAAGATCTGAACTTGTAATTGTCAAATACAGAACTTAAAATTGATAGCTTATAAGTATAATTGCAAATTATAACTAGAAGATTATGAACTTGTAAATACAGAACTTCGAATTGTTAATTTCAAACTAAGATTGCAAATTATAACTTGAAGATCTTAACTTGTAATTGTCAAATACAGAACTTAGAATTCATAACTTCAAATTATGATTGTAAATAATAATTAGTAGATCTGAACTTGTAATAGTCAAATACAGAACTTCGAATTGTTAAATACAAATTATTAGTGCAAATTATAACTTGAAGATCTGAACTTGTAATTGTCAAATACAGGACTTAGAATTCATAACTTCAAATTATGATTGTATATAATAAGTAGAAGATCTGAACTTGTAATAGTCAAATACAGAACTTCGAATTGTTAAATACAAATTATTAGTGCAAATTATAACTTGAAGATCTGAACTTGTAATTGTCAAATACAGAACTTAGAATTGATAGCTTATAATTATAATTGCAAATTATAACTTGAAGATCTGAACTTGTAATAGTGAATTACAGAACTTGTAATTGTTAATTTCAAACTAAGATTGTAATTAATAATTGTAAGATCTAAACTTGTAATAGTCAAATTCAGAACTTAGAATTCATAACTTCAAATTATGATTACAAATTATAACTTGAAGATCTGAACTTGTAATAGTAAAATTCAGAACTAAGAATTCATAACTTCAAATTATAATTGTAAATAATAATTAGAAGATCTGAACTTGTAATAGTCAAATACAGAACTACGAATTGTTAAATACTAATTATTAGTGCAAATTATAACTTGAAGATCTGAACTTGTAATTGTCAAATACAGAACTTAGAATTCATAACTTCAAATTATGATTGCTAATTATAACTTGAAGATCTGAACTTGTAATAGTCAAATACAGAACTTAGAATTGGGAAATTCAAATTATGATTGCAAATTATAACTTGAAGATCTGAATTTGTAATAGGTAAATACAGAACTTCGAATTTTTAATTTCAAACTAAGATTGTAAATAATAATTTGAAGATCTGAACTTGTAATAGTCAAATACAGAACTTCGAATTGTTAAATACAAATTATTAGTGCAAATTATAACTTGAAGATCTGAACTTGTAATTGTCAAATACAGAACTTAAAATTGATAGCTTATAATTATAATTGCAAATTATAAGTTGAAGATCTGAACTTGTAATAGGTAAATACAGAACTTCGAATTGTTAATTTCAAACTAAGATTGTAATTAATAATTTGAAGATCTGAACTTGCAATAGTCAAATACAGAACTTCGAATTGTTAAATACAAATTATTAGTGCAAATTATAACTTGAAGATCTGAACTTGTAATTGTCAAATACAGAACTTAGAATTCATAACTTCAAATTATGATTGCTAACTATAACTCGAAGATCTGAACTTGAAATAGTCAAATACAGAACTTAGAATTGTAAAATTCAAATTATGATTGCAAATTATAACTTGAAGATTGACTTGAAGACTTGAAGAACTTGTAATAGTCAAATACAGAACTTAAAATTGATAGCTTATAATTATAATTGCAAATTATAACTTGAATATCTGAATTTGTAATAGGTAAATACAGAACTTCGAATTGTTAATTTCAAACTAAGATTGTAAATAATAATTTGAAGATCTGTACTTGTAATAGTCAAATACAGAACTTCGAATTGTTAAATACAAATTATTAGTGCAAATTATAACTTGAAGATCTGAACTTGTAATTGTCAAATACAGAACTTAAAATTGATAGCTTATAATTATAATTGCAAATTATAAGTTGAAGATCTGAACTTGTAATAGTCAAATACAGAACTTCAAATTGTTAAATTCAAATTATTAGTGCAAATTATAACTTGAAGATCTGAATTTGTAATTGTCAAATACGGAACTTAGAATTGATAGCTTATAATTATAATTGCAAATTATAACTTCAAGATCTGAACTTGTAATAGTCAATTACAGAACTTAGATTTTTTAAATACTAATTATTATTTCAAATTATAACTTGAAGATCTGAACTTGTAATTGTCAAATACAGAACTTAAAATTGATAGCTTATAAGTATAATTGCAAATTATAACTAGAAGATATGAACTTGTAATAGGTAAATACAGAACTTCGAATTGTTAATTTCAAACTAAGATTGCAAATTATAACTTGAAGATCTGAACTTGTAATTGTCAAATACAGAACTTAGAATTCATAACTTCAAATTAAATTTGTAAATAATAATTGGAAGATCTGAACTTGTAATAGTCAAATACAGAACTTCGAATTGTTAAATACAAATTATTAGTGCAAACTATAACTTGAAGATCTGAACTTGTAATTGTCAAATACAGAACTTAGAATTCATAACTTCAAATTATGATTGCAAATAATAATTAGAAGATCTGAACTTGTAATAGTCAAATACAGAACTTCGAATTGTTAAATACAAATTATTAGTGCAAATTATAACATGAAGATCTGAACTTGTAATTGTCAAATACAGAACTTAAAATTGATAGCTTATAATTATAATTGCAAATTATAACTTGAAGATCTGAACTTGTAATAGTGAATTACAGAACTTCTAATTGTAAATTTCAAACTAAGATTGTAATTAATAATTTGAAGATCTAAACTTGTAATAGTCAAATACAGAACTCCGAATTGTTAAATACAAATTATTAGTGCAAATTATAACTTGAAGATCTGAACTTGTAATTGTCAAATACAGCACTTAAAATTGATAGCTTATAATTATAATTGCAAATTATAACTTGAAGATCTGAATTTGTAATAGGTAAATACAGAACTTCGAATTGTTAATTTCAAACTAAGATTGTAAATAATAATTTGAAGATCTGAACTTGTAATAGTCAAATACAGAACTTAGAATTGTTAAATACAAATTATTAGTGCAAATTATAACTTGAAGATCTGAACTTGTAATTGTCAAATACAGAACTTAAAATTGATAGCTTATAATTATAATTGCAAATTATAAGTTGAAGATCTGAACTTGTAATAGGTAAATACAGAACTTCGAATTGTTAATTTCAAACTAAGATTGTAATTAATAATTTGAAGATCTGAACTTGTAATAGTCAAATACAGAACTTCGAATTGTTAAATCCAAAATTATTAGTGCAAATTATAACTTGAAGATCAGAAATTGTAATTGTCAAATACAGAACTTAAAATTGATAGCTAATAATTATAATTGCAAATTATAAGTTGAAGATCTGAACTTGGAATAGGTAAATACTGAACTTCGAATTGTTAATTTCAAACTAAGATTGTAATTAATAATTTGAAGATCTGAACTTGTAATAGTCAAATACAGAACTTCGAATTGTTAAATACAAATTATTAGTGCAAATTATAACTTGAAGATCTGAACTTGTAATTATCAAATACAGCACTTAGAATTCATAACTTCAAATTATGATTGCAAATTATAACTTGAAGATCTGAACTTGTAATTGTTAAATACAGAACTTAGAATTCATAACTTCAAATTATGATTGTAAATAATAATTAGAAGATCTGAACTTGTAATAGTCAAATACAGAACTTCGAATTGTTAAATACAAATTATTAGTGCAAATAATAACTTGAAGACCTGAACTTGTAATTGTCTAATACAGAACTTAGAATTGATAGCTTAAAATTATAATTGCAAATTATAACTTGAAGATCTGAACTTGTAATAGTGAATTACAGAACTTCGAAATGGTAAATACAAATTATTAGTACAAATTATAACTTGAAGATCTGAACTTGTAATTGTCAAATACAGAACTTAAAATTGATAGCTTTAAATTATAATTGCAAAGTATAACTAGAAGATCTGAACTTGTAATAGGTAAATACAGAACTTCGAATTGTTAATTTCAAACTAAGATTGTAAATAATAATTTGAAGATATGAACTTGTAATAGTCAAATACAGATCTTCGAATTGTTAAATACAAATTATTAGTGCAAATTATAACTTGAAAATCTGAACTTGTAATTGTCAAATACAGAACTTATAATTGATAGCTTATAATTATAATTGCAAATTATAAGTTGAAGATCTGAACTTGTAATAGGTAAATACAGAACTTCTAATTGTTAATTTCCAACTAATATTATAATTAATAATTTGAAGATCTGAACTTGTAATAGTCAAATTCAGAACTTAGAATTCATAACTTCAAATTATGATTGCAAATTATAACTTGAAGATCTGAACTTGTAATTGTAAAATACAGAACTAAGAATTCATAACTTCAAATTATGATTATAAATAATAATTAGAAGATCTGAACTTGTAATAGTCAAATACAGAACTACGAATTGTTAAATACAAATTATTAGTGCAAATTATAACTTGAAGATCTGAACTTGTAATTGTCAAATACAGAACTTAGAATTCATAACTTCAAATTATGATTGCTAATTATAACTTGAAGATCTGAACTTGTAATAGTCAAATACAGAACTTAGAATTGGGAAATTCAAATTATGATTGCAAATTATAACTTGAAGATCTGAACTTGTAATTGTCAAATACAGAACTTAGAATTCATAACTTCAAATTATGATTGTAAATAATAATTAGAAGATCTGAACTTGTAATAGTCAAATACAGAACTTCAAATTGTTAAATTCAAAATATTAGTGCAAATTATAACTTGAAGATCTGAACTTGTAATTGTCAAATACAGAACTTAGAATTGAAAGCTTATAATTATAATTGCAAATTATAACTTGAAGAACTGAACTTGTAATAGTCAATTACAGAACTTAGATTTGTTAAATACTAATTATTATTTCAAATTATAACTTGAAGATCTGAACTTGTAATTGTCAAATACAGAACTTAAAATTGATAGCTTATAAGTATAATTGCAAATTATAACTAGAAGATATGAACTTGTAATAGGTAAATACAGAACTTCGAATTGTTAATTTCAAACTAAGATTGCAAATTATAACATGAAGATCTGAACTTGTAATTGTCACATACAGAACTTAGAGTTCATAACTTCAAATTATGATTGTAAATAATAATTAGAAGATCTGAACTTGTAATAGTCAAATACAGAACTTCGAATTGTTAAATACTAATTATTAGTGCAAATTATAACTTGAAGATCTGAACTTGTAATTGTCAAATACAGAACTTAGAATTCATAACTTCAAATTATGATTGTAAATAATAAGTAGAAGATCTGAACTTGTAATAGTCAAATACAGAACTTCGAATTGTTAAATACAAATTATTAGTGCAAATTATAACTTGAAGATCTGAACTTGTAATTGTCAAATACAGAACTTAAAATTGATAGCTTATAATTATAATTGCAAATTATAACTTGAAGATCTGAACTTGTAATAGTGAATTACAGAACTTCTAATTGTTAATTTCAAACTAAGATTGTAATTAATAATTTGAAGATCTAAACTTGTAATAGTCAAATACAGAACTCCGAATTGTTAAATACAAATTATTAGTGCAAATTATAACTTGAAGATCTGAACTTGTAATTGTCAAATACAGCACTTAGAATTCATAACTTCAAATTATGATTGCTAATTATAACTTGAAGATCTGAACTTGAAATAGTCAAATACAGAACTTAGAATTGTAAAATTCAAATCATGATTGCAAATTATAACTTGAAGATCTGAACTTGTAATAGTCAAATACAGAACTTAAAATTGATAGCTTATAATTATAATTGCAAATTATAACTTGAAGTACTGAATTTGTAATAGGTAAATACAGAACTTCGAATTGTTAATTTCAAACTAAGATTGTAAATAATAATTTGAAGATCTGAACTTGTAATAGTCAAATACAGAACTTAAAATTGATAGCTTATAATTATAATTGCAAATTATAACTTGAAGTACTGAATTTGTAATAGGTAAATACAGAACTTCGAATTGTTAATTTCAAACTAAGATTGTAAATAATAATTTGAAGATATGAACTTGTAATAGTCAAATACAGATCTTCGAATTGTTAAATACAAATTATTAGTGCAAATTATAACTTGAAAATCTGAACTTGTAATTGTCAAATACAGAACTTATAATTGATAGCTTATAATTATAATTGCAAATTATAAGTTGAAGATCTGAACTTGTAATAGGTAAATACAGAACTTCTAATTGTTAATTTCCAACTAATATTATAATTAATAATTTGAAGATCTGAACTTGTAATAGTCAAATTCAGAACTTAGAATTCATAACTTCAAATTATGATTGCAAATTATAACTTGAAGATCTGAACTTGTAATTGTAAAATACAGAACTAAGAATTCATAACTTCAAATTATGATTATAAATAATAATTAGAAGATCTGAACTTGTAATAGTCAAATACAGAACTACGAATTGTTAAATACAAATTATTAGTGCAAATTATAACTTGAAGATCTGAACTTGTAATTGTCAAATACAGAACTTAGAATTCATAACTTCAAATTATGATTGCTAATTATAACTTGAAGATCTGAACTTGTAATAGTCAAATACAGAACTTAGAATTGGGAAATTCAAATTATGATTGCAAATTATAACTTGAAGATCTGAACTTGTAATTGTCAAATACAGAACTTAGAATTCATAACTTCAAATTATGATTGTAAATAATAATTAGAAGATCTGAACTTGTAATAGTCAAATACAGAACTTCAAATTGTTAAATTCAAAATATTAGTGCAAATTATAACTTGAAGATCTGAACTTGTAATTGTCAAATACAGAACTTAGAATTGAAAGCTTATAATTATAATTGCAAATTATAACTTGAAGAACTGAACTTGTAATAGTCAATTACAGAACTTAGATTTGTTAAATACTAATTATTATTTCAAATTATAACTTGAAGATCTGAACTTGTAATTGTCAAATACAGAACTTAAAATTGATAGCTTATAAGTATAATTGCAAATTATAACTAGAAGATATGAACTTGTAATAGGTAAATACAGAACTTCGAATTGTTAATTTCAAACTAAGATTGCAAATTATAACATGAAGATCTGAACTTGTAATTGTCACATACAGAACTTAGAGTTCATAACTTCAAATTATGATTGTAAATAATAATTAGAAGATCTGAACTTGTAATAGTCAAATACAGAACTTCGAATTGTTAAATACTAATTATTAGTGCAAATTATAACTTGAAGATCTGAACTTGTAATTGTCAAATACAGAACTTAGAATTCATAACTTCAAATTATGATTGTAAATAATAAGTAGAAGATCTGAACTTGTAATAGTCAAATACAGAACTTGGAATTGTTAAATACAAATTATTAGTGCAAATTATAACTTGAAGATCTGAACTTGTAATTGTCAAATACAGAACTTAAAATTGATAGCTTATAATTATAATTGCAAATTATAACTTGAAGATCTGAACTTGTAATAGTGAATTACAGAACTTCTAATTGTTAATTTCAAACTAAGATTGTAATTAATAATTTGAAGATCTAAACTTGTAATAGTCAAATACAGAACTCCGAATTGTTAAATACAAATTATTAGTGCAAATTATAACTTGAAGATCTGAACTTGTAATTGTCAAATACAGCACTTAGAATTCATAACTTCAAATTATGATTGCTAATTATAACTTGAAGATCTGAACTTGAAATAGTCAAATACAGAACTTAGAATTGTAAAATTCAAATCATGATTGCAAATTATAACTTGAAGATCTGAACTTGTAATAGTCAAATACAGAACTTAAAATTGATAGCTTATAATTATAATTGCAAATTATAACTTGAAGTACTGAATTTGTAATAGGTAAATACAGAACTTCGAATTGTTAATTTCAAACTAAGATTGTAAATAATAATTTGAAGATCTGAACTTGTAATAGTCAAATACAGAACTTAAAATTGATAGCTTATAATTATAATTGCAAATTATAAGTTGAAGATCTGAACTTGTAATAGGTAAATACAGAACTTCGAATTGTTAATTTCAAACTAAGATTGTAATTAATAATTTGAAGATCTGAACTTGTAATAGTCAAATACAGAACTTCGAATTGTTAAATACAAATTATTAGTGCAAATTATAACTTGAAGATCTGAACTTGTAATTGTCAAATACAGAACTTAAAATTGATAGCTTATAATTATAATTGCAAATTATAAGTTGATGATCTGAACTTGTAATAGGTAAATACAGAACTTCGAATTGTTAATTTCAAACTAAGATTGTAATTAATAATTTGAAGATCTGAACTTGTAATAGTCAAATACAGAACTTCGAATTGTTAAATACAAATTATTAGTGCAAATTATAACTTGAAGATCTGAACTTGTAATTGTCAAATACAGCACTTAGAATTCATAACTTCAAGTTATGATTGCAAATTATAACTTGAAGATCTGAACTTGTAATAGTCAAATACAGAACTTAAAATTGATAGCTTATAATTATATTTGCAAATTATAAGTTGAAGATCTGAACTTGTAATAGTCAAATACAGAACTTCGAATTGTTAATTACAAACTAATATTGTAATTAATAATTTGAAGATCTGAACTTGTAATAGTCAAATACAGAACTTCAAATTGTTAAATTCAAATTATTAGTGCAAATTATAACTTGAAGATCTGAACTTGTAATTGTCAAATACAGAACTTAGAATTGATAGCTTATAATAATAATTGCAAATTATAACTTCAAGATCTGAACTTGTAATAGTCAATTACAGAACTTAGATTTGTTAAATACTAATTATTATTTCAAATTATAACTTGAAGATCTGAACTTGTAATTGTCAAATACAGAACTTAAAATTGATAGCTTATAAGTATAATTGCAAATTATAACTAGAAGATATGAACTTGTAATAGGTAAATACAGAACTTCGAATTGTTAATTACAAACTAAGATTGCAAATTATAACTTGAAGATCTGAACTTGTAGTTGTCAAATACAGAACTTAGAATTCATAACTTCAAATTATGATTGTAAATAATAATTAGAAGATCTGAACTTGTAATAGTCAAATACAGAACTTCGAATTGTTAAATACAAATTATTAGTGCAAATTATAACTTGAAGATCTGAACTTGTAATTGTCAAATACAGAACTTAGAATTCATAACTTCAAATTATGATTGCAAATAATAATTAGAAGATCTGAACTTGTAATAGTCAAATACAGAACTTCGAATTGTTAAATACAAATTATTAGTGCAAATTATAACTTGAAGATCTGAACTTGTAATTGTCAAATACAGAACTTAAAATTGATAGCTTATAATTATAATTGCAAATTATAAGTTGAAGATCTGAACTTGTAATTATCAAATACAGAACTTAGAATTGATAGCTTATAATTATAATTGCAAATTATAACTTGCAGAACTGTACTTGTAATAGTCAATTACAGAACTTAGATTTGTTAAATACTAATTATTATTACAAATTATAACTTGAAGATCTGAACTTGTAATTGTCAAATCCAGAACTTAAAATTGATAGCTTATAAGTATAATTGCAAATTATAGCTAGAAGATATGAACTTGTAATAGGTAAATACAGAACTTCGAATTGTTAATTTCAAACTAAGATTGCAAATTATAACTTGAAGATCTGAACTTGTAATTGTCAAATACAGAACTTAGAATTCATAACTTCAAATTATGATTGTAAATAATAATTCGAAGATCTGAACTTGTAATAGTCAAATACAGAACTTCAAATTGTTAAATTCAAATTATTAGTGCAAATTATAACTTGAAGATCTGAACTTGTAATTGTCAAATACAGAACTTAGAATTGATAGCTTATAATTATAATTGCAAATTATAACTTGCAGAACTGTACTTGTAATAGTCAATTACAGAACTTAGATTTGTTAAATACTAATTATTATTTCAAATTATAACTTGAAGATCTGAACTTGTAATTGTCAAATACAGAACTTAAAATTGATAGCTTATAAGTATAATTGCAAATTATAGCTAGAAGATATGAACTTGTAATAGGTAAATACAGAACTTCGAATTGTTAATTTCAAACTAAGATTGCAAATTATAACTTGAAGATCTGAACTTGTAATTGTCAAATACAGAACTTAGAATTCATAACTTCAAATTATGATAGTAAATAATAATTAGAAGATCTGAACTTGTAATAGTCAAATACAGAACTTCGAATTGTTAAATACAAATTATTAGTGCAAATTATAACTTGAAGATCTGAACTTGTAATTGTCAAATACAGAACTTAGAATTCATAACTTCAAATTATGATTGTAAATAATAAGTAGAAGATCTCAACTTGTATTAGTCAAATTCAGAACTTCGAATTGTTAAATACAAATTATTAGTGCAAATTATAACTTGAAGATCTGAACTTGTAATAGTCAAATTCAGAACTTAGAATTCATAACTTCAAATTATGATTGCAAATTATAACTTGAAGATCTGAACTTGTAATTGTAAAATACAGAACTAAGAATTCATAACTTCAAATTATGATTATAAATAATAATTAGAAGATCTGAACTTGTAATAGTCAAATACAGAACTACGAATTGTTAAATACAAATTATTAGTGCAAATTATAACTTGAAGATCTGAACTTGTAATTGTCAAATACAGAACTTAGAATTCATAACTTCAAATTATGATTGCTAATTATAACTTGAAGATCTGAACTTGTAATAGTCAAATACAGAACTTAGAATTGGGAAATTCAAATTATGATTGCAAATTATAACTTGAAGATCTGAACTTGTAATTGTCAAATACAGAACTTAGAATTCATAACTTCAAATTATGATTGTAAATAATAATTAGAAGATCTGAACTTGTAATAGTCAAATACAGAACTTCAAATTGTTAAATTCAAAATATTAGTGCATATTATAACTTGAAGATCTGAACTTGTAATTGTCAAATACAGAACTTAGAATTGAAAGCTTATAATTATAATTGCAAATTATAACTTGAAGAACTGAACTTGTAATAGTCAATTACAGAACTTAGATTTGTTAAATACTAATTATTATTTCAAATTATAACTTGAAGATCTGAACTTGTAATTGTCAAATACAGAACTTAAAATTGATAGCTTATAAGTATAATTGCAAATTATAACTAGAAGATATGAACTTGTAATAGGTAAATACAGAACTTCGAATTGTTAATTTCAAACTAAGATTGCAAATTATAACATGAAGATCTGAACTTGTAATTGTCACATACAGAACTTAGAGTTCATAACTTCAAATTATGATTGTAAATAATAATTAGAAGATCTGAACTTGTAATAGTCAAATACAGAACTTCGAATTGTTAAATACTAATTATTAGTGCAAATTATAACTTGAAGATCTGAACTTGTAATTGTCAAATACAGAACTTAGAATTCATAACTTCAAATTATGATTGTAAATAATAAGTAGAAGATCTGAACTTGTAATAGTCAAATACAGAACTTCGAATTGTTAAATACAAATTATTAGTGCAAATTATAACTTGAAGATCTGAACTTGTAATTGTCAAATACAGAACTTAAAATTGATAGCTTATAATTATAATTGCAAATTATAACTTGAAGATCTGAACTTGTAATAGTGAATTACAGAACTTCTAATTGTTAATTTCAAACTAAGATTGTAATTAATAATTTGAAGATCTAAACTTGTAATAGTCAAATACAGAACTCCGAATTGTTAAATACAAATTATTAGTGCAAATTATAACTTGAAGATCTGAACTTGTAATTGTCAAATACAGAACTTAAAATTGATAGCTTTAAATTATAATTGCAAAGTATAACTAGAAGATCTGAACTTGTAATAGGTAAATACAGAACTTCGAATTGTTAATTTCAAACTAAGATTGTAAATAATAATTTGAAGATATGAACTTGTAATAGTCAAATACAGATCTTCGAATTGTTAAATACAAATTATTAGTGCAAATTATAACTTGAAAATCTGAACTTGTAATTGTCAAATCCAGAACTTATAATTGATAGCTTATAATTATAATTGCAAATTATAAGTTGAAGATCTGAACTTGTAATAGGTAAATACAGAACTTCTAATTGTTAATTTCCAACTAATATTATAATTAATAATTTGAAGATCTGAACTTGTAATAGTCAAATTCAGAACTTAGAATTCATAACTTCAAATTATGATTGCAAATTATAACTTGAAGATCTGAACTTGTAATTGTAAAATACAGAACTAAGAATTCATAACTTCAAATTATGATTATAAATAATAATTAGAAGATCTGAACTTGTAATAGTCAAATACAGAACTACGAATTGTTAAATACAAATTATTAGTGCAAATTATAACTTGAAGATCTGAACTTGTAATTGTCAAATACAGAACTTAGAATTCATAACTTCAAATTATGATTGCTAATTATAACTTGAAGATCTGAACTTGTAATAGTCAAATACAGAACTTAGAATTGGGAAATTCAAATTATGATTGCAAATTATAACTTGAAGATCTGAACTTGTAATTGTCAAATACAGAACTTAGAATTCATAACTTCAAATTATGATTGTAAATAATAATTAGAAGATCTGAACTTGTAATAGTCAAATACAGAACTTCAAATTGTTAAATTCAAAATATTAGTGCAAGTTATAACTTGAAGATCTGAACTTGTAATTGTCAAATACAGAACTTAGAATTGAAAGCTTATAATTATAATTGCAAATTATAACTTGAAGAACTGAACTTGTAATAGTCAATTACAGAACTTAGATTTGTTAAATACTAATTATTATTTCAAATTATAACTTGAAGATCTGAACTTGTAATTGTCAAATACAGAACTTAAAATTGATAGCTTATAAGTATAATTGCAAATTATAACTAGAAGATATGAACTTGTAATAGGTAAATACAGAACTTCGAATTGTTAATTTCAAACTAAGATTGCAAATTATAACATGAAGATCTGAACTTGTAATTGTCACATACAGAACTTAGAGTTCATAACTTCAAATTATGATTGTAAATAATAATTAGAAGATCTGAACTTGTAATAGTCAAATACAGAACTTCGAATTGTTAAATACTAATTATTAGTGCAAATTATAACTTGAAGATCTGAACTTGTAATTGTCAAATACAGAACTTAGAATTCATAACTTCAAATTATGATTGTAAATAATAAGTAGAAGATCTGAACTTGTAATAGTCAAATACAGAACTTCGAATTGTTAAATACAAATTATTAGTGCAAATTATAACTTGAAGATCTGAACTTGTAATTGTCAAATACAGAACTTAAAATTGATAGCTTAT
The DNA here is from genome assembly GCA_963170105.1 of Cantharis lateralis. Taxonomy (NCBI): domain Eukaryota; kingdom Metazoa; phylum Arthropoda; class Insecta; order Coleoptera; family Cantharidae; genus Cantharis; species Cantharis lateralis. Next base: position 24,729,930 of record OY720628.1, read on the forward strand.
AATTATAATTGCAAATTATAACTTGAAGATCTGAACTTGTAATAGTGAATTACAGAACTTCTAATTGTTAATTTCAAACTAAGATTGTAATTAATAATTTGAAGATCTAAACTTGTAATAGTCAAATACAGAACTCCGAATTGTTAAATACAAATTATTAGTGCAAATTATAACTTGAAGATCTGAACTTGTAATTGTCAAATACAGCACTTAGAATTCATAACTTCAAATTATGATTGCTAATTATAACTTGAAGATCTGAACTTGAAATAGTCAAATACAGAACTTAGAATTGTAAAATTCAAATCATGATTGCAAATTATAACTTGAAGATCTGAACTTGTAATAGTCAAATACAGAACTTAAAATTGATAGCTTATAATTATAATTGCAAATTATAACTTGAAGTACTGAATTTGTAATAGGTAAATACAGAACTTCGAATTGTTAATTTCAAACTAAGATTGTAAATAATAATTTGAAGATCTGAACTTGTAATAGTCAAATACAGAACTTAAAATTGATAGCTTATAATTATAATTGCAAATTATAAGTTGAAGATCTGAACTTGTAATAGGTAAATACAGAACTTCGAATTGTTAATTTCAAACTAAGATTGTAATTAATAATTTGAAGATCTGAACTTGTAATAGTCAAATACAGAACTTCGAATTGTTAAATACAAATTATTAGTGCAAATTATAACTTGAAGATCTGAACTTGTAATTGTCAAATACAGAACTTAAAATTGATAGCTTATAATTATAATTGCAAATTATAAGTTGATGATCTGAACTTGTAATAGGTAAATACAGAACTTCGAATTGTTAATTTCAAACTAAGATTGTAATTAATAATTTGAAGATCTGAACTTGTAATAGTCAAATACAGAACTTCGAATTGTTAAATACAAATTATTAGTGCAAATTATAACTTGAAGATCTGAACTTGTAATTGTCAAATACAGCACTTAGAATTCATAACTTCAAGTTATGATTGCAAATTATAACTTGAAGATCTGAACTTGTAATAGTCAAATACAGAACTTAAAATTGATAGCTTATAATTATATTTGCAAATTATAAGTTGAAGATCTGAACTTGTAATAGTCAAATACAGAACTTCGAATTGTTAATTACAAACTAATATTGTAATTAATAATTTGAAGATCTGAACTTGTAATAGTCAAATACAGAACTTCAAATTGTTAAATTCAAATTATTAGTGCAAATTATAACTTGAAGATCTGAACTTGTAATTGTCAAATACAGAACTTAGAATTGATAGCTTATAATAATAATTGCAAATTATAACTTCAAGATCTGAACTTGTAATAGTCAATTACAGAACTTAGATTTGTTAAATACTAATTATTATTTCAAATTATAACTTGAAGATCTGAACTTGTAATTGTCAAATACAGAACTTAAAATTGATAGCTTATAAGTATAATTGCAAATTATAACTAGAAGATATGAACTTGTAATAGGTAAATACAGAACTTCGAATTGTTAATTACAAACTAAGATTGCAAATTATAACTTGAAGATCTGAACTTGTAGTTGTCAAATACAGAACTTAGAATTCATAACTTCAAATTATGATTGTAAATAATAATTAGAAGATCTGAACTTGTAATAGTCAAATACAGAACTTCGAATTGTTAAATACAAATTATTAGTGCAAATTATAACTTGAAGATCTGAACTTGTAATTGTCAAATACAGAACTTAGAATTCATAACTTCAAATTATGATTGCAAATAATAATTAGAAGATCTGAACTTGTAATAGTAAAATACAGAACTTCGAATTGTTAAATACAAATTATTAGTGCAAATTATAACTTGAAGATCTGAACTTGTAATTGTCAAATACAGAACTTAAAATTGATAGCTTATAATTATAATTGCAAATTATAAGTTGAAGATCTGAAGTTGTAATAGGTAAATACAGAACTTCGAATTGTTAATTTCAAACTAAGATTGTAATTAATAATTTGAAGATCTGAACTTGTAATAGTCAAATACGGAACTTCGAATTGTTAAATACAAATTATTAGTGCAAATTATAACTTGAAGATCTGAACTTGTAATTATCAAATACAGCACTTGGAATTCATAACTTCAAATTATGATTGCAACTTATAACTTGAAGATCTGAACTTGTAATTGTCAAATACAGAACTTAGAATTCATAACTTCAAATTATGATTGTAAATAATAATTCGAAGATCTGAACTTGTAATTGTCAAATACAGAACTTCAAATTGTTAAATTCAAATTATTAGTGCAAATTATAACTTGAAGATCTGAACTTGTAATTGTCAAATACAGAACTTAGAATTGATAGCTTATAATTATAATTGCAAATTATAACTTGCAGAACTGAACTTGTAATAGTCAATTACAGAACTTAGATTTGTTAAATACTAATTATTATTTCAAATTATAACTTGAAGATCTGAACTTGTAATTGTCAAATACAGAACTTAAAATTGATAGCTTATAAGTATAAATGCAAATTATAGCTAGAAGATATGAACTTGTAATAGGTAAATACAGAACTTCGAATTGTTAATTTCAAACTAAGATTGCAAATTATAACTTGAAGATCTGAACTTGTAATTGTCAAATACAGAACTTAGAATTCATAACTTCAAATTATGATAGTAAATAATAATTAGAAGATCTGAACTTGTAATAGTCAAATACAGAACTTCGAATTGTTAAATACAAATTATTAGTGCAAATTATAACTTGAAGATCTGAACTTGTAATTGTCAAATACAGAACTTAGAATTATTAGCTTATAATTATAATTGCAAATTATAACTTGAAGATCTGAACTTGTAATAGTGAATTACAGAACTTCTAATTGTTAATTTCAAACTAAGATAGTAATTAATAATTTGAAGATCTAAACTTGTAATAGTCAAATACAGAACTCCGAATTGTTAAATACAAATTATTAGTGCAAATTATAACTTGAAGATCTGAACTTGTAATTGTCAAATACAGCACTTAGAATTAATAACTTCAAATTATGATTGCTAATTATAACTTGAAGATCTGAACTTGAAATAGTCAAATACAGAACTTATAATTGTAAAATTCAAATCATGATTGCAAATTATAACTAGAAGATCTGAACTTGTAATAGTCAAATACAGAACTTAAAATTGATAGCTTATAATTATAATTGCAAATTATAACTTGAAGATCTGAATTTGTAATAGGTAAATACAGAACTTCGAATTGTTAATTTCAAACTAAGATTGTAAATAATAATTTGAAGATCTGAACTTGTAATAGTCAAATACAGAACTTAGAATTGTTAAATACAAATTATTAGTGCAAATTATAACTTGAAGATCTGAACTTGTAATTGTCAAATACAGAACTTAAAATTGATAGTTTATAATTATAATTGCAAATTATAAGTTGAAGATCTGAACTTGTAATAGGTAAATACTGAACTTCGAATTGTTAATTTCAAACTAAGATTGTAATTAATAATTTGAAGATCTGAACTTGTAATAGTCAAATACAGAACTTCGAATTGTTAAATACAAATTATTAGTGCAAATTATAACTTGAAGATCTGAACTTGTAATTGTCAAATACAGCACTTAGAATTCATAACTTCAAATTATGATTGCAAATTATAACTTGAAGATCTGAACTTGTAATTGTTAAATACAGAACTTAGAATTCATAACTTCAAATTATGATTGTAAATAATAATTAGAAGATCTGAACTTGTAATAGTCAAATACAGAACTTCGAATTGTTAAATACAAATTATTAGTACAAATTATAACTTGAAGATCTGAACTTGTAATAGGTAAATACAGAACTTCGAATTGTTAATTTCAAACTAAGATTGTAAATAATAATTTGAAGATATGAACTTGTAATTGTCAAATACAGATCTTCGAATTGTTAAATACAAATTATTAGTGCAAATTATAACTTGAAAATCTGAACTTGTAATTGTCAAATACAGAACTTATAATTGATAGCTTATAATTATAATTGCAAATTATAAGTTGAAGATCTGAACTTGTAATAGGTAAATACAGAACTTCTAATTGTTAATTTCCAACTAATATTATAATTAATAATTTGTAGATCTGAACTTGTAATAGTCAAATTCAGAACTTAGAATTCATAACTTCAAATTATGATTGCAAATTATAACTTGAAGATCTGAACTTGAAATTGTAAAATACAGAACTAAGAATTCATAACTTCAAATTATGATTGTAAATAATAATTAGAAGATCTGAACTTGTAATAGTCAAATACAGAACTACGAATTGTTAAATACAAATTATTAGTGCAAATTATAACTTGAAGATCTGAACTTGTAATTGTCAAATACAGAACTTAGAATTCATAACTTCAAATTATGATTGCTAATTATAACTTGAAGATCTGAACTTGTAATAGTCAATAACAGAACTTAGAATTGGGAAATTCAAATTATGATTGCAAATTATAACTTGAAGATCTGAACTTGTAATAGTCAAATACAGAACATAAAATTGATAGCTTATAATTATAATTGCAAATTATAACTTGAAGATCTGAATTTTAATAGGTAAATACAGAACTTCGCATTGTTAATTTCAAACTAAGATTGTAAATAATAATTTGAAGATCTGAACTTGTAATAGTCAAATACAGAACATAAAATTGATAGCTTATAATTATAATTGCAAATTATTACTTGAAGATCGGAATTTTAATAGGTAAATACAGAACTTCGCATTGTTAATTTCAAACTAAGATTGTAAATAATAATTTGAAGATCTGAACTTGTAATAGTCAAATACAGAACTTAAAATTGATAGCTTATAATTATATTTGCAAATTATAACTTGAAGATCTGAACTTGTAATTGTCAAATACAGAACTTAAAATTGATAGCTTATAAGTATAATTGCAAATTATAACTAGAAGATATGAACTTGTAATAGGTAAATACAGAACTTCGAATTGTTAATTACAAACTAAGATTGCAAATTATAACTTGAAGATCTGAACTTGTAATTGTCAAATACAGAACTTAGAATTCATAACTTCAAATTATGATTGTAAATAATAATTAGAAGATCTGAACTTGTAATAGTCAAATACAGAACTTCGAATTGTTAAATACAAATTATTAGTGCAAATTATAACTTGAAGATCTGAACTTGTAATTGTCAAATACAGAACTTAGAATTCATAACTTCAAATTATGATTGCAAATAATAATTAGAAGATCTGAACTTGTAATAGTCAAATACAGAACTTCGAATTGTTAAATACAAATTATTAGTGCAAATTATAACTTGAAGATCTGAACTTGTAATTGTCAAATACAGAACTTAAAATTGATAGCTTATAATTATAATTGTAAATTATAAGTTGAAGATCTGAAGTTGTAATAGGTAAATACAGAACTTCGAATTGTTAATTTCAAACTAAGATTGTAATTAATAATTTGAAGATCTGAACTTGTAATAGTCAAATACGGAACTTCGAATTGTTAAATACAAATTATTAGTGCAAATTATAACTTGAAGATCTGAACTTGTAATTATCAAATACAGCACTTGGAATTCATAACTTCAAATTATGATTGCAAATTATAACTTGAAGATCTGAACTTGTAATTGTCAAATACAGAACTTAAAATTGATAGCTTTAAATTATAATTGCAAATTATAACTAGAAGATCTGAACTTGTAATAGGTAAATACAGAACTTCGAATTGTTAATTTCAAACTAAGATTGTAAATAATAATTTGAAGATCTGAACTTGTAATAGTCAAATACAGATCTTCGAATTGTTAAATACAAATTATTAGTGCAAATTATAACTTGAAAATCTGAACTTGTAATTGTCAAATACAGAACTTAAAATTGATAGCTTATAATTATAATTGCAAATTATAAGTTGAAGATCTGAACTTGTAATAGGTAAATTTAGAACTTCTAATTGTTAATTTCCAACTAATATTGTAATTAATAATTTGAAGATCTGAACTTGTAATAGTCAAATTCAGAACTTAGAATTCATAACTTCAAATTATGATTGCAAATTATAACTTGAAGATCTGAACTTGTAATTGTAAAATACAGAACTAAGAATTCATAACTTCAAATTATGATTGTAAATAATAATTAGAAGATCTGAACTTGTAATAGTCAAATACAGAACTACGAATTGTTAAATACAAATTATTAGTGCAAATTATAACTTGAAGATCTGAACTTGTAATTGTCAAATAAGGAACTTAGAATTCATAACTTCAAATTATGATTGCTAATTATAACTTGAAGATCAGAACTTGTAATAGTCAAATACAGAACTTAGAATTGGGAAATTCAAATTATGATTGCAAATTATAACTTGAAGATCTGAACTTGTAATAGTCAAATACAGAACTTAAAATTGATAGCTTATAATTATAATTGCAAATTATAACTTGAAGATCTGAATTTGTAATAGGTAAATACAGAACTTCGAATTGTTAATTTCAAACTAAGATTGTAAATAAAAATTTGAAGATCTGAACTTGTAATAGTCAAATACAGAACTTCGAATTGTTAAATACAAATTATTAGTGCAAATTATAACTTGAAGATCTGAACTTGTAATTGTCAAATACAGAACTTAAAATTGATAGCTTATAATTATGATTGCAAATTATAACTTGAAGATCTGAACTTGTAGTAGTCAAATACAGAACTTAAAATTGATAGCTAATAATTATAATTGCAAATTATAACTAGAAGATCTGAATTTGTAATAGGTAAATACAGAACTTCGAATTGTTAATTTCAAACTAAGATTGTAATTAATAATTTGAAGATCTGAACTTGTAATAGTCAAATACAGAACTTCGAATTGTTAAATACAAATTATGATTGCAAATTATAACTTGAAGATCTGAACTTGTATTAGTCAAATACAGAACTTAGAATTGTAAGATGCAAATTATGATTGCTAATTATAACTTGAAGATCTGAACTTGTAATAGTCAAATACAGAACTTAAAATTGATAGCTTATAATTATAATTGCAAATTATAAGTTGAAGATCTGAACTTGTAATAGTCAAATACAGAACTTCAAATTGTTAAATTCAAATTATTAGTGCAAATTATAACTTGAAGATCTGAACTTGTAATTGTCAAATACAGAACTTAAAATTGATAGCTTATAATTATAATTGCAAATTATAAGTTGAAAATCTGAACTTGTAATAGGTAAATACAGAACTTCGAATTGTTAATTTCAAACTAAGATTGTAATTAATAATTTGAAGATCTAAACTTGTAATAGTCAAATACTGAACTTCGAATTGTTAAATACAAATTATAAGTGCAAATTATAACTTGAAGATCTGAACTTGTAATTGTCAAATAGAGAACTTAAAATTGATAGCTTATAAGTATAATTGCAAATTATAACTAGAAGATATGAACTTGTAATAGGTAAATACAGAACTTCGAATTGTTAATTTCAAACTAAGATTGTAAAAAATAATTTGAAGATCTAAACTTTTAATAGTCAAATACAGAACTCCGAATTGTTAAATACAAATTATTAGTGCAAATTATAACTTGAAGATCTGAACTTGTAATTGTCAAATACAGCACTTAGAATTCATAACTTCAAATTATGATTGCTAATTATAACTTGAAGATCTGAACTTGTAATAGTCAAATACAGAACTTATAATTGTAAAATTCAAATCATGATTGCAAATTATAACCTGCAGATCTGAATTTGTAATAGGTAAATACAGAACTTCGAATTGTTAATTTCAAACAATGATTGTAAATAATAATTTAAAGATCTGAACTTGTAATAGTCAAATACAGAACTTATAATTGAAGGGCTTATTGCAATATAGTGATAAGCCATATTTCATGGTTTTTGAGATTTTAAGCGCAACTGGTTGTGAAATATAATGACTAGCCACTACCGAAATATTATTATAATAATATATACGGAAATATTATTAAAATATTATTGTAATATTTATTTATATGGCTTGGCATTATACTTCACAACCTTTAGCGCTTGATATCTCAATAACCATGAAATGTGGCTTATCACTATATTGCAATAAGCCCTTCAATTGTAAAATTCAAATTATGATTGCTAATTATAACTTGAAGATCTGAACATGTAATTGTCAAATACAGAACTTAAAATTGATAGCTTATAATTATAATTGCAAATTATAAGTTGAAGATCTGAACTTGTAATAGGTAAATACAGAACTTCGAATTGTTAATTTCAAACTAAGATTGTAATTAATAATTAGAAGATCTGAACTTGTAATAGTCAAATACAGAACTACGAATTGTTAAATACAAATTATTAGTGCAAATTATAACTTGAAGATCTGAACTTGTAATTGTCAAATACAGAACTTAGAATTCATAACTTCAAATTATGATTGCTAATTATGACTTGAAGATCTGAACTTGTAATAGTCAAATTCAGAACTTAGAATTTGGAAATTCAAATTATGATTGCAAATTATAACTTGAAGATCTGAACTTGTAATAGTCAAATACAGAACTTAAAATTGATAGCTTATAATTATAATTGCAAATTATAACTTGAAGATCTGAATTTGTAATAGGTAAATACAGAACTTCGAATTGTTAATTTCAAACTAAGATTGTAAATTATAATTTGAAGATCTGAACTTGTAATAGTCAAATACAGAACTTCGAATTGTTAAATACAAATTATTAGTGCAAATTATAACTTGAAGATCTGAACTTGTAATTGTCAAATACAGAACTTAAAATTGATAGCTTATAATTATAATTGCATATTATAAGTTGAAGATCTGAACTTGTAATAGGTAAATACAGAACTTCGAATTGTTAATTTCAAACTAAGATTGTAATTAATAATTTGAAGATCTGAACTTGCAATAGTCGAATACAGAACTTCGAATAGTTAAATACAAATTATAATTCCAAATTATAACTAGAAGATCTGAACTTGTAATAGGTAAATACAGAACTTCAAATTGTTAATTTCAAACTAAGATTGTAAATAATAGTTTGAAGATATGAACTTGTAATAGTCAAATACAGAACTTCAAATTGTTAAATTCAAATTATTAGTGCAAATTATAACTTGATGATCTGAACTTGTAATTGTCAAATACAGAACTTAGAATTGATAGCTTATAATTATAATTGCAAATTATAACTTGAAGAACTGAACTTGTAATAGTCAATTACAGAACTTAGATTTGTTAAATACTAATTATTATTTCAAATTATAACTTGAAGATCTGAACTTGTAATTGTCAAATACAGAACTTAAAATTGATAGCTTATAAGTATAATTGCAAATTATAACTAGAAGATATGAACTTGTAATAGGTAAATACAGAACTTCGAATTGTTAATTTCAAACTAAGATTGCAAATTATAACTTGAAGATCTGAACTTGTAATTGTCAAATACAGAACTTAGAATTCATAACTTCAAATTATGATTGCTAATTATAACTTGAAGATCTGAACTTGTAATAGTCAAATACAGAACTTAGAATTAGGAAATTCAAATTATGATTGCAAATTATAACTTGAAGATCTGAACTTGAAATAGTCAAATACAAAACTTAGAATTGTAAAATTCAAATTATGATTCCAATTATAACTTGAAGATCTGAACTTGTAATAGTCAAATACAGAACTTAAAATTGATAGCTTATAATTATAATTGCAAATTATAACTTGAAGATCTGAATTTGTAATAGGTAAATACAGAACTTCGAATTGTTAATTTCAAACTAAGATTGTAATTAATAATTTGAAGATCTGAACTTGCAATAGTCGAATACAGAACTTCGAATTGTTAAATACAAATTATAATTCCAAATTATAACTAGAAGATCTGAACTTGTAATAGGTAAATACAGAACTTCAAATTGTTAATTTCAAACTAAGATTGTAAATAATAGTTTGAAGATATGAACTTGTAATAGTCAAATACAGAACTTCAAATTGTTAAATTCAAATTATTAGTGCAAATTATAACTTGATGATCTGAACTTGTAATTGTCAAATACAGAACTTAGAATTGATAGCTTATAATTATAATTGCAAATTATAACTTGAAGAACTGAACTTGTAATAGTCAATTACAGAACTTAGATTTGTTAAATACTAATTATTATTTCAAATTATAACTTGAAGATCTGAACTTGTAATTGTCAAATACAGAACTTAAAATTGATAGCTTATAAGTATAATTGCAAATTATAACTAGAAGATATGAACTTGTAATAGGTAAATACAGAACTTCGAATTGTTAATTTCAAACTAAGATTGCAAATTATAACTTGAAGATCTGAACTTGTAATTGTCAAATACAGAACTTAGAATTCATAACTTCAAATTATGATTGCTAATTATAACTTGAAGATCTGAACTTGTAATAGTCAAATACAGAACTTAGAATTGGGAAATTCAAATTATGATTGCAAATTATAACTTGAAGATCTGAACTTGAAATAGTCAAATACAGAACTTAGAATTGTAAAATTCAAATTATGATTCCAATTATAACTTGAAGATCTGAACTTGTAATAGTCAAATACAGAACTTAAAATTGATAGCTTATAATTATAATTGCAAATTATAACTTGAAGATCTGAATTTGTAATAGGTAAATACAGAACTTCGAATTGTTAATTTCAAACTAAGATTGTAAATAATAATTTGAAGATCTTAACTTGTAATAGTCAAATACAGAACTTCGAATTGTTAAATACAAATTATTAGTGCAAATTATAACTTGAAGATCTGAACTTGTAATAGTCAAATTCAGAACTTAGAATTCATAACTTCAAATTATGATTGCAAATTATAACTTGAAGATCTGAACTTGTAATTGTAAAATACAGAACTAAGAATTCATAACTTCAAATTATGATTGTAAATAATAATTAGAAGATCTGAACTTGTTATAGTCAAATACAGAACTACGAATTGTTAAATACAAATTATTAGTGCAAATTATAACTTGGAGATCTGAACTTGTAATTGTCAAATACAGAACTTAGAATTCATAACTTCAAATTATGATTGCTAATTATAACTTGAAGATCTGAACTTGTAATAGTCAAATACAGAACTTAGAATTGGGAAATTCAAATTATGATTGCAAATTATAACTTGAAGATCTGAACTTGAAATAGTCAAATACAGAACTTAGAATTGTAAAATTCAAATTATGATTCCAATTATAACTTGAAGATCTGAACTTGTAATAGTCAAATACAGAACTTAAAATTGATAGCTTATAATTATAATTGCAAATTATAACTTGAAGATCTGAATTTGTAATAGGTAAATACAGAACTTCGAATTGTTAATTTCAAACTAAGATTGTAAATAATAATTTGAAGATCTGAACTTGTAATAGTCAAATACAGAACTTTGAATTGTAAAATTCAAATTATGATTGCAAATTATAACTTGAAGATCTGAACTTGTAATAGTCAAATACAGAACTTAAAATTGATAGCTAATAATTATAATAGCAAATTATAAGTTGAAGATCTGAACTTGTAATGGGTAAATACTGAACTTCGAATTGTTAATTTCAAACTAAGATTGTAATTAATAATTTGAAGATCTGAACTTGTAATAGTCAAATAAGGTACTTCGAATTGTTAAATACAAATTATTAGTGCAAATTATAACTTGGAGATCTGAACTTGTAATTGTCAAATACAGAACTTAAAATTGATAGCTTATAATTATAATTGCAAATTATAAGTTGAAAATCTGAACTTGTAATAGGTAAATACAGAACTTCGAATTGTTAATTTCAAACTAAGATTGTAAAAAATAATTTGAAGATCTGAACTTGTAATAGTCAAATAAGGATCTTAGAATTGTTAAATACAAATTATTAGTGCAAATTATAACTTGGAGATCTGAACTTGTAATTGTCAAATACAGAACTTAAAATTGATAGCTTATAATTATAATTGCAAATTATAAGTTGAAAATCTGAACTTGTAATAGGTAAATACAGAACTTCGTATTGTTAATTTCAAACTAAGATTGTAATTAATAATTTGAAGATCTAAACTTGTAATAGTCAAATACTGAACTTCGAATTGTTAAATACAAATTATAAGTGCAAATTATAACTTGAAGATCTGAACTTGTAATTGTCAAATAGAGAACTTAAAATTGATAGCTTATAATTATAATTGCAAATTATAAGTTGAAGATCTGAACTTGTAATAGGTAAATACTGAACTTCGAATTGTTAATTTCAAACTAAGATTGTAATTAATAATTTGAAGATCTGAACTTTAATAGTCAAATACAGAACTTCGAATTGTTAAATACAAATTATTAGTGCAAATTATAACTTGAAGATCTGAACTTGTAATTGTCAAATGCTGAACTTAGAATTCATAACTTCAAATTATGATTGCAAATTATAACTTGAAGATCTGAACTTGTAATTGTCTAATACAGAACTTAGAATTCATAACTTCAAATTATGATTGTAAATGATAATTAGAAGATCTGAACTTGTAATAGTCAAATACAGAACTTCGAATTGTTAAATACAAATTATTAGTGCAAATTATAACTTGAAGATCTGAACTTGTAATTGTCAAATACAGAACTTAGAATTGATAGCTTATAATTATAATTGCAAATTATAACTTGAAGATCTGAACTTGTAATAGTGAATTACAGAACTTCTAATTGTTAATTTCAAACTAAGATTGTAATTAATAATTTGAAGATCTAAACTTGTAATAGTCAAATACAGAACTCCGAATTGTTAAATACAAATTATTAGTGCCAATTATAACTTGAAGATCTGAACTTGTAATTGTCAAATACAGCACTTAGAATTCATAACTTCAAATTGTGATTGCTAATTATAACATGAAGATCTGAACTTGTAATAGTCAAATACAGAACGTAGAATTGTAAAATTCAAATCATGATTGCAAATTATAACTTGAAGATCTGAACTTGTAATAGTCAAATACAGAACTTAAAATTGATAGCTTATAATTATAATTGCAAATTATAACCTGAAGATCTGAATTTGTAATAGGTAAATACAGAACTTCGAATTGTTAATTTCAAACTAAGATTGTAATTAATAATTTGAAGATCTAAACTTGTAATAGTCAAATACAGAACTTCGAATTGTTAAATACAAATTATTAGTGCAAATTATAACTTGAAGATCTGAACTTGTAATTGTCAAATACAGAACTTAGAATTCATAACTTCAAATTATGATTGCAAATTATAACTTGAAGATCTGAACTTGTAATTGTCTAATACAGAACTTAGAATTCATAACTTCAAATTATGATTGTAAATGATAATTAGAAGATCTGAACTTGTAATAGTCAAATACAGAACTCCGAATTGTTAAATACAAATTATTAGTGCCAATTATAACTTGAAGATCTGAACTTGTAATTGTCAAATACAGCACTTAGAATTCATAACTTCAAATTGTAATTGCTAATTATAACATGAAGATCTGAACTTGTAATAGTCAAATACAGAACGTAGAATTGTAAAATTCAAATCATGATTGCAAATTATAACTTGAAGATCTGAACTTGTAATAGTCAAATACAGAACTTAAAATTGATAGCTTATAATTATAATTGCAAATTATAACCTGAAGATCTGAATTTGTAATAGGTAAATACAGAACTTCGAATTGTTAATTTTAAACAATGATTGTAAATAATAATTTGAAGATCTGAACTTGTAATAGTCAAATACAGAACTTCGAATTGTTAAATACAAATTATTAGTGCAAATTATAACTTGAAGATCTGAACTTGTAATAGTCAAATACAGAACTTAGTATTGTAAAATTCAAATTATGATTGCAAATTATAACTTGAAGATCTGAACTTGTAATAGTCAAATACAGAACTTAAGATTGATAGCTAATAATTATAATAGCAAATTATAAGTTGAAGATCTGAACTTGTAATAGGTAAATACTGAACTTCGAATTGTTAATTTCAAACTAAGATTGTAATTAATAATTTGAAGATCTGAACTTGTAATAGTCAAATAAGGTACTTCGAATTGTTAAATACAAATTATTAGTGCAAATTATAACTTGGAGATCTGAACTTGTAATTGTCAAATACAGAACTTTAAATTGATAGCTTATAATTATAATTGCAAATTATAAGTTGAAAATCTGAACTTGTAATAGGTAAATACAGAACTTCGAATTGTTAATTTCAAACTAAGATTGTAAAAAATAATTTGAAGATCTGAACTTGTAATAGTCAAATAAGGTACTTCGAATTGTTAAATACAAATTATTAGTGCAAATTATAACTTGGAGATCTGAACTTGTAATTGTCAAATACAGAACTTAAAATTGATAGCTTATAATTATAATTGCAAATTATAAGTTGAAAATCTGAACTTGTAATAGGTAAATACAGAACTTCGAATTGTTAATTTCAAACTAAGATTGTAATTAATAATTTGAAGATCTAAACTTGTAATAGTCAAATACTGAACTTCGAATTGTTAAATACAAATTATAAGTGCAAATTATAACTTGAAGATCTGAACTTGTAATTGTTAAATAGAGAACTTAAAATTGATAGCTTATAATTATAATTGCAAATTATAAGTTGAAGATCTGAACTTGTAATAGGTAAATACTGAACTTCGAATTGTTAATTTCAAACTAAGATTGTAATTAATAATTTGAAGATCTGAACTTGTAATAGTCAAATTCAGAACTTCGAATTGTTAAATACAAATTATTAGTGCAAATTATAACTTGAAGATCTGAACTTGTAATTGTCAAATACAGAACTTAGAATTGATAGCTTATAATTATAATTGCAAATTATAACTTGAAGATCTGAACTTGTAATAGTCAATTACAGAACTTAGATTTGTTAATTACTAATTATTATTTCAAATTATAACTTGAAGATTCTGAACTTGTAATTGTCAAATACAGAACTTAAAATTGATAGCTTATAAGTATAATTGCAAATTATAACTAGAAGATATGAACTTGTAATAGGTAAATACAGAACTTCGAATTGTTAATTTCAAACTAAGATTGTAAAAAATAATTTGAAGATCTGAACTTGTAATAGTCAAATAAGGATCTTAGAATTGTTAAATACAAATTATTAGTGCAAATTATAACTTGGAGATCTGAACTTGTAATTGTCAAATACAGAACTTAAAATTGATAGCTTATAATTATAATTGCAAATTATAAGTTGAAGATCTGAACTTGTAATAGGTAAATTTAGAACTTCTAATTGTTAATTTCCAACTAATATTGTAATTAATAATTTGAAGATCTGAACTTGTAATAGTCAAATTCAGAACTTAGAATTCATAACTTCAAATTATGATTGCAAATTATAACTTGAAGATCTGAACTTGTAATTGTAAAATACAGAACTAAGAATTCATAACTTCAAATTATGATTGTAAATAATAATTAGAAGATCTGAACTTGTAATAGTCAAATACAGAACTACGAATTGTTAAATACAAATTATTAGTGCAAATTATAACTTGAAGATCTGAACTTGTTATTGTCAAATAAGGAACTTAGAATTCATAACTTCAAATTATGATTGCTAATTATAACTTGAAGATCAGAACTTGTAATAGTCAAATACAGAACTTAGAATTGGGAAATTCAAATTATGATTGCAAATTATAACTTGAAGATCTGAACTTGTAATAGTCAAATACAGAACTTAAAATTGATAGCTTATAATTATAATTGCAAATTATAACTTGAAGATCTGAATTTGTAATAGGTAAATACAGAACTTCGAATTGTTAATTTCAAACTAAGATTGTAAATAAAAATTTGAAGATCTGAACTTGTAATAGTCAAATACAGAACTTCGAATTGTTAAATACAAATTATTAGTGCAAATTGTAACTTGAAGATCTGAACTTGTAATTGTCAAATACAGAACTTAAAATTGATAGCTTATAATTATGATTGCAAATTATAACTTGAAGATCTGAACTTGTAATAGTCAAATACAGAACTTAAAATTGATAGCTAATAATTATAATTGCAAATTATAACTAGAAGATCTGAATTTGTAATAGGTAAATACAGAACTTCGAATTGTTAATTTCAAACTAAGATTGTAATTAATAATTTGAAGATCTGAACTTGTAATAGTCAAATACAGAACTTCGAATTGTTAAATACAAATTATGATTGCAAATTATAACTTGAAGATCTGAACTTGTATTAGTCAAATACAGAACTTAGAATTGTAAGATGCAAATTATGATTGCTAATTATAACTTGAAGATCTGAACTTGTAATAGTGAAATACAGAACTTAAAATTGATAGCTTAAATTATAATTGCAAATTATAAGGTGAAGATCTGAACTTGTAATAGTCAAATACAGAACTTCAAATTGTTAAATTCAAATTATTAGTGCAAATTATAACTTGAAGATCTGAACTTGTAATAGGTAAATACAGAACTTCGAATTGTTAATTTCAAACTAAGATTGTAATTAATAATTTGAAGATCTAAACTTGTAATAGTCAAATACTGAACTTCGAATTGTTAAATACAAATTATAAGTGCAAATTATAACTTGAAGATCTGAACTTGTAATTGTCAAATAGAGAACTTAAAATTGATAGCTTATAAGTATAATTGCACATTATAACTAGAAGATATGAACTTGTAATAGGTAAATACAGAACTTCGAATTGTTAATTTCAAACTAAGATTGTAAAAAATAATTTGAAGATCTAAACTTTTAATAGTCAAATACAGAACTCCGAATTGTTAAATACAAATTATTAGTGCAAATTATAACTTGAAGATCTGAACTTGTAATTGTCAAATACAGCACTTAGAATTCATAACTTCAAATTATGATTGCTAATTATAACTTGAAGATCTGAACTTGTAATAGTCAAATACAGAACTTATAATTGTAAAATTCAAATCATGATTGCAAATTATAACCTGCAGATCTGAATTTGTAATAGGTAAATACAGAACTTCGAATTGTTAATTTCAAACAATGATTGTAAATAATAATTTAAAGATCTGAACTTGTAATAGTCAAATACAGAACTTATAATTGTAAAATTCAAATTATGATTGCTAATTATAACTTGAAGATCTGAACATGTAATTGTCAAATACAGAACTTAAAATTGATAGCTTATAATTATAATTGCAAATTATAAGTTGAAGATCTGAACTTGTAATAGGTAAATACAGAACTTCGAATTGTTAATTTCAAACTAAGATTGTAATTAATAATTAGAAGATCTGAACTTGTAATAGTCAAATACAGAACTACGAATTGTTAAATACAAATTATTAGTGCAAATTATAACTTGAAGATCTGAACTTGTAATTGTCAAATACAGAACTTAGAATTCATAACTTCAAATTATGATTGCTAATTATGACTTGAAGATCTGAACTTGTAATAGTCAAATTCA
The DNA here is from genome assembly GCA_963170105.1 of Cantharis lateralis. Lineage (NCBI taxonomy): Eukaryota > Metazoa > Arthropoda > Insecta > Coleoptera > Cantharidae > Cantharis > Cantharis lateralis. The sequence continues at coordinate 24,747,481 of OY720628.1, forward strand.
GAACTTAGAATTTGGAAATTCAAATTATGATTGCAAATTATAACTTGAAGATCTGAACTTGTAATAGTCAAATACAGAACTTAAAATTGATAGCTTATAATTATAATTGCAAATTATAACTTGAAGATCTGAATTTGTAATAGGTAAATACAGAACTTCGAATTGTTAATTTCAAACTAAGATTGTAAATAATAATTTGAAGATCTGAACTTGTAATAGTCAAATACAGAACTTCGAATTGTTAAATACAAATTATTAGTGCAAATTATAACTTGAAGATCTGAACTTGTAATTGTCAAATACAGAACTTAGTATTCATAACTACAAATTATGATTGCTAATTATGACTTGAAGATCTGAACTTGTAATAGTCAAATTCAGAACTTAGAATTTGGAAATTCAAATTATGATTGCAAATTATAACTTGAAGATCTGAACTTGTAATAGTCAAATACAGAACTTAAAATTGATAGCTTATAATTATAATTGCAAATTATAACTTGAAGATCTGAATTTGTAATAGGTAAATACAGAACTTCGAATTGTTAATTTCAAACTAAGATTGTAAATAATAATTTGAAGATCTGAACTTGTAATAGTCAAATACAGAACTTCGAATTGTTAAATACAAATTATTAGTGCAAATTATAACTTGAAGATCTGAACTTGTAATTGTCAAATACAGAACTTAAAATTGATAGCTTATAATTATAATTGCATATTATAAGTTGAAGATCTGAACTTGTAATAGGTAAATACAGAACTTCGAATTGTTAATTTCAAACTAAGATTGTAATTAATAATTTGAAGATCTGAACTTGCAATAGTCGAATACAGAACTTCGAATTGTTAAATACAAATTATAATTCCAAATTATAACTAGAAGATCTGAACTTGAAATAGGTAAATACAGAACTTCAAATTGTTAATTTCAAACTAAGATTGTAAATAATAGTTTGAAGATATGAACTTGTAATAGTCAAATACAGAACTTCAAATTGTTAAATTCAAATTATTAGTGCAAATTATAACTTGATGATCTGAACTTGTAATTGTCAAATACAGAACTTAGAATTGATAGCTTATAATTATAATTGCAAATTATAACTTGAAGAACTGAACTTGTAATAGTCAATTACAGAACTTAGATTTGTTAAATACTAATTATTATTTCAAATTATAACTTGAAGATCTGAACTTGTAATTGTCAAATACAGAACTTAAAATTGATAGCTTATAAGTATAATTGCAAATTATAACTAGAAGATATGAACTTGTAATAGGTAAATACAGAACTTCGAATTGTTAATTTCAAACTAAGATTGCAAATTATAACTTGAAGATCTGAACTTGTAATTGTCAAATACAGAACTTAGAATTCATAACTTCAAATTATGATTGCTAATTATAACTTGAAGATCTGAACTTGTAATAGTCAAATACAGAACTTAGAATTGGGAAATTCAAATTATGATTGCAAATTATAACTTGAAGATCTGAACTTGAAATAGTCAAATACAGAACTTAGAATTGTAAAATTCAAATTATGATTCCAATTATAACTTGAAGATCTGAACTTGTAATAGTCAAATACAGAACTTAAAATTGATAGCTTATAATTATAATTGCAAATTATAACTTGAAGATCTGAATTTGTAATAGGTAAATACAGAACTTCGAATTGTTAATTTCAAACTAAGATTGTAATTAATAATTTGAAGATCTGAACTTGCAATAGTCGAATACAGAACTTCGAATTGTTAAATACAAATTATAATTCCAAATTATAACTAGAAGATCTGAACTTGTAATAGGTAAATACAGAACTTCAAATTGTTAATTTCAAACTAAGATTGTAAATAATAGTTTGAAGATATGAACTTGTAATAGTCAAATACAGAACTTCAAATTGTTAAATTCAAATTATTAGTGCAAATTATAACTTGATGATCTGAACTTGTAATTGTCAAATACAGAACTTAGAATTGATAGCTTATAATTATAATTGCAAATTATAACTTGAAGAACTGAACTTGTAATAGTCAATTACAGAACTTAGATTTGTTAAATACTAATTATTATTTCAAATTATAACTTGAAGATCTGAACTTGTAATTGTCAAATACAGAACTTAAAATTGATAGCTTATAAGTATAATTGCAAATTATAACTAGAAGATATGAACTTGTAATAGGTAAATACAGAACTTCGAATTGTTAATTTCAAACTAAAATGGCAAATTATAACTTGAAGATCTGAACTTGTAATTGTCAAATACAGAACTTAGAATTCATAACTTCAAATTATGATTGCTAATTATAACTTGAAGATATGAACTTGTAATAGTCAAATACAGAACTTAGAATTGGGAAATTCAAATTATGATTGCAAATTATAACTTGAAGATCTGAACTTGAAATAGTCAAATACAGAACTTAGAATTGTAAAATTCAAATTATGATTCCAATTATAACTTGAAGTTCTGAACTTGTAATAGTCAAATACAGAACTTAAAATTGATAGCTTATAATTATAATTGCAAATTATAACTTGAAGATCTGAATTTGTAATAGGTAAATACAGAACTTCGAATTGTTAATTTCAAACTAAGATTGTAAATAATAATTTGAAGATCTTAACTTGTAATAGTCAAATACAGAACTTCGAATTGTTAAATACAAATTATTAGTGCAAATTATAACTTGAAGATCTGAACTTGTAATAGTCAAATTCAGAACTTAGAATTCATAACTTCAAATTATGATTGCAAATTATAACTTGAAGATCTGAACTTGTAATTGTAAAATACAGAACTAAGAATTCATAACTTCAAATTATGATTGTAAATAATAATTAGAAGATCTGAACTTGTTATAGTCAAATACAGAACTACGAATTGTTAAATACAAATTATTAGTGCAAATTATAACTTGGAGATCTGAACTTGTAATTGTCAAATACAGAACTTAGAATTCATAACTTCAAATTATGATTGCTAATTATAACTTGAAGATCTGAACTTGTAATAGTCAAATACAGAACTTCAAATTGTTAAATTCAAATTATTAGTGCAAATTATAACTTGAAGATCTGAACTTGTAATTGTCAAATACAGAACTTAAAATTGATAGCTTATAATTATAATTGCAAATTATAAGTTGAAAATCTGAACTTGTAATAGGTAAATACAGAACTTCGAATTGTTAATTTCAAACTAAGATTGTACTTAATAATTTGAAGATCTAAACTTGTAATAGTCAAATACTGAACTTCGAATTGTTAAATACAAATTATAAGTGCAAATTATAACTTGAAGATCTGAACTTGTATTTGTCAAATAGAGAACTTAAAATTGATAGCTTATAAGTATAATTGCAAATTATAACTAGAAGATATGAACTTGTAATAGGTAAATACAGAACTTCGAATTGTTAATTTCAAACTAAGATTGTAAAAAATAATTTGAAGATCTAAACTTTTAATAGTCAAATACAGAACTCCGAATTGTTAAATACAAATTATTAGTGCAAATTATAACTTGAAGATCTGAACTTGTAATTGTCAAATACAGCACTTAGAATTCATAACTTCAAATTATGATTGCTAATTATAACTTGAAGATCTGAACTTGTAATAGTCAAATACAGAACTTATAATTGTAAAATTCAAATCATGATTGCAAATTATAACCTGCAGATCTGAATTTGTAATAGGTAAATACAGAACTTCGAATTGTTAATTTCAAACAATGATTGTAAATAATAATTTAAAGATCTGAACTTGTAATAGTCAAATACAGAACTTATAATTGTAAAATTCAAATTATGATTGCTAATTATAACTTGAAGATCTGAACATGTAATTGTCAAATACAGAACTTAAAATTGATAGCTTATAATTATAATTGCAAATTATAAGTTGAAGATCTGAACTTGTAATAGGTAAATACAGAACTTCGAATTGTTAATTTCAAACTAAGATTGTAATTAATAATTAGAAGATCTGAACTTGTAATAGTCAAATACAGAACTACGAATTGTTAAATACAAATTATTAGTGCAAATTATAACTTGAAGATCTGAACTTGTAATTGTCAAATACAGAACTTAGAATTCATAACTTCAAATTATGATTGCTAATTATGACTTGAAGATCTGAACTTGTAATAGTCAAATTCAGAACTTAGAATTTGGAAATTCAAATTATGATTGCAAATTATAACTTGAAGATCTGAACTTGTAATAGTCAAATACAGAACTTAAAATTGATAGCTTATAATTATAATTGCAAATTATAACTTGAAGATCTGAATTTGTAATAGGTAAATACAGAACTTCGAATTGTTAATTTCAAACTAAGATTGTAAATAATAATTTGAAGATCTGAACTTGTAATAGTCAAATACAGAACTTCGAATTGTTAAATACAAATTATTAGTGCAAATTATAACTTGAAGATCTGAACTTGTAATTGTCAAATACAGAACTTAAAATTGATAGCTTATAATTATAATTGCATATTATAAGTTGAAGATCTGAACTTGTAATAGGTAAATACAGAACTTCGAATTGTTAATTTCAAACTAAGATTGTAATTAATAATTTGAAGATCTGAACTTGCAATAGTCGAATACAGAACTTCGAATTGTTAAATACAAATTATAATTCCAAATTATAACTAGAAGATCTGAACTTGTAATAGGTAAATACAGAACTTCAAATTGTTAATTTCAAACTAAGATTGTAAATAATAGTTTGAAGATATGAACTTGTAATAGTCAAATACAGAACTTCAAATTGTTAAATTCAAATTATTAGTGCAAATTATAACTTGATGATCTGAACTTGTAATTGTCAAATACAGAACTTAGAATTGATAGCTTATAATTATAATTGCAAATTATAACTTGAAGAACTGAACTTGTAATAGTCAATTACAGAACTTAGATTTGTTAAATACTAATTATTATTTCAAATTATAACTTGAAGATCTGAACTTGTAATTGTCAAATACAGAACTTAAAATTGATAGCTTATAAGTATAATTGCAAATTATAACTAGAAGATATGAACTTGTAATAGGTAAATACAGAACTTCGAATTGTTAATTTCAAACTAAGATTGCAAATTATAACTTGAAGATCTGAACTTGTAATTGTCAAATACAGAACTTAGAATTCATAACTTCAAATTATGATTGCTAATTATAACTTGAAGATCTGAACTTGTAATAGTCAAATACAGAACTTAGAATTGGGAAATTCAAATTATGATTGCAAATTATAACTTGAAGATCTGAACTTGAAATAGTCAAATACAGAACTTAGAATTGTAAAATTCAAATTATGATTCCAATTATAACTTGAAGATCTGAACTTGTAATAGTCAAATACAGAACTTAAAATTGATAGCTTATAATTATAATTGCAAATTATAACTTGAAGATCTGAATTTGTAATAGGTAAATACAGAACTTCGAATTGTTAATTTCAAACTAAGATTGTAATTAATAATTTGAAGATCTGAACTTGCAATAGTCGAATACAGAACTTCGAATTGTTAAATACAAATTATAATTCCAAATTATAACTAGAAGATCTGAACTTGTAATAGGTAAATACAGAACTTCAAATTGTTAATTTCAAACTAAGATTGTAAATAATAGTTTGAAGATATGAACTTGTAATAGTCAAATACAGAACTTCAAATTGTTAAATTCAAATTATTAGTGCAAATTATAACTTGATGATCTGAACTTGTAATTGTCAAATACAGAACTTAGAATTGATAGCTTATAATTATAATTGCAAATTATAACTTGAAGAACTGAACTTGTAATAGTCAATTACAGAACTTAGATTTGTTAAATACTAATTATTATTTCAAATTATAACTTGAAGATCTGAACTTGTAATTGTCAAATACAGAACTTAAAATTGATAGCTTATAAGCATAATTGCAAATTATAACTAGAAGATATGAACTTGTAATAGGTAAATACAGAACTTCGAATTGTTAATTTCAAACTAAGATTGCAAATTATAACTTGAAGATCTGAACTTGTAATTGTCAAATACAGAACTTAGAATTCATAACTTCAAATTATGATTGCTAATTATAACTTGAAGATCTGAACTTGTAATAGTCAAATACAGAACTTAGAATTGGGAAATTCAAATTATGATTGCAAATTATAACTTGAAGATCTGAACTTGAAATAGTCAAATACAGAACTTAGAATTGTAAAATTCAAATTATGATTCCAATTATAACTTGAAGATCTGAACTTGTAATAGTCAAATACAGAACTTAAAATTGATAGCTTATAATTATAATTGCAAATTATAACTTGAAGATCTGAATTTGTAATAGGTAAATACAGAACTTCGAATTGTTAATTTCAAACTAAGATTGTAAATAATAATTTGAAGATCTTAACTTGTAATAGTCAAATACAGAACTTCGAATTGTTAAATACAAATTATTAGTGCAAATTATAACTTGAAGATCTGAACTTGTAATAGTCAAATTCAGAACTTAGAATTCATAACTTCAAATTATGATTGCAAATTATAACTTGAAGATCTGAACTTGTAATTGTAAAATACAGAACTAAGAATTCATAACTTCAAATTATGATTGTAAATAATAATTAGAAGATCTGAACTTGTTATAGTCAAATACAGAACTACGAATTGTTAAATACAAATTATTAGTGCAAATTATAACTTGGAGATCTGAACTTGTAATTGTCAAATACAGAACTTAGAATTCATAACTTCAAATTATGATTGCTAATTATAACTTGAAGATCTGAACTTGTAATAGTCAAATACAGAACTTAGAATTGGGAAATTCAAATTATGATTGCAAATTATAACTTGAAGATCTGAACTTGAAATAGTCAAATACAGAACTTAGAATTGTAAAATTCAAATTATGATTCCAATTATAACTTGAAGATCTGAACTTGTAATAGTCAAATACAGAACTTAAAATTGATAGCTTATAATTATAATTGCAAATTATAACTTGAAGATCTGAATTTGTAATAGGTAAATACAGAACTTCGAATTGTTAATTTCAAACTAAGATTGTAAATAATAATTTGAAGATCTGAACTTGTAATAGTCAAATACAGAACTTTGAATTGTAAAATTCAAATTATGATTGCAAATTATAACTTGAAGATCTGAACTTGTAATAGTCAAATACAGAACTTAAAATTGATAGCTAATAATTATAATAGCAAATTATAAGTTGAAGATCTGAACTTGTAATGGGTAAATACTGAACTTCGAATTGTTAATTTCAAACTAAGATTGTAATTAATAATTTGAAGATCTGAACTTGTAATAGTCAAATAAGGTACTTCGAATTGTTAAATACAAATTATTAGTGCAAATTATAACTTGGAGATCTGAACTTGTAATTGTCAAATACAGAACTTAAAATTGATAGCTTATAATTATAATTGCAAATTATAAGTTGAAAATCTGAACTTGTAATAGGTAAATACAGAACTTCGAATTGTTAATTTCAAACTAAGATTGTAAAAAATAATTTGAAGATCTGAACTTGTAATAGTCAAATAAGGATCTTAGAATTGTTAAATACAAATTATTAGTGCAAATTATAACTTGGAGATCTGAACTTGTAATTGTCAAATACAGAACTTAAAATTGATAGCTTATAATTATAATTGCAAATTATAAGTTGAAAATCTGAACTTGTAATAGGTAAATACAGAACTTCGTATTGTTAATTTCAAACTACGATTGTAATTAATAATTTGAAGATCTAAACTTGTAATAGTCAAATACTGAACTTCGAATTGTTAAATACAAATTATAAGTGCAAATTATAACTTGAAGATCTGAACTTGTAATTGTCAAATAGAGAACTTAAAATTGATAGCTTATAATTATAATTGCAAATTATAAGTTGAAGATCTGAACTTGTAATAGGTAAATACAGAACTTCGAATTGTTAATTTCAAACTAAGATTGTAATTAATAATTTGAAGATCTGAACTTTAATAGTCAAATACAGAACTTCGAATTGTTAAATACAAATTATTAGTGCAAATTATAACTTGAAGATCTGAACTTGTAATTGTCAAATACTGAACTTAGAATTCATAACTTCAAATTATGATTGCAAATTATAACTTGAAGATCTGAACTTGTAATTGTCTAATACAGAACTTAGAATTCATAACTTCAAATTATGATTGTAAATGATAATTAGAAGATCTGAACTTGTAATAGTCAAATACAGAACTTCGAATTGTTAAATACAAATTATTAGTGCAAATTATAACTTGAAGATCTGAACTTGTAATTGTCAAATACAGAACTTAGAGTTGATAGCTTATAATTATAATTGCAAATTATAACTTGAAGATCTGAACTTGTAATAGTGAATTACAGAACTTCTAATTGTTAATTTCAAACTAAGATTGTAATTAATAATTTGAAGATCTAAACTTGTAATAGTCAAATACAGAACTCCGAATTGTTAAATACAAATTATTAGTGCCAATTATAACTTGAAGATCTGAACTTGTAATTGTCAAATACAGCACTTAGAATTCATAACTTCAAATTGTGATTGCTAATTATAACATGAAGATCTGAACTTGTAATAGTCAAATACAGAACGTAGAATTGTAAAATTCAAATCATGATTGCAAATTATAACTTGAAGATCTGAACTTGTAATAGTCAAATACAGAACTTAAAATTGATAGCTTATAATTATAATTGCAAATTATAACCTGAAGATCTGAATTTGTAATAGGTAAATACAGAACTTCGAATTGTTAATTTCAAACTAAGATTGTAATTAATAATTTGAAGATCTAAACTTGTAATAGTCAAATACAGAACTTCGAATTGTTAAATACAAATTATTAGTGCAAATTATAACTTGAAGATCTGAACTTGTAATTGTCAAATACAGAACTTAGAATTCATAACTTCAAATTATGATTGCAAATTATAACTTGAAGATCTGAACTTGTAATTGTCTAATACAGAACTTAGAATTCATAACTTCAAATTATGATTGTAAATGATAATTAGAAGATCTGAACTTGTAATAGTCAAATACAGAACTTCGAATTGTTAAATACAAATTATTAGTGCAAATTATAACTTGAAGATCTGAACTTGTAATTGTCAAATACAGAACTTAGAATTGATAGCTTATAATTATAATTGCAAATTATAACTTGAAGATCTGAACTTGTAATAGTGAATTACAGAACTTCTAATTGTTAATTTCAAACTAAGATTGTAATTAATAATTTGAAGATCTAAACTTGTAATAGTCAAATACAGAACTCCGAATTGTTAAATACAAATTATTAGTGCCAATTATAACTTGAAGATCTGAACTTGTAATTGTCAAATACAGCACTTAGAATTCATAACTTCAAATTGTGATTGCTAATTATAACATGAAGATCTGAACTTGTAATAGTCAAATACAGAACGTAGAATTGTAAAATTCAAATCATGATTGCAAATTATAACTTGAAGATCTGAACTTGTAATAGTCAAATACAGAACTTAAAATTGATAGCTTATAATTATAATTGCAAATTATAACCTGAAGATCTGAATTTGTAATAGGTAAATACAGAACTTCGAATTGTTAATTTTAAACAATGATTGTAAATAATAATTTGAAGATCTGAACTTGTAATAGTCAAATACAGAACTTCGAATTGTTAAATACAAATTATTAGTGCAAATTATAACTTGAAGATCTGAACTTGTAATAGTCAAATACAGAACTTAGTATTGTAAAATTCAAATTATGATTGCAAATTATAACTTGAAGATCTGAACTTGTAATAGTCAAATACAGAACTTAAAATTGATAGCTAATAATTATAATAGCAAATTATAAGTTGAAGATCTGAACTTGTAATAGGTAAATACTGAACTTCGAATTGTTAATTTCAAACTAAGATTGTAATTAATAATTTGAAGATCTGAACTTGTAATAGTCAAATAAGGTACTTCGAATTGTTAAATACAAATTATTAGTGCAAATTATAACTTGGAGATCTGAACTTGTAATTGTCAAATACAGAACTTTAAATTGATAGCTTATAATTATAATTGCAAATTATAAGTTGAAAATCTGAACTTGTAATAGGTAAATACAGAACTTCGAATTGTTAATTTCAAACTAAGATTGTAAAAAATAATTTGAAGATCTGAACTTGTAATAGTCAAATAAGGTACTTCGAATTGTTAAATACAAATTATTAGTGCAAATTATAACTTGGAGATCTGAACTTGTAATTGTCAAATACAGAACTTAAAATTGATAGCTTATAATTATAATTGCAAATTATAAGTTGAAAATCTGAACTTGTAATAGGTAAATACAGAACTTCGAATTGTTAATTTCAAACTAAGATTGTAATTAATAATTTGAAGATCTAAACTTGTAATAGTCAAATACTGAACTTCGAATTGTTAAATACAAATTATAAGTGCAAATTATAACTTGAAGATCTGAACTTGTAATTGTTAAATAGAGAACTTAAAATTGATAGCTTATAATTATAATTGCAAATTATAAGTTGAAGATCTGAACTTGTAATAGGTAAATACTGAACTTCGAATTGTTAATTTCAAACTAAGATTGTAATTAATAATTTGAAGATCTGAACTTGTAATAGTCAAATTCAGAACTTCGAATTGTTAAATACAAATTATTAGTGCAAATTATAACTTGAAGATCTGAACTTGTAATTGTCAAATACAGAACTTAGAATTGATAGCTTATAATTATAATTGCAAATTATAACTTGAAGATCTGAACTTGTAATAGTCAATTACAGAACTTAGATTTGTTAATTACTAATTATTATTTCAAATTATAACTTGAAGATCTGAACTTGTAATTGTCAAATACAGAACTTAAAATTGATAGCTTATAAGTATAATTGCAAATTATAACTAGAAGATATGAACTTGTAATAGGTAAATACAGAACTTCGAATTGTTAATTTCAAACTAAGATTGTAAAAAATAATTTGAAGATCTGAACTTGTAATAGTCAAATAAGGATCTATGAATTGTTAAATACAAATTATTAGTGCAAATTATAACTTGGAGATCTGAACTTGTAATTGTCAAATACAGAACTTAAAATTGATAGCTTATAATTATAATTGCAAATTATAAGTTGAAAATCTGAACTTGTAATAGGTAAATACAGAACTTCGTATTGTTAATTTCAAACTAAGATTGTAATTAATAATTTGAAGATCTAAACTTGTAATAGTCAAATACTGAACTTCGAATTGTTAAATACAAATTATAAGTGCAAATTATAACTTGAAGATCTGAACTTGTAATTGTCAAATAGAGAACTTAAAATTGATAGCTTATAATTATAATTGCAAATTATAAGTTGAAGATCTGAACTTGTAATAGGTAAATACTGAACTTCGAATTGTTAATTTCAAACTAAGATTGTAATTAATAATTTGAAGATCTGAACTTTAATAGTCAAATACAGAACTTCGAATTGTTAAATACAAATTATTAGTGCAAATTATAACTTGGAGATCTGAACTTGTAATAGTCAAATACAGAACCTAGAATTGTAAAATTCAAATCATGATTGCAAATTATAACTTGAAGATCTGAACTTGTAATAGTCAAATACAGAACTTAAAATTGATAGCTTATAATTATAATTGCAAATTATAACCTGAAGATCTGAATTTGTAATAGGTAAATACAGAACTTCGAATTGTTAATTTCAAACAATGATTGTAAATAATAATTTGAAGATCTGAACTAGTAATAGGTAAATACAGAACTTCGAATTGTTAATTTCAAACTAAGATTGTAATTAATAATTTGAAGATCTGAACTTGTAATAGTCAAATACAAAACTTCGAATTGTTAATTTCAAACTAAGATTGTAATTAATAATTTGAAGATCTGAACTTGTAATAGTCAAATACAGAACTTCGAATTGTTAAATACAAATTATTAGTGCAAATTATAACTTGAAGATCTGAACTTGTAATTGTCAAATACAGAACTTAAAATTGATAGCTTATAATTATAATTGCAAATTATAAGTTGAAGATCTGAACTTGTAATAGGTAAATACAGAACTTCGAATTGTTAATTTCAAACTAAGATTGTAATTAATAATTTGAAGATCTGAACTTGTAATAGTCAAATACAGAACTTCGAATTGTTAAATACAAATTATTAGTACAAATTATAACTTGAAGATCTGAACTTGTAATTGTCAAATACAGAACTTAAAATTGATAGCTTTAAATTATAATTGCAAATTATAACTAGAAGATCTGAACTTGTAATAGGTAAATACAGAACTTCGAATTGTTAATTTCAAACTAAGATTGTAAATCATAATTTGAAGATATGAACTTGTAATAGTCAAATACAGATCTTCAAATTGTTAAATACAAATTATTAGTGCAAATTATAACTTGAAAATCTGAACTTGTAATTGTCAAATACAGAACTTAAAATTGATAGATTATAATTATAATTGCAAATTATAAGTTGAAGATCTGAACTTGTAATAGGTAAATACAGAACTTCTAATTGTTAATTTCCAACTAAGATTGTAATTAATAATTTGAAGATCTGAACTTGTAATAGTCAAATTCAGAAGTTAGAATTCAAAACTTCAAATTATGATTGCAAATTATAACTTGAAGATCTGAACTTGTAATTGTAAAATACAGAACTAAGAATTCATAACTTCAAATTATGATTGTAAATAATAATTAGAAGATCTGAACTTGTAATAGTCAAATACAGAACTACGAATTGTTAAATACAAATTATTAGTGCAAATTATAACTTGAAGATCTGAACTTGTAATAGGTAAATACAGAACTTCGAATTGTTAATTTCAAACTAAGATTGTAAATAATAATTTGAAGATATGAACTTGTAATAGTCAAATACAGATCTCCGAATTGTTAAATACAAATTATTAGTGCAAATTATAACTTGAAGATCTGAACTTGTAATAGTCAAATACAGAACTTAAAATTGATAGCTTATAATTATAATTGCAAATTATAACTTGAAGATCTGAATTTGTAATAGGTAAATACAGAACTTCGAATTGTTAATTTCAAACTAAGATTGTAAATAATAATTTGAAGAGCTGAACTTGTAATAGTCAAATACAGAACTTCGAATTGTTAAATACAAATTATTAGTGCAAATTATAACTTGAAGATCTGAACTTGTAATTGTCAAATACAGAACTTAAAATTGATAGCTTATAATTATAATTGCAAATTATAAGTTGAAGATCTGAACTTGTAATAGGTAAATACAGAACTTCGAATTGTTAATTTCAAACTAAGATTGTAATTAATAATTTGAAGATATGAACTTGCAATAGTCAAATACAGAACTTCGAATTGTTAAATACAAATTATTAGTGCAAATTATAACTTGAAAATCTGAACTTGTAATTGTCAAATACAGAACTTAAAATTGATAGCTTATAATTATAATTGCAAATTATAAGTTGAAGATCTGAACTTGTAATAGGTAAATACAGAACTTCTAATTGTTAATTTCCAACTAAGATTGTAATTAATAATTTGAAGATCTGAACTTGTAATAGTCAAATTCAGAACTTAGAATTCATAACTTCAAATTATGATTGCAAATTATAACTTGAAGATCTGAACTTGTAATTGTAAAATATAGAACTAAGAATTCATAACTTCAAATTATGATTGTAAATAATAATTAGAAGATCTGAACTTGTAATAGTCAAATACAGAACTTAAAATTGATAGCTTATAATTATAATTGCAAATTATAAGTTGAAGATCTGAACTTGTAATAGGTAACTACAGAACATCGAATTGTTAATTTCAAACTAAGATTGTAATTAATAATTTGAAGATCTGAACTTGTAATAGTCAAATACAGAACTTCGAATTGTTAAATACAAATTATTAGTGCAAACTATAACTTGAAGATCTGAACTTGTAATTGTCAAATACAGCACTTAGAATTCATAACTTCAAATTATGATAGCAAATTATAACTTGAAGATCTGAACTTGTAATTGTTAAATACAGAACTTAGAATTCATAACTTCAAATTATGATTGTAAATAATAATTAGAAGATCTGAACTTGTAATAGTCAAATGCAGAACTTCGAATTGTTAAATACAAATTATTAGTGCAAATAATAACTTGAAGATCTGAACTTGTAATTGTCTAATACAGAACTTAGAATTGATAGCTTAAAATTATAATTGAAAATTATAACTTGAAGATGTGAACTTGTAATAGTGAATTACAGAATTTCGAATTGTTAAATACAAATTATTAGTACAAATTATAACTTGAAGATCTGAACTTTAAATTATCAAATACAGAACTTAAAATTGATAGCTTTAAATTATAATTGCAAATTATAACTAGAAGATCTGAACTTGTAATAGGTAAATACAGAACTTCGAATTGTTAATTTCAAACTAAGATTGTAAATCATAATTTGAAGATATGAACTTGTAATAGTCAAATACAGATCTTCGAATTGTTAAATACAAATTATTAGTGCAAATTATAACTTGAAAATCTGAACTTGTAATTGTCAAATACAGAACTTAAAATTGATAGATTATAATTATAATTGCAAATTATAAGTTGAAGATCTGAACTTGTAATAGGTAAATACAGAACTTCTAATTGTTAATTTCCAACTAAGATTGTAATTAATAATTTGAAGATCTGAACTTGTAATAGTCAAATTCAGAAGTTAGAATTCAAAACTTCAAATTATGATTGCAAATTATAACTTGAAGATCTGAACTTGTAATTGTAAAATACAGAACTAAGAATTCATAACTTCAAATTATGATTGTAAATAATAATTAGAAGATCTGAACTTGTAATAGTCAAATACAGAACTACGAATTGTTAAATACAAATTATTAGTGCAAATTATAACTTGAAGATCTGAACTTGTAATAGGTAAATACAGAACTTCGAATTGTTAATTTCAAACTAAGATTGTAAATAATAATTTGAAGATATGAACTTGTAATAGTCAAATACAGATCTCCGAATTGTTAAATACAAATTATTAGTGCAAATTATAACTTGAAGATCTGAACTTGTAATAGTCAAATACAGAACTTAAAATTGATAGCTTATAATTATAATTGCAAATTATAACTTGAAGATCTGAATTTGTAATAGGTAAATACAGAACTTCGAATTGTTAATTTCAAACTAAGATTGTAAATAATAATTTGAAGAGCTGAACTTGTAATAGTCAAATACAGAACTTCGAATTGTTAAATACAAATTATTAGTGCAAATTATAACTTGAAGATCTGAACTTGTAATTGTCAAATACAGAACTTAAAATTGATAGCTTATAATTATAATTGCAAATTATAAGTTGAAGATCTGAACTTGTAATAGGTAAATACAGAACTTCGAATTGTTAATTTCAAACTAAGATTGTAATTAATAATTTGAAGATATGAACTTGCAATAGTCAAATACAGAACTTCGAATTGTTAAATACAAATTATTAGTGCAAATTATAACTTGAAAATCTGAACTTGTAATTGTCAAATACAGAACTTAAAATTGATAGCTTATAATTATAATTGCAAATTATAAGTTGAAGATCTGAACTTGTAATAGGTAAATACAGAACTTCTAATTGTTAATTTCCAACTAAGATTGTAATTAATAATTTGAAGATCTGAACTTGTAATAGTCAAATTCAGAACTTAGAATTCATAACTTCAAATTATGATTGCAAATTATAACTTGAAGATCTGAACTTGTAATTGTAAAATATAGAACTAAGAATTCATAACTTCAAATTATGATTGTAAATAATAATTAGAAGATCTGAACTTGTAATAGTCAAATACAGAACTTAAAATTGATAGCTTATAATTATAATTGCAAATTATAAGTTGAAGATCTGAACTTGTAATAGGTAACTACAGAACATCGAATTGTTAATTTCAAACTAAGATTGTAATTAATAATTTGAAGATCTGAACTTGTAATAGTCAAATACAGAACTTCGAATTGTTAAATACAAATTATTAGTGCAAATTATAACTTGAAGATCTGAACTTGTAATTGTCAAATACAGCACTTAGAATTCATAACTTCAAATTATGATAGCAAATTATAACTTGAAGATCTGAACTTGTAATTGTTAAATACAGAACTTAGAATTCATAACTTCAAATTATGATTGTAAATAATAATTAGAAGATCTGAACTTGTAATAGTCAAATGCAGAACTTCGAATTGTTAAATACAAATTATTAGTGCAAATAATAACTTGAAGATCTGAACTTGTAATTGTCTAATACAGAACTTAGAATTGATAGCTTAAAATTATAATTGAAAATTATAACTTGAAGATGTGAACTTGTAATAGTGAATTACAGAATTTCGAATTGTTAAATACAAATTATTAGTACAAATTATAACTTGAAGATCTGAACTTTAAATTATCAAATACAGAACTTAAAATTGATAGCTTTAAATTATAATTGCAATTTATAACTAGAAGATCTGAACTTGTAATAGTCAAATACAGAACTTAAAATTGATAGCTTATAATTATAATTGCAAATTATAACTTGAAGATCTGAATTTGTAATAGGTAAATACAGAACTTCGAATTGGTAATTTCAAACTAAGTTTGTAAATAATAATTTGAAGATCTGAACATGTAATAGTCAAATACAGAACTTCGAATTGTTAAATACAAATTATTAGTGCAAATTATAACTTGAAGATCTGAACTTGTAATTGTCAAATACAGAACTTAGAATTGATAGCTTATAATTATAATTGCAAATTATAACTAAAGATCTGAACTTGTAATAGTCAAATACAGAACTTAAAATTGATAGCTTATAATTATAATTGCAAATTATAACCTGAAGATCTGAATTTGTAATAGGTAAATACTGAACTTCGAATTGTTAATTTCAAACTAAGATTGTAATTAATAATTTGAAGATCTGAACTTGTAATAGTCAAATACAGAACTTCGAATTGTTAAATACAAATTATTAGTGCAAATTATAACTTGAAGATCTGAACTTGTAATTGTCAAATACAGAACTTAGAATTCATAACTTCAAATTATGATTGCAAATTATAACTTGAAGATCTGAACTTGTAATTGTCTAATACAGAACTTAGAATTCATAACTTCAAATTATGATTGCTAATTATAACTTGAAGATCTGAACTTGTAATACTCAAATTCAGAACTTAGAATTGGGAAATTCAAATTAAGATTGCAAATTATAACTTGAAGATCTGAACTTGTAATAGTCAAATACAGAACTTAAAATTGATAGCTTATAATTATAATTGCAAATTATAACTTGAAGATCTGAATTTGTAATAGGTAAATACAGAACTTCGAATTGTTAATTTCAAACTAAGATTGTAAATACTAATTTGAAGATCTGAACTTGTAATAGTCAAATTCAGAAGTTAGAATTCAAAACTTCAAATTATGATTGCAAATTATAACTTGAAGATCTGAACTTGTAATTGTAAAATACAGAACTAAGAATTCATAACTTCAAATTATGATTGTAAATAATAATTAGAAGATCTGAACTTGTAATAGTCAAATACAGAACTACGAATTGTTAAATACAAATTATTAGTGCAAATTATAACTTGAAGATCTGAACTTGTAATAGGTAAATACAGAACTTCGAATTGTTAATTTCAAACTAAGATTGTAAATAATAATTTGAAGATATGAACTTGTAATAGTCAAATACAGATCTCCGAATTGTTAAATACAAATTATTAGTGCAAATTATAACTTGAAGATCTGAACTTGTAATAGTCAAATACAGAACTTAAAATTGATAGCTTATAATTATAATTGCAAATTATAACTTGAAGATCTGAATTTGTAATAGGTAAATACAGAACTTCGAATTGTTAATTTCAAACTAAGATTGTAAATAATAATTTGAAGAGCTGAACTTGTAATAGTCAAATACAGAACTTCGAATTGTTAAATACAAATTATTAGTGCAAATTATAACTTGAAGATCTGAACTTGTAATTGTCAAATACAGAACTTAAAATTGATAGCTTATAATTATAATTGCAAATTATAAGTTGAAGATCTGAACTTGTAATAGGTAAATACAGAACTTCGAATTGTTAATTTCAAACTAAGATTGTAATTAATAATTTGAAGATATGAACTTGCAATAGTCAAATACAGAACTTCGAATTGTTAAATACAAATTATTAGTGCAAATTATAACTTGAAAATCTGAACTTGTAATTGTCAAATACAGAACTTAAAATTGATAGCTTATAATTATAATTGCAAATTATAAGTTGAAGATCTGAACTTGTAATAGGTAAATACAGAACTTCTAATTGTTAATTTCCAACTAAGATTGTAATTAATAATTTGAAGATCTGAACTTGTAATAGTCAAATTCAGAACTTAGAATTCATAACTTCAAATTATGATTGCAAATTATAACTTGAAGATCTGAACTTGTAATTGTAAAATATAGAACTAAGAATTCATAACTTCAAATTATGATTGTAAATAATAATTAGAAGATCTGAACTTGTAATAGTGAAATACAGAACTTAAAATTGATAGCTTATAATTATAATTGCAAATTATAAGTTGAAGATCTGAACTTGTAATAGGTAACTACAGAACATCGAATTGTTAATTTCAAACTAAGATTGTAATTAATAATTTGAAGATCTGAACTTGTAATAGTCAAATACAGAACTTCGAATTGTTAAATACAAATTATTAGTGCAAATTATAACTTGAAGATCTGAACTTGTAATTGTCAAATACAGCACTTAGAATTCATAACTTCAAATTATGATAGCAAATTATAACTTGAAGATCTGAACTTGTAATTGTTAAATACAGAACTTAGAATTCATAACTTCAAATTATGATTGTAAATAATAATTAGAAGATCTGAACTTGTAATAGTCAAATGCAGAACTTCGAATTGTTAAATACAAATTATTAGTGCAAATAATAACTTGAAGATCTGAACTTGTAATTGTCTAATACAGAACTTAGAATTGATAGCTTAAAATTATAATTGAAAATTATAACTTGAAGATGTGAACTTGTAATAGTGAATTACAGAATTTCGAATTGTTAAATACAAATTATTAGTACAAATTATAACTTGAAGATCTGAACTTTAAATTATCAAATACAGAACTTAAAATTGATAGCTTTAAATTATAATTGCAATTTATAACTAGAAGATCTGAACTTGTAATAGTCAAATACAGAACTTAAAATTGATAGCTTATAATTATAATTGCAAATTATAACTTGAAGATCTGAATTTGTAATAGGTAAATACAGAACTTCGAATTGTTAATTTCAAACTAAGTTTGTAAATAATAATTTGAAGATCTGAACATGTAATAGTCAAATACAGAACTTCGAATTGTTAAATACAAATTATTAGTGCAAATTATAACTTGAAGATCTGAACTTGTAATTGTCAAATACAGAACTTAGAATTGATAGCTTATAATTATAATTGCAAATTATAACTAAAGATCTGAACTTGTAATAGTCAAATACAGAACTTAAAATTGATAGCTTATAATTATAATTGCAAATTATAACCTGAAGATCTGAATTTGTAATAGGTAAATACTGAACTTCGAATTGTTAATTTCAAACTAAGATTGTAATTAATAATTTGAAGATCTGAACTTGTAATAGTCAAATACAGAACTTCGAATTGTTAAATACAAATTATTAGTGCAAATTATAACTTGAAGATCTGAACTTGTAATTGTCAAATACAGAACTTAGAATTCATAACTTCAAATTATGATTGCAAATTATAACTTGAAGATCTGAACTTGTAATTGTCTAATACAGAACTTAGAATTCATAACTTCAAATTATGATTGCTAATTATAACTTGAAGATCTGAACTTGTAATACTCAAATTCAGAACTTAGAATTGGGAAATTCAAATTAAGATTGCAAATTATAACTTGAAGATCTGAACTTGTAATAGTCAAATACAGAACTTAAAATTGATAGCTTATAATTATAATTGCAAATTATAACTTGAAGATCTGAATTTGTAATAGGTAAATACAGAACTTCGAATTGTTAATTTCAAACTAAGATTGTAAATACTAATTTGAAGATCTGAACTTGTAATAGTCAAATACAGAACTTCGAATTGTTAAATTCAAATTATTAGTGCAAATTATAACTTGAAGATCTGAACTTGTAATTGTCAAATACAGAACTTAAAATTGATAGCTTATAATTATAATTGCAAATTATAAGTTGAAGATCTGAACTTGTAATAGGTAAATACAGAACTTCGAATTCTTAATTTCAAACTAAGATTTTCATTAATAATTTGAAGATATGAACTTGCAATAGTCAAATACAGAACTTCGAATTGTTAAATACAAATTATTAGTGCAAATTATAACTTGATAATCTGAACTTGTAATTGTCAAATGCAGAACTTAAAATTGATAGCTTATAATTATAATTGCAAATTATAAGTTGAAGATCTGAACTTGAAATAGGTAAATACAGAACTTCTAATTGTTAATTTCCAACTAAGATTGTAATTAATAATTTGAAGATCTGAACTTGAAATAGTCAAATTCAGAACTTAGAATTCATAACTTCAAATTATGATTGCAAATTATAACTTGAAGATCTGAACTTGTAATTGTAAAATATAGAACTAAGAATTCATAACTTCATATTATGATTGTAAATAATAATTAGAAGATCTGAACTTGTAATAGTCAAATACAGAACTACGAATTGTTAAATACAAATTATTAGTGCAAATTATAACTTGAAGATCTGAACTTGTAATTGTCAAATACAGAACTTAGAATTCATAACTTCAAATTATGATTGCTAATTATAACTTGAAGATCTGAACTTGTAATAGTCAAATACAGAACTTAGAATTGGGAAATTCAAATTATGATTGCAAATTATAACTTGAAGATCTGAACTTGTAATAGTCAAATACAGAACTTAAAATTGATAGCTTATAATTATAATTGCAAATTATAACTTGAAGATCTGAATTTGTAATAGGTAAATACAGAACTTCGAATTGTTAATTTCAAACTAAGTTTGTAAATAATAATTTGAAGATCTGAACATGTAATATTCAAATACAGAACTTCGAATTGTTAAATACAAATTATTAGTGGAAATTATTACTTGAAGATCTGAACTTGTAATAGTCAAATACAGAACTTCGAATTGTTAAATACAAATTATTAGTGCAAATTATAACTTGAAGATCTGAACTTGTAATTGCCAAATACAGAACTTAGAATTCATAACTTCAAATTATGATTGTAAATAATAATTAGAAGATCTGAACTTGTAATAGTCAAATACAGAACTTCGAATTGTTAAATACAAATTATTAGTGCAAATTATAACTTGAAGATCTGAACTTGTAATTGTCAAATACAGAACTTAGAATTAATAGCTTATAATTATAATTGCAAATTATAACTAAAGATCAGAACTTGTAATAGTCAAATACAGAACTTAAAATTGATAGCTTATAATTATAATTGCAAATTATAACCTGAAGATCTGAATTTGTAATAGGTAAATACTGAACTTCGAATTGTTAATTTCAAACTAAGATTGTAATTAATAATTTGAAGATCTGAACTTGTAATAGTCAAATGCAGAACTTCGAATTGTTAAATACAAATTATTAGTGCAAATAATAACTTGAAGATCTGAACTTGTAATTGTCAAATACAGAACTTAAAATTGATAGCTTATAATTATAATTGCAAATTATAAGTTGAAGATCTGAACTTGTAATAGGTAAATACAGAACTTCGAATTGTTAATTTCAAAATAAGATTGTAATTAATAATTGGAAGATCTGAACTTGTAATAGTCAAATACAGAACTTCGAATTGTTAAATACAAATTATTAGTGCAAATAATAACTTGAAGATTTGAACTTGTAATTGTCTAATACAGAACTTAGAATTGATAGCTTAAAATTATAATTGCAAATTATAACTTGAAGATCTGAACTTGTAATAGTGAATTAGAGAACTTCGAATTGTTAAATACAAATTATTAGTACAAATTATAACTTGAAGATCTGAACTTGTAATTATCAAATACAGAACTTAAAATTGATAGCTTTAAATTATAATTGCAAATTATAACTAGTAGATCTGAACTTGTAATAGGTAAATACAGAACTTCGAATTGTTAATTTCAAACTAAGATTGTAAATAATAATTTGAAGATATGAACTTGTAATAGTCAAATACAGATCTTCGAATTGTTAAATACAAATTATTAGTGCAAATTATAACTTGAAAATCTGAACTTGTAATTGTCAAATACAGAACTTAAAATTGATAGCTTATAATTATAATTGCAAATTATAAGTTGAAGATCTGAACTTGTAATAGGTAAATACAGAACTTCTAATTGTTAATTTCCAACTAAGATTGTAATTAATAATTTGTAGATCTGAACTTGTAATAGTCAAATTCAGAACTTAGAATTCATAACTTCAAATTATGATTGCAAATTATAACTTGAAGATCTGAACTTGTAATTGTAAAATACAGAACTAAGAATTCATAACTTCAAATTATGATTGTAAATAATAATTAGAAGATCTGAACTTGTAATAGTCAAATACAGAACTACGAATTGTTAAATACAAATTATTAGTGCAAATTATAACTTGAAGATCTGAACTAGTAATTGTCAAATACAGAACTTAGAATTCATAACTTCAAATTATGATTGCTAATTATAACTTGAAGATCTGAACTTGTAATAGGCAAATTCAGAACTTAGAACTGGGAAATTCAAATTAAGATTGCAAATTATAACTTGAAGATCTGAACTTGTAATAGTCAAATACAGAACTTAAAATTGATAGCTTATAATTATAATTGCAAATTATAACTTGAAGATCTGAATTTGTAATAGGTAAATACAGAACTTCGAATTGTTAATTTCAAACTAAGATTGTAAATACTAATTTGAAGATCTGAACTTGTAATAGTCAAATACAGAACTTCGAATTGTTAAATACAAATTATTAGTGCAAATTATAACTTGAAGATCTGAACTTGTAATTGTCAAATACAGAACTTAAAATTGATAGCTTATAATTATAATTGCAAATTATAAGTTGAAGATCCGAACTTGTAATAGGTAAATTCAGAACTTCAAATTGTTAATTTCAAACTAAGATTGTAATTAATAATTTGAAGATATGAACTTGCAATAGTCAAATACAGAACTTCGAATTGTTAAATACAAATTATTAGTGCAAATTATAACTTGAAAATCTGAACTTGTAATTGTCAAATACAGAACTTAAAATTGATAGCTTATAATTATAATTGCAAATTATAAGTTGAAGATCTGAAGTTGTAATAGGTAAATACAGAACTTCTAATTGTTAATTTCCAACTAAGATTGTAATTAATAATTTGAAGATCTGAACTTGTAATAGTCAAATTCAGAACTTAGAATTCATAACTTCAAATTATGATTGCAAATTATAACTTGAAGATCTGAACTTGTAATTGTAAAATACCGAACTAAGAATTCATAACTTCAAATTATGATTGTAAATAATAATTAGAAGATCTGAACTTGTAATAGTCAAATACAGAACTACGAATTGTTAAATACAAATTATTAGTGCAAATTATAACTTGAAGATCTGAACTAGTAATTGTCAAATACAGAACTTAGAATTCATAACTTCAAATTATGATTGCTAATTATAACTTGAAGATCTGAACTTGTAATAGGCAAATTCAGAACTTAGAACTGGGAAATTCAAATTAAGATTGCAAATTATAACTTGAAGATCTGAACTTGTAATAGTCAAATACAGAACTTAAAATTGATAGCTTATAATTATAATTGCAAATTATAACTTGACGATCTGAATTTGTAATAGGTAAATACAGAACTTCGAATTGTTAATTTCAAACTAAGATTGTAAATACTAATTTGAAGATCTGAACTTGTAATAGTCAAATACAGAACTTCGAATTGTTAAATACAAATTATTAGTGCAAATTATAACTTGAAGATCTGAACTTGTAATTGTCAAATACAGAACTTAAAATTGATAGCTTATAATTATAATTGCAAATTATAAGTTGAAGATCTGAACTTGTAATAGGTAAATTCAGAACTTCAAATTGTTAATTTCAAACTAAGATTGTAATTAATAATTTGAAGATATGAACTTGCAATAGTCAAATACAGAACTTCGAATTGTTAAATACAAATTATTAGTGCAAATTATAACTTGAAAATCTGAACTTGTAATTGTCAAATACAGAACTTAAAATTGATAGCTTATAATTATAATTGCAAATTATAAGTTGAAGATCTGAACTTGTAATAGGTAAATACAGAACTTCTAATTGTTAATTTCCAACTAAGATTGTAATTAATAATTTGAAGATCTGAACTTGTAATAGTCAAATTCAGAACTTAGAATTCATAACTTAAAATTATGATTGCAAATTATAACTTGAAGATCTGAACTTGTAATTGTAAAATATAGAACTAAGAATTCATAACTTCAAATTATGATTGTAAATAATAATTAGAAGATCTGAACTTGTAATAGTCAAATACAGAACTACGAATTGTTAAATACAAATTATTAGTGCAAATTATAACTTGAAGATTTGAACTTGTAATTGTCAAATACAGAACTTAGAATTCATAACTTCAAATTATGATTGCTAATTATAACTTGAAGATCTGAACTTGTAATAGTCAAATACAGAACTTAGAATTGGGAAATTCAAATTATGATTGCAAATTATAACTTGAAGATCTGAACTTGTAATAGTCAAATACAGAACTTAAAATTGATAGCTTATAATTATAATTGCAAATTATAACTTCAAGATCTGAATTTGTAATAGGTAAATACAGAACTTCGAATTGTTAATTTCAAACTAAGTTTGTAAATAATAATTTGAAGATCTGAACATGTAATAGTCAAATACAGAACTTCGAATTGTTAAATACAAATTATTAGTGCAAATTATAACGTGAAGATCTGAACTTGTAATAGTCAAATACAGAACTTCGAATTGTTAAATACAAATTATTAGTGCAAATTATAACTTGAAGATCTGAACTTGTAATTGTCAAATACAGAACTTAGAATTCATAACTTCAAATTACGATTGTAAATAATAATTAGAAGATCTGAACTTGTAATAGTCAAATACAGAACTTCGAATTGTTAAATACAAATTATTAGTGCAAATTATAACTTGAAGATCTGAACTTGTAATTGTCAAATACAGAACTTAGAATTGATAGCTTATAATTATAATTGCAAATTATAACTAAAGATCTGAACTTGTAATAGTCAAATACAGAACTTAAAATTGATAGCTTATAATTATAATTGCTAATTATAACCTGAAGATCTGAATTTGTAATAGGTAAATACTGAACTTCGAATTGTTAATTTCAAACTAAGATTGTAATTAATAATTTGAAGATCTGAACTTGTAATAGTCAAATACAGAACTTCGAATTGTTAAATACAAATCATTAGTGCAAATTATAACTTGAAGATCTGAACTTGTAATTGTCAAATACAGAACTTAGAATTCATAACTTCAAATTATGATTGCAAATTATAACTTGAAGATCTGAACTTGTAATTGTCTAATACAGAACTTAGAATTCATAACTTCAAATTATGATTGCTAATTATAACTTGAAGATCTGAACTTGTAATAGTCAAATTCAGAACTTAGAATTGGGAAATTCAAATTATGATTGCAAATTATAACTTGAAGATCTGAACTTGTAATTGTAAAATATAGAACTAAGAATTCATAACTTCAAATTATGATTGTTAATAATAATTAGAAGATCTGAACTTGTAATAGTCAAATACAGAACTACGAATTGTTAAATACAAATTATTAGTGCAAATTATAACTTGAAGATCTGAACTTGTAATTGTCAAATACAGAACTTAGAATTCATAACTTCAAATTATGATTGCTAATTATAACTTGAAGATCTGAACTTGTAATAGTCAAATACAGAACTTAGAATTGGGAAATTCAAATTATGATTGCAAATTATAACTTGAAGATCTGAACTTGTAATAGTCAAATACAGAACTTAAAATTGATAGCTTATAATTATAATTGCAAATTATAACTTGAAGATCTGAATTTGTAATAGGTAAATACAGAACTTCGAATTGTTAATTACAAACTAAGTTTGTAAATAATAATTTGAAGATCTGAACATGTAATAGTCAAATACAGAACTTCGAATTGTTAAATACAAATTATTAGTGCAAATTATAACTTGAAGATCTGAACTTGTAATAGTCAAATACAGAACTTCGAATTGTTAAATACAAATTATTAGTGCAAATTATAACTTGAAGATCTGAACTTGTAATTGTCAAATACAGAACTTAGAATTCATTACTTCAAATTATGATTGTAAATAATAATTAGAAGATCTGAACTTGTAATAGTCAAATACAGAACTTCGAATTGTTAAATACAAATTATTAGTGCAAATTATAAGTTGAAGATCTGAACTTGTAATTGTCAAATACAGAACTTAGAATTGATAGCTTATAATTATAATTGCAAATTATAACTAAAGATCTGAACTTGTAATAGTCAAATACAGAACTTAAAATTGATAGCTTATAATTATAATTGCAAATTATAACCTGAAGATCTGAATTTGTAATAGGTAAATACTGAACTTCGAATTGTTAATTTCAAACTAAGATTGTAATTAATAATTTGAAGATTTGAACTTGTAATAGTCAAATACAGAACTTCGAATTGTTAAATACAAATTATTAGTGCAAATTATAACTTGAAGATCTGAACTTGTAATTGTCAAATACAGAACTTAGAATTCATAACTTCAAATTATGATTGCAAATTATAACTTGAAGATCTGAACTTGTAATTGTCTAATACAGAACTTAGAATTCATAACTTCAAATTATGATTGTAAATAGTAATTAGAAGATCTGAACTTGTAATAGTCAAATACAGAACTTCGAATTGTTAAATACAAATTATTAGTGCAAATTATAACTTGAAGATCTGAACTTGTAATTGTCAAATACAGAACTTAAAATTGATAGCTTATAATTATAATTGCAAATTATAAGTAGAAGATCTGAACTTGTAATAGGTAAATACAGAACTTCGAATTGTTAATTTCAAACTAAGATTGTAATTAATAATTTGAAGATCTGAACTTGTAATAGTCAAATACAGAACTTCAAATTGTTAAATACAAATTATTAGTGCAAATTATCACTTGAAGATCTGAACTTGTAATTGTCAAATACAGCACTTAGAATTCATAACTTCAAATTATGATTGCAAATTATAACTTGAAGATCTGAACGTGTAATTGTTAAATACAGAACTTAGAATTCATAACTTCAAATTATGATTGTAAATAATAATTAGAAGATCTGAACTTGTAATAGTCAAATACAGAACTTCGAATTGTTAAATACAAATTATTAGTGCAAATAATAACTTGAAGATCTGAACTTGTAATTGTCTAATACAGAACTTAGAATTGATAGCTTAAAATTATAATTGCAAATTATAACTTGAAGATCTGAACTTGTAATAATGAATTACAGAACTTCGAATTGTTAAATACAAATTATTAGTACAAATTATAACTTGAAGATCTGAACTTGTAATTGTCAAATACAGAACTTAAAATTGATAGCTTTAAATTATAATTGCAAATTATAACTAGAAGATCTGAACTTGTAATAGGTAAATACAGAACTTCGAATTGTTAATTTCAAACTAAGATTGTAAATAATAATTTGAAGATATGAACTTGTAATAGTCAAATACAGATCTTCGAATTGTTAAATACAAATTATTAGTGCAAATTATAACTTGAAAATCTGAACTTGTAATTGTCAAATACAGAACTTAAAATTGATAGCTTATAATTATAATTGCAAATTATAAGTTGAAGATCTGAACTTGTAATAGGTAAATACAGAACTTCTAATTGTTAATTTCCAACTAAGATTGTAATTAATAATTTGAAGATCTGAACTTGTAATAGTCAAATTCAGAACTTAGAATTCATAACTTCAAATTATGATTGCAAATTATAACTTGAAGATCTGAACTTGTAATTGTAAAATACAGAACTAAGAATTCATAACTTCAAATTATGATTGTAAATAATAATTAGAAGATCTGAACTTCTAATAGTCAAATACAGAACTACGAATTGTTAAATACAAATTATTAGTGCAAATTATAACTTGAAGATCTGAACTAGTAATTGTCAAATACAGAACTTAGAATTCATAACTTCAAATTATGATTGCTAATTATAACTTGAAGATCTGAACTTGTAATAGTCAAATTCAGAACTTAGAATTGGGAAATTCAAATTAAGATTGCAAATTATAACTTGAAGATCTGAACTTGTAATAGTCAAATACAGAACTTAAAATTGATAGCTTATAATTATAATTGCAAATTATAACTTGAAGATCTGAATTTGTAATAGGTAAATACAGAACTTCGAATTGTTAATTTCAAACTAAGATTGTAAATAATAATTTGAAGATCTGAACTTGTAATAGTCAAATACAGAACTTCGAATTGTTAAATACAAATTATTAGTGCAAATTATAACTTGAAGATCTGAACTTGTAATTGTCAAATACAGAACTTAGAATTCATAACTTCAAATTATGATTGTAAATAATAATTAGAAGATCTGAACTTGTAATAGTCAAATACAGAACTTCGAATTGTTAAATACAAATTATTAGTGCAAATAATAACTTGAAGATCTGAACTTGTAATTGTCTAATACAGAACTTAGAATTGATAGCTTAAAATTATAATTGCAAATTATAACTTGAATATCTGAACTTGTAATAATGAATTACAGAACTTCGAATTGTTAAATACAAATTATTAGTACAAATTATAACTTGAAGATCTGAACTTGTAATTGTCAAATACAGAACTTAAAATTGATAGCTTTAAATTATAATTGCAAATTATAACTAGAAGATCTGAACTTGTAATAAGTAAATACAGAACTTCGAATTGTTAATTTCAAACTAAGATTGTAAATAATAATTTGAAGATATGAACTTGTAATAGTCAAATACAGATCTTCGAATTGTTAAATACAAATTATTAGTGCAAATTATAACTTGAAAATCTGAACTTGTAATTGTCAAATACAGAACTTAAAATTGATAGCTTATAATTATAATTGCAAATTATAAGTTGAAGATCTGAACTTGTAATAGGTAAATACAGAACTTCTAATTGTTAATTTCCAACTAAGATTGTAATTAATAATTTGAAGATCTGAACTTGTAATAGTCAAATTCAGAACTTAGAATTCATAACTTCAAATTATGATTGCAAATTATAACTTGAAGATCTGAACTTGTAATTGTAAAATACAGAACTAAGAATTCATAACTTCAAATTATGATTGTAAATAATAATTAGAAGATCTGAACTTCTAATAGTCAAATACAGAACTACGAATTGTTAAATACAAATTATTAGTGCAAATTATAACTTGAAGATCTGAACTAGTAATTGTCAAATACAGAACTTAGAATTCATAACTTCAAATTATGATTGCTAATTATAACTTGAAGATCTGAACTTGTAATAGTCAAATTCAGAACTTAGAATTGGGAAATTCAAATTAAGATTGCAAATTATAACTTGAAGATCTGAACTTGTAATAGTCAAATACAGAACTTAAAATTGATAGCTTATAATTATAATTGCAAATTATAACTTGAAGATCTGAATTTGTAATAGGTAAATACAGAACTTCGAATTGTTAATTTCAAACTAAGATTGTAAATAATAATTTGAAGATCTGAACTTGTAATAGTCAAATACAGAACTTCGAATTGTTAAATACAAATTATTAGTGCAAATTATAACTTGAAGATCTGAACTTGTAATTGTCAAATACAGAACTTAGAATTCATAACTTCAAATTATGATTGGAAATTATAACTTGAAGATCTGAACTTGTAATTGTCTAATACAGAACTTAGAATTCATAACTTCAAATTATGATTGCTAATTATAACTTGAAGATCTGAACTTGTAATAGTCAAATTCAGAACTTAGAATTGGGAAATTCAAATTAAGATTGCAAATTATAACTTGAAGATCTGAACTTGTAATAGTCAAATACAGAACTTAAAATTGATAGCTTATAATTATAATTGCAAATTATAACTTGAAGATCTGAATTTGTAATAGGTAAATACAGAACTTCGAATTGTTAATTTCAAACTAAGATTGTAAATACTAATTTGAAGATCTGAACTTGTAATAGTCAAATACAGAACTTCGAATTGTTAAATACAAATTATTAGTGCAAATTATAACTTGAAGATCTGAACTTGTAATTGTCAAATACAGAACTTAAAATTGATAGCTTATAATTATAATTGCAAATTATAAGTTGAAGATCTGAACTTGTAATAGGTAAATACAGAACTTCGAATTGATAATTTCAAACTAAGATTGTAATTAATAATTTGAAGATATGAACTTGCAATAATCAATAACAGAACTTCGAATTGTTAAATACAAATTATTAGTGCAAATTATAACTTGAAAATCTGAACTTGTAATTGTCAAATACAGAACTTAAAATTGATAGCTTATAATTATAATTGCAAATTATAAGTTGAAGATCTGAACTTGTAATAGGTAAATACAGAACTTCTAATTGTTAATTTCCAACTAAGATTGTAATTAATAATTTGAAGATCTGAACTTGTAATAGTCAAATTCAGAACTTAGAATTCATAACTTCAAATTATGATTGCAAATTATAACTTGAAGATCTGAACTTGTAATTGTCAAATACAGAACTTAAAATTGATAGCTTATAATTATAATTGCAAATTATAAGTTGAAGATCTGAACTTGTAATAGGTAAATACAGAACTTCGAATTGTTAATTTCAAACTAAGATTGTAATTAATAATTGGAAGATCTGAACTTGTAATAGTCAAATTCAGAACTTAGAATTCATAACTTCAAATTATGATTGCAAATTATAACTTGAAGATCTGAACTTGTAATTGTAAAATATAGAACTAAGAATTCATAACTTCAAATTATGATTGTAAATAATAATTAGAAGATCTGAACTTGTAATAGTCAAATACAGAACTACGAATTGTTAAATACAAATTATTAGTGCAAATTATAACTTGAAGATTTGAACTTGTAATTGTCAAATACAGAACTTAGAATTCATAACTTCAAATTATGATTGCTAATTATAACTTGAAGATCTGAACTTGTAATAGTCAAATACAGAACTTAGAATTGGGAAATTCAAATTATGATTGCAAATTATAACTTGAAGATCTGAACTTGTAATAGTCAAATACAGAACTTAAAATTGAAAGCTTATAATTATAATTGCAAATTATAACTTCAAGATCTGAATTTGTAATAGGTAAATACAGAACTTCGAATTGTTAATTTCAAACTAAGTTTGTAAATAATAATTTGAAGATCTGAACATGTAATAGTCAAATACAGAACTTCGAATTGTTAAATACAAATTATTAGTGCAAATTATAACTTGAAGATCTGAACTTGTAATTGTCAAATGCAGAACTTAAAATTGATAGCTTATAATTATAATTGCAAATTATAAGTTGAAGATCTGAACTTGTAATAGGTAAATACAGAACTTCGAATTGATAATTTCAAACTAAGATTGTAATTAATAATTTGAAGATATGAACTTGCAATAATCAATAACAGAACTTCGAATTGTTAAATACAAATTATTAGTGCAAATTATAACTTGAAAATCTGAACTTGTAATTGTCAAATACAGAACTTAAAATTGATAGCTTATAATTATAATTGCAAATTATAAGTTGAAGATCTGAACTTGTAATAGGTAAATACAGAACTTCTAATTGTTAATTTCCAACTAAGATTGTAATTAATAATTTGAAGATCTGAACTTGTAATAGTCAAATTCAGAACTTAGAATTCATAACTTCAAATTATGATTGCAAATTATAACTTGAAGATCTGAACTTGTAATTGTCAAATACAGAACTTAAAATTGATAGCTTATAATTATAATTGCAAATTATAAGTTGAAGATCTGAACTTGTAATAGGTAAATACAGAACTTCGAATTGTTAATTTCAAACTAAGATTGTAATT
This sequence comes from Cantharis lateralis, assembly GCA_963170105.1. Lineage (NCBI taxonomy): Eukaryota > Metazoa > Arthropoda > Insecta > Coleoptera > Cantharidae > Cantharis > Cantharis lateralis. Next base: position 24,779,883 of record OY720628.1, read on the forward strand.
AATAATTGGAAGATCTGAACTTGTAATAGTCAAATTCAGAACTTAGAATTCATAACTTCAAATTATGATTGCAAATTATAACTTGAAGATCTGAACTTGTAATTGTAAAATATAGAACTAAGAATTCATAACTTCAAATTATGATTGTAAATAATAATTAGAAGATCTGAACTTGTAATAGTCAAATACAGAACTACGAATTGTTAAATACAAATTATTAGTGCAAATTATAACTTGAAGATTTGAACTTGTAATTGTCAAATACAGAACTTAGAATTCATAACTTCAAATTATGATTGCTAATTATAACTTGAAGATCTGAACTTGTAATAGTCAAATACAGAACTTAGAATTGGGAAATTCAAATTATGATTGCAAATTATAACTTGAAGATCTGAACTTGTAATAGTCAAATACAGAACTTAAAATTGAAAGCTTATAATTATAATTGCAAATTATAACTTCAAGATCTGAATTTGTAATAGGTAAATACAGAACTTCGAATTGTTAATTTCAAACTAAGTTTGTAAATAATAATTTGAAGATCTGAACATGTAATAGTCAAATACAGAACTTCGAATTGTTAAATACAAATTATTAGTGCAAATTATAACGTGAAGATCTGAACTTGTAATAGTCAAATACAGAACTTCGAATTGTTAAATACAAATTATTAGTGCAAATTATAACTTGAAGATCTGAACTTGTAATTGTCAAATACAGAACTTAGAATTCATAACTTCAAATTACGATTGTAAATAATAATTAGAAGATCTGAACTTGTAATAGTCAAATACAGAACTTCGAATTGTTAAATACAAATTATTAGTGCAAATTATAACTTGAAGATCTGAACTTGTAATTGTCAACTACAGAACTTAGAATTGATAGCTTATAATTATAATTGCAAATTATAACTAAAGATCTGAACTTGTAATAGTCAAATACAGAACTTAAAATTGATAGCTTATAATTATAATTGCTAATTATAACCTGAAGATCTGAATTTGTAATAGGTAAATACTGAACTTCGAATTGTTAATTTCAAACTAAGATTGTAATTAATAATTTGAAGATCTGAACTTGTAATAGTCAAATACAGAACTTCGAATTGTTAAATACAAATCATTAGTGCAAATTATAACTTGAAGATCTGAACTTGTAATTGTCAAATACAGAACTTAGAATTCATAACTTCAAATTATGATTGCAAATTATAACTTGAAGATCTGAACTTGTAATTGTCTAATACAGAACTTAGAATTCATAACTTCAAATTATGATTGCTAATTATAACTTGAAGATCTGAACTTGTAATAGTCAAATTCAGAACTTAGAATTGGGAAATTCAAATTATGATTGCAAATTATAACTTGAAGATCTGAACTTGTAATTGTAAAATATAGAACTAAGAATTCATAACTTCAAATTATGATTGTTAATAATAATTAGAAGATCTGAACTTGTAATAGTCAAATACAGAACTACGAATTGTTAAATACAAATTATTAGTGCAAATTATAACTTGAAGATCTGAACTTGTAATTGTCAAATACAGAACTTAGAATTCATAACTTCAAATTATGATTGCTAATTATAACTTGAAGATCTGAACTTGTAATAGTCAAATACAGAACTTAGAATTGGGAAATTCAAATTATGATTGCAAATTATAACTTGAAGATCTGAACTTGTAATAGTCAAATACAGAACTTAAAATTGATAGCTTATAATTATAATTGCAAATTATAACTTGAAGATCTGAATTTGTAATAGGTAAATACAGAACTTCGAATTGTTAATTTCAAACTAAGTTTGTAAATAATAATTTGAAGATCTGAAGATGTAATAGTCAAATACAGAACTTCGAATTGTTAAATACAAATTATTAGTGCAAATTATAACTTGAAGATCTGAACTTGTAATAGTCAAATACAGAACTTCGAATTGTTAAATACAAATTATTAGTGCAAATTATAACTTGAAGATCTGAACTTGTAATTGTCAAATACAGAACTTAGAATTCATTACTTCAAATTATGATTGTAAATAATAATTAGAAGATCTGAACTTGTAATAGTCAAATACAGAACTTCGAATTGTTAAATACAAATTATTAGTGCAAATTATAACTTGAAGATCTGAACTTGTAATTGTCAAATACAGAACTTAGAATTGATAGCTTATAATTATAATTGCAAATTATAACTAAAGATCTGAACTTGTAATAGTCAAATACAGAACTTAAAATTGATAGCTTATAATTATAATTGCAAATTATAACCTGAAGATCTGAATTTGTAATAGGTAAATACTGAACTTCGAATTGTTAATTTCAAACTAAGATTGTAATTAATAATTTGAAGATCTGAACTTGTAATAGTCAAATACAGAACTTCGAATTGTTAAATACAAATTATTAGTGCAAATTATAACTTGAAGATCTGAACTTGTAATTGTCAAATACAGAACTTAGAATTCATAACTTCAAATTATGATTGGAAATTATAACTTGAAGATCTGAACTTGTAATTGTCTAATACAGAACTTAGAATTCATAACTTCAAATTATGATTGTAAATAGTAATTAGAAGATCTGAACTTGTAATAGTCAAATACAGAACTTCGAATTGTTAAATACAAATTTTTAGTGCAAATTATAACTTGTAGATCTGAACTTGTAATTGTCAAATACAGCACTTAGAATTCATAACTTCAAATTATGATAGCAAATTATAACTTGAAGATCTGAACTTGTAATTGTTAAATACAGAACTTAGAATTCATAACTTCAAATTATGATTGTAAATAATAATTAGAAGATCTGAACTTGTAATAGTCAAATGCAGAACTTCGAATTGTTAAATACAAATTATTAGTGCAAATAATAACTTGAAGATCTGAACTTGTAATTGTCTAATACAGAACTTAGAATTGATAGCTTAAAATTATAATTGCAAATTATAACTTGAAGATCTGAACTTGTAATAGTGAATTAGAGAACTTCGAATTGTTAAATACAAATTATTAGTACAAATTATAACTTGAAGATCTGAACTTGTAATTATCAAATACAGAACTTAAAATTGATAGCTTTAAATTATAATTGCAAATTATAACTAGTAGATCTGAACTTGTAATAGGTAAATACAGAACTTCGAATTGTTAATTTCAAACTAAGATTGTAAATAATAATTTGAAGATATGAACTTGTAATAGTCAAATACAGATCTTCGAATTGTTAAATACAAATTATTAGTGCAAATTATAACTTGAAAATCTGAACTTGTAATTGTCAAATACAGAACTTAAAATTGATAGCTTATAATTATAATTGCAAATTATAAGTTGAAGATCTGAACTTGTAATAGGTAAATACAGAACTTCTAATTGTTAATTTCCAACTAAGATTGTAATTAATAATTTGAAGATCTGAACTTGTAATAGTCAAATTCAGAACTTAGAATTCATAACTTCAAATTATGATTGCAAATTATAACTTGAAGATCTGAACTTGTAATTGTAAAATACAGAACTAAGAATTCATAACTTCAAATTATGATTGTAAATAATAATTAGAAGATCTGAACTTGTAATAGTCAAATACAGAACTACGAATTGTTAAATACAAATTATTAGTGCAAATTATAACTTGAAGATCTGAACTAGTAATTGTCAAATACAGAACTTAGAATTCATAACTTCAAATTATGATAGCTAATTATAACTTGAAGATCTGAACTTGTAATAGGCAAATTCAGAACTTAGAACTGGGAAATTCAAATTAAGATTGCAAATTATAACTTGAAGATCTGAACTTGTAATAGTCAAATACAGAACTTAAAATTGATAGCTTATAATTATAATTGCAAATTATAACTTGAAGATCTGAATTTGTAATAGGTAAATACAGAACTTCGAATTGTTAATTTCAAACTAAGATTGTAAATACTAATTTGAAGATCTGAACTTGTAATAGTCAAATACAGAACTTCGAATTGTTAAATACAAATTATTAGTGCAAATTATAACTTGAAGATCTGAACTTGTAATTGTCAAATACAGAACTTAGAATTCATAACTTCAAATTATGATTGGAAATTATAACTTGAAGATCTGAACTTGTAATTGTCTAATACAGAACTTAGAATTCATAACTTCAAATTATGATTGTAAATAGTAATTAGAAGATCTGAACTTGTAATAGTCAAATACAGAACTTCGAATTGTTAAATACAAATTTTTAGTGCAAATTATAACTTGTAGATCTGAACTTGTAATTGTCAAATACAGCACTTAGAATTCATAACTTCAAATTATGATAGCAAATTATAACTTGAAGATCTGAACTTGTAATTGTTAAATACAGAACTTAGAATTCATAACTTCAAATTATGATTGTAAATAATAATTAGAAGATCTGAACTTGTAATAGTCAAATGCAGAACTTCGAATTGTTAAATACAAATTATTAGTGCAAATAATAACTTGAAGATCTGAACTTGTAATTGTCTAATACAGAACTTAGAATTGATAGCTTAAAATTATAATTGCAAATTATAACTTGAAGATCTGAACTTGTAATAGTGAATTAGAGAACTTCGAATTGTTAAATACAAATTATTAGTACAAATTATAACTTGAAGATCTGAACTTGTAATTATCAAATACAGAACTTAAAATTGATAGCTTTAAATTATAATTGCAAATTATAACTAGTAGATCTGAACTTGTAATAGGTAAATACAGAACTTCGAATTGTTAATTTCAAACTAAGATTGTAAATAATAATTTGAAGATATGAACTTGTAATAGTCAAATACAGATCTTCGAATTGTTAAATACAAATTATTAGTGCAAATTATAACTTGAAAATCTGAACTTGTAATTGTCAAATACAGAACTTAAAATTGATAGCTTATAATTATAATTGCAAATTATAAGTTGAAGATCTGAACTTGTAATAGGTAAATACAGAACTTCTAATTGTTAATTTCCAACTAAGATTGTAATTAATAATTTGAAGATCTGAACTTGTAATAGTCAAATTCAGAACTTAGAATTCATAACTTCAAATTATGATTGCAAATTATAACTTGAAGATCTGAACTTGTAATTGTAAAATACAGAACTAAGAATTCATAACTTCAAATTATGATTGTAAATAATAATTAGAAGATCTGAACTTGTAATAGTCAAATACAGAACTACGAATTGTTAAATACAAATTATTAGTGCAAATTATAACTTGAAGATCTGAACTAGTAATTGTCAAATACAGAACTTAGAATTCATAACTTCAAATTATGATAGCTAATTATAACTTGAAGATCTGAACTTGTAATAGGCAAATTCAGAACTTAGAACTGGGAAATTCAAATTAAGATTGCAAATTATAACTTGAAGATCTGAACTTGTAATAGTCAAATACAGAACTTAAAATTGATAGCTTATAATTATAATTGCAAATTATAACTTGAAGATCTGAATTTGTAATAGGTAAATACAGAACTTCGAATTGTTAATTTCAAACTAAGATTGTAAATACTAATTTGAAGATCTGAACTTGTAATAGTCAAATACAGAACTTCGAATTGTTAAATACAAATTATTAGTGCAAATTATAACTTGAAGTTCTGAACTTGTAATTGTCAAATACAGAACTTAAAATTGATAGCTTATAATTATAATTGCAAATTATAAGTTGAAGATCTGAACTTGTAATAGGTAAATACAGAACTTCAAATTGTTAATTTCAAACTAAGATTGTAATTAATAATTTGAAGATATGAACTTGCAATAGTCAAATACAGAACTTCGAATTGTTAAATACAAATTATTAGTGCAAATTATAACTTGAAAATCTGAACTTGTAATTGTCAAATACAGAACTTAAAATTGATAGCTTATAATTATAATTGCAAATTATAAGTTGAAGATCTGAACTTGTAATAGGTAAATACAGAACTTCTAATTGTTAATTTCCAACTAAGATTGTAATTAATAATTTGAAGATCTGAACTTGTAATAGTCAAATTCAGAACTTAGAATTCATAACTTCAAATTATGATTGCAAATTATAACTTGAAGATCTGAACTTGTAATTGTAAAATATAGAACTAAGAATTCATAACTTCAAATTATGATTGTAAATAATAATTAGAAGATCTGAACTTGTAATAGTCAAATACAGAACTACGAATTGTTAAATACAAATTATTAGTGCAAATTATAACTTGAAGATTTGAACTTGTAATTGTCAAATACAGAACTTAGAATTCATAACTTCAAATTATGATTGCTAATTATAACTTGAAGATCTGAACTTGTAATAGTCAAATACAGAACTTAGAATTGGGAAATTCAAATTATGATTGCAAATTATAACTTGAAGATCTGAACTTGTAATAGTCAAATACAGAACTTAAAATTGATAGCTTATAATTATAATTGCAAATTATAACTTCAAGATCTGAATTTGTAATAGGTAAATACAGAACTTCGAATTGTTAATTTCAAACTAAGTTTGTAAATAATAATTTGAAGATCTGAACATGTAATAGTCAAATACAGAACTTCGAATTGTTAAATACAAATTATTAGTGCAAATTATAACGTGAAGATCTGAACTTGTAATAGTCAAATACAGAACTTCGAATTGTTAAATACAAATTATTAGTGCAAATTATAACTTGAAGATCTGAACTTGTAATTGTCAAATACAGAACTTAGAATTCATAACTTCAAATTACGATTGTAAATAATAATTAGAAGATCTGAACTTGTAATAGTCAAATACAGAACTTCGAATTGTTAAATACAAATTATTAGTGCAAATTATAACTTGAAGATCTGAACTTGTAATTGTCAAATACAGAACTTAGAATTGATAGCTTATAATTATAATTGCAAATTATAACTAAAGATCTGAACTTGTAATAGTCAAATACAGAACTTAAAATTGATAGCTTATAATTATAATTGCTAATTATAACCTGAAGATCTGAATTTGTAATAGGTAAATACTGAACTTCGAATTGTTAATTTCAAACTAAGATTGTAATTAATAATTTGAAGATCTGAACTTGTAATAGTCAAATACAGAACTTCGAATTGTTAAATACAAATCATTAGTGCAAATTATAACTTGAAGATCTGAACTTGTAATTGTCAAATACAGAACTTAGAATTCATAACTTCAAATTATGATTGCAAATTATAACTTGAAGATCTGAACTTGTAATTGTCTAATACAGAACTTAGAATTCATAACTTCAAATTATGATTGCTAATTATAACTTGAAGATCTGAACTTGTAATAGTCAAATTCAGAACTTAGAATTGGGAAATTCAAATTATGATTGCAAATTATAACTTGAAGATCTGAACTTGTAATTGTAAAATATAGAACTAAGAATTCATAACTTCAAATTATGATTGTAAATAATAATTAGAAGATCTGAACTTGTAATAGTCAAATACAGAACTACGAATTGTTAAATACAAATTATTAGTGCAAATTATAACTTGAAGATCTGAACTTGTAATTGTCAAATACAGAACTTAGAATTCATAACTTCAAATTATGATTGCTAATTATAACTTGAAGATCTGAACTTGTAATAGTCAAATACAGAACTTAGAATTGGGAAATTCAAATTATGATTGCAAATTATAACTTGAAGATCTGAACTTGTAATAGTCAAATACAGAACTTAAAATTGATAGCTTATAATTATTATTGCAAATTATAACTTGAAGATCTGAATTTGTAATAGGTAAATACAGAACTTCGAATTGTTAATTTCAAACTAAGTTTGTAAATAATAATTTGAAGATCTGAACATGTAATAGTCAAATACAGAACTTCGAATTGTTAAATACAAATTATTAGTGCAAATTATAACTTGAAGATCTGAACTTGTAATAGTCAAATACAGAACTTCGAATTGTTAAATACAAATTATTAGTGCAAATTATAACTTGAAGATCTGAACTTGTAATTGTCAAATACAGAACTTAGAATTCATTACTTCAAATTATGATTGTAAATAATAATTAGAAGATCTGAACTTGTAATAGTCAAATACAGAACTTCGAATTGTTAAATACAAATTATTAGTGCAAATTATAACTTGCAGATCTGAACTTGTAATTGTCAAATACAGAACTTAGAATTGATAGCTTATAATTATAATTGCAAATTATAACTAAAGATCTGAACTTGTAATAGTCAAATACAGAACTTAAAATTGATAGCTTATAATTATAATTGCAAATTATAACCTGAAGATCTGAATTTGTAATAGGTAAATACTGAACTTCGAATTGTTAATTTCAAACTAAGATTGTAATTAATAATTTGAAGATCTGAACTTGTTATAGTCAAATACAGAACTTCGAATTGTTAAATACAAATTATTAGTGCAAATTATAACTTGAAGATCTGAACTTGTAATTGTCAAATACAGAACTTAGAATTCATAACTTCAAATTACGATTGCAAATTATAACTTGAAGATCTGAACTTGTAATTGTCTAATACGATAGTAATAATATGATTGTAAATAGTAATTAGAAGATCTGAACTTGTAATAGTCAAATACAGAACTTCGTATTGTTAAATACAAATTATTAGTGCAAATTATAACTTGAAGATCTGAACTTGTAATTGTCAAATACAGAACTTAAAATTGATAGCTTATAATTATAATTGCAAATTATAAGTAGAAGATCTGAACTTGTAATAGGTAAATACAGAACTTCGAATTGTTAATTTCAAACTAAGATTGTAATTAATAATTTGAAGATCTGAACTTGTAATAGTCAAATACAGAACTTCAAATTGTTAAATACAAATTATTAGTGCAAATAATAACTTGAAGATCTGAACTTGTAATTGTCTAATACAGAACTTAGAATTGATAGCTTAAAATTATAATTGCAAATTATAACTTGAAGATCTGAACTTGTAATAGTGAATTACAGAACTTCGAATTGTTAAATACAAATTATTAGTACAAATTATAACTTGAAGATCTGAACTTGTAATTGTCAAATACAGAACTTAAAATTGATAGCTTTAAATTATAATTGCAAATTATAACTAGAAGATCTGAACTTGTACCTACCTAACTATTAACTATTTACCTATTGGTAAATACAGAACTTCGAATTGCTAATTTCAAACTAAGATTGTAAATAACAATTTGAAGATATGAACTTGTAATAGTCAAATACAGATCTTCGAATTGTTAAATACAAATTATTAGTGCAAATTATAACTTGAAAATCTGAACTTGTAAATGTCAAATACAGAACTTAAAATTGATAGCTTATAATTATAATTGCAAATTATAAGTTGAAGATCTGAACTTGTAATAGGTAAATACAGAACTTCTAATTGTTAATTTCCAACTAAGATTGCAATTAATAATTTGAAGATCTGAACTTGTAATAGTCAAATTCAGAACTTAGAATTCATAACTTCAAATTATGATTGCAAATTATAACTTGAAGATCTGAACTTGTAATTGTAAAATACAGAACTAAGAATTCATAACTTCAAATTATGATTGTAAATAATAATTAGAAGATCTGAACTTGTAATAGTCAAATACAGAACTACGAATTGTTAAAAACAAATTATTAGTGCAAATTATAACTTGAAGATCTGAACTAGTAATTGTCAAATACAGAACTTAGAATTCATAACTTCAAATTATGATTGCTAATTATAACTTGAAGATCTGAACTTGTAATAGTCAAATTCAGAACTTAGAATTGGGAAATTCAAATTAAGATTGCAAATTATAACTAGAAGATCTGAACTTGTTATAGTCAAATACAGAACTTAAAATTAATAGCTTATAATTATAATTGCAAATTATAACTTGAAGATCTGAATTTGTAATAGGTAAATACAGAACTTCGAATTGTTAATTTCAAACTAAGATTGTAAATAATAATTTGAAGATCTGAACTTGTAATAGTCAAATACAGAACTTCGAATTGTTAAATACAAATTATTAGTGCAAATTATAACTTGTAGATCAGAACTTGTAATTGTCAAATACAGAACTTAAAATTGATAGCTTATAATTATAATTGCAAATTATAAGTTGAAGATCTGAACTTGTAATAGGTAAATACAGAACTTCGAATTGTTAATTTCAAACTAAGATTGTAATTAATAATTTGAAGATATGAACTTGCAATAGTCAAATACAGAACTTCGAATTGTTAAATACAAATTATTAGTGCAAATTATAACTTGAAAATCTGAACTTGTAATTGTCAAATACAGAACTTAAAATTGATAGCTTATAATTATAATTGCAAATTATAAGTTGAAGAACTGAACTTGTAATAGGTAAATACAGAACTTCTAATTGTTAATTTCCAACTAAGATTGTAATTAATAATTTGAAGATCTGAACTTGTAATAGTCAAATTCAGAACTTAGAATTCATAACTTCAAATTATGATTGCAAATTATAACTTGAAGATCTGAACTTGTAATTGTAAAATATAGAACTAAGAATTCATAACTTCAAATTATGATTGTAAATAATAATTTGAAGATCTGAACTTGTAATAGTCAAATACAGAACTACGAATTGTTAAATACAAATTATTAGTGCAAATTATAACTTGAAGATCTGAACTTGCAATAGTCAAACACAGAACTTAGAATTGGGAAATTCAAATTATGATTGCAAATTATAACTTGAAGATCTGAACTTGTAATAGTCAAATACAGAACTTAAAATTGATAGCTTATAATTATAATTGCAAATTATAACTTGAAGATCTGAATTTGTAATAGGTAAATACAGAACTTCGAATTGTTAATTTCAAACTAAGTTTGTAAATAATAATTTGAAGATCTGAACATGTAATAGTCAAATACAGAACTTCGAATTGTTAAATACAAATTATTAGTGCAAATTATAACTTGAAGATCTGAACTTGTAATAGTCAAATACAGAACTTCGAATTGTTAAATACAAATTATTAGTGCAAATTATAACTTGAAGATCTGAACTTGTAATTGTCAAATACAGAACTTAAAATTGATAGCTTATAATTATAATTGCATATTATAAGGTGAAGATCTGAACTTGTAATAGGTAAATACAGAACTTCGAATTGTTAATTTCAAACTAAGATTGTAATTAATAATTTGAAGATCTGAACTTGTAATAGTCAAATACAGAACTTCGAATTGTTAAATACAAATTATTAGTGCAAATTATAACTTGAAGATCTGACCTTGTAATTGTCAAATACAGCACTTAGAATTCATAACTTCAAATTATGATTGCAAATTATAACTTGAAGATCTGAACTTGTAATTGTTAAATACAGAACTTAGAATTCATAACTTCAAATTATGATTGTAAATAATACTTAGAAGATCTGAACTTGTAATAGTCAAATACAGAACTTCGAATTGTTAAATACAAATTATTAGTGCAAATAATAACTTGAAGATCTGAACTTGTAATAGTGAATTACAGAACTTCGAATTGTTAAATACAAATTATTAGTACAAATTATAACTTGAAGATCTGAACTTGTAATAGTCAAATACAGAACTTAAAATTGATAGCTTTAAATTATAATTGCAAATTATAACTAGAAGATCTGAACTTGTAATAGGTAAATACAGAACTTCGAATTGTTAATTTCAAACTAAGATTGTAAATAATAATTTGAAGATATGAACTTGTAATAGTCAAATACAGATCTTCGAATTGTTAAATACAAATTATTAGTGCAAATTATAACTTGAAAATCTGAACTTGTAATTGTCAAATACAGAACTTAAAATTGATAGCTTATAATTATAATTGCAAATTATAAGTTGAAGATCTGAACTTGTAATAGGTAAATACAGAACTTCTAATTGTTAATTTCCAACTAAGATTGTAATTAATAATTTGAAGATCTGAACTTGTAATAGTCAAATTCAGAACTTAAAATTCATAACTTCAAATTATGATTGCAAATTATAACTTGAAGACCTGAACTTGTAATTGTAAAATACAGAACTAAGAATTCATAACTTCAAATTATGATTGTAAATAATAATTAGAAGATCTGAACTTGTAATAGTCAAATACAGAACTACGAATTGTTAAATACAAATTATTAGTGCAAATTATAACTTGAAGATCTGAACTTGTAATTGTCAAATACAGAACTTAGAATTCATAACTTCATATTATGATTGCAAATTATAACTTGAAGATCTGAACTTGTAATTGTCTAATACAGAACTTAGAATTCATAACTTCAAATTATGATTGTAAATAATAATTAGAAGATCTGAACTTGTAATAGTCAAATACAGAACTTCGAATTGTTAAATACAAATTATTAGTGCAAATTATAACTTGAAGATCTGAACTTGTAATTGTCAAATACAGAACTTAAAATTGTTAGCTTATAATTATAATTGCAAATTATAAGTTGAAGATCTGAACTTGTAATAGGTAAATACAGAACTTCGAATTATTAATTTCAAACTAAGATTGTAATTAATAATTTGAAGATCTGAACTTGCAATAGTCAAATACAGAACTTCGAATTGTTAAATACAAATTATTAGTGCAAATTATAACTTGAAGATCTGAACTTGTAATTGTCAAATACAGCACTTAGAATTCATAACTTCAAATTATGATTGCAAATTATAACTTGAAGATCTGAACTTGTAATTGTTAAATACAGAACTTAGAATTCATAACTTCAAATTATGATTGTAAATAATAATTAGAAGATCTGAACTTGTAATAGTCAAATACAGAACTTCGAATTGTTAAATACAAATTATTAGTGCAAATAATAACTTGAAGATCTGAACTTGTAATTGTCTAATACAGAACTTAGAATTGATAGCTTAAAATTATAATTGCAAATTATAACTTGAAGATCTGAACTTGTAATAGTGAATTACAGAACTTCGAATTGTTAGATACAAATTATTAGTACAAATTATAACTTGAAGATCTGAACTTGTAATTGTCAAATACAGAACTTAAAATTGATAGCTTTAAATTATAATTGCAAATTATAACTAGAAGATCTGAACTTGTAATAGGTAAATACAGAACTTCGAATTGTTAATTTCAAACTAAGATTGTAAATAATAATTTGAAGATATGAACTTGTAATAGTCAAATACAGATCTTCGAATTGTTAAATACAAATTATTAGTGCAAATTATAACTTGAAAATCTGAACTTGTAATTGTCAAATACAGAACTTAAAATTGATAGCTTATAATTATAATTGCAAATTATAAGTTGAAGATCTGAACTTGTAATAGGTAAATACAGAACTTCTAATTGTTAATTTCCAACTAAGATTGTAATTAATTATTTGAAGATCTGAACTTGTAATAGTCAAATTCAGAACTTAGAATTCATAACTTCAAATTATGATTGCAAATTATAACTTGAAGACCTGAACTTGTAATTGTAAAATACAGAACTAAGAATTTATAACTTCAAATTATGATTGTAAATAATAATTAGAAGATCTGAACTTGTAATAGTCAAATACAGAACTACGAATTGTTAAATACAAATTATTAGTGCAAATTATAACTTGAAGATCTGAACTTGTAATTGTCAAATACAGAACTTAGAATTCATAACTTCAAATTACGATTGTAAATAATAATTAGAAGATCTAAACTTGTAATAGTCAAATACAGAACTTCGAATTGTTAAATACAAATTATTAGTGCAAATTATAACTTGAAGATCTGAACTTGTAATTGTCAAATACAGAACTTAGAATTGATAGCTTATAATTATAATTGCAAATTATAACTGAAGATCTGAACTTGTAATAGTCAAATACAGAACTTAAAATTGATAGCTTATAATTATAATTGCAAATTATAACCTGAAGATCTGAATTTGTAATAGGTAAATACTGAACTTCGAATTGTTAATTTCAAACTAAGATTGTAATTAATAATTTGAAGATCTGAACTTGTAATAGTCAAATACAGAACTTCGAATTGTTAAATACAAATCATTAGTGCAAATTATAACTTGAAGATCTGAACTTGTACTAGTCAAATACAGAACTTAAAATTGATAGCTTATAATTATAATTGCAAATTATAACTTGAAGATCTGAATTTGTAATAGGTAAATACAGAACTTCGAATTGTTAATTTCAAACTAAGATTGTAAATACTAATTTGAAGATCTGAACTTGTAATAGTCAAATACAGAACTTCGAATTGTTAAATACAAATTATTAGTGCAAATTATAACTTGAAGATCTGAACTTGTAATTGTCAAATACAGAACTTAAAATTGATAGCTTATAATTATAATTGCAAATTATAACTTGAAGATCTGAATTTGTAATAGGTAAATACAGAACTTCTAATTGTTAATTTCCAACTAAGATTGTAATTAATAATTTGAAGATCTGAACTTGTAATAGTCAAATTCAGAACTTAGAATTCATAACTTCAAATTATGATTGCAAATTATAACTTGAAGATGTGAACTTGTAATTGTAAAATATAGAACTAAGAATTCATAACTTCAAATTATGATTGTAAATAATAATTAGAAGATCTGAACTTGTATTAGTCAAATACAGAACTACGAATTTTAAATACAAATTATTAGTGCAAATTATAACTTGAAGATCTGAACTTGTAATTGTCAAATACAGAACTTAGAATTCATAACTTCAAATTATGATTGCTAATTATAACTTGAAGATCTGAACTTGTAATAGTCAAATACAGAACTTAGAATTGGGAAATTCAAATTATGATTGCAAATTATAACTTGAAGATCTGAACTTGTAATAGTCAAATACAGAACTTAAAATTGATAGCTTATAATTATAATTGCAAATTATAACTTGAAGATCTGAATTTGTAATAGGTAAATACAGAACTTCGAATTGTTAATTTCAAACTAAGTTTGTAAATAATAATTTGAAGATCTGAACATGTAATAGTCAAATACAGAACTTCGAATTGTTAAATACAAATTATTAGTGCAAATTATAACTTGAAGATCTGAACTTGTAATAGTCAAATACAGAACTTCGAATTGTTAAATACAAATTATTAGTGCAAATTATAACTTGAAGATCTGAACTTGTAATTGTCAAATACAGAACTTAGAATTCATTACTTCAAATTATGATTGTAAATAATAATTAGAAGATCTGAACTTGTAATAGTCAAATACAGAACTTCGAATTGTTAAATACAAATTATTAGTGCAAATTATAACTTGAAGATCTGAACTTGTAATTGTCAAATACAGAACTTAGAATTGATAGCTTATAATAATAATTGCAAATTATAACTAAAGATCTGAACTTGTAATAGTCAAATACAGAACTTAAAATTGATAGCTTATAATTATAATTGCTAATTATAACCTGAAGATCTGAATTTGTAATAGGTAAATACTGAACTTCGAATTGTTAATTTCAAACTAAGATTGTAATTAATAATTTGAAGATCTGAACTTGTAATAGTCAAATACAGAACTTCGAATTGTTAAATACAAATTATTAGTGCAAATTATAACTTGAAGATCTGAACTTGTAATTGTCAAATACAGAACTTAGAATTCATAACTTCAAATTATGATTGCAAATTATAACTTGAAGATCTGAACTTGTAATTGTCTAATACAGAACTTAGAATTCATAACTTCAAATTATGATTGTAAATAATAATTAGAAGATCTGAACTTGTAATAGTCAAATACAGAACTTCGAATTGTTAAATACAAATTATTAGTGCAAATTATAACTTGAAGATCTGAACTTGTAATTGTCAAATACAAAACTTAAAATTGATAGCTTATAATTATAATTGCAAATTATAAGTAGAAGATCTGAACTTGTAATAGGTAAATACAGAACTTCGAATAGTTAATTTCAAACTAAGATTGTAATTAATAATTTGAAGATATGAACTTGCAATAGTCAAATACAGAACTTCGAATTGTTAAATACAAATTATTAGTGCAAATTATAACTTGAAAATCTGAACTTGTAGTTGTCAAATACAGAACTTAAAATTGATAGCTTATAATTATAATTGCAAATTATAAGTTGAAGATCTGAACTTGTAATAGGTAAATACAGAACTTCTAATTGTTAATTTCCAACTAAGATTGTAATTAATAATTTGAAGATCTGAACTTGCAATAGTCAAATTCAGAACTTAGAATTCATAACTTCAAATTATGATTGCAAATTATAACTTGAAGATCTGAACTTGTAATTGTAAAATATAGAACTAAGAATTCATAACTTCAAATTATGATTGTAAATTATAAGTTGAAGATCTGAACTTGTAATAGGTAAATACAGAACTTCTAATTGTTAATTTCCAACTAAGATTGTAATTAATAACTTGAAGATCTGAACTTGTAATAGTCAAATACAGAACTTAAAATTGATAGCTTATAATTATAATTGCAAATTATAACTTGAAGATCTGAATTTGTAATAGGTAAATACTGAACTTCGAATTGTTAATTTCAAACTAAGATTGTAATTAATAATTTGAAGAACTGAACTTGTAATAGTCAAATACAGAACTTCGAATTGTTAAATACAAATTATTAGTGCAAATTATAACTTGAAGATCTGAACTTGTAATTGTCAAATACAGAACTTAGAATTCATAACTTCATATTATGATTGCAAATTATAACTTGAAGATCTGAACTTGTAATTGTCTAATACAGAACTTAGAATTCATAACTTCAAATTATGATTGTAAATAATAATTAGAAGATCTGAACTTGTAATAGTCAAATTCAGAACTTCGAATTGTTAAATACAAATTATTAGTGCAAATTATAACTTGAAGATCTGAACTTGTAATTGTCAAATACAGAACTTAAAATTGATAGCTTATAATTATAATTGCAAATTATAAGTTGAAGATCTGAACTTGTAATAGGTAAATACAGAACTTCGAATTGTTAATTTCAAACTAAGATTGTAATTAATAATTTGAAGATCTGAACTTGTAATAGTCAAATACAGAACTTCGAATTGTTAAATACAAATTATTAGTGCAAATTATAACTTGAAGATCTGAACTTGTAATTGTCAAATACAGCACTTAGAATTCATAACTTCAAATTATGATTGCAAATTATAACTTGAAGATCTGAACTTGTAATTGTTAAATACAGAACTTAGAATTCATAACTTCAAATTATGATTGTAAATAATAATTAGAAGATCTGAACTTGTAATAGTTAAATACAGAACTTCGAATTGTTAATTACAAATTATTAGTGCAAATAATAACTTGAAGATCTGAACTTGTAATTGTCTAATACAGAACTTAGAATTGATAGCTTAAAATTATAATTGCAAATTATAACTTGAAGATCTGAACTTGTAATAGTGAATTACAAGAACTTCGAATTGTTAAATACAAATTATTAGTACAAATTATAACTTGAAGATCTGAACTTGTAATTGTCAAATACAGAACTTAAAATTGATAGCTTTAAATTATAATTGCTAATTATAACTAGAAGATCTGAACTTGTAATAGGTAAATACAGAACTTCGAATTGTTAATTTCAAACTAAGATTGTAAATAATAATTTGAAGATATGAACTTGTAATAGTCAAATACAGATCTTCGAATTGTTAAATACAAATTATTAGTGCAAATTATAACTTGAAAATCTGAACTTGTAATTGTCAAATACAGAACTTAAAATTGATAGCTTATAATTATAATTGCAAATTATAAGTTGAAGATCTGAACTTGTAATTGTCAAATACAGAACTTAAAATTGATAGCTTATAATTATAATTGCAAATTATAAGTTGAAGATCTGAACTTGTAATAGGTAAATACAGAACTTCGAATTGTTAATTACAAACTAAGATTGTAATTAATAATTTGAAGATCTGAACTTGCAATAGTCAAATACAGAACTTCGAATTGTTAAATACAAATTATTAGTGCAAATGATAACTTGAAAATCTGAACTTGTAATTGTCAAATACAGAACTTAAAATTGATAGCTTATAATTATAATTGCAAATTATAAGTTGAAGATCTGAACTTGTAATAGGTAAATACAGAACTTCTAATTGTTAATTTCCAACTAAGATTGTAATTAATAATTTGAAGATCTGAACTTGTAATAGTCAAATTCAGAACTTAGAATTCATAACTTCAAATTATGATTGCAAATTATAACTTGAAGATCTGAACTTGTAATTGTAAAATATAGGACTAAGAATTCATAACTTCAAATTATGATTGTAAATAATAATTAGAAGATCTGAACTTGTAATAGTCAAATACAGAACTACGAATTGTTAAATACAAATTATTAGTGCAAATTATAACTTGAAGATCTGAACTTGTAATTGTCAAATACAGAACTTAGAATTCATAACTTCAAATTATGATTGCTAATTATAACTTGAAGATCTGAACTTGTAATAGTCAAATACAGAACTTAGAATTGGGAAATTCAAATTATGATTGCAAATTATAACTTGAAGATCTGAACTTGTAATAGTCAAATACAGAACTTAAAATTGATAGCTTATAATTATAATTGCAAATTATAACTTGAAGATCTGAATTTGTAATAGGTAAATACAGAACTTCGAATTGTTAATTTCAAACTAAGTTTGTAAATAATAATTTGAAGATCTGAACTTGTAATAGTCAAATACAGAACTTCGAATTGTTAAATACAAATTATTAGTGCAAATTATAACTTGAAGATCTGAACTTGTAATAGTCAAATACAGAACTTCGAATTGTTAAATACAAATTATTAGTGCAAATTATAACTTGAAGATCTGAACTTGTAATTGTCAAATACAGAACTTAGAATTCATAACTTCAAATTATGATTGTAAATAATAATTAGAAGATCTGAACTTGTAATAGTCAAATACAGAACTTCGAATTGTTAAATACAAATTATTAGTGCAAATTATAACTTGAAGATCTGAACTTGTAATTGTCAAATACAGCACTTAGAATTCATAACTTCAAATTATGATTGCAAATTATAACTTGAAGATCTGAACTTGTAATTGTTAAATACTGAACTTAGAATTCATAACTTCAAATTATGATTGTAAATAATAATTAGAAGATCTGAACTTGTAATAGTCAAATACAGAACTTCGAATTGTTAAATACAAATTATTAGTGCAAATTATAACTTGAAGATCTGAACTTGTAATTGTCAAATACTTAACTTAAAATTGATAGCTTTAAATTATAATTGCAAATTATAACTAGAAGATCTGAACTTGTAATAGGTAAATACAGAACTTCGAATTGTTAATTTCAAACTAAGATTGTAAATAATAATTTGAAGATATGAACTTGTAATAGTCAAATACAGATCTTCGAATTGTTAAATACAAATTATTAGTGCAAATTATAACTTGAAAATCTGAACTTGTAATTGTCAAATACAGAACTTAAAATTGATAGCTTATAATTATAATTACAAATTATAAGTTGAAGATCTGAACTTGTAATAGGTAAATACAGAACTTCTAATTGTTAATTTCCAACTAAGATTGTAATTAATAATTTGAAGATCTGAACTTGTAATAGTCAAATTCAGAACTTAGAATTCATAACTTCAAATTATGATTGCAATTTATAACTTGAAGATCTGAACTTGTAATTGTAAAATACAGAACTAAGAATTCATAACTTCAAATTATGATTGTAAATAATAATTAGAAGATCTGAACTTGTAATAGTCAAATACAGAACTACGAATTGTTAAATACAAATTATTAGTGCAAATTAGAACTTGAAGATCTGAACTAGTAATTGTCAAATACAGAACTTAGAATTCATAACTTCAAATTATGATTGCTAATTATAACTTGAAGATCTGAACTTGTAATAGTCAAATTCAGAACTTAGAATTGGGAAATTCAAATTAAGATTGCAAATTATAACTTGAAGATCTGAACTTGTAATAGTCAAATACAGAACTTAAAATTGATAGCTTATAATTATAATTGCAAATTATAACTTGAAGATCTGAATTTGTAATAGGTAAATACAGAACTTCGAATTGTTAATTTCAAACTAAGATTGTAAATAATAATTTGAAGATCTGAACTTGTAATAGTCAAATACAGAACTTCGAATTGTTAAATACAAATTATTAGTGCAAATTATAACTTGAAGATCTGAACTTGTAATTGTCAAATACAGAACTTAAAATTGATAGCTTATAATTATAATTGCAAATTATAAGTTGAAGATCTGAACTTGTAATAGGTAAATACAGAACTTCGAATTGTTAATTTCAAACTAAGATTGTAAATAATAATTTGAAGATCTGAACTTGTAATAGTCAAATACAGAACTTCGAATTGTTAAATACAAATTATTAGTGCAAATTATAACTTGAAGATCTGAACTTGTAATAGTCAAATACAGAACTTAAAATTGATAGCTTATAATTATAATTGCAAATTATAACTTGAAGATCTGAATTTGTAATAGGTAAATACAGAACTTCGAATTGTTAATTTCAAACTAAGTTTGTAAATAATAATTTGAAGATCTGAACATGTAATAGTCAAATACAGAACTTCGAATTGTTAAATACAAATTATTAGTGCAAATTATAACTTGAAGATCTGAACTTGTAATAGTCAAATACAGAACTTCGAATTGTTAAATACAAATTATTAGTGCAAATTATAACTTGAAGATCTGAACTTGTAATTGTCAAATACAGAACTTAGAATTCATTACTTCAAATTATGATTGTAAATAATAATTAGAAGATCTGAACTTGTAATAGTAAAATACAGAACTTCGAATTGTTAAATACAAATTATTAGTGCAAATTATAACTTGAAGATCTGAACTTGTAATTGTCAAATACAGAACTTAGAATTGATAGCTTATAATTATAATTGCAAATTATAACTAAAGATCTGAACTTGTAATAGTCAAATACAGAACTTAAAATTGATAGCTTATAATTATAATTGCAAATTATAACCTGAAGATCTGAATTTGTAATAGGTAAATACTGAACTTCGAATTGTTAATTTCAAACTAAGATTGTAATTAATAATTAGAAGATCTGAACTTGTAATAGTCAAATACAGAACTTCGAATTGTTAAATACAAATTATTAGTGCAAATTATAACTTTAAGATCTGAACTTAAATAGTCAAACACAGAACTTAGAATTGGGAAATTCAAATTATGATTGCAAATTATAACTTGAAGATCTGAACTTGTAATAGTCAAATACAGAACTTAAAATTGATAGCTTATAATTATAATTGCAAATTATAACTTGAAGATCTGAATTTGTAATATGTAAATACAGAACTTCGAATTGTTAATTTCAAACTAAGTTTGTAAATAATAATTTGAAGATCTGAACATGTAATAGTCAAATACAGAACTTCGAATTGTTAAATACAAATTATTAGTGCAAATTATAACTTGAAGATCTGAACTTGTAATAGTCAAATACAGAACTTCGAATTGTTAAATACAAATTATTACTGCAAATTATAACTTGGAGATCTGAACTTGTAATTGTCAAATACAGAACTTAGAATTCATAACTTCAAATTATGATTGTAAATAATAATTAGAAGATCTGAACTTGTAATAGTCAAATACAGAACTTCGAATTGTTAAATAAAAATTATTAGTGCAAATTATAACTTGAAGATCTGAACTTGTAATTGTCAAATACAGAACTTAGAATTGATAGCTTATAATTATAATTGCAAATTATAACTAAAGATCTGAACTTGTAATAGTCAAATACAGAACTTAAAATTGATAGCTTATAATTATAATTGCAAATTATTACCTGAAGACCTGAATTTGTAATAGGTAAATACTGAACTTCGAATTGTTAATTTCAAACTAAGATTGTAATTAATAATTTGAAGAACTGAACTTGTAATAGTCAAATACAGAACTTCGAATTGTTAAATACAAATTATTAGTGCAAATTATAACTTGAAGATCTGAACTTGTAATTGTCAAATCCAGAACTTAGAATTCATAACTTCATATTATGATTGCAAATTATAACTTGAAGATCTGAACTTGTAATTGTCTAATACAGAACTTAGAATTCATAACTTCAAATTATGATTGTAAATAATAATTAGAAGATCTGAACTTGTAATAGTCAAATACAGAACTTCGAATTGTTAAATACAAATTATTAGTGCAAATTATAACTTGAAGATCTGAACTTGTAATTGTCAAATACAGAACTTAAAATTGATAGCTTATAATTATAATTGCAAATTATAAGTTGAAGATCTGAACTTGTAATAGGTAAATACAGAACTTCGAATTGTTAATTTCAAACTAAGATTGTAATTAATAATTTGAAGATCTGAACTTGTAATAGTCAAATACAGAACTTCGAATTGTTAAATACAAATTATTAGTGCAAATTATAACTTGAAGATCTGAACTTGTAATTGTCAAATACAGCACTTAGAATTCATAACTTCAAATTATGATTGCAAATTATAACTTGAAGATCTGAACTTGTAATTGTTAAATACAGAACTTAGAATTCATAACTTCAAATTATGATTGTAAATAATAATTAGAAGATCTGAACTTGTAATAGTTAAATACAGAACTTCGAATTGTTAATTACAAATTATTAGTGCAAATAATAACTTGAAGATCTGAACTTGTAATTGTCTAATACAGAACTTAGAATTGATAGCTTAAAATTATAATTGCAAATTATAACTTGAAGATCTGAACTTGTAATAGTGAATTACAGAACTTCGAATTGTTAAATACATATTATTAGTACAAATTATAACTTGAAGATCTGAACTTGTAATTGTCAAATACAGAACTTAAAATTGATAGCTTTAAATTATAATTGCAAATTATAACTAGAAGATCTGAACTTGTAATAGGTAAATACAGAACTTCGAATTGTTAATTTCAAACTAAGATTGTAAATAATCATTTGAAGATATGAACTTGTAATAGTCAAATACAGATCTTCGAATTGTTAAATACAAATTATTAGTGCAAATTATAACTTGAAAATCTGAACTTGTAATTGTCAAATACAGAACTTAAAATTGATAGCTTATAATTATAATTGCAAATTATAAGTTGAAGATCTGAACTTGTAATTGTCAAATACAGAACTTAAAATTGATAGCTTATAATTATAATTGCAAATTATAAGTTGAAGATCTGAACTTGTAATAGGTAAATACAGAACTTCGAATTGTTAATTACAAACTAAGATTGTAATTAATAATTTGAAGATCTGAACTTGCAATAGTCAAATACAGAACTTCGAATTGTTAAATACAAATTATTAGTGCAAATGATAACTTGAAAATCTGAACTTGTAATTGTCAAATACAGAACTTAAAATTGATAGCTTATAATTATAATTGCAAATTATAAGTTGAAGATCTGAACTTGTAATAGGTAAATACAGAACTTCTAATTGTTAATTTCCAACTAAGATTGTAATTAATAATTTGAAGATCTGAACTTGTAATAGTCAAATTCAGAACTTAGAATTCATAACTTCAAATTATGATTGCAAATTATAACTTGAAGATCTGAACTTGTAATTGTAAAATATAGGACTAAGAATTCATAACTTCAAATTATGATTGTAAATAATAATTAGAAGATCTGAACTTGTAATAGTCAAATACAGAACTACGAATTGTTAAATACAAATTATTAGTGCAAATTATAACTTGAAGATCTGAACTTGTAATTGTCAAATACAGAACTTAGAATTCATAACTTCAAATTATGATTGCTAATTATAACTTGAAGATCTGAACTTGTAATAGTCAAATACAGAACTTAGAATTGGGAAATTCAAATTATGATTGCAAATTATAACTTGAAGATCTGAACTTGTAATAGTCAAATACAGAACTTAAAATTGATAGCTTATAATTATAATTGCAAATTATAACTTGAAGATCTGAATTTGTAATATGTAAATACAGAACTTCGAATTGTTAATTTCAAACTAAGTTTGTAAATAATAATTTGAAGATCTGAACATGTAATAGTCAAATACAGAACTTCGAATTGTTAAATACAAATTATTAGTGCAAATTATAACTTGAAGATCTGAACTTGTAATAGTCAAATACAGAACTTCGAATTGTTAAATACAAATTATTAGTGCAAATTATAACTTGGAGATCTGAACTTGTAATTGTCAAATACAGAACTTAGAATTCATAACTTCAAATTATGATTGTAAATAATAATTAGAAGATCTGAACTTGTAATAGTCAAATACAGAACTTCGAATTGTTAAATAAAAATTATTAGTGCAAATTATAACTTGAAGATCTGAACTTGTAATTGTCAAATACAGAACTTAGAATTGATAGCTTATAATTATAATTGCAAATTATAACTAAAGATCTGAACTTGTAATTGTCAAATACAGAACTTAAAATTGATAGCTTATAATTATAATTGCAAATTATAAGTTGAAGATCTGAACTTGTAATTGTCAAATACAGAACTTAAAATTGATAGCTTATAATTATAATTGCAAATTATAAGTTGAAGATCTGAACTTGTAATAGGTAAATACAGAACTTCGAATTGTTAATTACAAACTAAGATTGTAATTAATAATTTGAAGATCTGAACTTGCAATAGTCAAATACAGAACTTCGAATTGTTAAATACAAATTATTAGTGCAAATGATAACTTGAAAATCTGAACTTGTAATTGTCAAATACAGAACTTAAAATTGATAGCTTATAATTATAATTGCAAATTATAAGTTGAAGATCTGAACTTGTAATAGGTAAATACAGAACTTCTAATTGTTAATTTCCAACTAAGATTGTAATTAATAATTTGAAGATCTGAACTTGTAATAGTCAAATTCAGAACTTAGAATTCATAACTTCAAATTATGATTGCAAATTATAACTTGAAGATCTGAACTTGTAATTGTAAAATATAGGACTAAGAATTCATAACTTCAAATTATGATTGTAAATAATAATTAGAAGATCTGAACTTGTAATAGTCAAATACAGAACTACGAATTGTTAAATACAAATTATTAGTGCAAATTATAACTTGAAGATCTGAACTTGTAATTGTCAAATACAGAACTTAGAATTCATAACTTCAAATTATGATTGCTAATTATAACTTGAAGATCTGAACTTGTAATAGTCAAATACAGAACTTAGAATTGGGAAATTCAAATTATGATTGCAAATTATAACTTGAAGATCTGAACTTGTAATAGTCAAATACAGAACTTAAAATTGATAGCTTATAATTATAATTGCAAATTATAACTTGAAGATCTGAATTTGTAATATGTAAATACAGAACTTCGAATTGTTAATTTCAAACTAAGTTTGTAAATAATAATTTGAAGATCTGAACATGTAATAGTCAAATACAGAACTTCGAATTGTTAAATACAAATTATTAGTGCAAATTATAACTTGAAGATCTGAACTTGTAATAGTCAAATACAGAACTTCGAATTGTTAAATACAAATTATTAGTGCAAATTATAACTTGGAGATCTGAACTTGTAATTGTCAAATACAGAACTTAGAATTCATAACTTCAAATTATGATTGTAAATAATAATTAGAAGATCTGAACTTGTAATAGTCAAATACAGAACTTCGAATTGTTAAATAAAAATTATTAGTGCAAATTATAACTTGAAGATCTGAACTTGTAATTGTCAAATACAGAACTTAGAATTGATAGCTTATAATTATAATTGCAAATTATAACTAAAGATCTGAACTTGTAATAGTCAAATACAGAACTTAAAATTGATAGCTTATAATTATAATTGCAAATTATTACCTGAAGATCTGAATTTGTAATAGGTAAATACTGAACTTCGAATTGTTAATTTCAAACTAAGATTGTAATTAATAATTTGAAGAACTGAACTTGTAATAGTCAAATACAGAACTTCGAATTGTTAAATACAAATTATTAGTGCAAATTATAACTTGAAGATCTGAACTTGTAATTGTCAAATCCAGAACTTAGAATTCATAACTTCATATTATGATTGCAAATTATAACTTGAAGATCTGAACTTGTAATTGTCTAATACAGAACTTAGAATTCATAACTTCAAATTATGATTGTGAATAATAATTAGAAGATCTGAACTTGTAATAGTCAAATACAGAACTTCGAATTGTTAAATACAAATTATTAGTGCAAATTATAACTTGAAGATCTGAACTTGTAATTGTCAAATACAGAACTTAAAATTGATAGCTTATAATTATAATTGCAAATTATAAGTTGAAGATCTGAACTTGTAATAGGTAAATACAGAACTTCGAATTGTTAATTTCAAACTAAGATTGTAATTAATAATTTGAAGATCTGAACTTGTAATAGTCAAATACAGAACTTCGAATTGTTAAATACAAGTTATTAGTGCAAATTATAACTTGAAGATCTGAACTTGTAATTTTCAAATACAGCACTTAGAATTCATAACTTCAAATTATGATTGCAAATTATAACTTGAAGATCTGAACTTGTAATTGTTAAATACAGAACTTAGAATTCATAACTTCAAATTATGATTGTAAATAATAATTAGAAGATCTGAACTTGTAATAGTTAAATACAGAACTTCGAATTGTTAATTACAAATTATTAGTGCAAATAATAACTTGAAGATCTGAACTTGTAATAGTCAAATACAGAACTTCGAATTGTTAAATACAAATTATTAGTGCAAATTATAACTTGAAGATCTGAACTTGTAATTGTCAAATACAGAACTTAGAATTCATAACTTCAAATTATGATTGCAAATTATAACTTGAAGATCTGAACTTGTAATTGTCTAATACAGAACTTAGAATTCATAACTTCATATTATGATTGTAAATAATAATTAGAAGATCTGAACTTGTAATAGTCAAATACAGAACTTCGAATTGTTAAATACAAATTATTAGTGCAAATTATAACTTGAAGATCTGAACTTGTAATTGTCAAATACAGAACTTAAAATTGATAGCTTATAATTATAATTGCAAATTATAAGTACAAGATCTGAACTTGTAATAGGTAAATACAGAACTTCGAATTGTTAATTTCAAACTAAGATTGTAATTAATAATTTGAAGATATGAACTTGCAATAGTCAAATACAGAACTTCGAATTGTTAAATACAAATTATTAGTGCAAATTATAACTTGAAAATCTGAACTTGTAATTGTCAAATACAGAACTTAAAATTGATAGCTTATAATTATAATTGCAAATTATAAGTTGAAGATCTGAACTTGTAATAGGTAAATACAGAACTTCTAATTGTTAATTTCCAACTAAGATTGTAATTAATAATTTGAAGATCTGAACTTGTAATAGTCAAATTCAGAACTTAGAATTCATAACTTCAAATTATGATTGCAAATTATAACTTGAAGATCTGAACTTGTAATTGTAAAATATAGAACTAAGAATTCATAACTTCAAATTATGATTGTAAATAATAATTTGAAGATCTGAACTTGTAATAGTCAAATACAGAACTACGAATTGTTAAATACAAATTATTAGTGCAAATTATAACTTGAAGATCTGAACTTAAATAGTCAAACACAGAACTTAGAATTGGGAAATTCAAATTATGATTGCAAATTATAACTTGAAGATCTGAACTTGTAATAGTCAAATACAGAACTTAAAATTGATAGCTTATAATTATAATTGCAAATTATAACTTGAAGATCTGAATTTGTAATATGTAAATACAGAACTTCGAATTGTTAATTTCAAACTAAGTTTGTAAATAATAATTTGAAGATCTGAACATGTAATAGTCAAATACAGAACTTCGAATTGTTAAATACAAATTATTAGTGCAAATTATAACTTGAAGATCTGAACTTGTAATAGTCAAATACAGAACTTCGAATTGTTAAATACAAATTATTAGTGCAAATTATAACTTGGAGATCTGAACTTGTAATTGTCAAATACAGAACTTAGAATTCATAACTTCAAATTATGATTGTAAATAATAATTAGAAGATCTGAACTTGTAATAGTCAAATACAGAACTTCGAATTGTTAAATAAAAATTATTAGTGCAAATTATAACTTGAAGATCTGAACTTGTAATTGTCAAATACAGAACTTAGAATTGATAGCTTATAATTATAATTGCAAATTATAACTAAAGATCTGAACTTGAAATAGTCAAATACAGAACTTAAAATTGATAGCTTATAATTATAATTGCAAATTATTACCTGAAGATCTGAATTTGTAATAGGTAAATACTGAACTTCGAATTGTTAATTTCAAACTAAGATTGTAATTAATAATTTGAAGAACTGAACTTGTAATAGTCAAATACAGAACTTCGAATTGTTAAATACAAATTATTAGTGCAAATTATAACTTGAAGATCTGAACTTGTAATTGTCAAATCCAGAACTTAGAATTCATAACTTCATATTATGATTGCAAATTATAACTTGAAGATCTGAACTTGTAATTGTCTAATACAGAACTTAGAATTCATAACTTCAAATTATGATTGTAAATAATAATTAGAAGATCTGAACTTGTAATAGTCAAATACAGAACTTCGAATTGTTAAATACAAATTATTAGTGCAAATTATAACTTGAAGATCTGAACTTGTAATTGTCAAATACAGAACTTAAAATTGATAGCTTATAATTGCAAATTATAAGTTGAAGATCTGAACTTGTAATAGGTAAATACAGAACTTCGAATTGTTAATTTCAAACTAAGATTGTAATTAATAATTTGAAGATCTGAACTTGTAATAGTCAAATACAGAACTTCGAATTGTTAAATACAAATTATTAGTGCAAATTATAACTTGAAGATCTGAACCTGTAATTGTCAAATACAGCACTTAGAATTCATAACTTCAAATTATGATTGCAAATTATAACTTGAAGATCTGAACTTGTAATTGTTAAATACAGAACTTAGAATTCATAACTTCAAATTATGATTGTAAATAATAATTAGAAGATCTGAACTTGTAATAGTTAAATACAGAACTTCGAATTGTTAATTACAAATTATTAGTGCAAATAATAACTTGAAGATCTGAACTTGTAATTGTCTAATACAGAACTTAGAATTGATAGCTTAAAATTATAATTGCAAATTATAACTTGAAGATCTGAACTTGTAATAGTGAATTACAGAACTTCGAATTGTTAAATACAAATTATTAGTACAAATTATAACTTGAAGATCTGAACTTGTAATAGTCAAATACAGAACTTAAAATTGATAGCTTTAAATTATAATTGCAAATTATAACTAGAAGATCTGAACTTGTAATAGGTAAATACAGAACTTCGAATTGTTAATTTCAAACTAAGATTGTAAATAATAATTTGAAGATATGAACTTGTAATAGTCAAATACAGATCTTCGAATTGTTAAATACAAATTATTAGTGCAAATTATAACTTGAAAATCTGAACTTGTAATTGTCAAATACAGAACTTAAAATTGATAGCTTATAATTATAATTGCAAATTATAAGTTGAAGATCTGAACTTGTAATTGTCAAATACAGAACTTAAAATTGATAGCTTATAATTATAATTGCAAATTATAAGTTGAAGATCTGAACTTGTAATAGGTAAATACAGAACTTCGAATTGTTAATTACAAACTAAGATTGTAATTAATAATTTGAAGATCTGAACTTGCAATAGTCAAATACAGAACTTCGAATTGTTAAATACAAATTATTAGTGCAAATGATAACTTGAAAATCTGAACTTGTAATTGTCAAATACAGAACTTAAAATTGATAGCTTATAATTATAATTGCAAATTATAAGTTGAAGATCTGAACTTGTAATAGGTAAATACAGAACTTCTAATTGTTAATTTCCAACTAAGATTGTAATTAATAATTTGAAGATCTGAACTTGTAATAGTCAAATTCAGAACTTAGAATTCATAACTTCAAATTATGATTGCAAATTATAACTTGAAGATCTGAACTTGTAATTGTAAAATATAGGACTAAGAATTCATAACTTCAAATTATGATTGTAAATAATAATTAGAAGATCTGAACTTGTAATAGTCAAATACAGAACTACGAATTGTTAAATACAAATTATTAGTGCAAATTATAACTTGAAGATCTGAACTTGTAATTGTCAAATACAGAACTTAGAATTCATAACTTCAAATTATGATTGCTAATTATAACTTGAAGATCTGAACTTGTAATAGTCAAATACAGAACTTAGAATTGGGAAATTCAAATTATGATTGCAAATTATAACTTGAAGATCTGAACTTGTAATAGTCAAATACAGAACTTAAAATTGATAGCTTATAATTATAATTGCAAATTATAACTTGAAGATCTGAATTTGTAATAGGTAAATACAGAACTTCGAATTGTTAATTTCAAACTAAGTTTGTAAATAATAATTTGAAGATCTGAACTTGTAATAGTCAAATACAGAACTTCGAATTGTTAAATACAAATTATTAGTGCAAATTATAACTTGTAGATCTGAACTTGTAATAGTCAAATACAGAACTTCGAATTGTTAAATACAAATTATTAGTGCAAATTATAACTTGAAGATCTGAACTTGTAATTGTCAAATACAGAACTTAGAATTCATAACTTCAAATTATGATTGTAAATAATAATTAGAAGATCTGAACTTGTAATAGTCAAATACAGAACTTCGAATTGTTAAATACAAATTATTAGTGCAAATTATAACTAGAAGATCTGAACTTGTAATTGTCAAATACAGAACTTAGAATTTATAACTTCAAATTATGATTGTAAATAATAATTAGAAGATCTGAACTTGTAATAGTCAAATACAGAACTTCAAATTGTTAAATACAAATTATTAGTGCAAATTATAACTTGAAGATCTGAACTTGGAATTGTCAAATACAGAACTTAGAATTGATAGCTTATAATTATAATTGCAAATTATAACTTGAAGATCTGAACTTGGAATTGTCAAATACAGAACTTAGAATTGATAGCTTATAATTATAATTGCAAATTATAACTTGAAGATCTGAACTTGTAATAGTGAATTACAGAACTTTTAATTGTTAATTTCAAACTAAGATTGTAATTAAGAATTTGAAGATCTAAACTTGTAATAGTCAAATACAGACCTCCGAATTGTTAAATACAAATTATTAGGGCAAATTATAACTTGAAGATCTGAACTTGTAATTGTCAAATACAGAACTTCGAATTGTTAATTTCAAACTAAGATTGTAATTAATAATTTGAAGATCTGAACTTGTAATAGTCAAATACAGAACTTCAAATTGTTAAATACTAATTATTAGTGCAAATTATAACTTGAAGATCTGAACTTGTAATTGTCAAATACAGCACTTAGAATTCATAACTTCAAATTATGATTGCAAATTATAACTTGAAGATCTGAACTTGTAATTGTTAAATACAGAACTTAGAATTCATAACTTCAAATTATGATTGTAAATAATAATTAGAAGATCTGAACTTGTAATAGTCAAATACAGAACTTCGAATTGTTAAATACAAATTATTAGTGCAAATTATAACTTGAAGATCTGAACTTGTAATTGTCAAATACTTAACTTAAAATTGATAGCTTTAAATTATAATTGCAAATTATAACTAGAAGATCTGAACTTGTAATAGGTAAATACAGAACTTCGAATTGTTAATTTCAAACTAAGATTGTAAATAATAATTTGAAGATATGAACTTGTAATAGTCAAATACAGATCTTCGAATTGTTAAATACAAATTATTAGTGCAAATTATAACTTGAAAATCTGAACTTGTAATTGTCAAATACAGAACTTAAAATTGATAGCTTATAATTATAATTACAAATTATAAGTTGAAGATCTGAACTTGTAATAGGTAAATACAGAACTTCTAATTGTTAATTTCCAACTAAGATTGTAATTAATAATTTGAAGATCTGAACTTGTAATAGTCAAATTCAGAACTTAGAATTCATAACTTCAAATTATGATTGCAATTTATAACTTGAAGATCTGAACTTGTAATTGTAAAATACAGAACTAAGAATTCATAACTTCAAATTATGATTGTAAATAATAATTAGAAGATCTGAACTTGTAATAGTCAAATACAGAACTACGAATTGTTAAATACAAATTATTAGTGCAAATTAGAACTTGAAGATCTGAACTAGTAATTGTCAAATACAGAACTTAGAATTCATAACTTCAAATTATGATTGCTAATTATAACTTGAAGATCTGAACTTGTAATAGTCAAATTCAGAACTTAGAATTGGGAAATTCAAATTAAGATTGCAAATTATAACTTGAAGATCTGAACTTGTAATAGTCAAATACAGAACTTAAAATTGATAGCTTATTATTATAATTGCAAATTATAACTTGAAGATCTGAATTTGTAATAGGTAAATACAGAACTTCGAATTGTTAATTTCAAACTAAGATTGTAAATAATAATTTGAAGATCTGAACTTGTAATAGTCAAATACAGAACTTCGAATTGTTAAATACAAATTATTAGTGCAAATTATAACTTGAAGATCTGAACTTGTAATTGTCAAATACAGAACTTAAAATTGATAGCTTATAATTATAATTGCAAATTATAAGTTGAAGATCTGAACTTGTAATAGGTAAGTACAGAGCTTCGAATTGTTAATTTCAAACTAAGATTGTAATTAATAATTTGAAGATATGAACTTGCAATAGTCAAATACAGAACTTCGAATTGTTAAATACAAATTATTAGCGCAAATTATAACTTGAAAATCTGAACTTGTAATTGTCAAATACAGAACTTAAAATTGATAGCTTATAATTATAATTGCAAATTATAAGTTGAAGATCTGAACTTGTAATAGGTAAATACAGAACTTCTAATTGTTAATTTCCAACTAAGATTGTAATTAATAATTTGAAGATCTGAACTTGTAATAGTCAAATTCAGAACTTAGAATTCATAACTTCAAATTATGATTGCAAATTATAACTTGAAGATCTGAACTTGTAATTGTAAAATATAGAACTAAGAATTCATAACTTCAAATTATGATTGTAAATAATAATTTGAAGATCTGAACTTGTAATAGTCAAATACAGAACTACGAATTGTTAAATACAAATTATTAGTGCAAATTATAACTTGAAGATCTGAACTTGTAATAGTCAAACACAGAACTTAGAATTGGGAAATTCAAATTATGATTGCAAATTATAACTTGAAGATCTGAACTTGTAATAATCAAATACAGAACTTAAAATTGATAGCTTATAATTATAATTGCAAATTATAACTTGAAGATCTGAATTTGTAATAGGTAAATACAGAACATCGAATTGTTAATCTCAAACTAAGTTTGTAAATAATAATTTGAAGATCTGAACATGTAATAGTCAAATACAGAACTTCGAATTGTTAAATACAAATTATTAGTGCAAATTATAACTTGAAGATCTGAACTTGTAATAGTCAAATACAGAACTTCGAATTGTTAAATACAAATTATTAGTGCAAATTTTAACTTGGAGATCTGAACTTGTAATTGTCAAATACAGAACTTAGAATTCATAACTTCAAATTATGATTGTAAATAATAATTAGAAGATCTGAACTTGTAATAGTCAAATACAGAACTTCGAATTGTTAAATAAAAATTATTAGTGCAAATTATAACTTGAAGATCTGAACTTGTAATTGTCAAATACAGAACTTAGAATTGATAGCTTATAATTATAATTGCAAATTATAACTAAAGATCTGAACTTGTAATAGTCAAATACAGAACTTAAAATTGATAGCTTATAATTATAATTGCAAATTATTACCTGAAGATCTGAATTTGTAATAGGTAAATACTGAACTTCGAATTGTTAATTTCAAACTAAGATTGTAATTAATAATTTGAAGAACTGAACTTGTAATAGTCAAATACAGAACTTCGAATTGTTAAATACAAATTATTAGTGCAAATTATAACTTGAAGATCTGAACTTGTAATTGTCAAATACACAACTTAGAATTCATAACTTCATATTATGATTGCAAATTATAACTTGAAGATCTGAACTTGTAATTGTCTAATACAGAACTTAGAATTCATAACTTCAAATTATGATTGTAAATAATAATTAGAAGATCTGAACTTGTAATAGTCAAATACAGAACTTCGAATTGTTAAATACAAATTATTAGTGCAAATTATAACTTGAAGATCTGAACTTGTAATTGTCAAATACAGAACTTAAAATTGATAGCTTATAATTATAATTGCAAATTATAAGTTGAAGATCTGAACTTGTAATAGGTAAATACAGAACTTCGAATTGTTAATTTCAAACTAAGATTGTAATTAATAATTTGAAGATCTGAACTTGTAATAGTCAAATACAGAACTTCGAATTGTTAAATACAAATTATTAGTGCAAATTATAACTTGAAGATCTGAACTTGTAATTGTCAAATACAGCACTTAGAATTCATAACTTCAAATTATGATTGCAAATTATAAGTTGAAGATCTGAACTTGTAATAGGTAAATACAGAACTTCGAATTGTTAATTTCAAACTAAGATTGTAATTAATAATTTGAAGATCTGAACTTGTAATAGTCAAATACAGAACTTCGAATTGTTAAATACAAATTATTAGTGCAAATTATAACTTGAAAATCTGAACTTGTAATTGTCAAATACAGAACTTAAAACTGATAGCTTATAATTATAATTGCAAATTATAAGTTGAAGATCTGAACTTGTAATAGGTAAATACAGAACTTCTAATTGTTAATTTCCAACTAAGATTGTAATTAATAATTTGAAGATCTGAACTTGTAATAGTCAAATTCAGAACTTAGAATTCATAACTTCAAATTATGATTGCAAATTATAACTTGAAGATCTGAACTTGTAATTGTAAAATATAGGACTAAGAATTCATAACTTCAAATTATGATTTTAAATAATAATTAGAAGATTTGAACTTGTAATAGTCAAATACAGAACTACGAATTGTTAAATACAAATTATTAGTGCAAATTATAACTTGAAGATCTGAACTTGTAATTGTCAAATACAGAACTTAGAATTCATAACTTCAAATTATGATTGCTAATTATAACTTGAAGATCTGAACTTGTAATAGTCAAATACTGAACTTAGAATTGGGAAATTCAAATTATGATTGCAAATTATAACTTGAAGATCTGAAC
The DNA here is from genome assembly GCA_963170105.1 of Cantharis lateralis. Taxonomy (NCBI): domain Eukaryota; kingdom Metazoa; phylum Arthropoda; class Insecta; order Coleoptera; family Cantharidae; genus Cantharis; species Cantharis lateralis. The sequence goes on from OY720628.1 coordinate 24,815,234, forward strand.
TTGTAATAGTCAAATACAGAACTTAAAATTGATAGCTTATAATTATAATTGCAAATTATAACTTGAAGATCTGAATTTGTAATAGGTGAATACAGAACTTCGAATTTGAATTTCAAACTAAGTTTGTAAATAATAATTTGAAGATCTGAACTTGTAATAGTCAAATACAGAACTTCGAATTGTTAAATACAAATTATTAGTGCAAATTATAACTTGAAGATCTGAACTTGTAATAGTCAAATACAGAACTTCGAATTGTTAAATACAAATTATTAGTGCAAATTATAACTTGAAGATCTGAACTTGTAATTGTTAAATACATAACTTAGAATTCATAACTTCAAATTATGATTGTAAATAATAATTAGAAGATCTGAACTTGTAATAGTCAAATACAGAACTTCGAATTGTTAAATACAAATTATTAGTGCAAATTATAACTTGAAGATCTGAACTTGTAATTGTCAAATACAGAACTTAGAATTCATAACTTCAAATTATGATTGTAAATAATAATTAGAAGATCTGAACTTGTAATAGTCAAATACAGAACTTCGAATTGTTAAATACAAATTATTAGTGTAAATTATAACTTGAAGATCTGAACTTGGAATTGTCAAATACAGAACTAAGAATTGATAGCTTATATTTATAATTGCAAATTATAACTTGAAGATCTGAACTTGTAATAGTGAATTACAGAACTTTTAATTGTTAATTTCAAACTAAGATTTAATTAATAATTTGAAGATCTAAACTTGTAATAGTCAAATACAGACCTCCGAATTGTTAAATACAAATTATTAGTGCAAATTATAACTTGAAGATCTGAACTTGTAATTGTCAAATACAGAACTTCGAATTGTTAATTTCAAACTAAGATTGTAATTAATAATTTGAAGATCTGAACTTGTAATAGTCAAATACAGAACTTCAAATTGTTAAATACTAATTATTAGTGCAAATTATAACTTGAAGATCTGAACTTGTAATTGTCAAATACAGCACTTAGAATTCATAACTTCAAATTATGATTGCAAATTATAACTTGAAGATCTGAACTTGTAATTGTTAAATACAGAACTTAGAATTCATAACTTCAAATTATGATTGTAAATAATAATTAGAAGATCTGAACTTGTAATAGTCAAATACAGAACTTCGAATTGTTAAATACAAATTATTAGTGCAAATTATAACTTGAAGATCTGAACTTGTAATTGTCAAATACATAACTTAAAATTGATAGCTTTAAATTATAATTGCAAATTATAACTAGAAGATCTGAACTTGTAATAGGTAAATACGGAACTTCGAATTGTTAATTTCAAACTAAGATTGTAAATAATAATTTGAAGATATGAACTTGTAATAGTCAAATACAGATCTTCGAATTGTTAAATACAAATTATTAGTGCAAATTATAACTTGAAAATCTGAACTTGTAATTGTCAAATACAGAACTTAACATTGATAGCTTATAATTATAATTACAAATTATAAGTTGAAGATCTGAACTTGTAATAGGTAAATACAGAACTTCTAATTGTTAATTTCCAACTAAGATTGTAATTAATAATTTGAAGATCTGAACTTGTAATAGTCAAATTCAGAACTTAGAATTAATAACTTCAAATTATGATTGCAAATTATAACTTGAAGATCTGAACTTGTAATTGTAAAATACAGAACTAAGAATTCATAACTTCAAATTATGATTGTAAATAATAATTAGAAGATCTGAACTTGTAATAGTCAAATACAGAACTACGAATTGTTAAATACAAATTATTAGTGCAAATTATAACTTGAAGATCTGAACTAGTAATTGTCAAATACAGAACTTAGAATTCATAACTTCAAATTATGATTGCTAATTATAACCTGAAGATCTGAACTTGAAATAGTCAAATTCAGAACTTAGAATTGTTAAATACAAATTATTAGTGCAAATTATAACTTGAAGATCTGAACTTGTAATTGTCAAATACAGAACTTAGAATTCATAACTTCAAATTATGATTGTAAATAATAATTAGAAGATCTGAACTTGTAATAGTCAAATACAGAACTTCGAATTGTTAAATACAAATTATTAGTGCAAATTATAACTTGAAGATCTGAACTTGTAATAGTCAAATACAGAACTTCGAATTGTTAAATACAAATTATTAGTGCAAATTATAACTTGAAGATCTGAACTTGTAATTGTTAAATACAGAACTTAGAATTCATAACTTCAAATTATGATTGTAAATAATAATTAGAAGATCTGAACTTGTAATAGTCAAATACAGAACTTCGAATTGTTAAATACAAATTATTAGTGCAAATTATAACTTGAAGATCTGAACTTGTAATTGTCAAATACAGAACTTAGAATTCATAACTTCAAATTATGATTGTAAATAATAATTAGAAGATCTGAACTTGTAATAGTCAAATACAGAACTTCGAATTGTTAAATACAAATTATTAGTGCAAATTATAACTTGAAGATCTGAACTTGGAATTGTCAAATACAGAACTTAGAATTGATAGCTTATAATTATAATTGCAAATTATAACTTGAAGATCTGAACTTGGAATTGTCAAATACAGAACTAAGAATTGATAGCTTATAATTATAATTGCAAATTATAACTTGAAGATCTTAACTTGTAATAGTGAATTACAGAACTTTTAATTGTTAATTTCAAACTAAGATTTAATTAATAATTTGAAGATCTAAACTTGTAATAGTCAAATACAGACCTCCGAATTGTTAAATACAAATTATTAGTGCAAATTATAACTTGAAGATCTGAACTTGTAATTGTCAAATACAGAACTTAGAATTCATAACTTCAAATTATGATTGCTAATTATAACTTGAAGATCTGAACTTGTAATAGTCAAATACTGAACTTAGAATTGGGAAATTCAAATTATGATTGCAAATTATAACTTGAAGATCTGAACTTGTAATAGTCAAATACAGAACTTAAAATTGATAGCTTATAATTATAATTGCAAATTATAACTTGAAGATCTGAATTTGTAATAGGTGAATACAGAACTTCGAATTTGAATTTCAAACTAAGTTTGTAAATAATAATTTGAAGATCTGAACTTGTAATAGTCAAATACAGAACTTCGAATTGTTAAATACAAATTATTAGTGCAAATTATAACTTGAAGATCTGAACTTGTAATAGTCAAATACAGAACTTCGAATTGTTAAATACAAATTATTAGTGCAAATTATAACTTGAAGATCTGAACTTGTAATTGTTAAATACATAACTTAGAATTCATAACTTCAAATTATGATTGTAAATAATAATTAGAAGATCTGAACTTGTAATAGTCAAATACAGAACTTCGAATTGTTAAATACAAATTATTAGTGCAAATTATAACTTGAAGATCTGAACTTGTAATTGTCAAATACAGAACTTAGAATTCATAACTTCAAATTATGATTGTAAATAATAATTAGAAGATCTGAACTTGTAATAGTCAAATACAGAACTTCGAATAGTTAAATACAAATTATTAGTGTAAATTATAACTTGAAGATCTGAACTTGGAATTGTCAAATACAGAACTAAGAATTGATAGCTTATATTTATAATTGCAAATTATAACTTGAAGATCTGAACTTGTAATAGTGAATTACAGAACTTTTAATTGTTAATTTCAAACTAAGATTTAATTAATAATTTGAAGATCTAAACTTGTAATAGTCAAATACAGACCTCCGAATTGTTAAATACAAATTATTAGTGCAAATTATAACTTGAAGATCTGAACTTGTAATTGTCAAATACAGAACTTCGAATTGTTAATTTCAAACTAAGATTGTAATTAATAATTTGAAGATCTGAACTTGTAATAGTCAAATACAGAACTTCAAATTGTTAAATACTAATTATTAGTGCAAATTATAACTTGAAGATCTGAACTTGTAATTGTCAAATACAGCACTTAGAATTCATAACTTCAAATTATGATTGCAAATTATAACTTGAAGATCTGAACTTGTAATTGTTAAATACAGAACTTAGAATTCATAACTTCAAATTATGATTGTAAATAATAATTAGAAGATCTGAACTTGTAATAGTCAAATACAGAACTTCGAATTGTTAAATACAAATTATTAGTGCAAATTATAACTTGAAGATCTGAACTTGTAATTGTCAAATACATAACTTAAAATTGATAGCTTTAAATTATAATTGCAAATTATAACTAGAAGATCTGAACTTGTAATAGGTAAATACGGAACTTCGAATTGTTAATTTCAAACTAAGATTGTAAATAATAATTTGAAGATATGAACTTGTAATAGTCAAATACAGATCTTCGAATTGTTAAATACAAATTATTAGTGCAAATTATAACTTGAAAATCTGAACTTGTAATTGTCAAATACAGAACTTAACATTGATAGCTTATAATTATAATTACAAATTATAAGTTGAAGATCTGAACTTGTAATAGGTAAATACAGAACTTCTAATTGTTAATTTCCAACTAAGATTGTAATTAATAATTTGAAGATCTGAACTTGTAATAGTCAAATTCAGAACTTAGAATTAATAACTTCAAATTATGATTGCAAATTATAACTTGAAGATCTGAACTTGTAATTGTAAAATACAGAACTAAGAATTCATAACTTCAAATTATGATTGTAAATAATAATTAGAAGATCTGAACTTGTAATAGTCAAATACAGAACTACGAATTGTTAAATACAAATTATTAGTGCAAATTATAACTTGAAGATCTGAACTAGTAATTGTCAAATACAGAACTTAGAATTCATAACTTCAAATTATGATTGCTAATTATAACCTGAAGATCTGAACTTGAAATAGTCAAATTCAGAACTTAGAATTGTTAAATACAAATTATTAGTGCAAATTATAACTTGAAGATCTGAACTTGTAATTGTCAAATACAGAACTTAGAATTCATAACTTCAAATTATGATTGTAAATAATAATTAGAAGATCTGAACTTGTAATAGTCAAATACAGAACTTCGAATTGTTAAATACAAATTATTAGTGCAAATTATAACTTGAAGATCTGAACTTGTAATAGTCAAATACAGAACTTCGAATTGTTAAATACAAATTATTAGTGCAAATTATAACTTGAAGATCTGAACTTGTAATTGTTAAATACAGAACTTAGAATTCATAACTTCAAATTATGATTGTAAATAATAATTAGAAGATCTGAACTTGTAATAGTCAAATACAGAACTTCGAATTGTTAAATACAAATTATTAGTGCAAATTATAACTTGAAGATCTGAACTTGTAATTGTCAAATACAGAACTTAGAATTCATAACTTCAAATTATGATTGTAAATAATAATTAGAAGATCTGAACTTGTAATAGTCAAATACAGAACTTCGAATTGTTAAATACAAATTATTAGTGCAAATTATAACTTGAAGATCTGAACTTGGAATTGTCAAATACAGAACTTAGAATTGATAGCTTATAATTATAATTGCAAATTATAACTTGAAGATCTGAACTTGGAATTGTCAAATACAGAACTAAGAATTGATAGCTTATAATTATAATTGCAAATTATAACTTGAAGATCTTAACTTGTAATAGTGAATTACAGAACTTTTAATTGTTAATTTCAAACTAAGATTTAATTAATAATTTGAAGATCTAAACTTGTAATAGTCAAATACAGACCTCCGAATTGTTAAATACAAATTATTAGTGCAAATTATAACTTGAAGATCTGAACTTGTAATTGTCAAATACAGAACTTCGAATTGTTAATTTCAAACTAAGATTGTAATTAATAATTTGAAGATCTGAACTTGTAATAGTCAAATACAGAACTTCAAATTGTTAAATACTAATTATTAGTGCAAATTATAACTTGAAGATCTGAACTTGTAATTGTCAAATACAGCACTTAGAATTCATAACTTCAAATTATGATTGCAAATTATAACTTGAAGATCTGAACTTGTAATTGTTAAATACAGAACTTAGAATTCATAACTTCAAATTATGATTGTAAATAATAATTAGAAGATCTGAACTTGTAATAGTCAAATACAGAACTTCGAATTGTTAAATACAAATTATTAGTGCAAATTATAACTTGAAGATCTGAACTTGTAATTGTCAAATACATAACTTAAAATTGATAGCTTTAAATTATAATTGCAAATTATAACTAGAAGATCTGAACTTGTAATAGGTAAATACGGAACTTCGAATTGTTAATTTCAAACTAAGATTGTAAATAATAATTTGAAGATATGAACTTGTAATAGTCAAATACAGATCTTCGAATTGTTAAATACAAATTATTAGTGCAAATTATAACTTGAAAATCTGAACTTGTAATTGTCAAATACAGAACTTAAAATTGATAGCTTATAATTATAATTACAAATTATAAGTTGAAGATCTGAACTTGTAATAGGTAAATACAGAACTTCTAATTGTTAATTTCCAACTAAGATTGTAATTAATAATTTGAAGATCTGAACTTGTAATAGTCAAATTCAGAACTTAGAATTCATAACTTCAAATTATGATTGCAAATTATAACTTGAAGATCTGAACTTGTAATTGTAAAATACAGAACTAAGAATTCATAACTTCAAATTATGATTGTAAATAATAATTAGAAGATCTGAACTTGTAATAGTCAAATACAGAACTACGAATTGTTAAATACAAATTATTAGTGCAAATTATAACTTGAAGATCTGAACTAGTAATTGTCAAATACAGAACTTAGAATTCATAACTTCAAATTATGATTGCTAATTATAACCTGAAGATCTGAACTTGAAATAGTCAAATTCAGAACTTAGAATTGGGAAATTCAAATTAAGATTGCAAATTATAACTTGAAGATCTGAACTTGTAATAGTCAAATACAGAACTTAAAATTGATAGCTTATAATTATAATTGCAAATTATAACTTGAAGATCTGAATTTGTAATAGGTAAATACAGAACTTCGAATTGTTAATTTCAAACTAAGATTGTAAATAATAATTTGAAGATCTGAACTTGTAATAGTCAAATACAGAACTTCGAATTGTTAAATACAAATTATTAGTGCAAATTATAACTTGAAGATCTGAACTTGTAATTGTCAAATACAGAACTTAAAATTGATAGCTTATAATTATAATTGCAAATTATAAGTTGAAGATCTGAACTTGTAATAGGTAAATACAGAACTTCGAATTGTTAATTTCAAACTAAGATTGTCAAAAGTCGTTGATTTTAGACGGTAAATCACGGTTGGAATACGGTCGTGTGCGTATGGTGTAGAGCCAGCATCTAATTTACGAGGTTAATTAGTATAATAAAAAAATTGCAATTATAATTGCATGAGGAATATGGCGAGCTTGTGTATGGGTTGTGACATTGAGATAAGGAGGAGCGATAAAAATGTTAAATGTGTGATTTGTAATGGGAGATTACATATAAAATGTGTAAAATTGACTGACCAGGAGGTGAAAATAATAAGCGAAAATGAAAATATAAATTACACATGCAGAATTTGCAGTAAAACTGATGTACGTGGTCAAATAAATGAGTTGAAGAATCTGGTGGAGCAATGCATAGAGAGATTGCAGGAACAAGGTAAGATTATAGCCAGCAATAGTGAAATCATAGATAAACTGGATAAGGAGATTGTAAGCGGAAAAAATTCGAAAGGTGAGACTGCCGAGAAGAAATCTTATTCACAAGTGTTAGGTAAAGGCAAAGAAATGATAATGATTAAACCAATAAACTTAGAGCAGCGTAATGATATTACGAGAAAGGACATAAAAACACAAATAGATCCGAGTAAATTGGCGGTGGGTGTGAATAATATTCAAAATATAAGAAATGGTGGTGTAATGATTAGTTGTGCTGACTCAAATTCTAAGGGAGTAATTAAAACAAAGGTGCAAGAGGTATTGAGCGAGAAATACAAAGTGGAAGAAGTGATTGCGAAGAACCCGAGAATTATTGTTGTGGGAGTGGAAGAAGACTTTGTTAACCTGCAAGATGAAGAAATAGTAATGGCAATAAGTGAACAAAACGGTATTATGTTTGACAATATCAAAGTTGTAACGAAATATGTAAAAAAGTCCAAGAAGAATATAGGTAGTATTGTGTTGGAAACTGATCCGGAATCTTATATAGAAATTATGAAACGTGAAAAATTAAAAATGGGATGGAGAATATGTAACGTCCATCATCACATAAATATAAAACGCTGTTTTAATTGTGCAGGATTTAACCATATAGCAAAAGAGTGTACAAACAAAAAAATATGCTTTAAGTGTGCTGAGGAACACAGCGACAGAGAAAAATGCAGCTCAATTAACTTGAAATGTGCAAACTGCAGTAAAGCGGTGGAAAAGTACAATATCAAGGTGGACGTGAATCATAGTGCAACGGATATAGACTGTCCCTGTTACAGAAAAGAGATGGAAAAAGTGAGTAACCGAATAAATTATAATATATAGCAATCAACAGAAAAAAGGAACGAGATTATTTATTTTAATTGTCAAGGATATTTGAACAACAAAGACCAGATTTTGTTATTAGTTAAAGAAAGGAAGCCTGTCGTGTTGTGCCTGGTGGAAACACATGTAACGGAAATCATATATGATGAAGAGCTTGAGATCGTCGGTTATAAAATGGAAAAATGCTTGACAGAAAATTCAAGAACTGGAGGAGTTCTTTTATACGTGCGAAATAATATAAGGTATAAAGTCATGCTGAATTTCACGAATAACAAATATTTATGGATTTTAGCAGTTCAAATAAAAATGAATAGAGAAAGTAGCCTGATAGCTGGTATCTACCATCCACCACAGAGTAGCGATGGTTTATTCGTACAGTATATGGAAACGTACATTGAATCGCTGGAATTTGACGGTAATATTATTATCAACGGAGATATGAATCTGGATTACGCAAAAAATGATTTTTATACACAAAAATTGAAGAATGTTATTACGAGATGTGGTTATTATCAACAGGTGAATGATTACACCCGAGTGACACGTACAAGTGCAACAATAATAGATTATGTGATAACAAATAATAAGGAGAAAGAAGTCAAAATTCATCAGGTTCCTAGAATAAGTGATCACTACATAATAACTATCAATATGCAAGGAGAATCTCTACAAGACGAATATATAAATATCAGAAAGAGAAGTCTAAAGAATTATAAAACAGAAATATTTCAGGAGAAGCTGTTGGACAAAGAATGGGATGTGGAGGTATCGGATATAGATAAAGCAAGTCAACTCATCGGAAATATAATCAGCACTATGGACGAAATGTGCCCAATTGAAAGTATAAAGATTAAAAGTAAATACAAGGAGAACAAATGGATAAAGAGCGATGTCGTGGAACTTATTAAGAAAAGAGATAATTTATATAAAAAAGCAAAATTCACAGAAAAAATAGAAGACTGGGAAATATATAGACAGCATCGAAACTTGGTAACCGAAAAAATACGTGTAAATAAGAGAAAGTATTATTTTGAATTGGTCTCCGAAAATAAAAACAGTAACCATCTTTGGAGGGAAATAAAAGGATTATTGCCAGGAAAAAATGTAAGAACGCAGGATATAATAAAGTTTCAAGGAGTCAAAGAAACAAATGAAAGAAATATAGCCAATAAATTTAATGCTTTCTTTTTAGATAGCATTAAAGAATTAATCGAGAGAATACCGTCGAGTGTCAATCATGATGGAGCTTTAGAGAACGTCAAACAAGTCAGGCATTGGGAAAAATTTAAGCCATTAACTATGAAAAAACTAAGAGAAAACATTCGTAGATTAAAAAACACGACCGACCCAGAAACGCTAATTAATACCAGAGCGATTAAAGATTCTTTTGCAGTGGTGGGCCAGTTCTTTTTGAACACGATTAATGCGTCATTAAAAAATGGAATCGTTCCAGAAAATTGGAAAACTTCTAGTATAGTTCCTATACCAAAGGTGGCAAACACAGATAGATGTGAAGAACATAGACCAATAAATGTAGTACCAATTCATGAAAAAATACTAGAATATGAAGTGCATGACCAATTAAAAGATTTTTGTGAGACAAACAGTATTCTGGTTCAGGAGCAGTCCGGATTTCGGAAGTTTCACTCATGTGAATCTGTGGTGTTGGATTGTTGTGAGGAATGGACTGCCAGTATAGAGGGGAGTGAAGTTGTTTTGGCAGTGTTCTTGGATTTCAAGCGTGCTTTTGAAACCATAGATAGAGAATTATTGATAAAAAAACTTAAAAAAATGGGAATTAGTGGCACCGTGTTAAAGTGGTTTGAGTGTTACTTAAGTAATAGAAAACAGAATGTCAAGTTTAGGAACAGTTTTTCAGGGGATCTTTTTACTGAATATGGTGTGCCACAGGGAACAATTTTGGGTCCTTTAATTTTTATCTTGTATATCAATGATATTGTAAGATGTTTAAAAATGTGTAAAATGAAAATATTTGCTGATGACACCATGATATATATATGTGGTACAGATGTTAAGGAAATGTTTGAAATGTTAAATAATGAATTACAATGTGTATTTGAGTGGCTTTGTAATAACAGTTTAAGCGTTAATTTTAAGAAATCTAAATACATTATTGTGGGAAAACGGCATGTCTTAAAATGTATAAAAACTGAAGGGTTGCAGGTTTTGATTAATGGCATTATTTTGGATAGAGTCATCGAAATTAAGTATTTGGGAGTCATTATAGACGAAAACTTGAATTTTAAAAAGCATTTCGCTTATGTTATGAAAAAAATGTCTCGCAAGGTGTTTTTCCTTAGACGCATTTCGGGCAGTATGTGTGCATCCACTAGGGTGCTATTATATAAATCTCTGATAGGTCCGCATATTGATTTTTGTTCGGCTTTGTTTTTAAGTATGAGTAAAACCGAAACTCAACAGTTGCAAAAAATACAGAATAAGGCTATGAGAATTATGATTCAATGTAATAGATTTACGCCAATTAAAGATATGTTGAATGTATTAAACTTAATGAGTGTGTCACAACAGATCAGATACAGGGTTCTAGATTTTGTATATAAAATTAAAAATGGTATGGCTCCAAAATATTTGCAGAATAAGTTGAGACATGTGAATGAGGTGCACTCTTATAATACGAGACAGAGAGACAATTTTTACGTGGATGTAACATCATCATCTAGATCATATAATTCATTTTTTTGCATGGGGTTACTATTATACAATCGATTGCCTGTTTTATTAAGGGAATGCAATAATTATAGAATATTTAGAAGTGAATTAGTTTTGTACATTAAGGAGACTGTAAATGGTTTGTGATGAATTTTTGTTGATTTTGGGAACGGCCAGATTTTGTTGTGTTTATGTGAGTTGGTTGTAGTGGGTATTTGAGGGGATTGATTTTGAATTTTGATATGTAATGACCATGTAAAGATAGCATTAGCTAATAAACATATTTATTATTATAATTAATAATTTGAAGATATGAACTTGCAATAGTCAAATACAGAACTTCGAATTGTTAAATACAAATTATTAGTGCAAATTATAACTTGAAAATCTGAACTTGTAATTGTCAAATACAGAACTTAAAATTGATAGCTTATAATTATAATTGCAAATTATAAGTTGAAGATCTGAACTTGTAATAGGTAAATACAGAACTTCTAATTGTTAATTTCCAACTAAGATTGTAATTAATAATTTGAAGATCTGAACTTGTAATAGTCAAATTCAGAACTTAGAATTCATAACTTCAAATTATGATTGCAAATTATAACTTGAAGATCTGAACTTGTAATTGTAAAATATAGAACTAAGAATTCATAACTTCAAATTATGATTGTAAATAATAATTTGAAGATCTGAACTTGTAATAGTCAAATACAGAACTACGAATTGTTAAATACAAATTATTAGTGCAAATTATAACTTGAAGATCTGAACTTGTAATAGTCAAACACAGAACTTAGAATTGGGAAATTCAAATTATGATTGCAAATTATAACTTGAAGATCTGAACTTGTAATAGTCAAATACAGAACTTAAAATTGATAGCTTATAATTATAATTGCAAATTATAACTTGAAGATCTGAATTTGTAATAGGTAAATACAGAACTTCGAATTGTTAATTTCAAACTAAGTTTGTAAATAATAATTTGAAGATCTGAACATGTAATAGTCAAATACAGAACTTCGAATTGTTAAATACAAATTATTAGTGCAAATTATAACTTGAAGATCTGAACTTGTAATAGTCAAATACAGAACTTCGAATTGTTAAATACAAATTATTAGTGCAAATTATAACTTGGAGATCTGAACTTGTAATTGTCAAATACAGAACTTAGAATTCATAACTTCAAATTATGATTGTAAATAATAATTAGAAGATCTGAACTTGTAATAGCCAAATAAAGAACTTCGAATTGTTAAATAAAAATTATTAGTGCAAATTATAACTTGAAGATCTGAACTTGTAATTGTCAAATACAGAACTTAGAATTGATAGCTTATAATTATAATTGCAAATTATAACTAAAGATCTGAACTTGTAATAGTCAAATACAGAACTTAAAATTGATAGCTTATAATTATAATTGCAAATTATTACCTGAAGATCTGAATTTGTAATAAGTAAATACTGAACTTCGAATTGTTAATTTCAAACTAAGATTGTAATTAATAATTTGAAGAACTGAACTTGTAATAGTCAAATACAGAACTTCGAATTGTTAAATACAAATTATTAGTGCAAATTATAACTTGAAGATCTGAACTTGTAATTGTCAAATACAGAACTTAGAATTCATAACTTCATATTATGATTGCAAATTATAACTTGAAGATCTGAACTTGTAATTGTCTAATACAGAACTTAGAATTCATAACTTCAAATTATGATTGTAAATAATAATTAGAAGATCTGAACTTGTAATAGTCAAATACAGAACTTCGAATTGTTAAATACAAATTATTAGTGCAAATTATAACTTGAAGATCTGAACTTGTAATTGTCAAATACAGAACTTAAAATTGATAGCTTATAATTATAATTGCAAATTATAAGTTGAAGATCTGAACTTGAAATAGGTAAATACAGAACTTTGAATTGTTAATTTCAAACTAAGATTGTAATTAATAATTTGAAGATCTGAACTTGTAATAGTCAAATACAGAACTTCGAATTGTTAAATACAAATTATTAGTGCAAATTATAACTTGAAGATCTGAACTTGTAATTGTCAAATACAGCACTTAGAATTCATAACTTCAAATTATGATTGCAAATTATAACTTGAAGATCTGAACTTGTAATTGTTAAATACAGAACTTAGAATTCATAACTTCAAATTATGATTGTAAATAATAATTAGAAGATCTGAACTTGTAATAGTCAAATACAGAACTTCGAATTGCTAAATACAAATTATTAGTGCAAATAATAACTTGAAGATCTGAACTTGTAATTGTCTAATACAGAACTTAGAATTGATAGCTTAAAATTATAATTGCAAATTATAACTTGAAGATTTGAACTTGTAATAGTGAATTACAGAACTTGGAATTGTTAAATACAAATTATTAGTACAAATTATAACTTGAAGATCTGAACTTGTAATTGTCAAATACAGAACTTAAAATTGATAGCTTTAAATTATAATTGCAAATTATAACTAGATGATCTGAACTTGTAATAGGTAAATACAGAACTTCGAATTGTTAATTGCAAACTAAGATTGTAAATAATAATTTGAAGATATGAACTTGTAATAGTCAAATACAGATCTTCGAATTGTTAAATACAAATTATTAGTGCAAATTATAACTTGAAAATCTGAACTTGTAATTGTCAAATACAGAACTTAAAATTGATAGCTTATAATTATAATTGCAAATTATAAGTTGAAGATCTGAACTTGTAATTGTCAAATACAGAACTTAAAATTGATAGCTTATAATTATAATTGCAAATTATAAGTTGAAGATCTGAACTTGTAATAGGTAAATACAGAACTTCGAATTGTTAATTTCAAACTAAGATTGTAATTAATAATTTGAAGATCTGAACTTGCAATAGTCAAATACAGAACTTCGAATTGTTAAATACAAATTATTAGTGCAAATGATAACTTGAAAATCTGAACTTGTAATTGTCAAATACAGAACTTCGAATTGTTAAATACAAATTATTAATGCAAATTATAACTTGAAGATCTGAACTTGTAATTGTCAAATACAGAACTTAAAATTGATAGCTTATAATTATAATTGCAAATTATAAGTTGAAGATCTGAACTTGTAATAGGTAAATACAGAACTTAGAATTGTTAATTTCAAACTAAGATTGTAATTAATAATTTGAAGATCTGAACTTGCAATAGTCAAATACAGAACTTCGAATTGTTAAATACAAATTATTAGTGCAAATGATAACTTGAAAATCTGAACTTGTAATTGTCAAATACAGAACTTAAAATTGATAGCTTATAATTATAATTGCAAATTATAAGTTGAAGATCTGAACTTGTAATAGGTAAATACAGAACTTCTAATTGTTAATTTCCAACTAAGATTGTAATTAATAATTTGAAGATCTGAACTTGTAATAGTCAAATTCAGAACTTAGAATTCATAACTTCAAATTATGATTGCAAATTATAACTTGAAGATCTGAACTTGTAATTGTAAAATATAGGACTAAGAATTCATAACTTCAAATTATGATTGTAAATAATAATTAGAAGATCTGAACTTGTAATAGTCAAATACAGAACTACGAATTGTTAAATACAAATTATTAGTGCAAATTATAACTTGAAGATCTGAACTTGTAATTGTCAAATACAGAACTTAGAATTCATAACTTCAAATTATGATTGCTAATTATAACTTGAAGATCTGAACTTGTAATAGTCAAATACAGAACTTAGAATTGGGAAATTCAAATTATGATTGCAAATTATAACTTGAAGATCTGAACTTGTAATAGTCAAATACAGAACTTAAAATTGATAGCTTATAATTATAATTGCAAATTATAACTTGAAGATCTGAATTTGTAATAGGTAAATACAGAACTTCGAATTGTTAATTTCAAACTAAGTTTGTAAATAATAATTTGAAGATCTGAACTTGTAATAGTCAAATACAGAACTTCGAATTGTTAAATACAAATTATTAGTGCAAATTATAACTTGAAGATCTGAACTTGTAATAGTCAAATACAGAACTTCGAATTGTTAAATACAAATTATTAGTGCAAATTTTAACTTGAAGATCTGAACTTGTAATTGTCAAATACAGAACTTAGAATTCATAACTTCAAATTATGATTGTAAATAATAATTAGAAGATCTGAACTTGTAATAGTCAAATACAGAACTTCGAATTGTTAAATACAAATTATTAGTGCAAATTATAACTTGAAGATCTGAACTTGTAATTGTCAAATACAGAACTTAGAATTCATAACTTCAAATTATGATTGTAAATAATAATTAGAAGATCTGAACTTGTAATAGTCAAATACAGAACTTCGAATTGTTAAATACAAATTATTAGTGCAAATTATAACTTGAAGATCTGAACTTGGAATTGTCAAATACAGAACTTAGAATTGATAGCTTATAATTATAATTGCAAATTATAACTTGAAGATCTGAACTTGGAATTGTCAAATACAGAACTTAGAATTGATAGCTTATAATTATAATTGCAAATTATAACTTGAAGATCTGAACTTGTAATAGTGAATTACAGAACTTTTAATTGTTAATTTCAAACTAAGATTGTAATTAATAATTTGATGATCTAAACTTGTAATAGTCAAATACAGACCTCCGAATTGTTAAATACAAATTATTAGTGCAAATTATAACTTGAAGATCTGAACTTGTAATTGTCAAATACAGAACTTCGAATTGTTAATTTCAAACTAAGATTGTAATTAATAATTTGAAGATCTGAACTTGTAATAGTCAAATACAGAACTTCAAATTGTTAAATACTAATTATTAGTGCAAATTATAACTTGAAGATCTGAACTTGTAATTGTCAAATACAGCACTTAGAATTCATAACTTCAAATTATGATTGCAAATTATAACTTGAAGATCTGAACTTGTAATTGTTAAATACAGAACTTAGAATTCATAACTTCAAATTATGATTGTAAATAATAATTAGAAGATCTGAACTTGTAATAGTCAAATACAGAACTTCGAATTGTTAAATACAAATTATTAGTGCAAATTATAACTTGAAGATCTGAACTTGTAATAGTCAAATACAGAACTTCGAATTGTTAAATACAAATTATTAGTGCAAATTTTAACTTGGAGATCTGAACTTGTAATTGTCAAATACAGAACTTAGAATTCATAACTTCAAATTATGATTGTAAATAATAATTAGAAGATCTGAACTTGTAATAGTCAAATACAGAACTTCGAATTGTTAAATAAAAATTATTAGTGCAAATTATAACTTGAAGATCTGAACTTGTAATTGTCAAATACAGAACTTAGAATTGATAGCTTATAATTATAATTGCAAATTATAACTAAAGATCTGAACTTGTAATAGTCAAATACAGAACTTAAAATTGATAGCTTATAATTATAATTGCAAATTATTACCTGAAGATCTGAATTTGTAATAGGTAAATACTGAACTTCGAATTGTTAATTTCAAACTAAGATTGTAATTAATAATTTGAAGAACTGAACTTGTAATAGTCAAATACAGAACTTCGAATTGTTAAATACAAATTATTAGTGCAAATTATAACTTGAAGATCTGAACTTGTAATTGTCAAATACAGAACTTAGAATTCATAACTTCATATTATGATTGCAAATTATAACTTGAAGATCTGAACTTGTAATTGTCTAATACAGAACTTAGAATTCATAACTTCAAATTATGATTGTAAATAATAATTAGACGATCTGAACTTGTAATAGTCAAATACAGAACTTCGAATTGTTAAATACAAATTATTAGTGCAAATTATAACTTGAAGATCTGAACTTGTAATTGTCAAATACAGAACTTAAAATTGATAGCTTATAATTATAATTGCAAATTATAAGTTGAAGATCTGAACTTGAAATAGGTAAATACAGAACTTCGAATTGTTAATTTCAAACTAAGATTGTAATTAATAATTTGAAGATCTGAACTTGTAATAGTCAAATACAGAACTTCGAATTGTTAAATACAAATTATTAGTGCAAATTATAACTTGAAGATCTGAACTTGTAATTGTCAAATACAGCACTTAGAATTCATAACTTCAAATTATGATTGCAAATTATAAGTTGAAGATCTGAACTTGTAATAGGTAAATACAGAACTTCGAATTGTTAATTTCAAACTAAGATTGTAATTAATAATTTGAAGATCTGAACTTGTAATAGTCAAATACAGAACTTCGAATTGTTAAATACAAATTATTAGTGCAAATTATAACTTGAAAATCTGAACTTGTAATTGTCAAATACAGAACTTAAAATTGATAGCTTATAATTATAATTGCAAATTATAAGTTGAAGATCTGAACTTGTAATAGGTAAATACAGAACTTCTAATTGTTAATTTCCAACTAAGATTGTAATTAATAATTTGAAGATCTGAACTTGTAATAGTCAAATTCAGAACTTAGAATTCATAACTTCAAATTATGATTGCAAATTATAACTTGAAGATCTGAACTTGTAATTGTAAAATATAGGACTAAGAATTCATAACTTCAAATTATGATTTTAAATAATAATTAGAAGATTTGAACTTGTAATAGTCAAATACAGAACTACGAATTGTTAAATACAAATTATTAGTGCAAATTATAACTTGAAGATCTGAACTTGTAATTGTCAAATACAGAACTTAGAATTCATAACTTCAAATTATGATTGCTAATTATAACTTGAAGATCTGAACTTGTAATAGTCAAATACAGAACTTAGAATTGGGAAATTCAAATTATGATTGCAAATTATAACTTGAAGATCTGAACTTGTAATAGTCAAATACAGAACTTAAAATTGATAGCTTATAATTATAATTGCAAATTATAACTTGAAGATCTGAATTTGTAATAGGTGAATACAGAACTTCGAATTTGAATTTCAAACTAAGTTTGTAAATAATAATTTGAAGATCTGAACTTGTAATAGTCAAATACAGAACTTCGAATTGTTAAATACAAATTATTAGTGCAAATTATAACTTGAAGATTTGAACTTGTAATAGTCAAATACAGAACTTCGAATTGTTAAATACAAATTATTAGTGCAAATTATAACTTGAAGATCTGAACTTGTAATTGTAAAATATAGGACTAAGAATTCATAACTTCAAATTATGATTTTAAATAATAATTAGAAGATTTGAACTTGTAATAGTCAAATACAGAACTACGAATTGTTAAATACAAATTATTAGTGCAAATTATAACTTGAAGATCTGAACTTGTATTTGTCAAATACAGAACTTAGAATTCATAACTTCAAATTATGATTGCTAATTATAACTTGAAGATCTGAACTTGTAATAGTCAAATACAGAACTTAGAATTGGGAAATTCAAATTATGATTGCAAATTATAACTTGAAGATCTGAACTTGTAATAGTCAAATACAGAACTTAAAATTGATAGCTTATAATTATAATTGCAAATTATAACTTGAAGATCTGAATTTGTAATAGGTGAATACAGAACTTCGAATTTGAATTTCAAACTAAGTTTGTAAATAATAATTTGAAGATCTGAACTTGTAATAGTCAAATACAGAACTTCGAATTGTTAAATACAAATTATTAGTGCAAATTATAACTTGAAGATCTGAACTTGTAATAGTCAAATACAGAACTTCGAATTGTTAAATACAAATTATTAGTGCAAATTATAACTTGAAGATCTGAACTTGTAATTGTCAAATACAGAACTTAGAATTCATAACTTCAAATTATGATTGTAAATAATAATTAGAAGATCTGAACTTGTAATAGTCAAATACAGAACTTCGAATTGTTAAATACAAATTATTAGTGCAAATTATAACTTGAAGATCTGAACTTGTAATTGTCAAATACAGAACTTAGAATTCATAACTTCAAATTATGATTGTAAATAATAATTAGAAGATCTGAACTTGTAATAGTCAAATACAGAACTTCGAATTGTTAAATACAAATTATTAGTGCAAATTATAACTTGAAGATCTGAACTTGGAATTGTCAAATACAGAACTTAGAATTGATAGCTTATAATTATAATTGCAAATTATAACTTGAAGATCTGAACTTGGAATTGTCAAATACAGAACTTATAATTGATAGCTTATAATTATAATTGCAAATTATAACTTGAAGATCTGAACTTGTAATAGTGAATTACAGAACTTTTAATTGTTAATTTCAAACTAAGATTGTAATTAATAATTTGAAGATCTAAACTTGTAATAGTCAAATACAGACCTCCGAATTGTTAAATACAAATTATTAGTGCAAATTATAACTTGAAGATCTGAACTTGTAATTGTCAAGTACAGAACTTCGAATTGTTAATTTCAAACTAAGATTGTAATTAATAATTTGAAGATCTGAACTTGTAATAGTCAAATACAGAACTTCAAATTGTTAAATACTAATTATTAGTGCAAATTATAACTTGAAGATCTGAACTTGTAATTGTCAAATACAGCACTTAGAATTCATAACTTCAAATTATGATTGCAAATTATAACTTGAAGATCTGAACTTGTAATTGTTAAATACAGAACTTAGAATTCATAACTTCAAATTATGATTGTAAATAATAATTAGAAGATCTGAACTTGTAATAGTCAAATACAGAACTTCGAATTGTTAAATACAAATTATTAGTGCAAATTATAACTTGAAGATCTGAACTTGTAATTGTCAAATACATAACTTAAAATTGATAGCTTTAAATTATAATTGCAAATTATAACTAGAAGATCTGAACTTGTAATAGGTAAATACAGAACTTCGAATTGTTAATTTCAAACTAAGATTGTAAATAATAATTTGAAGATATGAACTTGTAATAGTCAAATACAGATCTTCGAATTGTTAAATACAAATTATTAGTGCAAATTATAACTTGAAAATCTGAACTTGTAATTGTCAAATACAGAACTTAAAATTGATAGCTTATAATTATAATTACAAATTATAAGTTGAAGATCTGAACTTGTAATAGGTAAATACAGAACTTCTAATTGTTAATTTCCAACTAAGATTGTAATTAATAATTTGAAGATCTGAACTTGTAATAGTCAAATTCAGAACTTAGAATTCATAACTTCAAATTATGATTGCAAATTATAACTTGAAGATCTGAACTTGTAATTGTAAAATACAGGACTAAGAATTCATAACTTCAAATTATGATTGTAAATAATAATTAGAAGATCTGAACTTGTAATAGTCAAATACAGAACTACGAATTGTTAAATACAAATTATTAGTGCAAATTATAACTTGAAGCTCTGAACTAGTAATTGTCAAATATAGAACTTAGAATTCATAACTTCAAATTATGATTGCTAATTATAACCTGAAGATCTGAACTTGAAATAGTCAAATTCAGAACTTAGAATTGGGAAATTCAAATTAAGATTGCAAATTATAACTTGAAGATCTGAACTTGTAATAGTCAAATACAGAACTTAAAATTGATAGCTTATAATTATAATTGCAAATTATAACTTGAAGATCTGAATTTGTAATAGGTAAATACAGAACTTCGAATTGTTAATTTCAAACTAAGATTGTAAATAATAATTTGAAGATCTGAACTTGTAATAGTCAAATACAGAACTTCGAATTGTTAAATACAAATTATTAGTGCAAATTATAACTTGAAGATCTGAACTTGTAATTGTCAAATACAGAACTTAAAATTGATAGCTTATAATTATAATTGCAAATTATAAGTTGAAGATCTGAACTTGTAATAGGTAAATACAGAACTTCGAATTGTTAATTTCAAACTAAGATTGTAATTAATAATTTGAAGATATGAATTTGCAATAGTCAAATACAGAACTTCGAATTGTTAAATACAAATTATTAGTGCAAATTATAACTTGAAAATCTGAACTTGTAATTGTCAAATACAGAACTTAAAATTGATAGCTTATAATTATAATTGCAAATTATAAGTTGAAGATCTGAACTTGTAATAGGTAAATACAGAACTTCTAATTGTTAATTTCCAACTAAGATTGTAATTAATAATTTGAAGATCTGAACTTGTAATAGTCAAATTCAGAACTTAGAATTCATAACTTCAAATTATGATTGCAAATTATAACTTGAAGATCTGAACTTGTAATTGTAAAATATAGAACTAAGAATTCATAACTTCAAATTATGATTGTAAATAATAATTTGAAGATCTGAACTTGTAATAGTCAAATACAGAACTACGAATTGTTAAATACAAATTATTAGTGCAAATTATAACTTGAAGATCTGAACTTGTAATTGTCAAATACAGAACTTAGAATTCATAACTTCATATTATGATTGCAAATTATAACTTGAAGATCTGAACTTGTAATTGTCTAATACAGAACTTAGAATTCATAACTACAAATTATGATTGTAAATAATAATTAGAAGATCTGAACTTGTAATAGTCAAATACAGAACTTCAAATTGTTAAATACAAATTATTAGTGCAAATTATAACTTGAAGATCTGAACTTGTAATTGTCAAATACAGAACTTAAAATTGATAGCTTATAATTATAATTGCAAATTATAAGTTGAAGATCTGAACTTGTAATAAGGTAAATACAGAACTTCGAATTGTTAATTTCAAACTAAGATTGTAATTAATAATTTGAAGATCTGAACTTGTAATAGTCAAATACAGAACTTCGAATTGTTAAATACAAATTATTAGTGCAAATTATAACTTGAAGATCTGAACTTGTAATTGTCAAATACAGCACTTAGAATTCATAACTTCAAATTATGATTGCAAATTATAACTTGAAGATCTGAACTTGTAATTGTTAAATACAGAACTTAGAATTCATAACTTCAAATTATGATTGTAAATAATAATTAGAAGATCTGAACTTGTAATAGTCAAATACAGAACTTCGAATTGTTAAATACAAATTATTAGTGCAAATAATAACTTGAAGATCTGAACTTGTAATTGTCTAATACAGAACTTAGAATTGATAGCTTAAAATTATAATTGCAAATTATAACTTGAAGATCTGAACTTGTAATAGTGAATTACAGAACTTCGAATTGTTAAATACAAATTATTAGTACAAATTATAACTTGAAGATCTGAACTTGTAATTGTCAAATACAGAACTTAAAATTGATAGCTTTAAATTATAATTGCAAATTATAACTAGAAGATCTGAACTTGTAATAGGTAAATACAGAACTTCGAATTGTTAATTTCAAACTAAGATTGTAAATAATAATTTGAAGATATGAACTTGTAATAGTCAAATACAGATCTTCGAATTGTTAAATACAAATTATTAGTGCAAATTATAACTTGAAAATCTGAACTTGTAATTGTCAAATACAGAACTTAAAATTGATAGCTTATAATTATAATTGCAAATTATAACTTGAAGATCTGAACTTGTAATTGTAAAATATAGAACTAAGAATTCATAACTTCAAATTATGATTGTAAATAATAATTTGAAGATCTGAACTTGTAATAGTCAAATACAGTACTACGAATTGTTAAATACAAATTATTAGTGCAAATTATAACTTGAAGATCTGAACTTGTAATAGTCAAACACAGAACTTAGAATTGGGAAATTCAAATTATGATTGCAAATTATAACTTGAAGATCTGAACTTGTAATAGTCAAATACAGAACTTAAAATTGATAGCTTATAATTATAATTGCAAATTATAACTTGAAGATCTGAATTTGTAATAGGTAAATACAGAACTTCGAATTGTTAATTTCAAACTAAGTTTGTAAATAATAATTTGAAGATCTGAACATGTAATAGTCAAATACAGAACTTCGAATTGTTAAATACAAATTATTAGTGCAAATTATAACTTGAAGATCTGAACTTGTAATAGTCAAATACAGAACTTCGAATTGTTAAATACAAATTATTAGTGCAAATTATAACTTGAAGATCTGAACTTGTAATTGTCAAATACAGAACTTAGAATTCATAACTTCAAATTATGATTGTAAATAATAATTAGAAGATCTGAACTTGTAATAGTCAAATACAGAACTTCGAATTGTTAAATAAAAATTATTAGTGCAAATTATAACTTGAAGATCTGAACTTGTAATTGTCAAATACAGAACTTAGAATTGATAGCTTATAATTATAATTGCAAATTATAACTAAAGATCTGAACTTGTAATAGTCAAATACAGAACTTAAAATTGATAGCTTATAATTATTGTTTAAGCGTATCTCATTGTTTTGTATTTGTTTGATATTTTTAAAATAGTTTCTTAAAAAATGTAGTAGATGGCTCCACTTGCCGGAGGTGAAAGAGGAAGGAAAGGGAAAGGCAGGAGGGGTTAAGTAATAATCAAGCGGTAATGATGGCGACAAGTTATCGTATAGAGTGGTTGTTGTAGTTTTTATAAATAAAGAATAAAGTTTATGTCAAAAAGCTGGTTAATTGTTTATATGGAAAGTTTACAGTCCGCTATATAAGAATTTAGAAATCGAAGAAGCCAGCTAGAACATAAAAATGGTCATTCGAGCGAATTTATGAAATGGAAATCGAGTAGTGACGCCAAACAAACGAATATCGCCCGTAAGAAGCAGCTGCGCAACGCAGCAATTGAACGAGGTCAGTCCATTATTATTCCTGTTAAAATTAAATCCTATCTTCCAACAAGCAAGTTTCATATTGAATTTAAGATATTAATTTGTTGCATTTTAATAATTAAGAAATTGTTGGGTAAAGGTATACGCATTTATTTTAAAATAATAAATTTAGAAACATGGAAATATTAAGTGAGCTCGTACGTAAACGCGGGGTTATAAAAAGCACATTAACTCGATTCATAAATTTTATCACAGACAATCCGCAAGATGTGGCGGGTATAAGGTTGCGGCTCGTAAATGCAAATACCACCTTGCAACAATTCAATGATGTTCAATGGGAAATTGAAGCGCAGAGCTCCGGCGACATGTTGAAAGGTTGCGAGGAAGAAAGGGGTAATTTTGAAAATAGATATTACGCTGCCATTAGGGACGCGGAAGAAATAATAAACGCATGGGCCACGGCAAATAAGACGAGCGCGTCTAATGCAGGGTCGTTATCGGACCTATCACAAGGATCGTCGTCGGAAGCGGGTGGAAGTCAGGTGGGGGCTTCTCACCATCAAAATAGCACACAAGGGGGTAACGTGCACCTCCCGAAAATTAGCTTACCCACGTTTGACGGCAAACAAATAGCCGAATGGCAATGTTTTCAGGAAACATTCGACTCCATGATAAATTCAAAAGAAGGTCTTGCAAATATACAAAAATTTCATTACCTAAAATCGTGTATCAAAGGCGCGGCCGGCGAGGTTATAGAATCATTGGAGGTCACTGGCGCAAATTACGCAGTGGCGTGGGAGCTTTTAAAGGAAAGGTATTCGAACAAAAAACTTGCGGTGTTAGGGCACATAAAAGCGATTTTCGAATTACCTACGAATATGCGCGAATCTCCAAGCGGGTTAAGGGCAATTTCGGATGGAACATTAAAACATTTACGCGCTTTGAAAACTTTAGATCAACCCACGAATCATTGGGATACCTTGATAGCGTATGTCATTATGAGTAAATTAGACGTGATTACCAAACGCGAGTTAGAGAAAAAACATCCAACCGAGATACCAACAGTAGAGGAGTTAAGCAAATTTATAAAAGAAAAAGCTCAGATATTGGAAAACTTGCAAGCAAACAGCTTAAGTAATAATACAAGTCAAAAATCAAAGAGTAGCGCAAACTTTGTAGCGACTTACGAATATAAATGTTACCATTGTAATAACAAACATGCATTGTACCATTGCGAATCTTTTCAAAGGTTAAAAATTGCTGAAAGATACTCGCGGTTGAAAGAATTAGGGTTATGCGCAAACTGTTTTAGAAAGGGCCATAAGGCCAGTAATTGTAGATCACGCGGATGCGGGAAATGCAAAGGAAGGGACAATTCGTTACTTCACGACGTCGAGCGCGAAAAGAAAATAGAATGCGAACAGACAACCGCAGCAGAAGTAGAACTTCCGAACCCCACAACCACGGTGATGTGCACAACGTTTAGCGGAATTTCGCAGGTTTTGTTATCCACAGCCATCGTCGAGGTGTTAGATAAAGAGGGAAAAGCGCACAAGGCGCGAGCGCTCCTCGATTCGGGGTCACAATCGCATTTTATGACTCAAGATTTATTGGATAAGTTAAGGTTGCCGAACACAAGAATTGAGTTTACGGTGACAGGATTGAATCAGGTAGGCACCGACGTGAAACGTCAAGCCAACATTAAAATTAAGGCTACAAACGGGTTTTATGAGACTAATATGTCGTGTTTGGTAGTACCAAACATTGGGGGGCACATTCCGGCCATACCTGTAGACAAAGATAAACTTAAAATACCCAATAGCATACGGTTGGCAGACAAGACATTTGGTGAAGTAGGAAAAATTGATCTCTTGATAGGAGCTGATAAATTTTGGCATTTAGTCAAAGCAAGACAACTAACGTTGGGGAAAAACAAACCTATTTTACAAGATACGGAGTTGGGATGGGTTGTAGCTGGACAGGTACCCATAAAAACACCAAAGGCAAGCACCGTTTATTGCGGTTTGGTAAACGATCAGTTGATAAGCGAACAGCTCGCAAAATTTTGGGAGATAGAATCGTGTCCGAACCATGAGATACGATCGCCAGAAGAAGTATCGTGTGAAACCAGCTTCAATGCGACCACGACTCGATTAAGCAGTGGTCGGTTTGTAGTAAAATATCCATTGAGGGACACTGTTGACAAGTTGGGTGAATCAAAGCAAATAGCAATGAAAAGGCTCATGCAGACTGAAAAAAGGCTTGAACGAAACCCAAATTTAAAAAAGGAATACGCTGGATTTCTGCAAGAGTATGAAAATTTGGGTCATTCGACGAAAATAGAAGAGCCACAAGATGCTGGAGCCTATTACTTACCGCACCAATGTGTGGTACGCCAAGAAAGCTTGACAACAAAAATTCGTGTTGTGTTCGATGCATCGGCTAAGACTACCAGCGGTGTATCGTTGAACGATATTCAAATAGCCGGACCCACTCTTCAACAAGATCTATTTTCCATAATAGTGCGGTTCCGAAAACACAACGTAGTCTTAACGGCAGATGTGACGAAAATGTACCGCCAGATTCTAATTCATGAGGAACAGAGACCACTCCAGCGAATCTTGTGGCGAGATGAAACGTCAGGAGAAATTAAATGCTATCAACTTAATACAGTGACCTACGGCACTGCCGCTGCATCATTTCTAACTGTAAGATGCATGGTTCAACTTGCGAAAGAAAGCAGTCTCAGTTATCCTAGTTCCAGTGCGATAATAATGAATGATTTTTACATGGACGACTTGCTTACTGGTGGTGAAACAACTGAAGAAGTAATGAAGATTCATGAGGAAGTTACAAAGATTTTGGGTAACGGGTGTTTCCAACTTAACAAATGGAGCTCTAACGACAAAAAGGTGTTGGAAGAAATTAAGAATCATCTACCTGATATTATGTTAAACATAGGAGAGCAAGGTGAGACCAAGACACTGGGTTTATCTTGGTACGCGACTCGCGATGAACTGCAATATAAAATGAATCTTAAAGAAGCTAATGGAGTACTAACAAAACGTATGCTCCTTTCTACTGTGGCGCAGATATTTGATCCGTTAGGGTTACTTGGACCCATTGTCATAGTACCAAAATTGATGTTGCAAAGATTGTGGCAACACGAATTGCGATGGGATGATCCTGTGCCGGTGGAAATGTGCGAAAAGTTTAATAAGTTTAGAAAGCAACTACCAATGGTAAATGAAATTAAAATTAAAAGGCAAGTAGTGTGCAAGAAACCGAATAGAATTGAACTTCATGGGTTTTCTGACGCTTCGGAGTCTGCTTACGGAGCAGCCATCTATGTACGCAGCACAAATCAAAGTGGAAAGATTAGCAGTAACTTACTCTGTGCAAAAAGCCGGGTAGCGCCGCTAAAAACGTTAAGCGTGCCACGACTTGAATTATGCGCGGCCTACCTATTGGCACAATTGTACGTAAAGGTAGAAAAGGCGTTAAATATGAAAATTGATCAAGCCTACCTATGGTGCGATTCGAAAATAGTGCTAGCGTGGATAGCATCGTCTCCGCATTTGTTGAAAGTATTTTGCGCCAACAGAGTGAGCGAAATACAAACAATAACAAGAGCGGAAGACTGGAGGTATGTAAATACATGCGAAAACCCAGCTGACCTGCTAACAAGAGGGGTCGATCCAAAAGACCTTGCAGGAATAAATAAATGGTGGCACGGGCCTTCTTGGCTACAAGAAGTTGTGTTAAAATGGCCGCATTTCAACCAGGAAGACGGAGAAACTGAAACGGAAGAGTATCGAAAGGAAGTCAAAAGAGTACAGGTGTCGATGGTCACCATGCGGGACCAAACGAATAGTGATTTTGAAAGGTTTTCTTCGTACAAAAAATTGCAGAGAGTATGGGCCTATTGCATAAGGTTCAAAAATAACATGAGAACTCCCAAGGCTCTTAGGCAAACAGGGGTTCTGACTTCAAACGAGTTAGCTAATGCGGCAATACTCTTGATCAAGACTGCGCAACGCGATAGTTTCGGAGATGAATTAAAGAATTTAAAGAAAGACAACCCCCTCAAGAAGGGTAGTAGGTTGAATGCGCTAGATCCATTTTTGGATAACGACTCCGTGATACGCGTAGGCGGTCGGTTGAGGCGTTCCGATTATAATTATGGTAAGAAACATCCGGCATTATTAGACGCGAAGCATCGCTTATCGGTTTTGTTAATCAGATTGGAACATGAACGGCTGCTACACGCGGGACCTCAGACGGTCTTGGCTTCATTACGAGAGCAGGTTTGGATAATTTCGGCGCGCAGCACGGTTCGAAATGTTGTGCGAAACTGCGTGACTTGTTTTAGGGCAAAACCGGTACCTGTTGAATATATAATGGCTGATTTGCCAAAGATGCGCGTAACTCCTTCGCGCCCGTTTTCTAATTGCGGTGTCGATTTTGCGGGGCCGTTCTCGATAAAGAACAAGAACGGAAGAAAATATAATGTGACAAAGGGGTACGTTTGCCTTTTTGTGTGCTTGGCTTCCAAGGCGATTCATTTGGAGCTGGTTAGTGAGCTCACCACGGACGCGTTTAGGGCTGCATTACATAGGTTCGTCTCTCGGCGTGGCAACTGCGTTAACGTATATACGGATAACGGTACAAATTTTGTGGGGGCAAAAAGGGAAATTTATAAATTACAAGACGCAATCAAAGGTCAGAGTCCATTTGAACGAGTTAATTGGCATTTTATCCCCCCTCGTGCACCCCACTTTGGGGGAATTTGGGAAGCCGGGGTAAAGAGCTTTAAGCACCATTTTTATCGGGTGGTTAAAGATACGAAATTGACATTTGAAGAATTTTATACGGTTTTAACACAATGCGAAGCTTGCTTGAATTCCCGCCCGCTCCATCCTTTGAGTGCCGACCCTAACGATCCAAATCCCTTAACTCCTGGACATTTTTTGATTGGTGAGGCAATTACTGGCATTGTGGAAGCACGATTGGAAGAGGTGAAGATCAGTCCATTGAAAAGGTTTAAATTAATACAGCAGCTACAGCAATGGTTTTGGGCTCGATGGTTGAATAATGTAGGTTGTGTTAGTGTGGATAGAATCTCACGTAATTTTTGTTATATATATATTTTAATGTAAAGCGTAATTTAACATAATTGATATAATTCATAGAAAAAATAATAACAATTGTAAAATGCACTGCGACGTGGTCAGTTACAAGTCTCTGATCTTACTGCACTCAAGTGTTCGCGCGCATACCCCACTTCCAACTTGCAGCATGCAGTTTGTAATTCGCGCACAAGAAACGACGCAACATATCGCCCCCCTTGAAAGCCGGAAGGTCTTTAAAAAAAAGCAAAATCGAAAATTAAGCACTTTGATTAGGTAGCACGCACACCTTGACCACTGGTCGTTTGAAGATACCAGTAGTCGTTTTGATTGTGACTGCTCGAATGATGGCATCTTTGCCCGGGTGTGTCTCCAGGATTCTGCCCAGGCGCCACTTCATGGGTGGAAGGCCGTCTTCTTTAATCACCACCATGATGCCAGGTTTTAGTAGTTGTTCTGTGTTTTCTTTCCATTTAGTACGTACTTGAAGGTTGGAAATGTATTCTTTGGACCAGCGGACCCAGAAACTTTGGTACATTTGCTGAAGCCTTTGAAAATGTGACAAAGTATTTTGTCTTTCGTTTAACCAACTAGGTTCGGGCATGCTTGTAAGTGGCGTACCTATCAAAAAATGTGCGGGTGTTAGGGGGTTAGGATCATTAGGATCACTGGATAATGGATGAAGTGGTCGGGAGTTGACGCAAGCTTCGATTTGTGTCAGTACAGTAGTAAGTTCTTCATACGTTAATATTGTGTCTTTTATGACTCTTTTCAGATGGTATTTCACCGATTTCACACCGGCTTCCCAGAGACCTCCAAAATGTGGCGACCTTGGAGGTATGAATTTCCAAATTACACCTTCTGTAGTGAGAGATTTTGTGACCTCATCTTGATGGTCACGTAAAAATGTTTGTAATTCGGAGCTGGCACCAATAAATGTTGTACCTTGGTCGGAATGTATATGGGAACACCTTCCTCGTCGTGACATGAAGCGTCTTAATGCTGCTAAGAAGCATTCGGTAGTGAGATCTGATACCGCTTCAAGGTGTATGGCCTTGGTCGCAAAGCAAACAAAAAGTGAAATGTATGCCTTGGTAGTTTTATAATTGCGTGTTTTTCTATCTTTGATCAAGTATGGACCTGCATAATCCACTCCGGATACAAGAAAAGGTCTGGTCGGTGTTAACCGCGTTATGGGTAAGTTGCCCATCAAATAGGCTTGATGCTTAGCATTAAATTTAAAACATGGCAAACAATTGTGGACGATCTTTCTAACGAAGGAACGACCAGATAGGGGCCAATATCGTTCGCGCAATGAAGCTAGCAAGGCTTGTGGTCCAGCATGAAGAAGTCGTACGTGTTCTTCTTGTCCAATTAACGTTGTAAGATGTTCTCTCGGAGGCAACAATATCGGGTGTTTCTTATCGTAATCAAACTCAGAGTTTTGGATACGTCCGCCAACGCGGATTAAATCATCTTTGTCTATGAATGGGTTTAAATTGAGCAATCTGCTGTTAGAAGGTAACCTTTTTAACCTTTGTAAGTTTTTGTAATCCACTTGAAAGTGTTTCTTCTGTAATATTTTAATTAATGTGTTCAAAGAGACTTGTAATTCGATAGGCTCTAAATTACCGTTTTTTCTTGCATTTGAAGGTTTCCTGATGTTGCTTATGAATCTGAGTACGTATGCGAAGATCCGTTGTAGTTTGTGAAGTGACGAAAACTTATTAGTAAAATCTGCAACATCATGGTTGATAACAAGGAGTGAAGTCACAATACGATGTTCGGATTGGTTGGAAGTCTCTTCGAAACTTGTTCGGTTATAGGTGGGCCATTGTTCTTCTGCCATAGAAAGCCATGTTGGGCCGTGAAACCAGATGTTTGATTCTAATAGGTCAGAAGCGGATGTCCCTCTTGTCAGTAAATCTGCTGGATTTTCAG
Source organism: Cantharis lateralis (assembly GCA_963170105.1). NCBI lineage: Eukaryota > Metazoa > Arthropoda > Insecta > Coleoptera > Cantharidae > Cantharis > Cantharis lateralis. Next base: position 24,846,185 of record OY720628.1, read on the forward strand.
TAGTATTCACGTAACGCCACGCGTCAGGTTTAGAAAGATGTTGTATCTGAGATACTCTGTTAGCGACAAAAATCTTCAATAAACTAGGGCAGGTATGTATCCATGCAAGTGTTATGGTCGAGTCGCTCCAATAAAGGGTATCGTCGAATTGAATATCCATGGAGGTTTTCACCTTGTCAATAAGTTCGGCAGCTAATAGAGCTCCGCAAAGTTCCAATCTAGGAATAGTAGTATGCTTGAGAGGCGCAACTCTGGTCTTTGCACACAAAAGGTTTGTTGAATATCTACCATCCTTGTTGAGCTGTCGTACGTAGACGCATGCTCCGTAGGCGCTTTCGGATGCGTCCGAAAAGCCATGTAATTCTGTATTGATTGGGTCGGAATTTAGTGCTCGTCGAGGAATTTCTAACTCGTTTAATTTAATCATTTGAGTTGTGTGTCTGTTCCATACGGTGTAAAGATCTTGGGGAATCGATTCATCCCATGTCAAATTAAGTTTCCACAGTTTCTGCAATATAATTTTGGCCGTTATTGTAACGGGTGAAAGCAGCCCTAAAGGATCAAATATCTGAGCGATGGTTGATAAGATTTTCCTCTTTGTAATGTTGTTCGTTTGTGAATAGTTTTTGATTCTGTATTTCAAAGTATCGCTGTTGGCGTCCCATAGTAGACCCAAGGTTTTATTTTGTTCTCCAATTTCTATAATGGCATTCGCCTGGTCGCTACAGTTGAGTGTTTTTTCGTTCGAAATAAATTTTCGTAATTCAAATCCATGCTGACCAAGTATTTTCGTAACTTCATGCTTCAGTTTTTTCACATTATCAATATTATCGTCGCCAGTCAACAAGTCATCGACATAAAAATCCCGTTGAATAGCGGCGCTAGCTTTGGGAAACTCAATGGCGTGTCTTATTCCTGCTTCTTGCATGGCTCGTATAGCCATGAATGAACTCGAAGCTAACCCGTAAGTTACGGTGTTTAATTCGTATACCTTGATGTCTTCCTCGCTGTGGAATCGGTACAGAATTTTTTGTAAATTTCGTTGATTGCTAGGTACTAGTACCTGACGGTACATTTTTGAGATGTCTCCACTGAGTACGAACTTATGTTTTCTGAAGCGAAGAATTATGGCAAATAGGTCATCCTGTATGGTGGGTCCTATCATCATCAAATCGTTTACAGACACCCCAGTCGTCGTTTTGGCCGAGCCATCGAATACGACGCGTAATTTTGTAGTAGTGCTACTGTTTTTCATAACACAGTGATGTGGTAGAAAGAATCCGCTGGTGTCATTTTGATCTTTGACTAAGGTCATGTGGTTAAGTTCGATGTAATCAGTCATAAATTTGTCATATTGTAGCTTTAATTCAGGTGTTTTGGTGAGTTTCCTTTCTAAGCTTAAAAATCGCTTCGTGGCAGCGTCTCTTGATTCACCGAGTTTGGAGATTGGCTCCTTCAATGGTATGGTAACTACAAAGCGACCATCGGCGTTTCGTGTAGTATTTTGCTGAAAGTGGTTTTCGCAATCGATGTTTTCTTGTGAAAGGAATTTCTTTTTCGGGCATTCTTCAATTTCCCAAAACCTTGTGAGTTGCGTTTCTATGTCATGTGAAATGTTAAGATGACATTTTGTTTCTGCAAATTGAGGTGCTTTTATCAAGATAGGACCCGACACCAACCATCCTAATTTGGTTTTTTGTAGAATCGGATAACCTTGGCCTAGTTTGATCTGCCCTACGCTTAATAGTTCCCAAAATTTATCTGCACCAACAAGCATGTCTACTGGTGCTGCTTGGTCGAAGTGTGGATCAGCAAGTATTAAATTTGAAGGAATTTTGAGCGCATGTTTATTAATAGAAATTGCAGGAACGTTACCTGTTATGTTGGGCAAAATGAGGCAAGAAAGAGTACAAGAAAATTCGTTGATTGTCGATTTGATTGCAACAGTTGTTTGAAAGTTAATCTTGGAATTTACTTGGTTTATGCCAGAAACAGAAAAATTGATTTTGTTGATGGGTAGTTGTAAAATTTGACTTAATCTTTGTGATATAAAATTTGACTGACTGCCATTGTCAAGAAGTATTCTGCAGTCATGAGAAATACCATTGTTGTCATAAACTTTGACAATAGCTGTTGAAAGTAAAACAAGTGTTTTGTTGAAAGCATTATTGATCGTTAAGGCGACTGATTGATTTGTGTCATCTTCTGAATTTAAATGATTGGAATTGGAAGTAGATGTTTCAGAAGGGGTGCTTGTGTTTTGAAATTCGGGATTGTGTGAACGTGTAAGTTTATCGTTAGAAGGTTTGTTAAAATGAAGTGATGTGTGGTGTGTTTGACCACACTTCTTGCAACCACCAGATTTGCATTCTCTTGTTCGATGTCCTGCCGATAGGCAATTTATGCATAACCATAAGCGTTTAGCTTCATTTAATTTTGCTAAGGGTTCAAGTTTTTTAAAGTTAGGGCATGCATAAATACTGTGATCTTGTTTACAGCACGCGCAAGTTACAGTTGACGTAGCAAGAAAAGCTTTAGATTTATGCGGTTGTGCAAATGGTTTGTTGTGAGTACGACTCGATGGTTGGGAGGAAGAATCTAATGATTCTAACACACAGCATTTGTCTTTGAGAAAATTTGTTAGATCTGCTTTAGTAGGCAAATCGTCAGAATCGCGAATGGTCTTTTCCCAATCTCGTCTGCTGGTGTTGTCAAGTTTGGAAGTAATTAAAAATATTATTAAAATGTCCCAATGCTGAGTTGGTAATTTGAGTGCTTCCAGTGCACGTAAATGTTTCTCCATACTGTCTAAAATCAGCCTTAAACTTGCGTGCGATTCAAATTGAACTGTCGGAATATTGAAAAGACCTTTGACGTGGTTATTTATTAAAAGGAGTTTGTTTTCGAATCTTTCTTGTAATAGATTCCAAGCTACAGCGTAATTTGATCCAGACACTTCCAATGACTTGATTGTATCAGCTGCGTTGCCCTTTAATGAGAGGCGTAAATAATGGAATTTTTGTATGTCGGCAAGCGAAGTATTTTCGTGTATTAATGAATTAAAAGTGTCGCGAAAAAACAACCAGTGTTCGTATGAACCGTCGAAGGTAGGTAGATTTAAAGTTGGTAATTTAATTCGCGTTGAAGATATTGGATCTTCAGCTATATTGCTGTGTACAGAAAGATTTGTTGACCGCGGTGATGACTGCGTTGTTGTAATTTCCATTTTATCTGTGATGAATTTTCTAACAAGTGAAGTGATTTTAAAGTATCTATTTTCATAAGCTTCTCTTTCTAAAAAGTGCAAGTTTTCATTTGTGGTAAAGTTGTCATCTGCCGATTCGAGTTGGGTTTGTGCCTCATTAAATTTTTCAAGAAGAGTTTCAGCGATATTTAAACGTGATTGTAATTCTTCGAAGTTTATGTCTTCTGTTAATTTAATAGTTTCGAAATATGTATCGAAGCGTGTGAGAGCGCCTTTAGCATTAGCTCTTTGAACATTATAATTTATAGACATTTTTAAAGTAATGTAAAATGCACAAATTGAAACGAAATGTTTTTATAGAAAGGAATGTAATTGGATAACGGAAATGGATAAAAATGTTTTGCACTGACCTGTAGTTTGTGATAAGATACGCCAAGCATGTGTGAACCGTGACGTCAGCCGCGCCGGTGTTTTTGAATCCAAATTCGAATGTACGATGTAAACTGTGGTTGAATCCGTGACGAAGGACCATGAATAATGTAGGAATAATAAGGTAGTGTGGATAGAATCTCACGTAATTTTTGTTATATATATATTTTAATGTAAAGCGTAATTTAACATAATTGATATAATTCATAGAAAAAATAATAACAATTGTAAAATGCACTGCGACGTGGTCAGTTACAAGTCTCTGATCTTACTGCACTCAAGTGTTCGCGCGCATACCCCACTTCCAACTTGCAGCATGCAGTTTGTAATTCGCGCACAAGAAACGACGCAACAATGGTCTACAGAATACGTGGCAGAGCTGCAGACAAGGTGCAAATGGAAACAACGGCATTCTACGCTTCTGGCCGTCGGATCGCTGGTCATCGTGAAAGAAGATGGGCTTGCTCCATTGCAGTGGGAGCTCGGACGAGTTCGAGATCTGTATCCTGGACCAGATGGTGTGGTGCGTTCTGTTTTGATCAAGACTAAAAATGGCGAGATTAAAAGGCCTACGGTTAAGGTGTGTGTCTTACCCGTAACGGACCATTAGTTCGGTAAAATTGGTCAAGTGAATAGGTGCGACAAATTAACTAATCAAATGTTATTAGTGTCGAGTTTAGAATTAAGTTTAGATTATAGGAAGACATTGTTAACTTAAGTTAAGAAATTGTTTTGATTTTTAATATTGCTATTCTTAGGTGTGTTGAAAGTAGGTTCTTTCAAAGAGGGCGCCATGTTTAAGCGTATCTCATTGTTTTGTATTTGTTTGATATTTTTAAAATAGTTTCTTAGAAAATGTAGTAGATGGCTCCACTTGCCGGAGGTGAAAGAGAGAAGGAAAGGGAAAGGCAGGAGGGGTTAAGGAATAATCAAGCGGTAATGATGGCGACAAGTTATCGTATAGAGTGGTTGTTGTAGTTTTTATAAATAAAGAATAAAGTTTATGTCAAAAAGCTGGTTAATTGTTTATATGGAAAGTTTACAGTCCGCTATATAAGAATTTAGAAATCGAAGAAGCCAGCTAGAACAATAATTATAAGCTATCAATTTTAAGTTCTGTATTTGACAATTACAAGTTCAGATCTTCAAGTTATAAATTGCAATCATAATTAGAAGTTATGAATTCTAAGTGCTGTATTTGACAATTACAAGTTCAGATCTTCAAGTTATAATTTGCACTAATAATTTGTATTTAACAATTCGAAGTTCTGTATTTGACTATTACAAGTTCAGGTCTTTAAAATTATTATTTACAATCTTAGTTTGAAATTAACAATTCGAAGTTCTGTATTTACTTATTACAAGTTCAGATCTTCAAGTTATAATTTGAAATAATAATTAGTATTTAACAAATCTAAGTTCTGTAATTCACTATTACAAATTCAGATCTTCAAGTTATAATTTGCAATTATAATTATAAGCTATCAATTTTAAGTTCAGTATTTGACTATTACAAGTTCAGATCTTCAAGTTATAATTTGCAATCATGATTTGAATTTTACAATTCTAAGTTCTGTATTTGACTATTACAAGTTCAGATCTTCAAGTTATAATTTGCACTAATAATTTGTATTTAACAATTCGGAGTTCTGTATTTGACTATTACAAGTTTAGTTCTTACAATTATTAATTACAATCATAGTTTGAAATTAACAATTAGAAGTTCTGTAATTCACTATTACAAGTTCAGATCTTCAAGTTATAATTTGCAATTATAATTATAAGCTATCAATTCTAAGTTCTGTATTTGACAATTACAAGTTCAGATCTTCAAGTTATAATTTGCACTAATAATTTGTATTTAACAATTCGAAGTTCTGTATTTGACTATTACAAGTTCAGATCTACTAATTATTATTTACAATCATAATTTGAAGTTATGAATTCTAAGTTCTGTATTTGACAATTACAAGTTCAGATCTTCAAGTTATAATTTGAAATAATAATTAGTATTTAACAAATCTAAGTTCTGTAATTGCCTATTACAAGTTCAGTTCTTCAAGTTATAATTTGCAATTATAATTATAAGCTATCAATTCTAAGTTCTGTATTTGACAATTACAAGTTCAGATCTTCAAGTTCAGATCTTCAAGTTCAGATCTTCAAGTTATAATTTGCACTAATAATTTGAATTTAACAATTTGAAGTTCTGTATTTGACTGTTACAAGTTCATATCTTCAAATTATTATTTACAATCTTAGTTTGAAATTAACAATTTGAAGTTCTGTATTTACCTATTACAAGTTCAGATCTTCTAGTTATAATTTGCAATTATAATTTGTATTTAACAATTCGAAGTTCTGTATTCGACTATTGCAAGTTCAGATCTTCAAATTATTAATTACAATCTTAGTTTGAAATTAACAATTCGAAGTTCTGTATTTACCTATTACAAGTTCAGATCTTCTACTTATAATTTGCAATTATAATTATAAGCTATCAATTTTAAGTTCTGTATTTGACAATTACAAGTGCAGATCTTCAAGTTATAATTTGCACTAATAATTTGTATTTAACAATTCGAAGTTCTGTATTTGACTATTACAAGGTCAGATCTTCAAGTTATAATTAGCAATCATAGTTTGAAGTTATGAATTCTAAGTTCTGTATTTGTCAATTACAAGTTCAGATCTTCAAGTTATAATTTGCACTAATAATTTGTATTTAACAATTCGGAGTTCTGTATTTGACTATTACAAGTTTAGATCTTACAATTATTAATTACAATCATAGTTTGAAATTAACAATTAGAAGTTCTGTAATTCACTATTACAAGTTCAGATCTTCAAGTTATAATTTGCAATTATAATTATAAGCTATCAATTTTAAGTTCTGTATTTGACAATTACAAGTTCAGATCTCGAAGTTATAAATTGCAATCATAATTAGAAGTTATGAATTCTAAGTGCTGTATTTGACAATTACAAGTTCAGATCTTCAAGTTATAATTTGCACTAATAATTTGAATTTAACAAATCTAAGTTCTGTAATTCACTATTACAAATTCAGATCTTCAAATTATAATTTGTAATTATAATTATAAGCTATCAATTTTATGTTCTGTATTTGACTATTACAAGTTCAGATCTTCAAGTTATACTTTGCAATCATAATTTGAATTTCCCAATTCTAAGTTCTGTATTTGACTATTACAAGTTTCTAATCTTCAAGTTATAATTAGCAATCATAATTTGAAGTTATGAATTCTAAGTTCTGTATTTGTCAATTACAAGTTCAGAACTTCAAGTTATAATTTGCACTAATAATTAGTATTTAACAATTCGAAGTTCTGTATTTGACTATTACAAGTTCAGATCTTCTAATTATTATTTACAATCATAATTTGAAGTTATGAATTCGTAGTTCTGTATTTTACAATTACAAGTTCAGATCTTCAAGTTATAATTTGCAATCATAATTTGAAGTTATGAATTCTAAGTGCTGTATTTGACAATTACAAGTTCAGATCTTCAAGTTATAATTTGCACTAATAATTTGAATTTAACAATTTGAAGTTCTGTATTTGACTATTACAAGTTCAGATCTTCTAATTATTATTTACAATCATAATTTGAAGTTATGAATTCTAAGTTCTGTATTTGACAATTACAAGTTCAGATCTTCAAGTTATAATTTGCAATCATAATTAGAAGTTATGAATTCCAAGTGCTGTATTTGATAATTACAAGTTCAGATCTTCTAGTTATAATTTGCACTAATAATTTGTATTTAACAATTCGAAGTTCTGTATTTGACTATTACAAGTTCAGATCTACAAATTATTAATTACAATCTTAGTTTGAAATTAACAATTTGAAGTTCTGTATTTACCTATTACAAGTTCAGATCTTCAACTTATAATTTGCAATTATAATTATAAGCTATCAATTTTAAGTTCTGTATTTGACAATTACATGTTCAGATCTTCATGTTATAATTTGCACTAATAATTTGTATTTAACAATTCGAAGTTCTGTATTTGACTATTACAAGTTCAGATCTACAAATTATTAATTACAATCTTAGTTTGAAATTAACAATTTGAAGTTCTGTATTTACCTATTACAAGTTCAGATCTTCAACTTATAATTTGCAATTATAATTATAAGCTATCAATTTTAAGTTCTGTATTTGACAATTACAAGTTCAGATCTTCAAGTTATAATTTGCAATTATAATTTGAAGTTATTAATTCTAAGTGCTGTATTTGACAATTACAAGTTCAGATCTTCAAGTTATAAATTGCACTAAAAATTTGTATTTAACAATTCTAAGTTCTGTATTTGACTATTACAAGTTTCTAATCTTCAAGTTATAATTAGCAATCATAATTTGAAGTTATGAATTCTAAGTTCTGTATTTGTCAATTACAAGTTCAGAACTTCAAGTTATAATTTGCACTAATAATTTGTATTTAACAATTCGAAGTTCTGTATTTGACTATTACAAGTTCAGATCTTCTAATTATTATTTACAATCATAATTTGAAGTTATGAATTCGTAGTTCTGTATTTTACAATTACAAGTTCAGATCTTCAAGTTATAATTTGCAATCATAATTTGAAGTTATGAATTCTAAGTGCTGTATTTGACAATTACAAGTTCAGATCTTCAAGTTATAATTTGCACTAATAATTTGAATTTAACAATTTGAAGTTCTGTATTTGACTATTACAAGTTCAGATCTTTTAATTATTATTTACAATCATAATTTGAAGTTATGAATTCTAAGTTCTGTATTTGACAATTACAAGTTCAGATCTTCAAGTTATAATTTGCAATCATAATTTGAAGTTATGAATTCCAAGTGCTGTATTTGATAATTACAAGTTCAGATCTTCAAGTTATAATTTGCACTAATAATTTGTAGTTAACAATTCGAAGTTCTGTATTTGACTATTACAAGTTCAGATCTTCAAATTATTAATTACAATCTTAGTTTGAAATTAACAATTCGAAGTTCTGTATTTACCTATTACAAGTTCAGATCTTCAACTTATAATTTGCAATTATAATTATAAGCTATCAATTTTAAGTTCTGTATTTGACAATTACATGTTCAGATCTTCATGTTATAATTTGCACTAATAATTTGTATTTAACAATTAGAAGTTCTGTATTTGACTATTACAAGTTCAGATCTACTAATTATTATTTACAATCATAATTTGAAGTTATGAATTCTAAGTTCTGTATTTACCTATCACAAGTTCATATCTTCTAGTTATAATTTGCAATTATACTTATAAGCTATCAATTTTAAGTTCTGTATTTGACAATTACAAGTTTAGATCTTCAAGTTATAATTTGAAATAATAATTAGTATTTAACAAATCTAAGTTCTGTAATTGACTATTACAAGTTCAGTTCTTCAAGTTATAATTTGCAATTATAATTATAAGCTATCAATTCTAAGTTCTGTATTTGACAATTACAAGTTCAGATCTTCAAGTTATAATTTGCACTAATAATTTGAATTTAACAATTAGAAGTTCTGTATTTGACTGTTACAAGTTCATATCTTCAAATTATTATTTACAATCTTAGTTTGAAATTAACAATTTGAAGTTCTGTATTTACCTATTACAAGTTCAGATCTTCTAGTTATAATTTGCAATTATAATTTGTATTTAACAATTCGAAGTTTTGTATTCGACTATTGCAAGTTCAGATCTTCAAATTATTAATTACAATCTTAGTTTGAAATTAACAATTCGAAGTTCTGTTTTTACCTATTACAAGTTCAGATCTTCAACTTATAATTTGCAATTATAATTATAAGCTATCAATTTTAAGTTCTGTATTTGACAATTACAAGTTCAGATCTTCAAGTTATAATTTGCACTAATAATTTGTATTTAACAATTCGAAGTTCTGTATTTGACTATTACAAGTTCAGATCTTCAAATTATTATTTACAATCTTAGTTTGAAATTAACAATTAGAAGTTCTGTATTTACCTATTACAAATTCAGATCTTCAAGTTATAATTTGCAATTATAATTATAAGCTATCAATTTTAAGTTCTGTATTTGACTATTACAAGTTCAGCTCTTCAAGTTATAATTTGCAATCATAATTTGAATTTACAAATTCTAAGTTCTGAATTTGACTATTACAAGTTCAGATCTTCAAGTTATAATTTGCAATCATAATTTGAAGTTATGAATTCTAAGTGCTGTATTTGACAATTACAAGTTCAGATCTTCAAGTTATAATTTGCACTAATAATTTGAATTTAACAATTTGAAGTTCTGTATTTGTCTATTACAAGTTCAGATCTTCTAATTATTATTTACAATCATAATTTGAAGTTATGAATTCTAAGTTCTGTATTTGACAATTACAAGTTCAGATCTTCAAGTTATAATTTGCAATCATAATTTGAAGTTATGAATTCCAAGTGCTGTATTTGATAATTACAAGTTCAGATCTACAAGTTATAATTTGCACTAATAATTTGTATTTAACAATTCGAAGTTCTGTATTTGACTATTACAAGTTCTGATCTTCAAATTATTAATTACAATCTTAGTTTGAAATTAACAATTCGAAGTTCTGTATTTACCTATTACAAGTTCAGATCTTCAACTTATAATTTGCAATTATAATTATAAGCTATCAATTTTAAGTTCTGTATTTGACAATTACATGTTCAGATCTTCATGTTATAATTTGCACTAATAATTTGTATTTAACAATTCGAAGTTCTGTATTTGACTATTACAAGTTCAGATCTTCAAATTATTATTTACAATCTTAGTTTGAAATTAACAATTCGAAGTTCTGTATTTACTTATTACAAATACAGATCTTCTAGTTATAATTAGCAATTATAATTATAAGCTATCAATTTTAAGTTCTGTATTAGACTATTACAAGTTCAGATCTTCAAGTTATAATTTGCAATCATAATTGTAATTTCACAATTCTAAGTTCTGTATTTGACTATTACAAGGTCAGATCTTCAAGTTATAATTAGCAATCATAATTTGAAGTTATGAATTCTAAGTTCTGTATTTGTCAATTACAAGTTCAGATCTTCAAGTTATAATTTGCACTAATAATTTGTATTTAACAATTCGAAGTTCTGTATTTTACAATTACAAGTTCAGATCTTCAAGTTATAAATTGCAATCATAATTTGAAGTTATGAATTCTAAGTGCTGTATTTGACAATTACAAGTTCAGATCTTCAAGTTATAATTTGCACTAATAATTTGTATTTAACAATTCGAAGTTCTGTATTTGACTATTACAAGTTCAGATCTTCAAATTATTAATTACAATCTTAGTTTGAAATTAACAATTCGAAGTTCTGTATTTGACTATTACAAGTTCAGATCTTCTAATTATTATTTACAATCATAATTTGAATTTATTAATTCTTAGTTCTGTATTTTACAATTACAAGTTCAGATCTTCAAGTTATAAATTGCAATCATAATTAGAAGTTATGAATTCTAAGTGCTGTATTTGACAATTACAAGTTCCGATCTTCAAGTTATAATTTGCAATAATAATTAGTATTTAACAAATCTAAGTTCTGTAATTCACTATTACAAGTTCAGTTCTTCAAGTTATAATTTGCAATTATAATTTGAAGTTATGAATTCTAAGTGCTGTATTTGACAATTACAAGTTCAGATCTTCAAGTTATAATTTGCACTAATAATTTGTATTTAACAATTCGAAGTTCTGTATTTGACTATTACAAGTTCAGATCTTCAAATTATTAATTACAATCTGAGTTTGAAATTAACAATTCGAAGTTCTGTATTTACCTATTACAAGTTCAGATCTTCAACTTATAATTTGCAATTATAATTGTTTAAGCGTATCTCATTGTTTTGTATTTGTTTGATATTTTTAAAATAGTTTCTTAGAAAATGTAGTAGATGGCTCCACTTGCCGGAGGTGAAAGAGAGAAGGAAAGGGAAAGGCAGGAGGGGTTAAGGAATAATCAAGCGGTAATGATGGCGACAAGTTATCGTATAGAGTGGTTGTTGTAGTTTTTATAAATAAAGAATAAAGTTTATGTCAAAAAGCTGGTTAATTGTTTATATGGAAAGTTTACAGTCCGCTATATAAGAATTTAGAAATCGAAGAAGCCAGCTAGAACATAAAAATGGTCATTCGAGCGAATTTATGAAATGGAAATCGAGTAGTGACGCCAAACAAACGAATATCGCCCGTAAGAAGCAGCTGCGCAACGCAGCAATTGAACGAGGTCAGTCCATTATTATTCCTGTTAAAATTAAATCCTATCTTCCAACAAGCAAGTTTCATATTGAATTTAAGATATTAATTTGTTGCATTTTAATAATTAAGAAATTGTTGGGTAAAGGTATACGCATTTATTTTAAAATAATAAATTTAGAAACATGGAAATATTAAGTGAGCTCGTACGTAAACGCGGGGTTATAAAAAGCACATTAACTCGATTCATAAATTTTATCACAGACAATCCGCAAGATGTGGCGGGAATAAGGTTGCGGCTCGTAAATGCAAATACCACCTTGCAACAATTCAATGATGTTCAATGGGAAATTGAAGCGCAGAGCTCCGGCGACATGTTGAAAGGTTGCGAGGAAGAAAGGGGTAATTTTGAAAATAGATATTACGCTGCCATTAGGGACGCGGAAGAAATAATAAACGCATGGGCCACGGCAAATAAGACGAACGCGTCTAATGCAGGGTCGTTATCGGACCTATCACAAGGATCGTCGTCGGAAGCGGGTGGAAGTCAGGTGGGGGCTTCTCACCATCAAAATAGCACACAAGGGGGTAACGTGCACCTCCCGAAAATTAGCTTACCCACGTTTGACGGCAAACAAATAGCCGAATGGCAATGTTTTCAGGAAACATTCGACTCCATGATAAATTCAAAAGAAGGTCTTGCAAATATACAAAAATTTCATTACCTAAAATCGTGTATCAAAGGCGCGGCCGGCGAGGTTATAGAATCATTGGAGGTCACTGGCGCAAATTACGCAGTGGCGTGGGAGCTTCTAAAAGAAAGGTATTCGAACAAAAAACTTGCGGTGTTAGGGCACATAAAAGCGATTTTCGAATTACCTACGAATATGCGCGAATCTCCAAGCGGGTTAAGGGCAATTTCGGATGGAACATTAAAACATTTACGCGCTTTGAAAACTTTAGATCAACCCACGAATCATTGGGATACCTTGATAGCGTATGTCATTATGAGTAAATTAGACGGGATTACCAAACGCGAGTTAGAGAAAAAACATCCAACCGAGATACCAACAGTAGAGGAGTTAAGCAAATTTATAAAAGAAAAAGCTCAGATATTGGAAAACTTGCAAGCAAACAGCTTAAGTAATAATACGAGTCAAAAATCAAAGAGTAGCGCAAACTTTGTAGCGACTTACGAATATAAATGTTACCATTGTAATAACAAACATGCATTGTACCATTGCGAATCTTTTCAAAGGTTAAAAATTGCTGAAAGATACTCGCGATTGAAAGAATTAGGGTTATGCGCAAACTGTTTTAGAAAGGGCCATAAGGCCAGTAATTGTAGATCGCGCGGATGCGGGAAATGCAAAGGAAGGCACAATTCGTTACTTCACGACGTCGAGCGCGAAAAGAAAATAGAATGCGAACAGACAACCGCAGCAGAAGTAGAACTTCCGAACCCCACAACCACGGTGATGTGCACAACGTTTAGCGGAATTTCGCAGGTTTTGTTATCCACAGCCATCGTCGAGGTGTTAGATAAAGACGGAAAAGCGCACAAGGCGCGAGCGCTCCTCGATTCGGGGTCACAATCGCATTTTATGACTCAAGATTTATTGGATAAGTTAAGGTTGCCGAACACAAGAATTGAGTTTACGGTGACAGGATTGAATCAGGTAGGCACCGACGTGAAACGTCAAGCCAACATTAAAATTAAGGCTACAAACGGGTTTTATGAAACTAATATGTCGTGTTTGGTAGTACCAAACATTGGGGGGCACATTCCGGCCATACCTGTAGACAAAGATAAACTTAAAATACCCAATAGCATACGGTTGGCAGACAAGACATTTGGTGAAGTAGGAAAAATTGATCTCTTGATAGGAGCTGATAAATTTTGGCATTTAGTCAAAGCAAGACAACTAACGTTGGGGAAAAACAAACCTATTTTACAAGATACGGAGTTGGGATGGGTTGTAGCTGGACAGGTACCCATAAAAACACCAAAGGCAAGCACCGTTTATTGCGGTTTGGTAAACGATCAGTTGATAAGCGAACAGCTCGCAAAATTTTGGGAGATAGAATCGTGTCCGAACCATGAGATACGATCGCCAGAAGAAGTATCGTGTGAAACCAGCTTCAATGCGACCACGACTCGATTAAGCAGTGGTCGGTTTGTAGTAAAATATCCATTGAGGGACACTGTTGACAAGTTGGGTGAATCAAAGCAAATAGCAATGAAAAGGCTCATGCAGACTGAAAAAAGGCTTGAACGAAACCCAAATTTAAAAAAGGAATACGCTGGATTTCTGCAAGAGTATGAAAATTTGGGTCATTCGACAAAAATAGAAGAGCCACAAGATGCTGGAGCCTATTACTTACCGCACCAATGTGTGGTACGCCAAGAAAGCTTGACAACAAAAATTCGTGTTGTGTTCGATGCATCGGCTAAGACTACCAGCGGTGTATCGCTGAACGATATTCAAATAGCCGGACCCACTCTTCAACAAGATCTATTTTCCATAATAGTGCGGTTCCGAAAACACAACGTAGTCTTAACGGCAGATGTGACGAAAATGTACCGCCAGATTCTAATTCATGAGGAACAGAGACCACTCCAGCGAATCTTGTGGCGAGATGAAACGTCAGGAGAAATTAAATGCTATCAACTTAATACAGTGACCTACGGCACTGCCGCTGCATCATTTTTAGCTGTAAGATGCATGGTTCAACTTGCGAAAGAAAGCAGTCTTAGTTATCCTAGTTCCAGTGCGATAATAATGAATGATTTTTACATGGACGACTTGCTTACTGGTGGTGAAACAACTGAAGAAGTAATGAAGATTCATGAGGAAGTTACAAAGATTTTGGGTAACGGGTGTTTCCAACTTAACAAATGGAGCTCTAACGACAAAAAGGTGTTGGAAGAAATTAAGAATCATCTACCTGATGTTATGTTAAATATAGGAGAGCAAGGTGAGACCAAGACACTAGGTTTATCTTGGTACGCGACTCGCGATGAACTGCAATATAAAATGAATCTTAAAGAAGCTAATGGAGTACTAACAAAACGTATGCTCCTTTCTACTGTGGCGCAGATATTTGATCCGTTAGGGTTACTTGGGCCCATTGTTATAGTACCAAAATTGATGTTGCAAAGATTGTGGCAACACGAATTGCGATGGGATGATCCTGTGCCGGTGGAAATGTGCGAAAGGTTCAATAAGTTTAGAAAGCAACTACCAATGGTAAATGAAATTAAAATTAAAAGGCAAGTAGTGTGCAAGAAACCGAATAGAATTGAACTTCATGGGTTTTCTGACGCTTCGGAGTCTGCTTACGGAGCAGCCATCTATGTACGCAGCACAAATCAAAGTGGAAAGATTAGCAGTAACTTACTCTGTGCAAAAAGCCGGGTAGCGCCGCTAAAAACGTTAAGCGTGCCACGACTTGAATTATGCGCGGCCTACCTATTGGCACAATTGTACGTAAAGGTAGAAAAGGCGTTAAATATGAAAATTGATCAAGCCTACCTATGGTGCGATTCGAAAATAGTGCTAGCGTGGATAGCATCGTCTCCGCATTTGTTGAAAGTATTTTGCGCCAACAGAGTGAGCGAAATACAAACAATAACAAGAGCGGAAGACTGGAGGTATGTAAATACATGCGAAAACCCAGCTGACCTGCTAACAAGAGGGGTCGATCCAAAAGACCTTGCAGGAATAAATAAATGGTGGCACGGGCCTTCTTGGCTACAAGAAGTTGTGTTAAAATGGCCGCATTTCAACCAGGAAGACGGAGAAACTGAAACGGAAGAGTATCGAAAGGAAGTCAAAAGAGTACAGGTGTCGATGGTCACCATGCGGGACCAAACGAATAGTGATTTTGAAAGGTTTTCTTCGTACAAAAAATTGCAGAGAGTATGGGCCTATTGCATAAGGTTCAAAAATAACATGAGAACTCCCAAGGCTCTTAGGCAAACAGGGGTTCTGACTTCAAACGAGTTAGCTAATGCGGCAATACTCTTGATCAAGACTGCGCAACGCGATAGTTTCGGAGATGAATTAAAGAATTTAAAGAAAGACAACCCCCTCAAGAAGGGTAGTAGGTTGAATGCGCTAGATCCATTTTTGGATAACGACTCCGTGATACGCGTAGGCGGTCGGTTGAGGCGTTCCGATTATAATTATGGTAAGAAACATCCGGCATTATTAGACGCGAAGCATCGCTTATCGGTTTTGTTAATCAGATTGGAACATGAACGGCTGCTACACGCGGGACCTCAGACGGTCTTGGCTTCATTACGAGAGCAGGTTTGGATAATTTCGGCGCGCAGCACGGTTCGAAATGTTGTGCGAAACTGCGTGACTTGTTTTAGGGCAAAACCGGTACCTGTTGAATATATAATGGCTGATTTGCCAAAGATGCGCGTAACTCCTTCGCGCCCGTTTTCTAATTGCGGTGTCGATTTTGCGGGGCCGTTCTCGATAAAGAACAAGAACGGAAGAAAATATAATGTGACAAAGGGGTACGTTTGCCTTTTTGTGTGCTTGGCTTCCAAGGCGATTCATTTGGAGCTGGTTAGTGAGCTCACCACGGACGCGTTTAGGGCTGCATTACATAGGTTCGTCTCTCGGCGTGGCAACTGCGTTAACGTATATACGGATAACGGTACAAATTTTGTGGGGGCAAAAAGGGAAATTTATAAATTACAAGACGCAATCAAAGGTCAGAGTCCATTTGAACGAGTTAATTGGCATTTTATCCCCCCTCGTGCACCCCACTTTGGGGGAATTTGGGAAGCCGGGGTAAAGAGCTTTAAGCACCATTTTTATCGGGTGGTTAAAGATACGAAATTGACATTTGAAGAATTTTATACGGTTTTAACACAATGCGAAGCTTGCTTGAATTCCCGCCCGCTCCATCCTTTGAGTGCCGACCCTAACGATCCAAAACCCTTAACCCCTGGACAGTTTTTGATTGGTGAGGCAATTACTGGCATTGTGGAAGCACGATTGGAGGAGGTGAAGATCAGTCCATTGAAAAGGTTTAAATTAATACAGCAGCTACAGCAATGGTTTTGGGCTCGATGGTCTACAGAATACGTGGCAGAGCTGCAGACAAGGTGCAAATGGAAACAACGGCATTCTACACTTTTGGCCGTCGGATCGCTGGTCATCGTTAAAGAAGATGGGCTTGCACCATTGAAGTGGGAGCTCGGACGAGTTCGACATCTGTATCCTGGACCAGATGGTGTGGTGCGCTCTGTTTTGATAAAGACTAAAAATGGCGAGATTAAAAGGCCTACGGTTAAGGTGTGTGTCTTACCCGTAACGGACCATTAGTTCGGTAAAATTGGTCAAGTGAATAGGTGCGACAAATTAACTAATCAAATGTTATTAGTGTCGAGTTTAGAATTAAGTTTAGATTATAGGAAGACATTGTTAATTTAAGTTAAGAAATTGTTTTGATTTTTAATATTGCTATTCTTAGGTGTGTTGAAAGTAGGTTCTTTCAAAGAGGGCGCCATGTTTAAGCGTATCTCATTGTTTTGTATTTGTTTGATATTTTTAAAATAGTTTCTTAGAAAATGTAGTAGATGGCTCCACTTGCCGGAGGTGAAAGAGAGAAGGAAAGGGAAAGGCAGGAGGGGTTAAGGAATAATCAAGCGGTAATGATGGCGACAAGTTATCGTATAGAGTGGTTGTTGTAGTTTTTATAAATAAAGAATAAAGTTTATGTCAAAAAGCTGGTTAATTGTTTATATGGAAAGTTTACAGTCCGCTATATAAGAATTTAGAAATCGAAGAAGCCAGCTAGAACAATAATTATAAGCTATCAATTTTAAGTTCTGTATTTGACAATTACAAGTTCAGATCTTCAAGTTATAAATTGCAATCATAATTAGAAGTTATGAATTCTAAGTGCTGTATTTGACAATTACAAGTTCAGATCTTCAAGTTATAATTTGCACTAATAATTTGTATTTAACAATTCGAAGTTCTGTATTTGACTATTACAAGTTCAGGTCTTTAAAATTATTATTTACAATCTTAGTTTGAAATTAACAATTCGAAGTTCTGTATTTACTTATTACAAGTTCAGATCTTCAAGTTATAATTTGAAATAATAATTAGTATTTAACAAATCTAAGTTCTGTAATTCACTATTACAAATTCAGATCTTCAAGTTATAATTTGCAATTATAATTATAAGCTATCAATTTTAAGTTCAGTATTTGACTATTACAAGTTCAGATCTTCAAGTTATAATTTGCAATCATGATTTGAATTTTACAATTCTAAGTTCTGTATTTGACTATTACAAGTTCAGATCTTCAAGTTATAATTTGCACTAATAATTTGTATTTAACAATTCGGAGTTCTGTATTTGACTATTACAAGTTTAGTTCTTACAATTATTAATTACAATCATAGTTTGAAATTAACAATTAGAAGTTCTGTAATTCACTATTACAAGTTCAGATCTTCAAGTTATAATTTGCAATTATAATTATAAGCTATCAATTCTAAGTTCTGTATTTGACAATTACAAGTTCAGATCTTCAAGTTATAATTTGCACTAATAATTTGTATTTAACAATTCGAAGTTCTGTATTTGACTATTACAAGTTCAGATCTACTAATTATTATTTACAATCATAATTTGAAGTTATGAATTCTAAGTTCTGTATTTGACAATTACAAGTTCAGATCTTCAAGTTATAATTTGAAATAATAATTAGTATTTAACAAATCTAAGTTCTGTAATTGCCTATTACAAGTTCAGTTCTTCAAGTTATAATTTGCAATTATAATTATAAGCTATCAATTCTAAGTTCTGTATTTGACAATTACAAGTTCAGATCTTCAAGTTCAGATCTTCAAGTTCAGATCTTCAAGTTATAATTTGCACTAATAATTTGAATTTAACAATTTGAAGTTCTGTATTTGACTGTTACAAGTTCATATCTTCAAATTATTATTTACAATCTTAGTTTGAAATTAACAATTTGAAGTTCTGTATTTACCTATTACAAGTTCAGATCTTCTAGTTATAATTTGCAATTATAATTTGTATTTAACAATTCGAAGTTCTGTATTCGACTATTGCAAGTTCAGATCTTCAAATTATTAATTACAATCTTAGTTTGAAATTAACAATTCGAAGTTCTGTATTTACCTATTACAAGTTCAGATCTTCTACTTATAATTTGCAATTATAATTATAAGCTATCAATTTTAAGTTCTGTATTTGACAATTACAAGTGCAGATCTTCAAGTTATAATTTGCACTAATAATTTGTATTTAACAATTCGAAGTTCTGTATTTGACTATTACAAGGTCAGATCTTCAAGTTATAATTAGCAATCATAGTTTGAAGTTATGAATTCTAAGTTCTGTATTTGTCAATTACAAGTTCAGATCTTCAAGTTATAATTTGCACTAATAATTTGTATTTAACAATTCGAAGTTCTGTATTTGACTATTACAAGTTCAGATCTACTAATTATTATTTACAATCATAATTTGAAGTTATGAATTCTAAGTTCTGTATTTGACAATTACAAGTTCAGATCTTCAAGTTATAATTTGCAATCTTAGTTTGAAATTAACAATGCGAAGTTCTGTATTTACCTATCACAAGTTCATATCTTCTAGTTATAACTTGCAATTATACTTATAAGCTATCAATTTTAAGTTCTGTATTTGACAATTACAAGTTCAGATCTTCAAGTTATAATTTGAAATAATAATTAGTATTTAACAAATCTAAGTTCTGTAATTGACTATTACAAGTTCAGTTCTTCAAGTTATAATTTGCAATTATAATTATAAGCTATCAATGCTAAGTTCTGTATTTGACAATTACAAGTTCAGATCTTCAAGTTCAGATCTTCAAGTTCAGATCTTCAAGTTATAATTTGCACTAATAATTTGAATTTAACAATTTGAAGTTCTGTATTTGACTGTTACAAGTTCATATCTTCAAATTATTATTTACAATCTTAGTTTGAAATTAACAATTTGAAGTTCTGTATTTACCTATTACAAGTTCAGATCTTCTAGTTATAATTTGCAATTATAATTTGTATTTAACAATTCGAAGTTCTGTATTCGACTATTGCAAGTTCAGATCTTCAAATTATTAATTACAATCTTAGTTTGAAATTAACAATTCGAAGTTCTGTATTTACCTATTACAAGTTCAGATCTTCTACTTATAATTTGCAATTATAATTGTAAGCTATCAATTTTAAGTTCTGTATTTGACAATTACAAGTTCAGATCTTCAAGTTATAATTTGCACTAATAATTTGTATTTAACAATTCGAAGTTCTGTATTTGACTATTACAAGTTCAGATCTTCAAATTATTATTTACAATCTTAGTTTGAAATTAACAATTCGAAGTTCTGTATTTACCTATTACAAGTTCAGATCTTCAACTTATAATTTGCAATTATAATTATAAGCTATCAATTTTAAGTTCTGTATTTGACATTTACAAGTTCAGATCTTCAAGTTATAATTTTCACTAATAATTTGTATTTAACAATTCGAAGTTCTGTATTTGACCATTACAAGTTCAGATCTTCAAATTATTATTTACAATCTTAGTTTGAAATTAACAATTCGAAGTTCTGTATTTACCTATTACAAATTCAGATCTTCAAGTTATAATTTGCAATTATAATTATAAGCTATCAATTTTAAGTTCTGTATTTGACTATTACAAGTTCAGATCTTCAAGTTATAATTTGCAATCATAATTTGAATTTACAAATTCTAAGTTCTGAATTTGACTATTACAAGTTCAGATCTTCAAGTTATAATTAGCAATCATAATTTGAATTTATGAATTCTAAGTTCTGTATTTGACAATTACAAGTTCAGATCTTCAAGTTATAATTTGCACTAATAATTTGTATTTAACAATTCGTAGTTCTGTATTTGACTATTACAAGTTCAGATCTTCTAATTATTATTTACAAAAATAATTTGAAGTTATGAATTCTTAGTTCTGTATTTTACAATTACAAGTTCAGATCTTCAAGTTATAATTTGCAATTATAATTTGAAGTTATGAATTCTAAGTGCTGTATTTGACAATTACAAGTTCAGATCTTCAAGTTATAATTTGCACTAATAATTTGTATTTAACAATTCGAAGTTCTGTATTTGACTATTACAAGTTCAGATTTTCAAATTATTAATTACAATCTTAGTTTGATATTAACAATTCGAAGTTCTGTATTTACCTATTACAAGTTCAGATCTTCAACTTATAATTTGCAATTATAATTATAAGCTCTCAATTTTAAGTTCTGTATTTGACAATTACAAGTTCAGATCTTCAAGTTATAATTTGAAATAATAATTAGTATTTAACAAATCTAAGTTCTGTAATTCACTATTACAAATTCAGATCTTCAAATTATAATTTGCAATTATAATTATAAGCTATCAATTTTATGTTCTGTATTTGACTATTACAAGTTCAGATCTTCAAGTTATAATTTGCAATCATAATTTGAATTTCCCAATTCTAAGTTCTGTATTTGACTATTACAAGTTTCTAATCTTCAAGATATAATTAGCAATCATAATTTGAAGTTATGAATTCTAAGTTCTGTATTTGTCAATTACAAGTTCAGAACTTCAAGTTATAATTTGCACTAATAATTTGTATTTAACATTTCGAAGTTCTGTATTTGACTATTACAAGTTCAGATCTTCTAATTATTATTTACAATCATAATTTGAAGTTATGAATTCGTAGTTCTGTATTTTACAATTACAAGTTCAGATCTTCAAGTTATAATTTGCAATCATAATTTGAAGTTATGAATTCTAAGTGCTGTATTTGACAATTACAAGTTCAGATCTTCAAGTTATAATTTGCACTAATAATTTGAATTTAACAATTTGAAGTTCTGTATTTGACTATTACAAGTTCAGATCTTCTAATTATTATTTACAATCATAATTTGAAGTTATGAATTCTAAGTTCTGTATTTGACAATTACAAGTTCAGATCTTCAAGTTATAATTTGCAATCATAATTTGAAGTTATGAATTCCAAGTGCTGTATTTGATAATTACAAGTTCAGATCTTCAAGTTATAATTTGCACTAATAATTTGTATTTAACAATTCGAAGTTCTGTATTTGACTATTACAAGTTCAGAACTTCAAATTATTAATTACAATCTTAGTTTGAAATTAACAATTCGAAGTTCTGTATTTACCTATTACAAGTTCAGATCTTCAACTTATAATTTGCAATTATAATTATAAGCTATCAATTTTAAGTTCTGTATTTGACAATTACATGTTCAGATCTTCATGTTATAATTTGCACTAATAATTTGTATTTAACAATTCGAAGTTCTGTATTTACTTAATACAAATTCAGATCTTCTAGTTATAATTAGCAATTATAATTATAAGCTATCAATTTTAAGTTCTGTATTTGACTATTACAAGGTCAGATCTTCAAGTTATAATTAGCAATCATAATTTGAAGTTATGAATTCTAAGTTCTGTATTTGACAATTACAAGTTCAGATCTTCAAGTTATAATTTGCACTAATAATTTGTATTTAACAATTCGAAGTTCTGTATTTGACTATTACAAGTTCAGATCTTCTAATTATTATTTACAATCATAATTTGCAGTTATGAATTCTTAGTTCTGTATTTTACAATTACAAGTTCAGATCTTCAAGTTATAAATTGCAATCATAATTTGAAATTATGAATTCTAAGTGCTGTATTTGACAATTACAAGTTCAGATCTTCAAGTTATAATTTGCACTAATAATTTGTATTTAACAATTCGAAGTTCTGTATTTGACTATTACAAGTTCAGATCTTCAAATTATTAATTACAATCTTAGTTTGAAATTAACAATTCGAAGTTCTGTATTTGACTATTACAAGTTCAGATCTTCTAATTATTATTTACAATCATAATTTGAATTTATTAATTCTTAGTTCTGTATTTTACAATTACAAGTTCAGATCTTCAAGTTATAAATTGCAATCATAATTAGAAGTTATGAATTCTAAGTGCTGTATTTGACAATTACAAGTTCAGATCTTCAAGTTATAATTTGCACTAATAATTTGCATTTAACAATTCGAAGTTCTGTATTTGACTATTACAAGTTCAGGTCTTTAAAATTATTATTTACAATCTTAGTTTGAAATTAACAATTCGAAGTTCTGTATTTACTTATTACAAGTTCAGATCTTCAAGTTATAATTTGAAATAATAATTAGTATTTAACAAATCTAAGTTTTGTAATTCACTATTACAAGTTCAGTTCTTCAAGTTATAATTTGCAATTATAATTTGAAGTTATGAATTCTAAGTGCTGTATTTGACAATTACAAGTTCAGATCTTCAAGTTATAATTTGCACTAATAATTTGTATTTAACAATTCGAAGTTCTGTATTTGACTATTACAAGTTCAGATCTTCAAATTATTAATTACAATCTTAGTTTGAAATTAACAATTCGAAGTTCTGTATTTACCTATTACAAGTTCAAATCTTCAACTTATAATTTGCAATTATAATTATAAGCTATCAATTTTAAGTTCTGTATTTGACAATTACAAGTTCAGATCTTCAAGTTATAATTTGAAATAATAATTAGTATTTAACAAATCTAAGTTCTGTAATTCACTATTACAAATTCAGATCTTGAAGTTATAATTTGCAATTATCATTATAAGCTATCAATTTTATGTTCTGTATTTGACTATTACAAGTTCAGATCTTCAAGTTATAATTTGCAATCATAATTTGAATTTCCCAATTCTAAGTTCTGTATTTGACTATTACAAGTTTCTAATCTTCAAGTTATAATTAGCAATCATAATTTGAAGTTATGAATTCTAAGTTCTGTATTTGTCAATTACAAGTTCAGAACTTCAAGTTATAATTTGCACTAATAATTTGAATTTAACAATTTGAAGTTCTGTATTTGACTATTACAAGTCAGATCTTCTAATTATTATTTACAATCATAATTTGAAGTTATGAATTCTAAGTTCTGTATTTGACAATTACAAGTTCAGATCTTCAAGTTATAATTTGCAATCATAATTTGAAGTTATGAATTCTAAGTGCTGTATTTGACAATTACAAGTTCAGATCTTCAAGTTATAATTTCCACTAATAATTTGTATTTAACAATTCGGAGTTCTGTATTTGACTATTACAAGTTTAGATCTTACAATTATTAATTACTATCATAGTTTGAAATTAACAATTAGAAGTTCTGTAATTCACTATTACAAGTTCAGATCTTCAAGTTATAATTTGCAATTATAATTATAAGCTATCAATTCTAAGTTCTGTATTTGACAATTACAAGTTCAGATCTTCAAGTTATAATTTGCACTAATAATTTGTATTTAACAATTCGAAGTTCTGTATTTGACTATTACAAGTTCAGATCTTCTACTTATTATTTACAATCATAATTTGAAGTTATGAATTCTAAGTTCTGTATTTGACAATTACTAGTTCAGATCTTCAAGTTATAATTTGCACTAATAATTTGTATTTAACAATTCGAAGTTCTGTATTTGACTATTACAAGTTCAGATCTACTAATTATTATTTACAATCATAATTTGAAGTTATGAATTCTAAGTTCTGTATTTGACAATTACAAGTTCAGATCATCAAGTTATAATTTGCAATCTTAGTTTGAAATTAACAATGCGAAGTTCTGTATTTACCTATCACAAGTTCATATCTTCTAGTTATAATTTGCAATTATACTTATAAGCTATCAATTTTAAGTTCTGTATTTGACAATTACAAGTTCAGATCTTCAAGTTATAATTTGAAATAATAATTAGTATTTAACAAATCTAAGTTCTGTAATTGACTATTACAAGTTCAGTTCTACAAGTTATAATTTGCAATTATAATTATAAGCTATCAATTCTAAGTTCTGTATTTGACAATTACAAGTTCAGATCTTCAAGTTATAATTTGCAATTATAATTATAAGCTATCAATTTTAAGTTCTGTATTTGACAATTACAAGTTCAGATCTTCTAGTTATAATTTGCAATTATAATTTGAATTTAACAATTCGAAGTTCTGTATTCGACTATTGCAAGTTCAGATCTTCAAATTATTAATTACAATCTTAGTTTGAAATTAACAATTCGAAGTTCTGTATTTACCTATTACAAGTTCAGATCTTCAACTTATAATTTGCAATTATAATTATAAGCTATCAATTTTAAGTTCTGTATTTGACAATTACAAGTTCAGATCTACAAGTTATAATTTGCACTAATAATTTGTAATTAACAATTCGAAGTTCTGTATTTGACTATTACAAGTTCACATCTTCAAATTATTAATTACAATCTTAGTTTGAAATTAACAATTCGAAGTTCTGTATTTACCTATTACAAGTTCAGATCTTCAACTTATAATTTGCAATTATAATTATAAGCTATCAATTTTAAGTTCTGTATTTGACAATTACAAGTTCAGATCTTCAAGTTATAAATTGCACTAAAAATTTGTATTTAACAATTCGAAGTTCTGTATTTGACTATTACAAGTTCAGATCTTCAAATTATTAATTACAATCTTAGTTTGAAATTAACAATTCGAAGTTCTGTATTTACCTATTACAAGTTCAGATCTTCAACTTATAATTTGCAATTATAATTATAAGCTATCAATTTTAAGTTCTGTATTTGACAATTACAAGTTCAGATCTTCAAGTTATAAATTGCAATCATAATTGGAAGTTATGAATTCTAAGTGCTGTATTTGACAATTACAAGTTCAGATCTTCAACTTATAATTTGAAATAATAATTAGTATTTAACAAATCTAAGTTCTGTAATTCACTATTACAAATTCAGATCTTCAAATTATAATTTGCAATTATAATTATAAGCTATCAATTTTATGTTCTGTATTTGACTATTACAAGTTCAGATCTTCAAGTTATAATTTGCAATCATAATTTGAAATTCCATATTCTAAGTTCTGTATTTGACTATTACAAGTTTCTAATCTTCAAGTTATAAAATTAGCAATCATAATTTGAAGTTATGAAACCACGGACGCGTTTAGGGCTGCATTACATAGGTTCGTCTCTCGGCGTGGCAACTGCGTTAACGTATATACGGATAACGGTACAAATTTTGTGGGGGCAAAAAGGGAAATTTATAAATTACAAGACGCAATCAAAGGTCAGAGTCCATTTGAACGAGTTAATTGGCATTTTATCCCCCCTCGTGCACCCCACTTTGGGGGAATTTGGGAAGCCGGGGTAAAGAGCTTTAAGCACCATTTTTATCGGGTGGTTAAAGATACGAAATTGACATTTGAAGAATTTTATACGGTTTTAACACAATGCGAAGCTTGCTTGAATTCCCGCCCGCTCCATCCTTTGAGTGCCGACCCTAACGATCCAAAACCCTTAACCCCTGGACAGTTTTTGATTGGTGAGGCAATTACTGGCATTGTGGAAGCACGATTGGAGGAGGTGAAGATCAGTCCATTGAAAAGGTTTAAATTAATACAGCAGCTACAGCAATGGTTTTGGGCTCGATGGTCTACAGAATACGTGGCAGAGCTGCAGACAAGGTGCAAATGGAAACAACGGCATTCTACACTTTTGGCCGTCGGATCGCTGGTCATCGTTAAAGAAGATGGGCTTGCACCATTGAAGTGGGAGCTCGGACGAGTTCGACATCTGTATCCTGGACCAGATGGTGTGGTGCGCTCTGTTTTGATAAAGACTAAAAATGGCGAGATTAAAAGGCCTACGGTTAAGGTGTGTGTCTTACCCGTAACGGACCATTAGTTCGGTAAAATTGGTCAAGTGAATAGGTGCGACAAATTAACTAATCAAATGTTATTAGTGTCGAGTTTAGAATTAAGTTTAGATTATAGGAAGACATTGTTAATTTAAGTTAAGAAATTGTTTTGATTTTTAATATTGCTATTCTTACGTGTGTTGAAAGTAGGTTCTTTCAAAGAGGGCGCCATGTTTAAGCGTATCTCATTGTTTTGTATTTGTTTGATATTTTTAAAATAGTTTCTTAAAAAATGTAGTAGATGGCTCCACTTGCCGGAGGTGAAAGAGGAAGGAAAGGGAAAGGCAGGAGGGGTTAAGTAATAATCAAGCGGTAATGATGGCGACAAGTTATCGTATAGAGTGGTTGTTGTAGTTTTTATAAATAAAGAATAAAGTTTATGTCAAAAAGCTGGTTAATTGTTTATATGGAAAGTTTACAGTCCGCTATATAAGAATTTAGAAATCGAAGAAGCCAGCTAGAACAATTATAATTGCAAATTATAACTTGAAGATCTGAATTTGTAATAGGTGAATACAGAACTTCGAATTTGAATTTCAAACTAAGTTTGTAAATAATAATTTGAAGATCTGAACTTGTAATAGTCAAATACAGAACTTCGAATTGTTAAATACAAATTATTAGTGCAAATTATAACTTGAAGATCTGAACTTGTAATAGTCAAATACAGAACTTCGAATTGTTAAATACAAATTATTAGTGCAAATTATAACTTGAAGATCTGAACTTGTAATTGTAAAATATAGGACTAAGAATTCATAACTTCAAATTATGATTTTAAATAATAATTAGAAGATTTGAACTTGTAATAGTCAAATACAGAACTACGAATTGTTAAATACAAATTATTAGTGCAAATTATAACTTGAAGATCTGAACTTGTAATTGTCAAATACAGAACTTAGAATTCATAACTTCAAATTATGATTGCTAATTATAACTTGAAGATCTGAACTTGTAATAGTCAAATACAGAACTTAGAATTGGGAAATTCAAATTATGATTGCAAATTATAACTTGAAGATCTGAACTTGTAATAGTCAAATACAGAACTTAAAATTGATAGCTTATAATTATAATTGCAAATTATAACTTGAAGATCTGAATTTGTAATAGGTGAATACAGAACTTCGAATTTGAATTTCAAACTAAGTTTGTAAATAATAATTTGAAGATCTGAACTTGTAATAGTCAAATACAGAACTTCGAATTGTTAAATACAAATTATTAGTGCAAATTATAACTTGAAGATCTGAACTTGTAATAGTCAAATACAGAACTTCGAATTGTTAAATACAAATTATTAGTGCAAATTATAACTTGAAGATCTGAACTTGTAATTGTCAAATACAGAACTTAGAATTCATAACTTCAAATTATGATTGTAAATAATAATTAGAAGATCTGAACTTGTAATAGTCAAATACAGAACTTCGAATTGTTAAATACAAATTATTAGTGCAAATTATAACTTGAAGATCTGAACTTGTAATTGTCAAATACAGAACTTAGAATTCATAACTTCAAATTATGATTGTAAATAGTAATTAGAAGATCTGAACTTGTAATAGTCAAATACAGAACTTCGAATTGTTAAATACAAATTATTAGTGCAAATTATAACTTGAAGATCTGAACTTGGAATTGTCAAATACAGAACTTCGAATTGTTAATTTCAAACTAAGATTGTAATTAATAATTTGAAGATCTGAACTTGTAATAGTCAAATACAGAACTTCAAATTGTTAAATACTAATTATTAGTGCAAATTATAACTTGAAGATCTGAACTTGTAATTGTCAAATACAGCACTTAGAATTCATAACTTCAAATTATGATTGCAAATTATAACTTGAAGATCTGAACTTGTAATTGTTAAATACAGAACTTAGAATTCATAACTTCAAATTATGATTGTAAATAATAATTAGAAGATCTGAACTTGTAATAGTCAAATACAGAACTTCGAATTGTTAAATACAAATTATTAGTGCAAATTATAACTTGAAGATCTGAACTTGTAATTGTCAAATACATAACTTAAAATTGATAGCTTTAAATTATAATTGCAAATTATAACTAGAAGATCTGAACTTGTAATAGGTAAATACAGAACTTCGAATTGTTAATTTCAAACTAAGATTGTAAATAATAATTTGAAGATATGAACTTGTAATAGTCAAATACAGATCTTCGAATTGTTAAATACAAATTATTAGTGCAAATTATAACTTGAAAATCTGAACTTGTAATTGTCAAATACAGAACTTAAAATTGATAGCTCATAATTATAATTACAAATTATAAGTTGAAGATCTGAACTTGTAATAGGTAAATACAGAACTTCTAATTGTTAATTTCCAACTAAGATAGTAATTAATAATTTGAAGATCTGAACTTGTAATAGTCAAATTCAGAACTTAGAATTCATAACTTCAAATTATGATTGCAAATTATAACTTGAAGATCTGAACTTGTAATTGTAAAATACAGGACTAAGAATTCATAACTTCAAATTATGATTGTAAATAATAATTAGAAGATCTGAACTTGTAATAGTCAAATACAGAACTACGAATTGTTAAATACAAATTATTAGTGCAAATTATAACTTGAAGCTCTGAACTAGTAATTGTCAAATATAGAACTTAGAATTCATAACTTCAAATTATGATTGCTAATTATAACCTGAAGATCTGAACTTGAAATAGTCAAATTCAGAACTTAGAATTGGGAAATTCAAATTAAGATTGCAAATTATAACTTGAAGATCTGAACTTGTAATAGTCAAATACAGAACTTAAAATTGATAGCTTATAATTATAATTGCAAATTATAACTTGAAGATCTGAATTTGTAATAGGTAAATACAGAACTTCGAATTGTTAATTTCAAACTAAGATTGTAAATAATAATTTGAAGATCTGAACTTGTAATAGTCAAATACAGAACTTCGAATTGTTAAATACAAATTATTAGTGCAAATTATAACTTGAAGATCTGAACTTGTAATTGTCAAATACAGAACTTAAAATTGATAGCTTATAATTATAATTGCAAATTATAAGTTGAAGATCTGAACTTGTAATAGGTAAATACAGAACTTCGAATTGTTAATTTCAAACTAAGATTGTAATTAATAATTTGAAGATATGAATTTGCAATAGTCAAATACAGAACTTCGAATTGTTAAATACAAATTATTAGTGCAAATTATAACTTGAAAATCTGAACTTGTAATTGTCAAATACAGAACTTAAAATTGATAGCTTATAATTATAATTGCAAATTATAAGTTGAAGATCTGAACTTGTAATAGGTAAATACAGAACTTCTAATTGTTAATTTCCAACTAAGATTGTAATTAATAATTTGAAGATCTGAACTTGTAATAGTCAAATTCAGAACTTAGAATTCATAACTTCAAATTATGATTGCAAATTATAACTTGAAGATCTGAACTTGTAATTGTAAAATATAGAACTAAGAATTCATAACTTCAAATTATGATTGTAAATAATAATTTGAAGATCTGAACTTGTAATAGTCAAATACAGAACTACGAATTGTTAAATACAAATTATTAGTGCAAATTATAACTTGAAGATCTGAACTTGTAATAGTCAAACACAGAACTTAGAATTGGGAAATTCAAATTATGATTGCAAATTATAACTTGAAGATCTGAATTTGTAATAGGTAAATACAGAACTTCGAATTGTTAATTTCAAACTAAGTTTGTAAATAATAATTTGAAGATCTGAACATGTAATAGTCAAATACAGAACTTCGAATTGTTAAATACAAATTATTAGTGCAAATTATAACTTGAAGATCTGAACTTGAATTCATAAATTAAGATTGCAAATTATAACTTGAAGATCTGAACTTGAAATAGTCAAATACAGAACTTAAAATTGATAGCTTATAATTATAATTGCAAATTATAACTTGAAGATCTGAATTTGTAATAGGTAAATACAGAACTTCGAATTGTTAATTTCAAACTAAGATTGTAAATAATAATTTGAAGATCTGAACTTGTAATAGTCAAATACAGAACTTCGAATTGTTAAATACAAATTATTAGTGCAAATTATAACTTGAAGATCTGAACTTGTAATTGTCAAATACAGAACTTAAAATTGATAGCTTATAATTATAATTGCAAATTATAAGTTGAAGATCTGAACTTGTAATAGGTAAATACAGAACTTCGAATTGTTAATTTCAAACTAAGATTGTAATTAATAATTTGAAGATATGAATTTGCAATAGTCAAATACAGAACTTCGAATTGTTAAATACAAATTATTAGTGCAAATTATAACTTGAAAATCTGAACTTGTAATTGTCAAATACAGAACTTAAAATTGATAGCTTATAATTATAATTGCAAATTATAAGTTGAAGATCTGAACTTGTAATAGGTAAATACAGAACTTCTAATTGTTAATTTCCAACTAAGATTGTAATTAATAATTTGAAGATCTGAACTTGTAATAGTCAAATTCAGAACTTAGAATTCATAACTTCAAATTATGATTGCAAATTATAACTTGAAGATCTGAACTTGTAATTGTAAAATATAGAACTAAGAATTCATAACTTCAAATTATGATTGTAAATAATAATTTGAAGATCTGAACTTGTAATAGTCAAATACAGAACTACGAATTGTTAAATACAAATTATTAGTGCAAATTATAACTTGAAGATCTGAACTTGTAATAGTCAAACACAGAACTTAGAATTGGGAAATTCAAATTATGATTGCAAATTATAACTTGAAGATCTGAACTTGTAATAGTCAAATACAGAACTTAAAATTGATAGCTTATAATTATAATTGCAAATTATAACTTGAAGATCTGAATTTGTAATAGGTAAATACAGAACTTCGAATTGTTAATTTCAAACTAAGTTTGTAAATAATAATTTGAAGATCTGAACATGTAATAGTCAAATACAGAACTTCGAATTGTTAAATACAAATTATTAGTGCAAATTATAACTTGAAGATCTGAACTTGTAATTGTCAAATACAGAACTTAGAATTCATAACTTCATATTATGATTGCAAATTATAACTTGAAGATCTGAACTTGTAATTGTCTAATACAGAACTTAGAATTCATAACTTCAAATTATGATTGTAAATAATAATTAGAAGATCTGAACTTGTAATAGTCAAATACAGAACTTCGAATTGTTAAATACAAATTATTAGTGCAAATTATAACTTGAAGATCTGAACTTGTAATTGTCAAATACAGAACTTAAAATTGATAGCTTATAATTATAATTGCAAATTATAAGTTGAAGATCTGAACTTGTAATAGGTAAATACAGAACTTCGAATTGTTAATTTCAAACTAAGATTGTAATTAATAATTTGAAGATCTGAACTTGTAATAGTCAAATACAGAACTTCGAATTGTTAAATACAAATTATTAGTGCAAATTATAACTTGAAGATCTGAACTTGTAATTGTCAAATACAGCACTTAGAATTCATAACTTCAAATTATGATTGCAAATTATAACTTGAAGATCTGAACTTGTAATTGTTAAATACAGAACTTAGAATTCATAACTTCAAATTATGATTGTAAATAATAATTAGAAGATCTGAACTTGTAATAGTCAAATACAGAACTACGAATTGTTAAATACAAATTATTAGTGCAAATTATAACTTGAAGCTCTGAACTAGTAATTGTCAAATATAGAACTTAGAATTCATAACTTCAAATTATGATTGCTAATTATAACCTGAAGATCTGAACTTGAAATAGTCAAATTCAGAACTTAGAATTGGGAAATTCAAATTAAGATTGCAAATTATAACTTGAAGATCTGAACTTGTAATAGTCAAATACAGAACTTAAAATTGATAGCTTATAATTATAATTGCAAATTATAACTTGAAGATCTGAATTTGTAATAGGTAAATACAGAACTTCGAATTGTTAATTTCAAACTAAGATTGTAAATAATAATTTGAAGATCTGAACTTGTAATAGTCAAATACAGAACTTCGAATTGTTAAATACAAATTATTAGTGCAAATTATAACTTGAAGATCTGAACTTGTAATTGTCAAATACAGAACTTAAAATTGATAGCTTATAATTATAATTGCAAATTATAAGTTGAAGATCTGAACTTGTAATAGGTAAATACAGAACTTCGAATTGTTAATTTCAAACTAAGATTGTAATTAATAATTTGAAGATATGAATTTGCAATAGTCAAATACAGAACTTCGAATTGTTAAATACAAATTATTAGTGCAAATTATAACTTGAAAATCTGAACTTGTAATTGTCAAATACAGAACTTAAAATTGATAGCTTATAATTATAATTGCAAATTATAAGTTGAAGATCTGAACTTGTAATAGGTAAATACAGAACTTCTAATTGTTAATTTCCAACTAAGATTGTAATTAATAATTTGAAGATCTGAACTTGTAATAGTCAAATTCAGAACTTAGAATTCATAACTTCAAATTATGATTGCAAATTATAACTTGAAGATCTGAACTTGTAATTGTAAAATATAGAACTAAGAATTCATAACTTCAAATTATGATTGTAAATAATAATTTGAAGATCTGAACTTGTAATAGTCAAATACAGAACTACGAATTGTTAAATACAAATTATTAGTGCAAATTATAACTTGAAGATCTGAACTTGTAATAGTCAAACACAGAACTTAGAATTGGGAAATTCAAATTATGATTGCAAATTATAACTTGAAGATCTGAACTTGTAATAGTCAAATACAGAACTTAAAATTGATAGCTTATAATTATAATTGCAAATTATAACTTGAAGATCTGAATTTGTAATAGGTAAATACAGAACTTCGAATTGTTAATTTCAAACTAAGTTTGTAAATAATAATTTGAAGATCTGAACATGTAATAGTCAAATACAGAACTTCGAATTGTTAAATACTAATTATTAGTGCAAATTATAACTTGAAGATCTGAACTTGTAATTGTCAAATACAGAACTTAGAATTCATAACTTCATATTATGATTGCAAATTATAACTTGAAGATCTGAACTTGTAATTGTCTAATACAGAACTTAGAATTCATAACTTCAAATTATGATTGTAAATAATAATTAGAAGATCTGAACTTGTAATAGTCAAATACAGAACTTCGAATTGTTAAATACAAATTATTAGTGCAAATTATAACTTGAAGATCTGAACTTGTAATTGTCAAATACAGAACTTAAAATTGATAGCTTATAATTATAATTGCAAATTATAAGTTGAAGATCTGAACTTGTAATAGGTAAATACAGAACTTCGAATTGTTAATTTCAAACTAAGATTGTAATTAATAATTTGAAGATCTGAACTTGTAATAGTCAAATACAGAACTTCGAATTGTTAAATACAAATTATTAGTGCAAATTATAACTTGAAGATCTGAACTTGTAATTGTCAAATACAGCACTTAGAATTCATAACTTCAAATTATGAT
Source organism: Cantharis lateralis (assembly GCA_963170105.1). NCBI lineage: Eukaryota > Metazoa > Arthropoda > Insecta > Coleoptera > Cantharidae > Cantharis > Cantharis lateralis. The sequence continues at coordinate 24,880,470 of OY720628.1, forward strand.
TGCAAATTATAACTTGAAGATCTGAACTTGTAATTGTTAAATACAGAACTTAGAATTCATAACTTCAAATTATGATTGTAAATAATAATTAGAAGATCTGAACTTGTAATAGTCAAATACAGAACTTCGAATTGTTAAATACAAATTATTAGTGCAAATAATAACTTGAAGATCTGAACTTGTAATTGTCTAATACAGAACTTAGAATTGATAGCTTAAAATTATAATTGCAAATTATAACTTGAAGATCTGAACTTGTAATAGTGAATTACAGAACTTCGAATTGTTAAATACAAATTATTAGTACAAATTATAACTTGAAGATCTGAACTTGTAATTGTCAAATACAGAACTTAAAATTTATAGCTTTAAATTATAATTGCAAATTATAACTAGAAGATTTGAACTTGTAATAGGTAAATACAGAACTTCGAATTGTTAATTTCAAACTAAGATTGTAAATAATAATTTGAAGATATGAACTTGTAATAGTCAAATACAGATCTTCGAATTGTTAAATACAAATTATTAGTGCAAATTATAACTTGAAAATGTGAACTTGTAATTGTCAAATACAGAACTTAAAATTGATAGCTTATAATTATAATTGCAAATTATAACTTGAAGATCTGAACTTGTAATTGTAAAATATAGAACTAAGAATTCATAACTTCAAATTAGGATTGTAAATAATAATTTGAAGATCTGAACTTGTAATAGTCAAATACAGTACTACGAATTGTTAAATACAAATTATTAGTGCAAATTATAACTTGAAGATCTGAACTTGTAATAGTCAAACACAGAACTTAGAATTGGGAAATTCAAATTATGATTGCAAATTATAACTTGAAGATCTGAACTTGTAATAGTCAAATACAGAACTTAAAATTGATAGCTTATAATTATAATTGCAAATTATAACTTGAAGATCTGAATTTGTAATAGGTAAATACAGAACTTCGAATTGTTAATTTCAAACTAAGTTTGTAAATAATAATTTGAAGATCTGAACATGTAATAGTCAAATACAGAACTTCGAATTGTTAAATACAAATTATTAGTGCAATTTATAACTTGAAGATCTGAACTTGTAATAGTCAAATACAGAACTTCGAATTGTTAAATACAAATTATTAGTGCAAATTATAACTTGAAGATCTGAACTTGTAATTGTCAAATACAGAACTTAGAATTCATAACTTCAAATTATGATTGTAAATAATAATTAGAAGATCTGAACTTGTAATAGTCAAATACAGAACTTCGAATTGTTAAATAAAAATTATTAGTGCAAATTATAACTTGAAGATCTGAACTTGTAATTGTCAAATACAGAACTTAGAATTGATAGCTTATAATTATAATTGCAAATTATAACTAAAGATCTGAACTTGTAATAGTCAAATACAGAACTTAAAATTGATAGCTTATAATTATAATTGCAAATTATAACTTGAAGATCTGAATTTGTAATAGGTAAATACAGAACTTCGAATTGTTAATTTCAAACTAAGTTTGTAAATAATAATTTGAAGATCTGAACATGTAATAGTCAAATACAGAACTTCGAATTGTTAAATACAAATTATTAGTGCAAATTATAACTTGAAGATCTGAACTTGTAATTGTCAAATACAGAACTTAGAATTCATAACTTCATATTATGATTGCAAATTATAACTTGAAGATCTGAACTTGTAATTGTCTAATACAGAACTTAGAATTCATAACTTCAAATTATGATTGTAAATAATAATTAGAAGATCTGAACTTGTAATAGTCAAATACAGAACTTCGAATTGTTAAATACAAATTATTAGTGCAAATTATAACTTGAAGATCTGAACTTGTAATTGTCAAATACAGCACTTAAAATTGATAACTTCAAATTATGATTGCAAATTATAACTTGAAGATCTGAACTTGTAATTGTTAAATACAGAACTTAGAATTCATAACTTCAAATTATGATTGTAAATAATAATTAGAAGATCTGAACTTGTAATAGTCAAATACAGAACTTCGAATTGTTAAATACAAATTATTAGTGCAAATAATAACTTGAAGATCTGAACTTGTAATTGTCTAATACAGAACTTAGAATTGATAGCTTAAAATTATAATTGCAAATTATAACTTGAAGATCTGAACTTGTAATAGTGAATTACAGAACTTCGAATTGTTAAATACAAATTATTAGTACAAATTATAACTTGAAGATCTGAACTTGTAATTGTCAAATACAGAACTTAAAATTTATAGCTTTAAATTATAATTGCAAATTATAACTAGAAGATTTGAACTTGTAATAGGTAAATACAGAACTTCGAATTGTTAATTTCAAACTAAGATTGTAAATAATAATTTGAAGATATGAACTTGTAATAGTCAAATACAGATCTTCGAATTGTTAAATACAAATTATTAGTGCAAATTATAACTTGAAAATGTGAACTTGTAATTGTCAAATACAGAACTTAAAATTGATAGCTTATAATTATAATTGCAAATTATAACTTGAAGATCTGAACTTGTAATTGTAAAATATAGAACTAAGAATTCATAACTTCAAATTAGGATTGTAAATAATAATTTGAAGATCTGAACTTGTAATAGTCAAATACAGTACTACGAATTGTTAAATACAAATTATTAGTGCAAATTATAACTTGAAGATCTGAACTTGTAATAGTCAAACACAGAACTTAGAATTGGGAAATTCAAATTATGATTGCAAATTATAACTTGAAGATCTGAACTTGTAATAGTCAAATACAGAACTTAAAATTGATAGCTTATAATTATAATTGCAAATTATAACTTGAAGATCTGAATTTGTAATAGGTAAATACAGAACTTCGAATTGTTAATTTCAAACTAAGTTTGTAAATAATAATTTGAAGATCTGAACATGTAATAGTCAAATACAGAACTTCGAATTGTTAAATACAAATTATTAGTGCAATTTATAACTTGAAGATCTGAACTTGTAATAGTCAAATACAGAACTTCGAATTGTTAAATACAAATTATTAGTGCAAATTATAACTTGAAGATCTGAACTTGTAATTGTCAAATACAGAACTTAGAATTCATAACTTCAAATTATGATTGTAAATAATAATTAGAAGATCTGAACTTGTAATAGTCAAATACAGAACTTCGAATTGTTAAATAAAAATTATTAGTGCAAATTATAACTTGAAGATCTGAACTTGTAATTGTCAAATACAGAACTTAGAATTGATAGCTTATAATTATAATTGCAAATTATAACTAAAGATCTGAACTTGTAATAGTCAAATACAGAACTTAAAATTGATAGCTTATAATTATAATTGCAAATTATTACCTGAAGATCTGAATTTGTAATAGGTAAATACTGAACTTCGAATTGTTAATTTCAAACTAAGATTGTAATTAATAATTTGAAGAACTGAACTTGTAATAGTCAAATACAGAACTTCGAATTGTTAAATACAAATTATTAGTGCAAATTATAACTTGAAGATCTGAACTTGTAATTGTCAAATACAGAACTTAGAATTCATAACTTCATATTATGATTGCAAATTATAACTTGAAGATCTGAACTTGTAATTGTCTAATACAGAACTTAGAATTCATAACTTCAAATTATGATTGTAAATAATAATTAGAAGATCTGAACTTGTAATAGTCAAATACAGAACTTCGAATTGTTAAATACAAATTATTAGTGCAAATTATAACTTGAAGATCTGAACTTGTAATTGTCAAATACAGAACTTAAAATTGATAGCTTATAATTATAATTGCAAATTATAAGTTGAAGATCTGAACTTGTAATAGGTAAATACAGAACTTAAAATTGATAGCTTATAATTATAATTGCAAATTATAAGTTGAAGATCTGAACTTGTAATAGGTAAATACAGAACTTCGAATTGTTAATTTCAAACTAAGATTGTAATTAATAATTTGAAGATCTGAACTTGCAATAGTCAAATACAGAACTTCGAATTGTTAAATACAAATTATTAGTGCAAATGATAACTTGAAAATCTGAACTTGTAATTGTCAAATACAGAACTTAAAATTGATAGCTTATAATTATAATTGCAAATTATAAGTTGAAGATCTGAACTTGTAATAGGTAAATACAGAACTTCTAATTGTTAATTTCCAACTAAGATTGTAATTAATAATTTGAAGATCTGAACTTGTAATAGTCAAATTCAGAACTTAGAATTCATAACTTCAAATTATGATTGCAAATTATAACTTGAAGATCTGAACTTGTAATTGTAAAATATAGGACTAAGAATTCATAACTTCAAATTATGATTTTAAATAATAATTAGAAGATTTGAACTTGTAATAGTCAAATACAGAACTACGAATTGTTAAATACAAATTATTAGTGCAAATTATAACTTGAAGATCTGAACTTGTAATTGTCAAATACAGAACTTAGAATTCATAACTTCAAATTATGATTGCTAATTATAACTTGAAGATCTGAACTTGTAATAGTCAAATACAGAACTTAGAATTGGGAAATTCAAATTATGATTGCAAATTATAACTTGAAGATCTGAACTTGTAATAGTCAAATACAGAACTTAAAATTGATAGCTTATAATTATAATTGCAAATTATAACTTGAAGATCTGAATTTGTAATAGGTGAATACAGAACTTCGAATTTGAATTTCAAACTAAGTTTGTAAATAATAATTTGAAGATCTGAACTTGTAATAGTCAAATACAGAACTTCGAATTGTTAAATACAAATTATTAGTGCAAATTATAACTTGAAGATCTGAACTTGTAATAGTCAAATACAGAACTTCGAATTGTTAAATACAAATTATTAGTGCAAATTATAACTTGAAGATCTGAACTTGTAATTGTCAAATACAGAACTTAGAATTCATAACTTCAAATTATGATTGTAAATAATAATTAGAAGATCTGAACTTGTAATAGTCAAATACAGAACTTCGAATTGTTAAATACAAATTATTAGTGCAAATTATAACTTGAAGATCTGAACTATTAATTGTCAAATACAGAACTTAGAATTCATAACTTCAAATTATGATTGCTAATTATAACTTGAAGATCTGAACTTGTAATAGTCAAATACAGAACTTAGAATTGGGAAATTCAAATTATTAGTGTAAATTATAACTTGAAGATCTGAACTTGTAATAGTCAAATACAGAACTTCGAATTGTTAAATACAAATTATTAGTGTAAATTATAACTTGAAGATCTGAACTTGGAATTGTCAAATACAGAACTTAGAATTGATAGCTTATAATTATAATTGCAAATTATAACTTGAAGATCTGAACTTGTAATAGTGAATTACAGAACTTTTAATTGTTAATTTCAAACTAAGATTGTAATTAATAATTTGAAGATCTAAACTTGTAATAGTCAAATACAGACCTCCGAATTGTTAAATACAAATTATTAGTGCAAATTATAACTTGAAGATCTGAACTTGTAATTGTCAAATACAGCACTTAGAATTCATAACTTCAAATTATGATTGCTAATTATAACTTGAAGATCTGAGCTTGTAATAGTCAAATACAGAACTTAGAATTGTAAAATTCAAATCATGATTGCAAATTATAACTTGAAGTTCTGAATTTGTAATAGGTAAATACAGAACTTCGAATTGTTAATTTCAAACTAAGATTGTAAATAATAATTTGAAGATCTGAACTTGTAATAGTCAAATACAGAACTTAGAATTGTTAAATACAAATTATTAGTGCAAATTATAACTTGAAGATCTGAACTTGTAATTGTCAAATACAGAACATAAAATTGATAGCTTATAATTATAATTGCAAATTATAAGTTGAAGATCTGAACTTGTAATAGTAAATACAGAACTTCGAATTGTTAATTTCAAACTAAGATTGTAATTAATAATTTGAAGATCTGAACTTGTAATAGTCAAATACAGAACTTCAAATTGTTAAATACTAATTATTAGTGCAAATTATAACTTGAAGATCTGAACTTGTAATTGTCAAATACAGCACTTAGAATTCATAACTTCAAATTATGATTGCAAATTATAACTTGAAGATCTGAACTTGTAATTGTTAAATACAGAACTTAGAATTCATAACTTCAAATTATGATTGTAAATAATAATTAGAAGATCTGAACTTGTAATAGTCAAATACAGCACTTCGAATTATTAAATACAAATTATTAGTGCAAATTATAACTTGAAGATCTGAACTTGTAATTGTCAAATACATAACTTAAAATTGATAGCTTTAAATTGTAATTTCAAATTATAACTAGAAGATCTGAACTTGTAATAGGTAAATACAGAACTTCGAATTGTTAATTTCAAACTAAGATTGTAAATAATAATTTGAAGATATGAACTTGTAATAGTCAAATACAGATCTTCGAATTGTTAAATACAAATTATTAGTGCAAATTATAACTTGAAAATCTGAACTTGTAATTGTCAAATACAGAACTTAAAATTGATAGCTTATAATTATAATTGCAAATTATAAGTTGAAGATCTGAACTTGTAATAGGTAAATACAGAACTTCGAATTGATAATTTCAAACTAAGATTGTAATTAATAATTTGAAGATCTGAACTTGTAATAGTCAAATACATAACTTCGAATTGTTAAATACATATTATTAGTGCAAATTATAACTTGAAGATCTGAACTTGTAATTGTCAAATACAGAACTTAAAATTGATAGCTTATAATTATAATTGCAAATTATAAGTTGAAGATCTGAACTTGTAATAGGTAAATACAGAACTTCGAATTGTTAATTTCAAACTAAGATTGTAATTAATAATTTGAAGATCTGAACTTGTAATAGTCAAATACAGAACTTCGAATTGTTAAATACAAATTATTAGTGCAAATTATAACATGAAGATCTGAACTTGTAATTGTCAAATACAGCACTTAGAATTCATAACTTCAAATTATGATTGCAAATTATAACTTGAAGATCTGAACTTGTAATTGTTAAATACAGAACTTAGAATTCATAACTTCAAATTATGATTGTAAATAATAATTAGAAGATCTGAACTTGTAATAGTCAAATTCAGAACTTCGAATTGTTAAATACAAATTATTAGTGCAAATAATAACTTGAAGATCTGAACTTGTAATTGTCAAATACAGCACTTAGAATTCATAACTTCAAATTATGATTGCAAATTATAACTTGAAGACCTGAACTTGTAATTGTAAAATACAGAACTAAGAATTCATAACTTCAAATTATGATTGTAAATAATAATTAGAAGATCTGAACTTGTAATAGTCAAATACAGAACTACGAATTGTTAAATACATTATTATTAGTGCAAATTATAACTTGAAGATCTGAACTAGTAATTGTCAAATACAGAACTTAGAATTCATAACTTCAAATTATGATTGCTAATTATAACTTGAAGATCTGAACTTGTAATAGTCAAATTCAGAACTTAGAATTGGGAAATTCAAATTATGATTGCAAATTATAACTTGAAGATCTGAACTTGTAATAGTCAAATACAGAACTTAAAATTGATAGCTTATAATTATAATTGCAAATTATAACTTGAAGATCTGAATTTGTAATAGGTAAATACAGAACTTCGAATTGTTAATTTCAAACTAAGATTGTAAATAATAATTTGAAGATCTGAACTTGTAATAGTCAAATACAGAACTTCGAATTGTTAAATACAAATTATTAGTGCAAATTATAACTTGAAGATCTGAACTTGTAATTGTCAAATACAGAACTTAAAATTGATAGCTTATAATTATAATTGCAAATTATAAGTTGAAGATCTGAACTTGTAATAGGTAAATACAGAACTTCGAATTGTTAATTTCAAACTAAGATTGTAATTAATAATTTGAAGATCTGAACTTGCAATAGTCAAATACAGAACTTCGAATTGTTAAATACAAATTATTAGTGCAAATGATAACTTGAAAATCTGAACTTGTAATTGTCAAATACAGAACTTAAAATTGATAGCTTATAATTATAATTGCAAATTATAAGTTGAAGATCTGAACTTGTAATAGGTAAATACCGAACTTCTAATTGTTAATTTCCAACTAAGATTGTAATTAATAATTTGAAGATCTGAACTTGTAATAGTCAAATTCAGAACTTAGAATTCATAACTTCAAATTATGATTGCAAATTATAACTTGAAGATCTGAACTTGTAATTGTAAAATATAGGACTAAGAATTCATAACTTCAAATTATGATTGTAAATAATAATTAAAAGATCTGAACTTGTAATAGTCAAATACAGAACTACGAATTGTTAAATACAAATTATTAGTGCAAATTATAACTTGAAGATCTGAACTTGTAATTGTCAAATACAGAACTTAGAATTCATAACTTCAAATTATGATTGCTAATTATAACTTGAAGATCTGAACTTGTAATAGTCAAATACAGAACTTAGAATTGGGAAATTCAAATTATGATTGCAAATTATAACTTGAAGATCTGAACTTGTAATAGTCAAATACAGAACTTAAAATTGATAGCTTATAATTATAATTGCAAATTATAACTTGAAGATCTGAATTTGTAATAGGTAAATACAGAACTTCGAATTGTTAATTTCAAACTAAGTTTGTAAATAATAATTTGAAGATCTGAACTTGTAATAGTCAAATACAGAACTTCGAATTGTTAAATACAAATTATTAGTGCAAATTATAACTTGAAGATCTGAACTTGTAATAGTCAAATACAGAACTTCGAATTGTTAAATACAAATTATTAGTGCAAATTATAACTTGAAGATCTGAACTTGTAATTGTCAAATACAGAACTTAGAATTCATAACTTCAAATTATGATTGTAAATAATAATTAGAAGATCTGAACTTGTAATAGTCAAATAAAGAACTTCGAATTGTTAAATACAAATTATTAGTGCAAATTATAACTTGAAGATCTGAACTTGTAATTGTCAAATACAGAACTTAGAATTCATAACTTCAAATTATGATTGTAAATAATAATTAGAAGATCTGAACTTGTAATAGTCAAATACAGAACTTCGAATTGTTAAATACAAATTATTAGTGCAAATTATAACTTGAAGATCTGAACTTGGAATTGTCAAATACAGAACTTAGTATTGATAGCTTATAATTATAATTGCAAATTATAACTTGAAGATCTGAACTTGTAATAGTGAATTACAGAACTTTTAATTGTTAATTTCAAACTAAGATTGTAATTAATAATTTGAAAATCTAAACTTGTAATAGTCAAATACAGACCTCCGAATTGTTAAATACAAATTATTAGTGCAAATTATAACTTGAAGATCTGAACTTGTAATTGTCAAATACAGCACTTAGAATTCATAACTTCAAATTATGATTGCTAATTATAACTTGAAGATCTGAGCTTGTAATAGTCAAATACAGAACTTAGAATTGTAAAATTCAAATCATGATTGCAAATTATAACTTGAAGATCTGAATTTGTAATAGTTAAATACAGAACTTCGAATTGTTAATTTCAAACTAAGATTGTAAATAATAATTTGAAGATCTGAACTTGTAATAGTCAAATACAGAACTTAGAATTGTTAAATACAAATTATTAGTGCAAATTATAACTTGAAGATCTGAACTTGTAATTGTCAAATACAGAACTTAAAATTGATAGCTTATAATTATAATTGCAAATTATAAGTTGAAGATCTGAACTTGTAATAGTCAAATACAGAACTTCGAATTGTTAAATACAAATTATTAGTGTAAATTATAACTTGAAGATCTGAACTTGGAATTGTCAAATACAGAACTTAGAATTGATAGCTTATAATTATAATTGCAAATTATAACTTGAAGATCTGAACTTGTAATAGTGAATTACAGAACTTTTAATTGTTAATTTCAAACTAAGATTGTAAATAATAATTTGAAGATCTGAACTTGTAATAGTCAAATACAGAACTTCGAATTGTTAAATACAAATTATTAGTGCAAATTATAACTTGAAGATCTGAACTTGTAATTGTCAAATACAGAACTTATGAATTCATAACTTCAAATTATGATTGTAAATAATAATTAGAAGATCTGAACTTGTAATAGTCAAATACAGAACTTCGAATTGTTAAATACAAATTATTAGTGCAAATTATAACTTGAAGATCTGAACTTGTAATTGTCAAATACAGAACTTAGAATTCATAACTTCAAATTATGATTGTAAATAATAATTAGAAGATCTGAACTTGTAATAGTCAAATACAGAACTTCGAATTGTTAAATACAAATTATTAGTGTAAATTATAACTTGAAGATCTGAACTTGGAATTGTCAAATACAGAACTTAGAATTGATAGCTTATAATTATAATTGCAAATTATAACTTGAAGATCTGAACTTGTAATAGTGAATTACAGAACTTTTAATTGTTAATTTCAAACTAAGATTGTAATTAATAATTTGAAGATCTAAACTTGTAATAGTCAAATACAGACCTCCGAATTGTTAAATACAAATTATTAGTGCAAATTATAACTTGAAGATCTGAACTTGTAATTGTCAAATACAGCACTTAGAATTCATAACTTCAAATTATGATTGCTAATTATAACTTGAAGATCTGAGCTTGTAATAGTCAAATACAGAACTTAGAATTGTAAAATTCAAATCATGATTGCAAATTATAACTTGAAGTTCTGAATTTGTAATAGGTAAATACAGAACTTCGAATTGTTAATTTCAAACTAAGATTGTAAATAATAATTTGAAGATCTGAACTTGTAATAGTCAAATACAGAACTTCAAATTGTTAAATACTAATTATTAGTGCAAATTATAACTTGAAGATCTGAACTTGTAATTGTCAAATACAGCACTTAGAATTCATAACTTCAAATTATGATTGCAAATTATAACTTGAAGATCTGAACTTGTAATTGTTAAATACAGAACTTAGAATTCATAACTTCAAATTATGATTGTAAATAATAATTAGAAGATCTGAACTTGTAATAGTCAAATACAGAACTTCGAATTATTAAATACAAATTATTAGTGCAAATTATAACTTGAAGATCTGAACTTGTAATTGTCAAATACATAACTTAAAATTGATAGCTTTAAATTATAATTTCAAATTATAACTAGAAGATCTGAACTTGTAATAGGTAAATACAGAACTTCGAATTGTTAATTTCAAACTAAGATTGTAAATAATAATTTGAAGATATGAACTTGTAATAGTCAAATACAGATCTTCGAATTGTTAAATACAAATTATTAGTGCAAATTATAACTTGAAAATCTGAACTTGTAATTGTCAAATACAGAACTTAAAATTGATAGCTTATAATTATAATTGCAAATTATAAGTTGAAGATCTGAACTTGTAATAGGTAAATACAGAACTTCGAATTGATAATTTCAAACTAAGATTGTAATTAATAATTTGAAGATCTGAACTTGTAATAGTCAAATACATAACTTCGAATTGTTAAATACATATTATTAGTGCAAATTATAACTTGAAGATCTGAACTTGTAATTGTCAAATACAGAACTTAAAATTGATAGCTTATAATTATAATTGCAAATTATAAGTTGAAGATCTGAACTTGTAATAGGTAAATACAGAACTTCGAATTGTTAATTTCAAACTAAGATTGTAATTAATAATTTGAAGATCTGAACTTGTAATAGTCAAATACAGAACTTCGAATTGTTAAATACAAATTATTAGTGCAAATTATAACATGAAGATCTGAACTTGTAATAGTCAAATACATAACTTCGAATTGTTAAATACATAGTATTAGTGCAAATTATAACTTGAAGATCTGAACTTGTAATTGTCAAATACAGAACTTAAAATTGATAGCTTATAATTATAATTGCAAATTATAAGTTGAAGATCTGAACTTGTAATAGGTAAATACAGAACTTCGAATTGCTAATTTCAAACTAAGATTGTAATTAATAATTTGAAGATCTGAACTTGTAATAGTCAAATACAGAACTTCGAATTGTTAAATACAAATTATTAGTGCAAATTATAACATGAAGATCTGAACTTGTAATTGTCAAATACAGCACTTAGAATTCATAACTTCAAATTATGATTGCAAATTATAACTTGAAGATCTGAACTTGTAATTGTTAAATACAGAACTTAGAATTCATAACTTCAAATTATGATTGTAAATAATAATTAGAAGATCTGAACTTGTAATAGTCAAATTCAGAACTTCGAATTGTTAAATACAAATTATTAGTGCAAATAATAACTTGAAGATCTGAACTTGTAATTGTCAAATACAGCACTTAGAATTCATAACTTCAAATTATGATTGCAAATTATAACTTGAAGACCTGAACTTGTAATTGTAAAATACAGAACTAAGAATTCATAACTTCAAATTATGATTGTAAATAATAATTAGAAGATCTGAACTTGTAATAGTCAAATACAGAACTACGAATTGTTAAATACAAATTATTAGTGCAAATTATAACTTGAAGATCTGAACTAGTAATTGTCAAATACAGAACTTAGAATTCATAACTTCAAATTATGATTGCTAATTATAACTTGAAGATCTGAACTTGTAATAGTCAAATTCAGAACTTAGAATTGGGAAATACAAATTATGATTGCAAATTATAACTTGAAGATCTGAACTTGTAATAGTCAAATACAGAACTTAAAATTGATAGCTTATAATTATAATTGCAAATTATAACTTGAAGATCTGAATTTGTAATAGGTAAATACAGAACTTCGACTTGTTAATTTCAAACTAAGATTGTAAATAATAATTTGAAGATCTGAACTTGTAATAGTCAAATACAGAACTTCGAATTGTTAAATACAAATTATTAGTGCAAATTATAACTTGAAGATCTGAACTTGTAATTGTCAAATACAGAACTTAAAATTGATAGCTTATAATTATAATTGCAAATTATAAGTTGAAGATCTGAACTTGTAATAGGTAAATACAGAACTTCGAATTGTTAATTTCAAACTAAGATTGTAATTAATAATTTGAAGATCTGAACTTGCAATAGTCAAATACAGAACTTCGAATTGTTAAATACAAATTATTAGTGCAAATGATAACTTGAAAATCTGAACTTGTAATTGTCAAATACAGAACTTAAAATTGATAGCTTATAATTATAATTGCAAATTATAAGTTGAAGATCTGAACTTGTAATAGGTAAATACAGAACTTCTAATTGTTAATTTCCAACTAAGATTGTAATTAATAATTTGAAGATCTGAACTTGTAATAGTCAAATTCAGAACTTAGAATTCATAACTTGAAATTATGATTGCAAATTATAACTTGAAGATCTGAACTTGTAATTGTAAAATATAGGACTAAGAATTCATAACTTCAAATTATGATTGTAAATAATAATTAGAAGATCTGAACTTGTAATAGTCAAATACAGAACTTCGAATTGTTAAATACAAATTATTAGTGCAAATAATAACTTGAAGATCTGAACTTGTAATTGTCTAATACAGAACTTAGAATTGATAGCTTAAAATTATAATTGCAAATTATAACTTGAAGATCTGAACTTGTAATAGTGAATTACAGTACTTCGAATTGTTAAATACAAATTATTAGTACAAATTATAACTTGAAGATCTGAACTTGTAATTGTCAAATACATAACTTAAAATTGATAGCTTTCAATTATAATTGCAAATTATAACTAGAAGATCTGAACTTGTAATAGGTAAATACAGAACTTCGAATTGTTAATTTCAAACTAAGATTGTAAATAATAATTTGAAGATATGAACTTGTAATAGTCAAATACAGATCTTCGAATTGTTAAATACAAATTATTAGTGCAAATTATAACTTGAAAATCTGAACTTGTAATTGTCAAATACAGAACTTAAAATTGATAGCTTATAATTATAATTGCAAATTATAAGTTGAAGATCTGAACTTGTAATAGTCAAATACAGAACTTCGAATTGTTAATTTCAAACTAAGATTGTAATTAATAATTTGAAGATCTGAACTTGTAATAGTCAAATACATAACTTCGAATTGTTAAATACATATTATTACTGCAAATTATAACTTGAAGATCTGAACTTGTAATTGTCAAATACAGAACATAAAATTGATAGCTTATAATTATAATTGCAAATTATAAGTTGAAGATCTGAACTTGTAATAGGTAAATTCAGAACTTCGATTTGTTAATTTCAAACTAAGATTGTAATTAATAATTTGAAGATCTGAACTTGTAATAGTCAAATACAGAACTTCGAATTGTTAAATACAAATTATTAGTGCAAATTATAACATGAAGATCTGAACTTGTAATAGTCAAATACATAACTTCGAATTGTTAAATACATATTATTAGTGCAAATTATAACTTGAAGATCTGAACTTGTAATTGTCAAATACAGAACTTAAAATTGATAGCTTATAATTATAATTGCAAATTATAAGTTGAAGATCTGAACTTGTAATAGGTAAATACAGAACTTCGAATTGTTAATTTCAAACTAAGATTGTAATTAATAATTTGAAGATCTGAACTTGTAATAGTCAAATACAGAACTTCGAATTGTTAAATACAAATTATTAGTGCAAATTATAACATGAAGATCTGAACTTGTAATTGTCAAATACAGAACTTCGAATTGTTAATTTCAAACTAAGATTGTAATTAATAATTTGAAGATCTGAATTTGTAATAGTCAAATACAGAACTTCAAATTGTTAAATACTAATTATTAGTGCAAATTACAACTTGAAGATCTGAACTTGTAATTGTCAAATACAGCACTTAGAATTCATAACTTCAAATTATGATTGCAAATTATAACTTGAAGATCTGAACTTGTAATTGTTAAATACAGAACTTAGAATTGATAGCTTATAATTATAATTGCAAATTATAAGTTGAAGATCTGAACTTGTAATAGGTAAATACAGAACTTCGAATTGTTAATTTCAAACTAAGATTGTAATTAATAATTTGAAGATCTGAACTTGTAATAGTCAAATACAGAACTTCGAATTGTTAAATACAAATTATTAGTGCAAATTATAACATGAAGATCTGAACTTGTAATTGTCAAATACAGCACTTAGAATTCATAACTTCAAATTATGATTGCAAATTATAACTTGAAGATCTGAACTTGTAATAGTGAATTACAGAACTTCGAATTGTTAAATACTAATTATTAGTACAAATTATAACTTGAAGATCTGAACTTGTAATTGTCAAATACATAACTTAAAATTGATAGCTTTAAATTATAATTGCAAATTATAACTAGAAGATCTGAACTTGTAATAGGTAAATACAGAACTTCGAATTGTTAATTTCAAACTAAGATTGTAAATAATAATTTGAAGATATGAACTTGTAATAGTCAAATACAGATCTTCGAATTGTTAAATACAAATTATTAGTGCAAATTATAACTTGAAAATCTGAACTTGTAATTGTCAAATACAGAACTTAAAATTGATAGCTTATAATTATAATTGCAAATTATAAGTTGAAGATCTGAACTTGTAATAGTCAAATACAGAACTTCGAATTGTTAATTGCAAACTAAGATTGTAATTAATAATTTGAAGATCTGAACTTGTAATAGTCAAATACATAACTTCGAATTGTTAAATCCATATTATTAGTGCAAATTATAACTTGAAGATCTGAACTTGTAATTGTCAAATACAGAACTTAAAATTGATAGCTTATAATTATAATTGCAAATTATAAGTTGAAGATCTGAACTTGTAATAGGTAAATACAGAACTTCGAATTGTTAATTTCAAACTAAGATTGTAATTAATAATTTGAAGATCTGAACTTGTAATAGTCAAATACAGAACTTCGAATTGTTAAATACAAATTATTAGTGCAAATTATAACATGAAGATCTGAACTTGTAATAGTCAAATACATAACTTCGAATTGTTAAATACATATTATTAGTGCAAATTATAACTTGAAGATCTGAACTTGTAATTGTCAAATACAGAACTTCAAATTGTTAAATACTAATTATTAGTGCAAATTACAACTTAAAGATCTGAACTTGTAATTGTCAAATACAGCACTTAGAATTCATAACTTCAAATTATGATTGCAAATTATAACTTGAAGATCTGAACTTGTAATTGTTAAATACAGAACTTAGAATTGATAGCTTATAATTATAATTGCAAATTATAAGTTGAAGATCTGAACTTGTAATAGGTAAATACAGAACTTCGAATTGTTAATTTCAAACTAAGATTGTAATTAATAATTTGAAGATCTGAACTTGTAATAGTCAAATACAGAACTTCGAATTGTTAAATACAAATTATTAGTGCAAATTATAACATGAAGATCTGAACTTGTAATTGTCAAATACAGCACTTAGAATTCATAACTTCAAATTATGATTGCAAATTATAACTTGAAGATCTGAACTTGTAATTGTTAAATACAGAACTTAGAATTCATAACTTCAAATTATGATTGTAAATAATAATTAGAAGATCTGAACTTGTAATAGTCAAATTCAGAACTTCGAATTGTTAAATACAAATTATTAGTGCAAATAATAACTTGAAGATCTGAACTGGTAATTGTCTAATGCAGAACTTAGAATTGATAGCTTAAAATTATAATTGCAAATTATAACTTGAAGATCTGAACTTTTAATAGTGAATTACAGAACTTCGAATTGTTAAATACAAATTATTAGTACAAATTATAACTTGAAGATCTGAACTTGTAATTGTCAAATACATAACTTAAAATTGATAGCTTTAAATTATAATTGCAAATTATAAGTTGAAGATCTGAACTTGTAATAGGTGATTACAGAACTTCGAATTGTTAATTTCAAACTAAGATTGTAAATAATAATTTGAAGATATGAACTTGTAATAGTCAAATACAGATCTTCGAATTGTTAAATACAATTTATTAATGCAAATTATAACTTGAAAATCTGAACTTGTAATTGTCAAATACAGAACCTAAAATTGATATCTTATAATTATAATTGCAAATTATAAGTTGAAGATCTGTACTTGTAATATGGAAATTCAGAACTTCTAATTGTTAATTTCCAACTAAGATTGTAATTAATAGTTTGAAGATCTGAACTTGTAATAGTCAAATTCAGAACTTAAAATCCATAACTTCAAATTATGATTGCAAATTATAACTTGAAGATCTGAACTTGTAATTGTAAAATACAGAACTAAGAATTCATAACTTCAAATTATGATTGTAAATAATAATTAGAAATCTGAACTTGTAATAGTCAAATACAGAACTACGAATTGTTAAATACAAATTATTAGTGCAAATTATAACTTGAAGATCTGAACTTGTAATTGTCAAATACAGAACTTAGAATTCATAACTTCAAATTATGATTGCTAATTATAACTTGAAGATCTGAACTTGTAATAGTCAAATACAGAACTTAGAATTGGGAAAATCAAATTATGATTGCAAATTATAACTTGCAGATCTGAACTTGTAATAGTCAAATACAGAACTTAAAATTGATAGCTTATAATTATAATTGCAAATTATAACTTGAAGATCTGAATTTGTAATAGGTAAATACAGAACTTCGAATTGTTAATTTCAAACTAAGATTGTAAATAATAATTTGAAGATCTGAACTTGTAATAGTCAAATACAGAACTTCGAATTGTTAAATACAAATTATTAGTGCAAATTATAACTTGAAGATCTGAACTTGTAATTGTCAAATACAGAACTTAAAATTGATAGCTTATAATTATAATTGCAAATTATAAGTTGAAGATCTGAACTTGTAATAGGTAAATACAGAACTTCTAATTGTTAATTTCAAACTAAGATTGTAATTAATAATTTGAAGATCTGAACTTGTAATAGTCAAATACAGAACTTCGAATTGTTAAATACAAATTATTAGTGCAAATTATAACTTGAAGATCTGAACTTGTAATTGTCAAATACAAAACTTAGAATTCATAACTTCAAATTATGATTGTAAATAATAATTAGAAGATCTGAACTTGTAATAGTCAAATACAGAACTTCGAATTGTTAAATACAAATTATTAGTGCAAATTATAACTTGAAGATCTGAACTTGGAATTGTCAAATACAGAACTTAGAATTGATAGCTTATAATTATAATTGCAAATTATAACTTGAAGATCTGAACTTGTAATAGTGAATTACAGAACTTTTAATTGTTAATTTCAAACTAAGATTGTAATTAATAATTTGAAGATCTAATCTTGTAATAGTCAAATACAGACCTCCGAATTGTTAAATACAAATTATTAGTGCAAATTATAACTTGAAGATCTGAACTTGTAATTGTCAAATACAGAACTTCGAATTGTTAATTTCAAACTAAGATTGTAATTAATAATTTGAAGATCTGAACTTGTAATAGTCAAATACAGAACTTCAAATTGTTAAATACTAATTATTAGTGCAAATTATAACTTGAAGATCTGAACTTGTAATTGTCAAATACAGCACTTAGAATTCATAACTTCAAATTATGATTGCAAATTATAACTTGAAGATCTGAACTTGTAATTGTTAAATACAGAACTTAGAATTCATAACTTCAAATTATGATTGTAAATAATAATTAGAAGATCTGAACTTGTAATAGTCAAATACAGAACTTCGAATTGTTAAATACAAATTATTAGTGCAAATAATAACTTGAAGATCTGAACTTGTAATTGTCTAATACAGAACTTAGAATTGATAGCTTAAAATTATAATTGCAAATTATAACTTGAAGATCTGAACTTGTAATAGTGAATTACAGAACTTCGAATTGTTAAATACAAATTATTAGTACAAATTATAACTTGAAGATCTGAACTTGTAATTGTCAAATACATAACTTAAAATTGATAGCTTTCAATTATAATTGCAAATTATAACTAGAAGATCTGAACTTGTAATAGGTAAATACAGAACTTCGAATTGTTAATTTCAAACTAAGATTGTAAATAATAATTTGAAGATATGAACTTGTAATAGTCAAATACAGATCTTCGAATTGTTAAATACAAATTATTAGTGCAAATTATAACTTGAAAATCTGAACTTGTAATTGTCAAATACAGAACTTAAAATTGATAGCTTATAATTATAATTGCAAATTATAAGTTGAAGATCTGAACTTGTAATAGGTAAATACAGAACTTCGAATTGTTAATTTCAAACTAAGATTGTAATTAATAATTTGAAGATCTGAACTTGTAATAGTCAAATACATAACTTCGAATTGTTAAATACATATTATTACTGCAAATTATAACTTGAAGATCTGAACTTGTAATTGTCAAATACAGAACATAAAATTGATAGCTTATAATTATAATTGCAAATTATAAGTTGAAGATCTGAACTTGTAATAGGTAAATACAGAACTTCGATTTGTTAATTTCAAACTAAGATTGTAATTAATAATTTGAAGATCTGAACTTGTAATAGTCAAATACAGAACTTCGAATTGTTAAATACAAATTATTAGTGCAAATTATAACATGAAGATCTGAACTTGTAATAGTCAAATACATAACTTCGAATTGTTAAATACATATTATTAGTGCAAATTATAACTTGAAGATCTGAACTTGTAATTGTCAAATACAGACCTCCGAATTGTTAAATACAAATTATTAGTGCAAATTATAACTTGAAGATCTGAACTTGTAATTGTCAAATACAGCACTTAGAATTCATAACTTCGAATTATGATTGCTAATTATAACTTGAAGATCTGAGCTTGTAATAGTCAAATACAGAACTTAGAATTGTAAAATTCAAATCATGATTGCAAATTATAACTTGAAGATCTGAATTTGTAATAGGTAAATACAGAACTTCGAATTGTTAATTTCAAACTAAGATTGTAAATAATAATTTGAAGATCTGAACTTGTAATAGTCAAATACAGAACTTAGAATTGTTAAATACAAATTATTAGTGCAAATTATAACTTGAAGATCTGAACTTGTAATTGTCAAATACAGAACTTAAAATTGATAGCTTATAAATATAATTGCAAATTATAAGTTGAAGATCTGAACTTGTAATAGTAAATACAGAACTTCGAATTGTTAATTTCAAACTAAGATTGTAATTAATGATTTGAAGATCTGAACTTGTAATAGTCAAATACAGAACTTCAAATTGTTAAATACTAATTATTAGTGCAAATTATAACTTGAAGATCTGAACTTGTAATTGTCAAATACAGCACTTAGAATTCATAACTTCAAATTATGATTGCAAATTATAACTTGAAGATCTGAACTTGTAATTGTTAAATACAGAACTTAGAATTCATAACTTCAAATTATGATTGTAAATAATAATTAGAAGATCTGAACTTGTAATAGTCAAATACAGAACTTCGAATTGTTAAATACAAATTATTAGTGCAAATAATAACTTGAAGATCTGAACTTGTAATTGTCTAATACAGAACTTAGAATTGATAGCTTAAAATTATAATTGCAAATTATAACTTGAAGATCTGAACTTGTAATAGTGAATTACAGAACTTCGAATTGTTAAATACAAATTATTAGTACAAATTATAACTTGAAGATCTGAACTTGTAATTGTCAAATACATAACTTAAAATTGATAGCTTTCAATTATAATTGCAAATTATAACTAGAAGATCTGAACTTGTAATAGGTAAATACAGAACTTCGAATTGTTAATTTCAAACTAAGATTGTAAATAATAATTTGAAGATATGAACTTGTAATAGTCAAATACAGATCTTCGAATTGTTAAATACAAATTATTAGTGCAAATTATAACTTGAAAATCTGAACTTGTAATTGTCAAATACAGAACTTAAAATTGATAGCTTATAATTATAATTGCAAATTATAAGTTGAAGATCTGAACTTGTAATAGGTAAATACAGAACTTCGAATTGTTAATTTCAAACTAAGATTGTAATTAATAATTTGAAGATCTGAACTTGTAATAGTCAAATACATAACTTCGAATTGTTAAATACATATTATTACTGCAAATTATAACTTGAAGATCTGAACTTGTAATTGTCAAATACAGAACATAAAAGTGATAGCTTATAATTATAATTGCAAATTATAAGTTGAAGATCTGAACTTGTAATAGGTAAATACAGAACTTCGATTTGTTAATTTCAAACTAAGATTGTAATTAATAATTTGAAGATCTGAACTTGTAATAGTCAAATACAGAACTTCGAATTGTTAAATACAAATTATTAGTGCAAATTATAACATGAAGATCTGAACTTGTAATAGTCAAATACATAACTTCGAATTGTTAAATACATATTATTAGTGCAAATTATAACTTGAAGATCTGAACTTGTAATTGTCAAATACAGAACTTAAAATTGATAGCTTATAATTATAATTGCAAATTATAAGTTGAAGATCTGAACTTGTAATAGGTAAATACAGAACTTCGAATTGTTAATTTCAAACTAAGATTGTAATTAATAATTTGAAGATCTGAACTTGTAATAGTCAAATACAGAACTTCGAATTGTTAAATACAAATTATTAGTGCAAATTATAACATGAAGATCTGAACTTGTAATTGTCAAATACAGAACTTCGAATTGTTAATTTCAAACTAAGATTGTAATTAATAATTTGAAGATCTGAATTTGTAATAGTCAAATACAGAACTTCAAATTGTTAAATACTAATTATTAGTGCAAATTACAACTTGAAGATCTGAACTTGTAATTGTCAAATACAGCACTTAGAATTCATAACTTCAAATTATGATTGCAAATTATAACTTGAAGATCTGAACTTGTAATTGTTAAATACAGAACTTAGAATTGATAGCTTATAATTATAATTGCAAATTATAAGTTGAAGATCTGAACTTGTAATAGGTAAATACAGAACTTCGAATTGTTAATTTCAAACTAAGATTGTAATTAATAATTTGAAGATCTGAACTTGTAATAGTCAAATACAGAACTTCGAATTGTTAAATACAAATTATTAGTGCAAATTATAACATGAAGATCTGAACTTGTAATTGTCAAATACAGCACTTAGAATTCATAACTTCAAATTATGATTGCAAATTATAACTTGAAGATCTGAACTTGTAATAGTGAATTACAGAACTTCGAATTGTTAAATACAAATTATTAGTACAAATTATAACTTGAAGATCTGAACTTGTAATTGTCAAATACATAACTTAAAATTGATAGCTTTAAATTATAATTGCAAATTATAACTAGAAGATCTGAACTTGTAATAGGTAAATACAGAACTTCGAATTGTTAATTTCAAACTAAGATTGTAAATAATAATTTGAAGATATGAACTTGTAATAGTCAAATACAGATCTTCGAATTGTTAAATACAAATTATTAGTGCAAATTATAACTTGAAAATCTGAACTTGTAATTGTCAAATACAGAACTTAAAATTGATAGCTTATAATTATAATTGCAAATTATAAGTTGAAGATCTGAACTTGTAATAGGTAAATACAGAACTTCGAATTGTTAATTTCAAACTAAGATTGTAATTAATAATTTGAAGATCTGAACTTGTAATAGTCAAATACAGAACTTCGAATTGTTAAATACAAATTATTAGTGCAAATTATAACATGAAGATCTGGGCCCTGTTTCATAATGAAAATTTACTAATATTACAAGTTACAAGTGACTTTAAATACTCTTCAAATCGTTAATCTGCACAGCTAGCTTCGTGGCTTTTGGTACTTATTAATGAAATAACCTACTCTAAATGCATAGCCAAAAATTATCCTCCATTATTTTATAATATTAATAATATTCCACTTGTACTTTCCAACTAATAGTATTAGTAATATTATGAAACGCGACCCTGAACTTGTAATAGTCTAATACATAACTTCGAATTGTTAAATACATATTATTAGTGCAAATTATAACTTGAAGATCTGAACTTGTAATTGTCAAATACAGAACTTAAAATTGATAGCTTATAATTATAATTGCAAATTATAAGTTGAAGATCTGAACTTATAATAGGTAAATACAGAACTTCGAATTGTTAATTTCAAACTAAGATTGTAATTAATAATTTGAAGATCTGAACTTGTAATAGTCAAATACAGAACTTCGAATTGTTAAATACAAATTATTAGTGCAAATTATAACATGAAGATCTGAACTTGTAATTGTCAAATACAGAACTTCGAATTGTTAATTTCAAACTAAGATTGTAATTAATAATTTGAAGATCTGAACTTGTAATAGTCAAATACAGAACTTCAAATTGTTAAATACTAATTATTAGTGCAAATTATAACTTGAAGATCTGAACTTGTAATTGTCAAATACAGCACTTAGAATTCATAACTTCAAATTATGATTGCAAATTATAACTTGAAGATCTGAACTTGTAATTGTTAAATACAGAACTTAGAATTCATAACTTCAAATTATGATTGTAAATAATAATTAGAAGATCTGAACTTGTAATAGTCAAATACAGAACTTCGAATTGTTAAATACAAATTATTAGTGCAAATAATAACTTGAAGATCTGAACTTGTAATTGTCTAATACAGAACTTAGAATTGATAGCTTAAAATTATAATTGCAAATTATAACTTGAAGATCTGAACTTGTAATAGTGAATTACAGAACTTCGAATTGTTAAATACAAATTATTAGTACAAATTATAACTTGAAGATCTGAACTTGTAATTGTCAAATACATAACTTAAAATTGATAGCTTTCAATTATAATTGCAAATTATAACTAGAAGATCTGAACTTGTAATAGGTAAATACAGAACTTCGAATTGTTAATTTCAAACTAAGATTGTAAATAATAATTTGAAGATATGAACTTGTAATAGTCAAATACAGATCTTCGAATTGTTAAATACAAATTATTAGTGCAAATTATAACTTGAAAATCTGAACTTGTAATTGTCAAATACAGAACTTAAAATTGATAGCTTATAATTATAATTGCAAATTATAAGTTGAAGATCTGAACTTGTAATAGGTAAATACAGAACTTCGAATTGTTAATTTCAAACTAAGATTGTAATTAATAATTTGAAGATCTGAACTTCTAATAGTCAAATACATAACTTCGAATTGTTAAATACATATTATTACTGCAAATTATAACTTGAAGATCTGAACTTGTAATTGTCAAATACAGAACATAAAATTGATAGCTTATAATTATAATTGCAAATTATAAGTTGAAGATCTGAACTTGTAATAGGTAAATACAGAACTTCGATTTGTTAATTTCAAACTAAGATTGTAATTAATAATTTGATGATCTGAACTTGTAATAGTCAAATACAGAACTTCGAATTGTTAAATACAAATTATTAGTGCAAATTATAACATGAAGATCTGAACTTGTAATAGTCAAATACATAACTTCGAATTGTTAAATACATATTATTAGTGCAAATTATAACTTGAAGATCTGAACTTGTAATTGTCAAATACAGAACTAAAAATTGATAGCTTATAATTATAATTGCAAATTATAAGTTGAAGATCTGAACTTGTAATAGGTAAATACAGAACTTCGAATTTCAAACTAAGATTGTAATTAATAATTTGAAGATCTGAACTTGTAATAGTCAAATACAGAACTTCGAATTGTTAAATACAAATTATTAGTGCAAATTATAACATGAAGATCTGAACTTGTAATTGTCAAATACAGAACTTCGAATTGTTAATTTCAAACTAAGATTGTAATTAATAATTTGAAGATCTGAATTTGTAATAGTCAAATACAGAACTTCAAATTGTTAAATACTAATTATTAGTGCAAATTACAACTTGAAGATGTGAACTTGTAATTGTCAAATACAGCACTTAGAATTCATAACTTCAAATTATGATTGCAAATTATAACTTGAAGATCTGAACTTGTAATTGTTAAATACAGAACTTAGAATTGATAGCTTATAATTATAATTGCAAATTATAAGTTGAAGATCTGAACTTGTAATAGGTAAATACAGAACTTCGAATTGTTAATTTCAAACTAAGATTGTAATTAATAATTTGAAGATCTGAACTTGTAATAGTCAAATACAGAACTTCGAATTGTTAAATACAAATTATTAGTGCAAATTATAACATGAAGATCTGAACTTGTAATTGTCAAATACATAACTTAAAATTGATAGCTTTAAATTATAATTGCAAATTATAACTAGAAGATCTGAACTTGTAATAGGTAAATACAGAACTTCGAATTGTTAATTTCAAACTAAGATTGTAAATAATAATTTGAAGATATGAACTTGTAATAGTCAAATACAGATCTTCGAATTGTTAAATACAAATTATTAGTGCAAATTATAACTTGAAAATCTGAACTTGTAATTGTCAAATACAGAACTTAAAATTGATAGCTTATAATTATAATTGCAAATTATAAGTTGAAGATCTGAACTTGTAATAGGTAAATACAGAACTTCGAATTGTTAATTTCAAACTAAGATTGTAATTAATAATTTGAAGATCTGAACTTGTAATAGTCAAATACATAACTTCGAATTGTTAAATACATATTATTAGTGCAAATTATAACTTGAAGATCTGAACTTGTAATTGTCAAATACAGAACTTAAAATTGATAGCTTATAATTATAATTGCAAATTATAAGTTGAAGATCTGAACTTGTAATAGGTAAATACAGAACTTCGAATTGTTAATTTCAAACTAAGATTGTAATTAATAATTTGAAGATCTGAACTTGTAATAGTCAAATACAGAACTTCGAATTGTTAAATACAAATTATTAGTGCAAATTATAACATGAAGATCTGAACTTGTAATAGTCAAATACATAACTTCGAATTGTTAAATACATATTATTAGTGCAAATTATAACTTGAAGATCTGAACTTGTAATTGTCAAATACAGAACTTAAAATTGATAGCTTATAATTATAATTGCAAATTATAAGTTGAAGATCTGAACTTGTAATAGGTAAATACAGAACTTCGAATTGTTAATTTCAAACTAAGATTGTAATTAATAATTTGAAGATCTGAACTTGTAATAGTCAAATACAGAACTTCGAATTGTTAAATACAAATTATTAGTGCAAATTATAACATGAAGATCTGAACTTGTAATTGTCAAATACAGAACTTCGAATTGTTAATTTCAAACTAAGATTGTAATTAATAATTTGAAGATCTGAACTTGTAATAGTCAAATACAGAACTTCAAATTGTTAAATACTAATTATTAGTGCAAATTATAACTTGAAGATCTGAACTTGTAATTGTCAAATACAGCACTTAGAATTCATAACTTCAAATTATGATTGTAAATTATAACTTGAAGATCTGAACTTGTAATTGTTAAATACAGAACTTAGAATTCATAACTTCAAATTATGATTGTAAATAATAATTAGAAGATCTGAACTTGTAATAGTCAAATTCAGAACTTCGAATTGTTAAATACAAATTATTAGTGCAAATAATAACTTGAAGATCTGAACTTGTAATTGTCTAATGCAGAACTTAGAATTGATAGCTTAAAATTATAATTGCAAATTATAACTTGAAGATCTGAACTTGTAATAGTGAATTACAGAACTTCGAATTGTTAAATACAAGTTATTAGTACAAATTATAACTTGAAGATCTGAACTTGTAATTGTCAAATACATAACTTAAAATTGATAGCTTTAAATTATAATTGCAAATTATAAGTTGAAGATCTGAACTTGTAATAGGTGAATACAGAACTTCGAATTGTTAATTTCAAACTAAGATTGTAAATAATAATTTGAAGATATGAACTTGTAATAGTCAAATACAGATCTTCGAATTGTTAAATACAATTTATTAGTGCAAATTATAACTTGAAAATCTGAACTTGTAATTGTCAAATACAGAACCTAAAATTGATATCTTATAATTATAATTGCAAATTATAAGTTGAAGATCTGAACTTGTAATAGGTAAATACAGAACTACTAATTGTTAATTTCCAACTAAGATTGTAATTAATAGTTTGAAGATCTGAACTTGTAATAGTCAAATTCAGAACTTAGAATCCATAACTTCAAATTATGATTGCAAATTATAACTTGAAGATCTGAACTTGTAATTGTAAAATACAGAACTAAGAATTCATAACTTCAAATTATGATTGTAAATAATAATTAGAAATCTGAACTTGTAATAGTCAAATACAGAACTACGAATTGTTAAATACAAATTATTAGTGCAAATTATAACTTGAAGATCTGAACTTGTAATAGTCAAATACAGAACTTAGAATTGGGAAAATCAAATTATGATTGCAAATTATAACATGCAGATCTGAACTTGTAATAGTCAAATACAGAACTTAAAATTGATAGCTTATAATTATAATTGCAAATTATAATTTGAAGATCTGAATTTGTAATAGGTAAATACAGAACTTCGAATTGTTAATTTCAAACTAAGATTGTAAATAATAATTTGAAAATCTGAACTTGTAATAGTCAAATACAGAACTTCGAATTGTTAAATACAAATTATTAGTGCAAATTATAACTTGAAGATCTGAACTTGTAATTGTCAAATACAGAACTTAAAATTGATAGCTTATAATTATAATTGAAAATTATAACTTGAAGATCGGAACATGTAATAGGTAAATACAGAACTTCGAATTGTTAATTTGAAACTAAGATTGTAAATATTAATTTGAAAATCTGAACTTGTAGTAGTCAAATGCAGACCTTCGAATTGTTAAATACAAATTATTAGTGTAAATTATAACTTGAAGATCTGAACTTGTAATTGTCAAATACAGAATTTAAAATTGATAGCTTATAATTATAATTGCAAATTATAACTTGAAGATCTGAATTTGTAATAGGTAAATACAGAACTTCGAATTGTTCATTTCAAACTAAGACTGTAAATAATAATTTGAAGATCTGAACTTGTGATAGTCAAATACAGAACTACTAATTGTTAAATACCAATTATTAGTGCAAATTATATCTTGAAGATCTGAACTTGTAATTGTCAAATCCAGAACTAAAAATTGAGAGCTTATAATTATAATTGCAAATTATAAGTTGAAGATCTGAACTTGAAATAGGTAAATACAGAACTTCGAATTGTTAAATTCTAACAAAAATTGTAATTAATAATTTGAAGATCTGAACTTGTAATAGTCAAATACAGAACTACGAATTGTTAAATACAAATTATTAGTGCAAATTATAACTTGAAGATCTGAACTTGTAATTGTCAAATACAGAACTTGTAATTGATAGCTTATAATTATAATTGCAAATTATAAGTTGAAGATCTGAACTTGTTATAGGTAAATACAGAACTTCTAATTGTTAATTTCAAACTAAGATTGTAATTAATAATTTGAAGATCTGAACTTGTAATAGTCAAATATAGAACTTCGAATTGTTAAATACAAATTATTAGTGCAAATTATAACTTGAAGATCTGAATTTGTAATTGTCAAATACAGCACTTAGAATTCATAACTTCAAATTATGATTGCAAATTATAACTTGAAGATCTGAACTTGTAATTGTCAAATACAGAACTTAGAATTCATAACTTCTAATTATGATTGTAAATAATAAGTAGAAGATCTGAACTAGTAATAGTCAAATACAGAACTTCGAATTGTTAAATACAAATTATTAGTGCAAATTATAACTTGAAGATCTGAACTTGTCATTGTCAAATACAGAAGTTAACATTGATAGCTTATAATTATAATTGCAAATTATAACTTGAAGATCTGAACATGTAATAAAGAATTACAGAACTTAGATTTGTTAAATCCTAATTATTATTTCTAATTATAACTTGAAGATCTGAACTTGTAATTGTCAAATACAGAACTTAGAATTCATAACTTCAAATTATGATTGCTAATTATAACTCGAAGATCTGAACTTGTAATTATCAAATTCAGAACTTAAAATTGATAGCTTATAATTATAATTGCAAATTATAACTTGAAGATCTGAATTTGTAATAGGTAAATACAGAACTCGAATTATTAATTTCAAACTAAGACTGTAAAGAATAATTTGAAGATCTGAACTTGTAATAGTCAAATACAGAACTACTAATTGTTAAATACAAATTATTAGTGCAAATTATATCTTGAAGATCTGAACTTGTAATTGTCAAATACAGAACTTAAAATTGAGAGCTTATAATTATAATTGCAAATTATAAGTTGAAGATCTTAACTTGAAATAGGTAAATACAGAACTTCGAATTGTTAATTGCAACTAAAATTGTAATTAATAATTTGAAGATCTGAACTTGTAATAGTCAAATACAGAACTACGAATTGTTAAATACAAATTATTAGTGCAAATTATAACTTGAAGATCTGAACTTGTAATTGTCAAATACAGCACTTAGAATTCATAACTACAAATTATGATTGCAAATTATAACTTGAAGATCTGAACTTGTAATAGTCAAATACAGAACTTAGAATTGATAGATTATAATTATAATTGCAAATTAAAACTTGAAGATCTGAACTTGTAATAGGTAAATACAGAACTTCGAATTGTTAATTTCAAACTAAGATTGTAAATAATAATTTGAAGAGCTGAACTTGTAATAGTCAAATACAGAACTTCGAATTGTTAATTTCAAACTAAGATTGTAAATAATAATTTGAAGAGCTGAACTTGTAATAGTCAAATACAGAACTTCGAATTGTTAAATACAAATTATTAGTGCAAATTATAACTTTAAGATCTGAACTTGTAATTGTCAAATAGAGAACTTAAAATTGATAGCTTATAATTATAATTGCAAATTATAAGTAGAAGATCTGAACTTGTAATAGGTAAATACAGAACTTCGAATTGTTAATTTCAAACTAAGATTGTAATTAATAATTTGAAGATCTGAACTTGTAATAGTCAAATACAGAACTTCGAATTGTTAAATACAAATTATTAGTGCAAATTATAACTTGAAGATCTGAACTTGTAATTGTCAAATACAGAACTTAGAATTCATAACTTCAAATTATGATTGCAAATTATAACTTGAAGATCTGAACTTGTATTAGTCAAATATAGAACTTAGAATTGTAAAATGCAAATTATGATTGCTAATTATAACTTGAAGATCTGAACTTGTAATAGTCAAATACAGAACTTAAAATTGATAGCTTATAATTACAATTACAAATTATAAGTTGAAGATCTGAACTTGTAATAGTCAAATACAGAACTTCGAATTGTTAATTTCAAACTAATAGTGTAATTAATAATTTGAAGATCTGAACTTGTAATAGTCAAATACAGAACTTCGAATTGTTAAATACAAATTATTAGTGCAAATTATAACTTGAAGATCTGAACTTGTAATTATCAAATACAGATGTTAGAATTCATAACTTCAAATTATGATTGCTAATTATAACTTGAAGATCTGAACTTGTAATAGTCAAATACAGAACTTAGAATTGTGAAATTCAAATTATGACTGCAAATTATAACTTGAAGATCTGAACTTGTAATAGTCAAATACAGAACTTAATATTGATAGCTTATAATTATAATTGCAAATTATAACTTGAAGATCTGAACTTGTAATAGTGAATTACAGAACTTTTAATTGTTAATTTCAAACTAAGATTGTAATTAATAATTTGAAGATCTAAACTTGTAATAGTCAAATACAGAACTTAAAATTGATAGCTTATAATTTATTATAATTGCAAATTATAAGTTGAAGATCTGAACTTGTAATAGTCAAATACAGAACTTCGAATTGTTAATTTCAAACTAATAGTGTAATTAATAATTTGAAGATCTGAACTTGTAATAGTCAAATACAGAACTTCGAATTGTTAAATACAAATTATTAGTGCAAATTATAACTTGAAGATCTGAACTTGTAATTGTCAAATACAGATCTTAGAATTCATAACTTCAAATTATGATTGCAAATTATAACTTGAAGATCTGAACTTGTAATAGTGAATTACAGAACTTTTAATTGTTAATTTCAAACTAAGATTGTAATTAATAATTTGAAGATCTAAACTTGTAATAGTCAAATACAGACCTCCGAATTGTTAAATACAAATTATTAGTGCAAATTATAACTTGAAGATCTGAACTTGTAATTGTCAAATACAGCACTTAGAATTCATAACTTCAAATTATGATTGCTAATTATAACTTGAAGATCTGAGCTTGTAATAGTCAAATACAGAACTTAGAATTGTAAAATTCAAATCATGATTGCAAATTATAACTTGAAGATCTGAATTTGTAATAGGTAAATACAGAACTTCGAATTGTTAATTTCAAACTAAGATTGTAAATAAAAATTTGAAGATCTGAACTTGTAATAGTCAAATACAGAACTTAGAATTGTTAAATATAAATTATTAGTGCAAATTATAACTTGAAGATCTGAACTTGTAATTGTCAAATACAGAACTTAAAATTGATAGCTTATAATTATAATTGCAAATTATAAGTTGAAGATCTGAACTTGTAATAGTAAATACAGAACTTCGAATTGTTAATTTCAAACTAAGATTGTAATTAATAATTTGAAGATCTGAACTTGTAATAGTCAAATACAGA
The DNA here is from genome assembly GCA_963170105.1 of Cantharis lateralis. NCBI lineage: Eukaryota > Metazoa > Arthropoda > Insecta > Coleoptera > Cantharidae > Cantharis > Cantharis lateralis. The sequence goes on from OY720628.1 coordinate 24,912,201, forward strand.
ACTTCAAATTGTTAAATACTAATTATTAGTGCAAATTATAACTTGAAGATCTGAACTTGTAATTGTCAAATACAGCACTTAGAATTCATAACTTCAAATTATGATTGCAAATTATAACTTGAAGATCTGAACTTGTAATTGTTAAATACAGAACTTAGAATTCATAACTTCAAATTATGATTGTAAATAATAATTAGAAGATCTGAACTTGTAATAGTCAAATACAGAACTTCGAATTGTTAAATACAAATTATTAGTGCAAATAATAACTTGAAGATCTGAACTTGTAATTGTCTAATACTGTCACATACAAAAATATAATAAAAAATTAAAGTCACTCTACATATTGCAAATCTATGGAATTTACAAAGCTAGACGCTGAATTTGAAAATAGTTTGCAATATGTAGAAACTTAAGATTTCACATCCTGTCAACTAAATGGTCTTCACGGAAATTGAAAAAGACAAAATGATATCTAATGCAAGTTCAATTGTTGAACGGCATTAGATATCATGAAACTATGCAGATGGTGGAGGTGCCGTTGGCTTTTTAGCATTAATCATCGTATTATGCTATTTTTTAATTCAATTTGCTTTTAATACAATAAATCTTAAATAAATAAATTTTAATTTTAATTATTAAGACATCGTAAAATTGTGAATAATATCATTTAATTTCAAGACAATGTAAATTATTACATATTTTGTTTTTTTTTATGAAAATTTTGGGAATACGACTAGATAAAAAGTTATAATGATTTTAAATTATTAAGGTATTTTTAATTATCCTCTTTTTGACAATAAACTGGGACGTTAATTTATTCATTTTATTACATACCAGGAGTTAAACTAGGACAAGTGTTAATGCGCCGATTAACACCTCTTAAAATGAATTTAGCGTTTACTATAACTTGTCTTTCTTTTTGGGTATTAGGACTTTTTAAAAAATAATATCGTTCTTGAGTCCGAGAACGAACCAAAAAGAAATTTCAGGCGTACGGTTTGTCAAAAAAGAGAAAGGTAAGGTAATCGATATTTTAAAATAACTAATTAATTATTTAAATTTTAAGGGTTTATTAGGTATTATGTGTATTTTTTTTTTATAGGGTAACGCTTAGGGTCATTTACTTCTATGTTATTTTACAATTTAAATCTATTTTAATATGCTAACGCAACAAGTCTATATAATAGGAGTAATAATTTTTTTTTGTATTAGTTGCATTACGTTTTAAGTTAAAATTAATCATTCTTCAAAATTAAATCATAAACTTGATAAACTTATTAAATTTCATTATTAAAGTTAGGGATCGTTTTTTTTTTAAGAAAATAGTTTAATGTCTGGGCCATCTCAAGGTACCAGATCAAAAAATAAAATATTTGTTAATATCGCGTCAACAAATGAAACGCGACCTTTAGAATTAGAAACGTCACTAGAAGTAGACGAAACTATTATTACACAAGACGATACGTTAGAAGAACGCGATATCGGAACGAATAATTTAAATAATTTTAATCCTCAATTTCGAAGTACGGAACAGTTTACAGCCGACGCGAGTTTAGGTAATGTAAGCTCATTTGAACCTTCCAGTTGCGATAATCCTTTCAATCGCAGCCAAAAAATATTAAGAAGCCCCAGTAACACACCCGATATAAATAATTCATTACCCAAAATACCTTTATTTTCGAGTAACGTAAATATTGAACAATTATCCCCTGAAAGCAAAGAAAATACAATAATCACCGCGAGTAAAGTTGTAAAATTATCAGACATAGCGGAGACGGACGATACTGTTACATATAAACAAGCTGAAATATTAACCGGAGCATTTAATCTTTTATTACCTTTGAGTTCGAATACAAATAACCAAAACGGTATAATGGCAAATTTAAATTGCACTATTGAAGCAGCTAACGCCGCTGAAAAAACGCCCAGATTGCCAAAATTTTTAAATCCCGATATTTACAACCCAGCAAACGGTAACGCGTTAAAATTTATAAATGATTACGAGCGAACGTCTATCTTAAATGGATGGGACCTAATACACATGATAAATTATTTCGGACTTTTTTTTAACGGGGGCGGCTCATTTATGGTATTCTAAATTCTCCCGTACCATGATGCGTGGATTCCGCCTATATGTGATTAAGAAAATCACAAAAAATATTTGTATCTACACTTTAACTCAAAAACTACGTTTTAACTTGTTCTATTACGTTATATTTTGTTCCATAATTCCCACACGATTAAGTACTACTTAATTGGAAAAGTGAGTAATAAAATTTTGGAATTCCAAACTCTTGTGCGATCAGTTGGTTTTTTGGTGATCTCGGATCCTCTAGACCCCGCTCTCGTGATTTGGATTCTATTTACTTAAAAAAGCTCATTTTTTTTCTATTAGGTACAATAATTAGTTTCACGAATTTTCACTATAATTTAACGTGATAGTAATAGTTATTTTTTTTTGGTGTACGAATAAAATAATTAATTAATCGGTAAAAATTAAGTTAGTCCTTGCAAACAATTCTTATTTTGTTTTAGTCAGTAAATTAAACAATTATATACTGCGATGCTCAAAAGTGTAAAAGCTAAACTTATACAAAGAAAACTTAAATTGTTACTTTTGGAACACCCATCTCTGTAAATAAAGCTTGCGATCCTTAAGATAAATTTTATGATGAAAAAATTAAGCAAGTTATAAATGTCGAATATAATTTTAATCACACAGAATACTAAATTTTAAATGTTACAAAAGGAGGCACAGTTTGATTAAGTTGTTGTTTATAAATTGATGTAAAATTCGTGATGTTTTTGATCTAAAACCGCATAACATCGGTTTGCCAAATAAAACAAAGATCACCAAATTTGCAAATTAAACGCATTTATAAGTAAATATTCCAACTTTCTAGCTTAATTTTCAAATTAGATGGCAAAATAATACAAAATCAAATAATCAATTTTATCGTGGTCACTGGTCGTAAAATTAATTGTTTTGCGCTTTTAAAATTGTTCTCACCCTATACGTTTTGACGTCTTCATAAAATTTGATGTTACTTATTCTGCTCATCTGTTGTGATTTGCTACTGCTTTTCCAATAATGTGTTGGCACATCTGCTAGGTTAATTGATGGTCATAGATCTGGTCAAGTGTGGATTCAATTCTTGATTTTAACGAAATAGTACAAACACCCTTACTCTGAATTTTCAGTCTTCAGGTAAGTAAAATGACTCAATTGCATTTGTCAGTTGCAATTAAATTAAAACTTAAATTTTTGACCCTGGGCTTTAAAATTTCCGAACTTGACTGGTTGACGGTTTTACCCAGAATGAGTTATTTTTAAAAACCATTCTCCCTCCATTTTGCAAATACAACATCAGAATTCTTAAGTGGTGGAAAACTTTGATTGAGTCGGCGCACTTATTTAAATTTTTACACGTCTTCACTCTTATTGTTTAGAACCCACTAATTATGTTTAAATTTTGATTAAAATATTTAACAAAAAATATAAAACCATGGCGCTTTGATAAATTTGGCGTTTATCTTTTCATCCAAAGATCGTGGACCAAAAACATCCTTTAAATTTTGAAATTCTGAAGAAAAGTTGCAAAACAAACTATTAACCGTGCCTTCCGTTATTAATAAAACTCAAACAATATGTGAAACTAAACAAATTATCATCATAAAAATCAATCATAAGTAATCCTGAGTTTCCAAAGCAAAATTGAATTACGAAAAGTTTAAACTTTATTTGTTTTTTTTAAATGTAAAATCTTAAATACTGGGTCTGTTAATTGAAACATGACAATACATAGTTAGCTCGACGAGTAATAACTCATTAATTTATTGTAATAATAATTAATAATAAAGTTAGGATATTATAGGAGTATTTATGTAAGAAATAAAAATTTTTTTTAATGGATAATATAGTAATAAATATGAATGATGTCTTATAATTTAGAATATCGAAGAAGAAGGGCATATTTTTTGTTTTGTTTTATGTTAATATTTTTAAATTGTTTTGTTCAAAGATTTTTCATTATGCGAAATAAAACAATGAATAGCAACCACCTATTGGCATGAAGGAAAAAGCGTACCCATACTATGTGAACAAATTCGATGTCGAAAATGAAAAGGAAGAAGCAAATACCTATACCACGTTTCAAATATTGGCAATGGTCAAGTTAGTTGGTCGAGTAACGGCATCCAAAAACAAGAATGGAATCAAAATAAGTATTCAAACAACAAGCACCAGGCTAACAATAATTAGTTTAATGGTAACCAAAATGAAAATAGTTCAAGAATAAATTGAAGAAGATGCATGTAATCAACATCAAATTACTCCTGATGTTATAAAATGGAAATGGTACACCACATTTGGATAGGTCGACAAGGGCTCTGGATGTTAATCATGGGAATGCGCACCCCAATGGCTGACTTCAAGCAACAACATCAACCATCAATTTGTTATTGTACGTTTTCAAAACCAATGGTTGGAAACTATGTATTTAAAGTTCATAATTTGGTTATCTATATGGTATGGTATGGTATGTTAACATCATTTGAGAAGAAAAAGTCGAAGAAAATTTATCGTTACATGAAAGTCACAAGCTCAAAGTAATAAAATGGTAAATTCAAAAAATTATATATGAAGACATGGTGTCATCAAAACGCAAAATAATAATTGGGCATCGCAAATAATAGCACTAGAAGAAGAAAAGAAGACATGGACATCGTTATTTAAAGTAAATCGTTAGTAGTCAATAAAAGAATATTAAAGTGCATCGTCAGAAAAAGTATAAGAAGAATATGGTTTCAAAAAAGTATAAGTGCATAGTTAACGGGTTATGGAAGATGAATTAATAGAAGAAAGTGATGGGGTAGGTCTGATGTGATCTACTTTAGGTCAGTACGTGCTAGTACAAAGAAGAAGAATAAGTGCTAATTTAAAAATGTGCAAGTGCAAAAAGCAGAGTAAATTAAAATGAAGTGAAATAAATAAAAAGTACTACTAATAAGTAAATGATTCAATAAACAAAAAATGAATTTATATGCAACAAAAAGGGATCCCAGAAATTATAAGTGATGTGGCGAGAATTCATGTAAAAAGTCTGTGTTGCAATTCCGGAATTATAAAATCTTAGCACCACTTTTTATATGAATTTATCCAAGCATTAATAGCCAATAATTTATTGAAAAAATGTTGCAAGATAAATATATGTAATGAAAATGTTTAAAATATATGGTTGATCTTGGTAGGTAATGTGGCGAGAATTCACGTGAAACGTTGAAGTGACTGAGCACAATTATTAATTTAATATCACTTTCGCGTGAATTAATCAAAACATTAAAAATGCTGAATGTCTTCTACTTCCAACATTAATAATAAAAGCGATGAATTAAAAAGTAACAAAATATCAAATAGAAAATGAGCCATGTAACGAAATAAATTGTGTTGAAAGGGTATAGGATTGAAAAAATGCTTAAAATAAAATATATAGTAAAAAATATTTAGACAGTGAAATCATTAATTGAGTTCAAAATTTTTTATACTCTCATTATTTACTAATAAGTGATAGAAACTACACTGCGCGTCTCTAAATTACAATAACTTATTATAATAACGGGAACTCAAATAGACCTATTCACCACTCAATGTATTAAAAGTTAAAAAATGAAAAAATATATATTTAATAAAAGCAATAATGGACAAAAATTTTAAATAAGAAATGAACTTAAGCAATGATTCGAACGTAATAAATCCAAAGAAAATTACCAAAATTAGATGTTGCAAATAAAATTTAAGCAGTGAATAATATATAGATCACGACGTAAACGTTTAAAAAGATGTCTATATTATGATCCATTTTGTTTGATAACAATAATAAGTAGATACAAAATTTGTGCAACCGATAATTAATATATCGATACAGAATTATTAAAGTTCACAACAAACTTAAAATCTTTTCTTTTTAATTTTATTTTAATTTTTAATACAAGTGAATTCGAAAATATTATTACATTTTTATTGTTGCAAGATGTAATTTACAGATGCGATGTGAGCCTCATTATGCAAATACTGTATTAAAAAATAATTAATGTTAATATTGGTTAATATACATACGAGTTGTACGTAGCAGTTATATAATATTAAGGATTGAATTTTTGTATATATAGGAATATTTTACAGTTCTTTTTTTAATAGTATTAGATCAATTATAATAACAGAATGTATTTTAAGATATAGTAGCTTCTCTCTAATTTAATATTAAATAAATTATTATTATTAAGGTAATTAAAAAACCGGGATAAATGGTGTACTAAAAGTTGTGTAAATAAATAAAACACTGTTCAAGTGAGAAACAATCAATCAAGTTTAAAACTTAAAGGAAAAAATTAGTGAGATATAGTACGGACAAATGGAAATGTGATAGTTTGCAAAACATAAATACGAAATTTAAAATTTTGAAATATTATTTTAGTCACATATTAATTATAATTATAATTGTTAGATACATAAAGCTATTTTTTTTATATATAAGAATTGGAGCATGACAATGCAGGTACTTATTCAATTTTCGTGAAGTTCCATAAGGTCGACATTTACTTTTTCTAATCTTTAAATATTTTTTCTAGAAACCCTCGACTGGGGACAGTCGTCTTCTTGACAGGGGGGGTAATGTCACATACAAAAATATAATAAAAAATTAAAGTCACTCTACATATTGCAAATCTATGGAATTTACAAAGCTAGACGCTGAATTTGAAAATAGTTTGCAATATGTAGAAACTTAAGATTTCACATCCTGTCAACTAAATGGTCTTCACGGAAATTGAAAAAGACAAAATGATATCTAATGCAAGTTCAATTGTTGAACGGCATTAGATATCATGAAACTATGCAGACTGTGGAGGGGAAGTTGGAAAGAAATAACCAACGACAGATTAAGAATGAAAAAAAAGGATCAGTCTCGCGAGTGCCTCGATTGGAAAAAACTGGAAAAACTTCCTAAAATGAAGTGGTCGTTTCCAATTCCCCTCACCGTCTGGGCATTGCCTTTGGCAATAAGGTAAGCCCCATGCCTGGGGATGATTTTTATGTTTTGTAATTCATATATACCTGCGAGTAAATAAATTGATATTTTGATTTATCCCAAGTCTATTATTTACAAACAAAATTAATGCGACAATACAGAACTTAGAATTGATAGCTTAAAATTATAATTGCAAATTATAACTTGAAGATCTGAACTTGTAATAGTGAATTACAGAACTTCGAATTGTTAAATACAAATTATTAGTACAAATTATAACTTGAAGATCTGAACTTGTAATTGTCAAATACATAACTTAAAATTGATAGCTTTAAATTATAATTGCAAATTATAACTAGAAGATCTGAACTTGTAATAGGTAAATACAGAACTTCGAATTGTTAATTTCAAACTAAGATTGAAAATAATAATTTGAAGATATGAACTTGTAATAGTCAAATACAGATCTTCGAATTGTTAAATACAAATTATTAGTGCAAATTATAACTTGAAAATCTGAACTTGTAATTGTCAAATACAGAACTTAAAATTGATAGCTTATAATTATAATTGCAAATTATAAGTTGAAGATCTGAACTTGTAATAGGTAAATACAGAACTTCGAATTGTTAATTTCAAACTAAGATTGTAATTAATAATTTGAAGATCTGAACTTGTAATAGTCAAATACATAACTTCGAATTGTTAAATACATATTATTAGTGCAAATTATAACTTGAAGATCTGAACTTGTAGTTGTCAAATACAGAACTTAAAATTGATAGCTTATAATTATAATTGCAAATTATAAGTTGAAGATCTGAACTTGTAATAGGTAAATACAGAACTTCGAATTGTTAATTTCAAACTAAGATTGTAATTAATAATTTGAAGATCTGAACTTGTAATAGTCAAATACAGAACTTCGAATTGTTAAATACAAATTATTAGTGCAAATTATAACTTGAAGATCTGAACTTGTAATTGTCAAATACAGCACTTAGAATTCATAACTTCAAATTATGATTGCAAATTATAACTTGAAGATCTGAACTTGTAATTGTTAAATACAGAACTTAGAATTCATAACTTCAAATTATGATTGTAAATAATAATTAGAAGATCTGAACTTGTAATAGTCAAATTCAGAACTTCGAATTGTTAAATACAAATTATTAGTGCAAATAATAACTTGAAGATCTGAACTTGTAATTGTCTAATGCAGAACTTAGAATTGATAGCTTAAAATTATAATTGCAAATTATAACTTGAAGATCTGAACTTGTAATAGTGAATTACAGAACTTCGAATTGTTAAATACAAATTATTAGTACAAATTATAACTTGAAGATCTGAACTTGTAATTGTCAAATACATAACTTAAAATTGATAGCTTTAAATTATAATTGCAAATTATAAGTTGAAGATCTGAACTTGTAATAGGTGAATACAGAACTTCGAATTGTTAATTTCAAACTAAGATTGTAAATAATAATTTGAAGATATGAACTTGTAATAGTCAAATACAGATCTTCGAATTGTTAAATACAATTTATTAGTGCAAATTATAACTTGAAAATCTGAACTTGTAATTGTCAAATACAGAACCTAAAATTGATATCTTATAATTATAATTGCAAATTATAAGTTGAAGATCTGAACTTGTAATAGGTAAATACAGAACTTCGAATTGTTAATTTCAAACTAAGATTGTAATTAATAATTTGAAGATCTGAACTTGTAATAGTCAAATACAGAACTTCAAATTGTTAAATACTAATTATTAGTGCAAATTATAACTTGAAGATCTGAACTTGTAATTGTCAAATACAGCACTTAGAATTCATAACTTCAAATTATGATTGCAAATTATAACTTGAAGATCTGAACTTGTAATTGTTAAATACAGAACTTAGAATTCATAACTTCAAATTATGATTGTAAATAATAATTAGAAGATCTGAACTTGTAATAGTCAAATACAGAACTTCGAATTGTTAAATACAAATTATTAGTGCAAATAATAACTTGAAGATCTGAACTTGTAATTGTCTAATACAGAACTTAGAATTGATAGCTTAAAATTATAATTGCAAATTATAACTTGAAGATCTGAACTTGTAATAGTGAATTACAGAACTTCGAATTGTTAAATACAAATTATTAGTACAAATTATAACTTGAAGATCTGAACTTGTAATTGTCAAATACATAACTTAAAATTGATAGCTTTAAATTATAATTGCAAATTATAACTAGAAGATCTGAACTTGTAATAGGTAAATACAGAACTTCGAATTGTTAATTTCAAACTAAGATTGAAAATAATAATTTGAAGATATGAACTTGTAATAGTCAAATACAGATCTTCGAATTGTTAAATACATATTATTAGTGCAAATTATAACTTGAAAATCTGAACTTGTAATTGTCAAATACAGAACTTAAAATTGATAGCTTATAATTATAATTGCAAATTATAAGTTGAAGATCTGAACTTGTAATAGGTAAATACAGAACTTCGAATTGTTAATTTCAAACTAAGATTGTAATTAATAATTTGAAGATCTGAACTTGAAATAGTCAAATACATAACTTCGAATTGTTAAATACATATTATTAGTGCAAATTATAACTTGAAGATCTGAACTTGTAATTGTCAAATACAGAACTTAAAATTGATAGCTTATAATTATAATTGCAAATTATAAGTTGAAGATCTGAACTTGTAATAGGTAAATACAGAACTTCGAATTGTTAATTTCAAACTAAGATTGTAATTAATAATTTGAAGATCTGAACTTGTAATAGTCAAATACAGAACTTCGAATTGTTAAATACAAATTATTAGTGCAAATTATAACTTGAAGATCTGAACTTGTAATTGTCAAATACAGCTCTTAGAATTCATAACTTCAAATTATGATTGCAAATTATAACTTGAAGATCTGAACTTGTAATTGTTAAATACAGAACTTAGAATTCATAACTTCAAATTATGATTGTAAATAATAATTAGAAGATCTGAACTTGTAATAGTCAAATTCAGAACTTCGAATTGTTAAATACAAATTATTAGTGCAAATAATAACTTGAAGATCTGAACTTGTAATTGTCTAATGCAGAACTTAGAATTGATAGCTTAAAATTATAATTGCAAATTATGACTTGAAGATCTGAACTTGTAATAGTGAATTACAGAACTTCGAATTGTTAAATACAAATTATTAGTACAAATTATAACTTGAAGATCTGAACTTGTAATTGTCAAATACATAACTTAAAATTGATAGCTTTAAATTATAATTGCAAATTATAAGTTGAAGATCTGAACTTGTAATAGGTGAATACAGAACTTCGAATTGTTAATTTCAAACTAAGATTGTAATTAATAATTTGAAGATCTGAACTTGTAATAGTCAAATACAGAACTTCGAATTGTTAAATACAAATTATTAGTGCAAATTATAACTTGAAGATCTGAACTTGTAATTGTCAAATACAGCACTTAGAATTCATAACTTCAAATTATGATTGCAAATTATAACTTGAAGATCTGAACTTGTAATTGTTAAATACAGAACTTAGAATTCATAACTTCAAATTATGATTGTAAATAATAATTAGAAGATCTGAACTTGTAATAGTCAAATTCAGAACTTCGAATTGTTAAATACAAATTATTAGTGCAAATAATAACTTGAAGATCTGAACTTGTAATTGTCTAATGCAGAACTTAGAATTGATAGCTTAAAATTATAATTGCAAATTATGACTTGAAGATCTGAACTTGTAATAGTGAATTACAGAACTTCGAATTGTTAAATACAAATTATTAGTACAAATTATAACTTGTAGATCTGAACTTGTAATTGTCAAATACATAACTTAAAATTGATAGCTTTAAATTATAATTGCAAATTATAAGTTGAAGATCTGAACTTGTAATAGGTGAATACAGAACTTCGAATTGTTAATTTCAAACTAAGATTGTAAATAATAATTTGAAGATATGAACTTGTAATAGTCAAATACAGATCTTCGAATTGTTAAATACAATTTATTAGTGCAAATTATAACTTGAAAATCTGAACTTGTAATTGTCAAATACAGAACCTAAAATTGATATCTTATAATTATAATTGCAAATTATAAGTTGAAGATCTGAACTTGTAATAGGTAAATACAGAACTTCTAATTGTTAATTTCCAACTAAGATTGTAATTAATAGTTTGAAGATCTGAACTTGTAATAGTCAAATTCAGAACTTAGAATCCATAACTTCAAATTATGATTGCAAATTATAACTTGAAGATCTGAACTTGTAATTGTAAAATACAGAACTAAGAATTCATAACTTCAAATTATGATTGTAAATAATAATTAGAAGATCTGAACTAGTAATAGTCAAATACAGAACTACGAATTGTTAAATACAAATTATTAGTGCAAATTATAACTTGAAGATCTGAACTTGTAATTGTCAAATACAGAACTTAGAATTCATAACTTCAAATTATGATTGCTAATTATAACTTGAAGATATGAACTTGTAATAGTCAAATACAGAACTTAGAATTGGGAAAATCAAATTATGATTGCAAATTATAACTTGCAGATCTGAACTTGTAATAGTCAAATACAGAACTTAAAATTGATAGCTTATAATTATAATTGCAAATTATAACTTGAAGATCTGAATTTGTAATAGGTAAATACAGAACTTCGAATTGTTAATTTCAAACTAAGATTGTAAATAATAATTTGAAGATCTGAACTTGTAATAGTCAAATACAGAACTTCGAATTGTTAAATACAAATTATTAGTGCAAATTATAACTTGAAGATCTGAACTTGTAATTGTCAAATACAGCACTTAGAATTCATAACTTCAAATTATGATTGCTAATTATAACTTGAAGATCTGAGCTTGTAATAGTCAAATACAGAACTTAGAATTGTAAAATTCAAATCATGATTGCAAATTATAACTTGAAGATCTGAATTTGTAATAGGTAAATACAGAACTTCGAATTGTTAATTTCAAACTAAGATTGTAAATAATAATTTGAAGATCTGAACTTGTAATAGTCAAATACAGAACTTAGAATTGTTAAATACAAATTATTAGTGCAAATTATAACTTGAAGATCTGAACTTGTAATTGTCAAATACAGAACTTAAAATTGATAGCTTATAATTATAATTGCAAATTATAAGTTGAAGATCTGAACTTGAAATAGTAAATACAGAACTTCGAATTGTTAATTTCAAACTAAGATTGTAATTAATAATTTGAAGATCTGAACTAGTAATTGTCAAATACAGCACTTAGAATTCATAACTTCAAATTATGATTGCAAATTATAACTTGAAGATCTGAACTTGTAATTGTTAAATACAGAACTTAGAATTCATAACTTCAAATTATGATTGTAAATAATAATTAGAAGATCTGAACTTGTAATAGTCAAATACAGAACTTCGAATTGTTAAATACAAATTATTAGTGCAAATAATAACTTGAAGATCTGAACTTGTAATTGTCTAATACAGAACTTAGAATTGATAGCTTAAAATTATAATTGCAAATTATAACTTGAAGATCTGAACTTGTAATAGTGAATTACAGAACTTCGAATTGTTAAATACAAATTATTAGTACAAATTATAACTTGAAGATCTGAACTTGTAATTGTCAAATACATAACTTAAAATTGATAGCTTTAAATTATAATTGCAAATTATAACTAGAAGATCTGAACTTGTAATAGGTAAATACAGAACTTCGAATTGTTAATTTCAAACTAAGATTGAAAATAATAATTTGAAGATATGAACTTGTAATAGTCAAATACAGATCTTCGAATTGTTAAATACAAATTATTAGTGCAAATTATAACTTGAAAATCTGAACTTGTAATTGTCAAATACAGAACTTAAAATTGATAGCTTATAATTATAATTGCAAATTATAAGTTGAAGATCTGAACTTGTAATAGGTAAATACAGAACTTCGAATTGTTAATTTCAAACTAAGATTGTAATTAATAATTTGAAGATCTGAACTTGTAATAGTCAAATACATAACTTCGAATTGTTAAATACATATTATTAGTGCAAATTATAACTTGAAGATCTGAACTTGTAATTGTCAAATACAGAACTTAAAATTGATAGCTTATAATTATAATTGCAAATTATAAGTTGAAGATCTGAACTTGTAATAGGTAAATACAGAACTTCGAATTGTTAATTTCAAACTAAGATTGTAATTAATAATTTGAAGATCTGAACTTGTAATAGTCAAATACAGAACTTCGAATTGTTAAATACAAATTATTAGTGCAAATTATAACTTGAAGATCTGTACTTGAAATTGTCAAATACAGCACTTAGAATTCATAACTTCAAATTATGATTGCAAATTATAACTTGAAGATCTGAACTTGTAATTGTTAAATACAGAACTTAGAATTCATAACTTCAAATTATGATTGTAAATAATAATTAGAAGATCTGAACTTGTAATAGTCAAATTCAGAACTTCGAATTGTTAAATACAAATTATTAGTGCAAATAATAACTTGAAGATCTGAACTAGTAATTGTCTAATGCAGAACTTAGAATTGATAGCTTAAAATTATAATTGCAAATTATAACTTGAAGATCTGAACTTGTAATAGTGAATTACAGAACTTCGAATTGTTAAATACAAATTATTAGTACAAATTATAACTTGAAGATCTGAACTTGTAATTGTCAAATACATAACTTAAAATTGATAGCTTTAAATTATAATTGCAAATTATAAGTAGAAGATCTGAACTTGTAATAGGTGAATACAGAACTTCGAATTGTTAATTTCAAACTAAGATTGTAAATAATAATTTGAAGATATGAACTTGTAATAGTCAAATACAGATCTTCGAATTGTTAAATACAATTTATTAGTGCAAATTATAACTTGAAAATCTGAACTTGTAATTGTCAAATACAGAACCTAAAATTGATATCTTATAATTATAATTGCAAATTATAAGTTGAAGATCTGAACTTGTAATAGGTAAATACAGAACTTCTAATTGTTAATTTCCAACTAAGATTGTAATTAATAGTTTGAAGATCTGAACTTGTAATAGTCAAATTCAGAACTTAGAATCCATAACTTCAAATTATGATTGCAAATTATAACTTGAAGATCTGAACTTGTAATTGTAAAATACAGAACTAAGAATTCATAACTTCAAATTATGATTGTAAATAATAATTAGAAGATCTGAACTAGTAATAGTCAAATACAGAACTACGAATTGTTAAATACAAATTATTAGTGCAAATTATAACTTGAAGATCTGAACTTGTAATTGTCAAATACAGAACTTTGAATTCATAACTTCAAATTATGATTGCTAATTATAACTTGAAGATATGAACTTGTAATAGTCAAATACAGAACTTAGAATTGGGAAAATCAAATTATGATTGCAAATTATAACTTGCAGATCTGAACTTGTAATAGTCAAATACAGAACTTAAAATTGATAGCTTATAATTATAATTGCAAATTATAACTTGAAGATCTGAATTTGTAATAGGTAAATACAGAACTTCGAATTGTTAATTTCAAACTAAGATTGTAAATAATAATTTGAAGATCTGAACTTGTAATAGTCAAATACAGAACTTCGAATTGTTAAATACAAATTATTAGTGCAAATTATAACTTGAAGATCTGAACTTGTAATTGTCAAATACAGCACTTAGAATTCATAACTTCAAATTATGATTGCTAATTATAACTTGAAGATCTGAGCTTGTAATAGTCAAATACAGAACTTAGAATTGTAAAATTCAAATCATGATTGCAAATTATAACTTGAAGATCTGAATTTGTAATAGGTAAATACAGAACTTCGAATTGTTAATTTCAAACTAAGATTGTAAATAATAATTTGAAGATCTGAACTTGTAATAGTCAAATACAGAACTTAGAATTGTTAAATACAAATTATTAGTGCAAATTATAACTTGAAGATCTGAACTTGTAATTGTCAAATACAGAACTTAAAATTGATAGCTTATAATTATAATTGCAAATTATAAGTTGAAGATCTGAACTTGAAATAGTAAATACAGAACTTCGAATTGTTAATTTCAAACTAAGATTGTAATTAATAATTTGAAGATCTGAACTAGTAATTGTCAAATACAGCACTTAGAATTCATAACTTCAAATTATGATTGCAAATTATAACTTGAAGATCTGAACTTGTAATTGTTAAATACAGAACTTAGAATTCATAACTTCAAATTATGATTGTAAATAATAATTAGAAGATCTGAACTTGTAATAGTCAAATACAGAACTTCGAATTGTTAAATACAAATTATTAGTGCAAATAATAACTTGAAGATCTGAACTTGTAATTGTCTAATACAGAACTTAGAATTGATAGCTTAAAATTATAATTGCAAATTATAACTTGAAGATCTGAACTTGTAATAGTGAATTACAGAACTTCGAATTGTTAAATACAAATTATTAGTACAAATTATAACTTGAAGATCTGAACTTGTAATTGTCAAATACATAACTTAAAATTGATAGCTTTAAATTATAATTGCAAATTATAACTAGAAGATCTGAACTTGTAATAGGTAAATACAGAACTTCGAATTGTTAATTTCAAACTAAGATTGAAAATAATAATTTGAAGATATGAACTTGTAATAGTCAAATACAGATCTTCGAATTGTTAAATACAAATTATTAGTGCAAATTATAACTTGAAAATCTGAATTTGTAATTGTCAAATACAGAACTTAAAATTGATAGCTTATAATTATAATTGCAAATTATAAGTTGAAGATCTGAACTTGTAATAGTCAAATACATAACTTCGAATTGTTAAATACATATTATTAGTGCAAATTATAACTTGAAGATCTGAACTTGTAATTGTCAAATACAGAACTTAAAATTGATAGCTTATAATTATAATTGCAAATTATAAGTTGAAGATCTGAACTTGTAATAGGTAAATACAGAACTTCGAATTGTTAATTTCAAACTAAGATTGTAATTAATAATTTGAAGATCTGAACTTGTAATAGTCAAATACAGAACTTCGAATTGTTAAATACAAATTATTAGTGCAAATTATAACTTGAAGATCTGTACTTGAAATTGTCAAATACAGCACTTAGAATTCATAACTTCAAATTATGATTGCAAATTATAACTTGAAGATCTGAACTTGTAATTGTTAAATACAGAACTTAGAATTCATAACTTCAAATTATGATTGTAAATAATAATTAGAAGATCTGAACTTGTAATAGTCAAATTCAGAACTTCGAATTGTTAAATACAAATTATTAGTGCAAATAATAACTTGAAGATCTGAACTAGTAATTGTCTAATGCAGAACTTAGAATTGATAGCTTAAAATTATAATTGCAAATTATAACTTGAAGATCTGAACTTGTAATAGTGAATTACAGAACTTCGAATTGTTAAATACAAATTATTAGTGCAAATTATAACTTGAAGATCTGAACTTGTAATTGTCAAATACATAACTTAAAATTGATAGCTTTAAATTATAATTGCAAATTATAAGTAGAAGATCTGAACTTGTAATAGGTGAATACAGAACTTCGAATTGTTAATTTCAAACTAAGATTGTAAATAATAATTTGAAGATATGAACTTGTAATAGTCAAATACAGATCTTCGAATTGTTAAATACAATTTATTAGTGCAAATTATAACTTGAAAATCTGAACTTGTAATTGTCAAATACAGAACCTAAAATTGATATCTTATAATTATAATTGCAAATTATAAGTTGAAGATCTGAACTTGTAATAGGTAAATACAGAACTTCTAATTGTTAATTTCCAACTAAGATAGTAATTAATAGTTTGAAGATCTGAACTTGTAATAGTCAAATTCAGAACTAAGAATCCATAACTTCAAATTATGATTGCAAATTATAACTTGAAGATCTGAACTTGTAATTGTAAAATACAGAACTAAGAATTCATAACTTCAAATTATGATTGTAAATAATAATTAGAAGATCTGAACTAGTAATAGTCAAATACAGAACTACGAATTGTTAAATACAAATTATTAGTGCAAATTATAACTTGAAGATCTGAACTTGTAATTGTCAAATACAGAACTTAGAATTCATAACTACGAATTATGATTGCTAATTATAACTTGAAGATATGAACTTGTAATAGTCAAATACAGAACTTAGAATTGGGAAAATCAAATTATGATTGCAAATTATAACTTGCAGATCTGAACTTGTAATAGTCAAATACAGAACTTAAAATTGATAGCTTATAATTATAATTGCAAATTATAACTTGAAGATCTGAATTTGTAATAGGTAAATACAGAACTTCGAATTGTTAATTTCAAACTAAGATTGTAAATAATAATTTGAAGATCTGAACTTGTAATAGTCAAATACAGAACTTCGAATTGTTAAATACAAATTATTAGTGCAAATTATAACTTGAAGATCTGAACTTGTAATTGTCAAATACAGCACTTAGAATTCATAACTTCAAATTATGATTGCTAATTATAACTTGAAGATCTGAGCTTGTAATAGTCAAATACAGAACTTAGAATTGTAAAATTCAAATCATGATTGCAAATTATAACTTGAAGATCTGAATTTGTAATAGGTAAATACAGAACTTCGAATTGTTAATTTCCAACTAAGATTGTAAATAATAATTTGAAGATCTGAACTTGTAATAATCAAATACAGAACTTAGAATTGTTAAATACAAATTATTAGTGCAAATTATAACTTGAAGATCTGAACTTGTAATTGTCAAATACAGAACTTAAAATTGATAGCTTATAATTATAATTGCAAATTATAAGTTGAAGATCTGAACTTGAAATAGTAAATACAGAACTTCGAATTGTTAATTTCAAACTAAGATTGTAATTAATAATTTGAAGATCTGAACTTGTAATAGTCAAATGCAGAACTTCAAATTGTTAAATACTAATTATTAGTGCAAATTATATCTTGAAGATCTGAACTTGTAATTGTCAAATACAGCACTTAGAATTCATAACTTCAAATTATGATTGCAAATTATAACTTGAAGATCTGAACTTGTAATTGTTAAATACAGAACTTAGAATTCATAACTTCAAATTATGATTGTAAATAATAATTAGAAGATCTGAACTTGTAATAGTCAAATACAGAACTTCGAATTGTTAAATACAAATTATTAGTGCAAATAATAACTTGAAGATCTGAACTTGTAATTGACTAATACAGAACTTAGAATTGATAGCTTAAAATTATAATTCCAAATTATAACTTGAAGATCTGAACTTGTAATAGTGAATTACAGAACTTCGAATTGTTAAATACAAATTATTAGTACAAATTATAACTTGAAGATCTGAACTTGTAATTGTCAAATACATAACTTAAAATTGATAGCTTTAAATTATAATTGCAAATTATAACTAGAAGATCTGAACTTGTAATAGGTAAATACAGAACTTCGAATTGTTAATTTCAAACTAAGATTGTAAATAATAATTTGAAGATATGAACTTGTAATAGTCAAATACAGATCTTCGAATTGTTAAATACAAATTAATAGTGCAAATTATAACTTGAAAATCTGAACTTGTAATTGCCAAATACAGCACTTAGAATTCATAACTTCAAATTATGATTGCAAATTATAACTTGAAGATCTGAACTTGTAATTGTCAAATACAGCACTTAGAATTCATAACTTCAAATTATGATTGCAAATTATAACTTGAAGATCTGAACTTGTAATTGTTAAATACAGAACTTAGAATTCATAACTTCAAATTATGATTGTAAATAATAATTAGAAGATCTGAACTTGTAATAGTCAAATACAGAACTTCGAATTGTTAAATACAAATTATTAGTGCAAATAATAACTTGAAGATCTGAACTTGTAATTGTCTAATACAGAACTTAGAATTGATAGCTTAAAATTATAATTGCAAATTATAACTTGAAGATCTGAACTTGTAATAGTGAATTACAGAACTTCGAATTGTTAAATACAAATTATTAGTACAAATTATAACTTGAAGATCTGAACTTGTAATTGTCAAATACATAACTTAAAATTGATAGCTTTAAATTATAATTGCAAATTATAACTAGAAGATCTGAACTTGTAATAGGTAAATACAGAACTTCGAATTGTTAATTTCAAACTAAGATTGTAAATAATAATTTGAAGATATGAACTTGTAATAGTCAAATACAGATCTTCGAATTGTTAAATACAAATTAATAGTGCAAATTATAACTTGAAAATCTGAACTTGTAATTGTCAAATACAGAACTTAAAATTGATAGCTTATAATTATAATTGCAAATTATAAGTTGAAGATCTGAACTTGTAATAGGTAAATACAGAACTTCGAATTGTTAATTTCAAACTAAGATTGTAATTAATAATTTGAAGATCTGAACTTGTAATAGTCAAATACATAACTTCGAATTGTTAAATACATATTATTAGTGCAAATTATAACTTGAAGATCTGAACTTGTAATTGTCAAATACAGAACTTAAAATTGAGGGCTTATAATTATAATTGCAAATTATAAGTTGAAGATCTGAACTTGTAATAGGTAAATACAGAACTTCGAATTGTTAATTTCAAACTAAGATTGTAATTAATAATTTGAAGATCTGAACTTGTAATAGTCAAATACAGAACTGCGAATTGTTAAATACAAATTATTAGTGCAAATTATAACTTGAAGATCTGAACTTGTAATTGTCAAATACAGCACTTAGAATTCATAACTTCAAATTATGATTGCAAATTATAACTTGAAGATCTGAACTTGTAATTGTTAAATACAGAACTTAGAATTCATAACTTCAAATTATGATTGTAAATAATAATTTGAAAGATCTGAACTTGTAATAGTCAAATTCAGAACTTCGAATTGTTAAATACAAATTATTAGTTCAAATAATAACTTGAAGATCTGAACTTGTAATTGTCTAATGCAGAACTTAGAATTTATAGCTTAAAATTATAATTGCAAATTATAACTTGAAAATCTGAACTTGTAATAGTGAATTACAGAACTTCGAATTGTTAAATACAAATTATTAGTACAAATTATAACTTGAAGATCTGAACTTGTAATTGTCAAATACATAACTTAAAATTGATAGCTTTAAATTATAATTGCAAATTATAAGTTGAAGATCTGAACTTGTAATAGGTGAATACAGAACTTCGAATTGTTAATTTCAAACTAAGATTGTAAATAATAATTTGAAGATAAGAACTTGTAATAGTCAAATACAGATCTTCGAATTGTTAAATACAATTTATTAGTGCAAATTATACCTTGAAAATCTGAACTTGTAATTGTCAAATACAGAACCTAAAATTGATATCTTATAATTATAATTGCAAATTATAAGTTGAAGATCTGAACTTGTAATAGGTAAATACAGAACTTCTAATTGTTAATTTCCAACTAAGATTGTAATTAATAGTTTGAAGATCTGAACTTGTAATAGTCAAATTCAGAACTTAGAATCCATAACTTCAAATTATGATTGCAAATTATAACTTGAAGATCTGAACTTGTAATTGTAAAATACAGAACTAAGAATTCATAACTTCAAATTATGATTGTAAATAATAATTAGAAGATCTGAACTTGTAGTAGTCAAATACAGAACTACGAATTGTTAAATACAAATTATTAGTGCAAATTATAACTTGATGATCTGAACTTGTAATTCTCAAATACAGAACTTAGAATTCATAACTTCAAATTATGATTGCTAATTATAACTTGAAGATCTGAACTTGTAATAGTCAAATACAGAACTTAGAATTGGGAAAATCAAATTATGATTGCAAATTATAACTTGCAGATCTGAACTTGTAATAGTCAAATACAGAACTTAAAATTGATAGCTTATAATTATAATTGCAAATTATAACTTGAAGATCTGAATTTGTAATAGGTAAATACAGAACTTCGAATTGTTAATTTCAAACTAAGATTGTAAATAATAATTTGAAGATCTGAACTTGTAATAGTCAAATACAGAACTTCGAATTGTTAAATACAAATTATTAGTGCAAATTATAACTTGAAGATCTGAACTTGTAATTGTCAAATACAGAACTTAAAATTGATAGCTTATAATTATAATTGCAAATTATAACTAGTAGATCTGAATTTGTAATAGGTAAATACAGAACTTCGAATTGTTAATTTCAAACTAAGATTGTAAATAATAATTTGAAGATCTGAACTTGTAATAGTAAATACAGAACTTCTAATTGTTAAATACAAATTATTAGTGCAAATTATAACTTGAAGATCTGAACTTGTAATTGTCAAATAGAGAACTTAAAATTGATAGCTTATAATTATAATTGCAAATTATAAGTTGAAGATCTGAACTTGTAATAGGTAAATACAAAACTTCGAATTGTTAATTTCAAACTAAGATTGTAATTAATAATTTGAAGATCTGAACTTGTAATAGTCAATTACAGATCTTCGAATTGTTAAATACAAATTTTAGTGCAAATTATAACTTGAAGATCTGAACTTGTAATTATCAAATACAGAACTTAGAATTGATAGCTTATAATTATAATTGCAAATTATAACTTGAAGATCTGAGCATGTAATTGTGAATTACAGAACTTAGCTTTGTTAAATACTAATTATTATTTCAAATTATAACTTGAAGATCTGAACTTGTAATTGTCAAATACAGAACTTAAAGTTGATAGCTTATAATTATAATTGCAAATTATAACTTGAAGATCTGAACTTGTAATAGGTAAATACAGAACTTCGAATTGTTAATTTCAAACTAAGATTGTAAATAATAATTTGAAGATCTGAACTTGTAATAGTCAAATACAGAACTTCGAATTGTTAAATACAAATTATTAGTGCAAATTATAACTTGAAGATCTGAACTCTTAATTGTCAAATACTGAACTTAAAATTGATAGCTTATAATTATAATTGCAAATTATAACTTGTAGATCTGAATTTGTAATAGGTAAATACAGAACTTAGAATTGTTAATTTCAAACTAAGATTGTAAATAATAATTTGAAGATCTGAACTTGTAATAGTCAAATACAGAACTTCTAATTGTTAAATACAAATTATTAGTGCAAATTATAACTTGAAGATCTGAACTTGTAATTGTCAAATAGAGAACTTAAAATTGATAGCTTATAATTATAATTGCAAATTATAAGTTGAAGATCTGAACATGTAATAGGTAAATACAGAACTTCGAATTGTTAATTTCAAACTAAGATTGTAATTAATAATTTGAAGATCTGAACTTGTAATAGTCAAATACAGATCTTCGAATTGTTAAATACAAATTTTAGTGCAAATTATAACTTGAAGATCTGAACTTGTAATTATCAAATACAGAACTTAGAATTGATTGCTTATAATTATAATTGCAAATTATAACTTGAAGATCTGAGCATGTAATTGTGAATTACAGAACTTAGCTTTGTTAAATACTAATTATTATTTCAAATTATAACTTGAAGATCTGAACTTGTAATTGTCAAATACAGAACTTAGAATTGATAGCTTAAAATTATAATTGCAAATTATAACTTGAAGATCTGAACTTGTAATAGTGAATTACAGAACTAAGAATTCATAACTTCAAATTATGATTGTAAATAATAATTAGAAGATCTGAACTTGTAATAGTCAAATACAGAACTACGAATTGTTAAATACAAATTATTAGTGCAAATTATAACTTGATGATCTGAACTTGTAATTCTCAAATACAGAACTTAGAATTCATAACTTCAAATTATGATTGCTAATTATAACTTGAAGATCTGAACTTGTAATAGTCAAATACAGAACTTAGAATTGGGAAAATCAAATTATGATTGCAAATTATAACTTGCAGATCTGAACTTGTAATAGTCAAATACAGAACTTAAAATTGATAGCTTATAATTATAATTGCAAATTATAACTTGAAGATCTGAATTTGTAATAGGTAAATACAGAACTTCGAATTGTTAATTTCAAACTAAGATTGTAAATAATAATTTGAAGATCTGAACTTGTAATAGTCAAATACAGAACTTCGAATTGTTAAATACAAATTATTAGTGCAAATTATAACTTGAAGATCTGAACTTGTAATTGTCAAATACAGAACTTAAAATTGATAGCTTATAATTATAATTGCAAATTATAACTAGTAGATCTGAATTTGTAATAGGTAAATACAGAACTTCGAATTGTTAATTTCAAACTAAGATTGTAAATAATAATTTGAAGATCTGAACTTGTAATAGTAAATACAGAACTTCTAATTGTTAAATACAAATTATTAGTGCAAATTATAACTTGAAGATCTGAACTAGTAATTGTCAAATAGAGAACTTAAAATTGATAGCTTATAATTATAATTGCAAATTATAAGTTGAAGATCTGAACTTGTAATAGGTAAATACAAAACTTCGAATTGTTAATTTCAAACTAAGATTGTAATTAATAATTTGAAGATCTGAACTTGTAATAGTCAATTACAGATCTTCGAATTGTTAAATACAAATTTTAGTGCAAATTATAACTTGAAGATCTGAACTTGTAATTATCAAATACAGAACTTAGAATTGATAGCTTATAATTATAATTGCAAATTATAACTTGAAGATCTGAGCATGTAATTGTGAATTACAGAACTTAGCTTTGTTAAATACTAATTATTATTTCAAATTATAACTTGAAGATCTGAACTTGTAATAGGTAAATACAGAACTTCGAATTGTTAATTTCAAACTAAGATTGTAAATAATAATTTGAAGATCTGAACTTGTAATAGTCAAATACAGAACTTCGAATTGTTAAATACAAATTATTAGTGCAAATTATAACTTGAAGATCTGAACTCTTAATTGTCAAATACAGAACTTAAAATTGATAGCTTATAATTATAATTGCAAATTATAACTTGTAGATCTGAATTTGTAATAGGTAAATACAGAACTTAGAATTGTTAATTTCAAACTAAGATTGTAAATAATAATTTGAAGATCTGAACTTGTAATAGTCAAATACAGAACTTCTAATTGTTAAATACAAATTATTAGTGCAAATTATAACTTGAAGATCTGAACTTGTAATTGTCAAATAGAGAACTTAAAATTGATAGCTTATAATTATAATTGCAAATTATAAGTTGAAGATCTGAACTTGTAATAGGTAAATACAGAACTTCGAATTGTTAATTTCAAACTAAGATTGTAATTAATAATTTGAAGATCTGAACTTGTAATAGTCAAATACAGATCTTCGAATTGTTAAATACAAATTTTAGTGCAAATTATAACTTGAAGATCTGAACTTGTAATTATCAAATACAGAACTTAGAATTGATTGCTTATAATTATAATTGCAAATTATAACTTGAAGATCTGAGCATGTAATTGTGAATTACAGAACTTAGCTTTGTTAAATACTATTTATTATTTCAAATTATAACTTGAAGATCTGAACTTGTAATTGTCAAATACAGAACTTAGAATTGATAGCTTAAAATTATAATTGCAAATTATAACTTGAAGATCTGAACTTGTAATAGTGAATTACAGAACTTCGAATTGTTAAATACAAATTATTAGTACAAATTATAACTTGAAGATCTGAACTTGTAATTGTTAAATACATAACTTAAAATTGATAGCTTTAAATTATAATTGCAAATTATAACTAGAAGATCTGAACTTGTAATAGGTAAATACAGAACTTCGAATTGTTAATTTCAAACTAAGATTGTAAATAATAATTTGAAGATATGAACTTGTAATAGTCAAATACAGATCTTCGAATTGTTAAATACAAATTATTAGTGCAAATTATAACTTGAAAATCTGAACTTGTAATTGTCAAATACAGAACTTAAAATTGATAGCTTATAATTATAATTGCAAATTATAAGTTGAAGATCTGAACTTGTAATAGGTAAATACAGAACTTCGAATTGTTAATTTCAAACTAAGATTGTAATTAATAATTTGAAGATCTGACCTTGTAATAGTCAAATACATAACTTCGAATTGTTAAATACTAATTATTATTTCAAATTATAACTTGAAGATCTGAACTTGTAATTGTCAAATACAGAACTTAAAGTTGATAGCTTATAATTATAATTGCAAATTATAACTTGAAGATCTGAACTTGTAATAGGTAAATACAGAACTTCGAATTGTTAATTTCAAACTAAGATTGTAAATAATAATTTGAAGATCTGAACTTGTAATAGTCAAGTACAGAACTACGAATTGTTAAATACAAATTATTAGTGCAAATTATAACTTGAAGATCTGAACTTGTAATTGTCAAATACAGAACTTAAAATTGATAGCTTATAATTATAATTGCAAATTATAACTTGTAGATCTGAATTTGTAATAGGTAAATACAGAACTTAGAATTGTTAATTTCAAACTAAGATTGTAAATAATAATTTGAAGATCTGAACTTGTAATAGTCAAATACAGAACTTCTAATTGTTAAATACAAATTATTAGTGCAAATTATAACTTGAAGATCTGAACTTGTAATTGTCAAATAGAGAACTTAAAATTGATAGCTTATAATTATAATTGCAAATTATAAGTTGAAGATCTGAACTTGTAATAGGTAAATACAGAACTTCGAATTGTTAATTTCAAACTAAGATTGTAATTAATAATTTGAAGATCTGAACTTGTAATAGTCAAATACAGATCTTCGAATTGTTAAATACAAATTTTTGTGCAAATTATAACTTGAAGATCTGAACTTGTAATTATCAAATACAGAACTTAGAATTGATTGCTTATAATTATAATTGCAAATTATAACTTGAAGATCTGAGCATGTAATTGTGAATTACAGAACTTAGCTTTGTTAAATACTAATTATTATTTCAAATTATAACTTGAAGATCTGAACTTGTAATTGTCAAATACAGAACTTAGAATTGATAGCTTAAAATTATAATTGCAAATTATAACTTGAAGATCTGAACTTGTAATAGTGAATTACAGAACTTCGAATTGTTAAATACAAATTATTAGTACAAATTATAACTTGAAGATCTGAACTTGTAATTGTCAAATACATAACTTAAAATTGATAGCTTTAAATTATAATTGCAAATTATAACTAGAAGATCTGAACTTGTAATAGGTAAATACAGAACTTCGAATTGTTAATTTCAAACTAAGATTGTAAATAATAATTTGAAGATATGAACTTGTAATAGTCAAATACAGATCTTCGAATTGTTAAATACAAATTATTAGTGCAAATTATAACTTGAAAATCTGAACTTGTAATTGTCAAATACAGAACTTAAAATTGATAGCTTATAATTATAATTGCAAATTATAAGTTGAAGATCTGAACTTGTAATAGGTAAATACAGAACTTCGAATTGTTAATTTCAAACTAAGATTGTAATTAATAATTTGAAGATCTGACCTTGTAATAGTCAAATACATAACTTCGAATTGTTAAATACATATTATTAGTGCAAATTATAACTTGAAGATCTGAACTTGTAATTGTCAAATACAGAACTTAAAATTGATAGCTTATAATTATAATTGCAAATTATAAGTTGAAGATCTGAACTTGTAATAGGTAAATACAGAACTTCGAATTGTTAATTTCAAACTAAGATTGTAATTAATAATTTGAAGATCTGAACTTGTAATAGTCAAATACATAACTTAAAATTGATAGCTTTAAATTATAATTGCAAATTATAAGTTGAAGATCTGAACTTGTAATAGGTGAATACAGAACTTCGAATTGTTAATTTCAAACTAAGATTGTAAATAATAATTTGAAGATATGAACTTGTAATAGTCAAATACAGATCTTCGAATTGTTAAATACAATTTATTAGTGCAAATTATACCTTGAAAATCTGAACTTGTAATTGTCAAATACAGAACCTAAAATTGATATCTTATAATTATAATTGCAAATTATAAGTTGAAGATCTGAACTTGTAATAGGTAAATACAGAACTTCTAATTGTTAATTTCCAACTAAGATTGTAATTAATAGTTTGAAGATCTGAACTTGTAATAGTCAAATTCAGAACTTAGAATCCATAACTTCAAATTATGATTGCAAATTATAACTTGAAGATCTGAACTTGTAATTGTAAAATACAGAACTAAGAATTCATAACTTCAAATTATGATTGTAAATAATAATTAGAAGATCTGAACTTGTAATAGTCAAATACAGAACTACGAATTGTTAAATACAAATTATTAGTGCAAATTATAACTTGATGATCTGAACTTGTAATTCTCAAATACAGAACTTAGAATTCATAACTTCAAATTATGATTGCTAATTATAACTTGAAGATCTGAACTTGTAATAGTCAAATACAGAACTTAGAATTGGGAAAATCAAATTATGATTGCAAATTATAACTTGCAGATCTGAACTTGTAATAGTCAAATACAGAACTTATAATTGATAGCTTATAATTATAATTGCAAATTATAACTTGAAGATCTGAATTTGTAATAGGTAAATACAGAACTTCGAATTGTTAATTTCAAACTAAGATTGTAAATAATAATTTGAAGATCTGAACTTGTAATAGTCAAATACAGAACTTCGAATTGTTAAATACATATTATTAGTGCAAATTATAACTTGAAGATCTGAACTTGTAATTGTCAAATACAGAACTTAAAATTGATAGCTTATAATTATAATTGCAAATTATAACTAGTAGATCTGAATTTGTAATAGGTAAATACAGAACTTCGAATTGTTAATTTCAAACTAAGATTGTAAATAATAATTTGAAGATCTGAACTTGTAATAGTCAAATACAGAACTTCTAATTGTTAAATACAAATTATTAGTGCAAATTATAACTTGAAGATCTGAACTTGTAATTGTCAAATAGAGAACTTAAAAGTGATAGCTTATAATTATAATTGCAAATTATAAGTTGAAGATCTGAACTTGTAATAGGTAAATACAGAACTTCGAATTGTTAATTTCAAACTAAGATTGTAATTAATAATTTGAAGATCTGAACTTGTAATAGTCAATTACAGATCTTCGAATTGTTAAATACAAATTTTAGTGCAAATTATAACTTGAAGATCTGAACTTGTAATTATCAAATACAGAACTTAGAATTGATAGCTTATAATTATAATTGCAAATTATAACTTGAAGATCTGAGCATGTAATTGTGAATTACAGAACTTAGCTTTGTTAAATACTAATTATTATTTCAAATTATAACTTGAAGATCTGAACTTGTAATTGTCAAATACAGAACTTAAAGTTGATAGCTTATAATTATAATTGCAAATTATAACTTGAAGATCTGAACTTGTAATAGGTAAATACAGAACTTAGAATTGTTAATTTCAAACTAAGATTGTAAATAATAATTTGAAGATCTGAACTTGTAATAGTCAAATACAGAACTTCTAATTGTTAAATACAAATTATTAGTGCAAATTATAACTTGAAGATCTGAACTTGTAATTGTCAAATAGAGAACTTAAAATTGATAGCTTATAATTATAATTGCAAATTATAAGTTGAAGATCTGAACTTGTAATAGGTAAATACAGAACTTCGAATTGTTAATTTCAAACTAAGATTGTAATTAATAATTTGAAGATCTGAACTTGTAATAGTCAAATACAGATCTTCGAATTGTTAAATACAAATTTTAGTGCAAATTATAACTTGAAGATCTGAACTTGTAATTATCAAATACAGAACTTAGAATTGATAGCTTATAATTATAATTGCAAATTATAACTTGAAGATCTGAGCATGTAATTGTGAATTACAGAACTTAGCTTTGTTAAATACTAATTATTATTTCAAATTATAACTTGAAGATCTGAACTTGTAATTGTCAAATACAGAACTTAGAATTGATAGCTTAAAATTATAATTGCAAATTATAACTTGAAGATCTGAACTTGTAATAGTGAATTACAGAACTTCGAATTGTTAAATACAAATTATTAGTACAAATTATAACTTGAAGATCTGAACTTGTAATTGTCAAATACATAACTTAAAATTGATAGCTTTAAATTATAATTGCAAATTATAACTAGAAGATCTGAACTTGTAATAGTCAAATACAGAACTTCGAATTGTTAAATACAAATTATTAGTGCAAATTATAAATTGAAGATCTGAACTTGTAATTGTCAAATACAGCACTTAGAATTCATAACTTCAAATTATGATTGCAAATTATAACTTGAAGATCTGAACTTGTAATTGTTAAATACAGAACTTAGAATTCATAACTTCAAATTATGATTGTAAATAATAATTAGAAGATCTGAACTTGTAATAGTCAAATTCAGAACTTCGAATTGCTAAATACAAATTATTAGTTCAAATAATAACTTGAAGATCTGAACTTGTAATTGTCTAATGCAGAACTTAGAATTGATAGCTTAAAATTATAATTGCAAATTATAACTTGAAAATCTGAACTTGTAATAGTGAATTACAGAACTTCGAATTGTTAAATACAAATTATTAGTACATATTATTATAACTTGAAGATCTGAACTTGTAATTTTCAAATACATAACTTAAAATTGATAGCTTTAAATTATAATTGCAAATTATAAGTTGAAGATCTGAACTTGTAATAGGTGAATACAGAACTTCGAATTGTTAATTTCAAACTAAGATTGTAAATAATAATTTGAAGATATGAACTTGTAATAGTCAAATACAGATCTTCGAATTGTTAAATACAATTTATTAGTGCAAATTATAACTTGAAAATCTGAACTTGTAATTGTCAAATACAGAACCTAAAATTGATATCTTATAATTATAATTGCAAATTATAAGTTGAAGATCTGAACTTGTAATAGGTAAATACAGACTTAATTGTTAATTTCCAACTAAGATTGTAATTAATAGTTTGAAGATCTGAACTTGTAATAGTCAAATTCAGAACTTAGAATCCATAACTTCAAATTATGATTGCAAATTATAACTTGAAGATCTGAACTTGTAATTGTAAAATACAGAACTAAGAATTCATAACTTCAAATTATGATTGCAAATAATAATTAGAAGATCTGAACTTGTAATAGTCAAATACAGAACTACGAATTGTTAAATACAAATTATTAGTGCAAATTATAACTTGAAGATCTGAACTTGTAATTGTCAAATACAGAACTTAGAATTCATAACTTCAAATTATGATTGCTAATTATAACTTGAAGATCTGAACTTGTAATAGTCAAATACAGAACTTAGAATTGGGAAAATCAAATTATGATTGCAAATTATAACTTGCAGATCTGAACTTGTAATAGTCAAATACAGAACTTAAAATTGATAGCTTATAATTATAATTGCAAATTATAACTTGAAGATCTGAATTTGTAATAGGTAAATACAGAACTTCGAATTGTTAATTTCAAACTAAGATTGTAAATAATAATTTGAAGATCTGAACTTGTAATAGTCAAATACAGAACTTCGAATTGTTAAATACAAATTATTAGTGCAAAGTATAACTTGAAGATCTGAACTTGTAATTGTCAAATACAGAACTTTAAATTGATAGCTTATAATTATAATTGCAAATTATAACTTGTAGATCTGAATTAGTAATAGGTAAATACAGAACTTCGAATTGTTAATTTCAAACTAAGATTGTAAATAATAATTTGAAGATCTGAACTTGTAATAGTCAAATACAGAACTTCTAATTGTTAAATACAAATTATTAGTGCAAATTATAACTTGAAGATCTGAACTTGTAATTGTCAAATAGAGAACTTAAAATTGATAGCTTATAATTATAATTGCAAATTATAAGTAGAAGATCTGAACTTGTAATAGGTAAATACAGAACTTCGAATTGTTAATTTCAAACTAAGATTGTAATTAATAATTTGAAGATCTGAACTTGTAATAGTCAAATACAGATCTTCGAATTGTTAAATACAAATTTTAGTGCAAATT
Organism: Cantharis lateralis; assembly: GCA_963170105.1. Classification (NCBI taxonomy): domain Eukaryota; kingdom Metazoa; phylum Arthropoda; class Insecta; order Coleoptera; family Cantharidae; genus Cantharis; species Cantharis lateralis. The sequence goes on from OY720628.1 coordinate 24,943,356, forward strand.
ATAACTTGAAGATCTGAACTTGTAATTATCAAATACAGAACTTAGAATTGATAGCTTATAATTATAATTGCAAATTATAACTTGAAGATCTGAGCATGAAATTGTGAATTACAGAACTTAGCTTTGTTAAATACTAATTATTATTTCAAATTATAACTTGAAGATCTGAACTTGTAATTGTCAAATACAGAACTTAAAGTTGATAGCTTATAATTATAATTGCAAATTATAACTTGAAGATCTGAACTTGTAATAGGTAAATACAGAACTTCGAATTGTTAATTTCAAACTAAGATTGTAAATAATAATTTGAAGATCTGAACTTGTAATAGTAAAATACAGAACTTCTAATTGTTAAATACAAATTATTAGTGCAAATTATAACTTGAAGATCTGAACTTGTAATTGTCAAATAGAGAACTTAAAATTGATAGCTTATAATTATAATTGCAAATTATAAGTTGAAGATCTGAACTTGTTATAGGTAAATACAGAACTTCGAATTGTTAATTTCAAACTAAGATTGTAATTAATAATTTGAAGATCTGAACTTGTAATAGTCAAATACAGATCTTCGAATTGTTAAATACAAATTTTAGTGCAAATTATAACTTGAAGATCTGAACTTGTAATTATCAAATACAGAACTTAGAATTGATAGCTTATAATTATAATTGCAAATTATAACTTGAAGATCTGAGCATGTAATTGTGAATTACAGAACTTAGCTTTGTTAAATACTAATTATTATTTCAAATTATAACTTGAAGATCTGAACTTGTAATTGTCAAATACAGAACTTAAAGTTGATAGCTTATAATTATAATTGCAAATTATAACTTGAAGATCTGAACTTGTAATAGGTAAATACAGAACTTCGAATTGTTAATTTCAAACTAAGATTGTAATTAAAAATTTGAAGATCTGAACTTGTAATAGTCAAATATAGAACTTCGAATTGTTAAATACAAATTATTAGTGCAAATTATAACTTGAAGATCTGAATTTGTAATTGGCAAATACAGCACTTAGAATTCATAACTTCAAATTATGATTGCAAATTATAACTTGAAGATCTGAACTTGTAATTGTCAAATACAGAACTTAGAATTCATAACTTCTAATTATGATTGTAAATAATAATTAGAAGATCTGAACTAGTAATAGTCAAATACAGAACTTCGAATTGTTAAATACGAATTATTAGTGCAAATTATAACTTGAAGATCTGAACTTGTCATTGTCAAATACAGAAGTTAACATTGATAGCTTATAATTATAATTGCAAATTATAACTTGCAGATCTGAACATGTAATAGTGAATTACAGAACTTAGATTTGTTAAATCCTAATTATTATTTCTAATTATAACTTGAAGATCTAAATTTGTAATTGTCAAATACAGAACTTAAAATTGATAGCTTATAATTATAATTGCAAATTATAACTTGAAGATCTGAATTTGTAATAGGTAAATACAGAACTTCGAATTGTTAATTTCAAACTAAGATTGTAAATAATAATTTGAAGATCTGAACTTGTAATAGTCAAATACAGAACTTCGAATTGTTAAATACAAATTATTAGTGCAAATTATAAATTGAAGATCTGAACTTGTAATTGTCAAATACAGCACTTAGAATTCATAACTTCAAATTATGATTGCAAATTATAACTTGAAGATCTGAACTTGTAATTGTTAAATACAGAACTTAGAATTCATAACTTCAAATTATGATTGTAAATAATAATTAGAAGATCTGAACTTGTAATAGTCAAATTCAGAACTTCGAATTGTTAAATACAAATTATTAGTTCAAATAATAACTTGAAGATCTGAACTTGTAATTGTCTAATGCAGAACTTAGAATTGATAGCTTAAAATTATAATTGCAAATTATAACTTGAAAATCTGAACTTGTAATAGTGAATTACAGAACTTCGAATTGTTAAATACAAATTATTAGTACATATTATAACTTGAAGATCTGAACTTGTAATTTTCAAATACATAACTTAAAATTGATAGCTTTAAATTATAATTGCAAATTATAAGTTGAAGATCTGAACTTGTAATAGGTGAATACAGAACTTCGAATTGTTAATTTCAAACTAAGATTGTAAATAATAATTTGAAGATATGAACTTGTAATAGTCAAATACAGATCTTCGAATTGTTAAATACAATTTATTAGTGCAAATTATAACTTGAAAATCTGAACTTGTAATTGTCAAAAACAGAACTTAAAGTTGATAGCTTATAATTATAATTGCAAATTATAACTTGAAGTTCTGCACTTGTAATAGGTAAATACAGAACTTCGAATTGTTAATTTCAAACTAAGATTGTAATTAAAAATTTGAAGATCTGAACTTGTAATAGTCAAATATAGAACTTCGAATTGTTAAATACAAATTATTAGTGCAAATTATAACTTGAAGATCTGAATTTGTAATTGGCAAATACAGCACTTAGAATTCATAACTTCAAATTATGATTTCAAATTATAACTTGAAGATCTGAACTTGTAATTGTCAAATACAGAACTTAGAATTCATAACTTCTAATTATGATTGTAAATAATAATTAGAAGATCTGAACTAGTAATAGTCAAATACAGAACTTCGAATTGTTAAATACGAATTATTAGTGCAAATTATAACTTGAAGATCTGAACTTGTCATTGTCAAATACAGAAGTTAACATTGATAGCTTATAATTATAATTGCAAATTATAACTTGCAGATCTGAACATGTAATAGTGAATTACAGAACTTAGATTTGTTAAATCCTAATTATTATTTCTAATTATAACTTGAAGATCTAAACTTGTAATTGTCAAATACAGAACTTAAAATTGATAGCTTATAATTATAATTGCAAATTATAACTTGAAGATCTGAATTTGTAATAGGTAAATACAGAACTTCGAATTGTTAATTTCAAACTAAGATTGTAAATAATAATTTGAAGATCTGAACTTGTAATAGTCAAATACAGAACTTCGAATTGTTAAATACAAATTATTAGTGCAAATTATAACTTGAAGATCTGAACTTGTAATTGTCAAATACAGAACTTAAAATTGATAGCTTATAATTATAATTGCAAATTATAACTTGTAGATCTGAATTTGTAATAGGTAAATACAGAACTTCGAATTGTTAATTTCAAACTAAGACTGTAAATAATAATTTGAAGATCTGAACTTGTGATAGTCAAAAACAGAACTACTAATTGTTAAATACCAATTATTAGTGCAAATTATATCTTGAAGATCTGAACTTGTAATTGTCAAATCCAGAACTTAAAATTGAGAGCTTATAATTATAATTGCAAATTATAAGTTGAAGATCTGAACTTGTTATAGGTAAATACAGAACTTGTAATTGTTAATTTCAAACTAAGATTGTAATTAATAATTTGAAGATCGGAACTTGTAATAGTCAAATATAGAACTTCGAATTGTTAAATACAAATTATTAGTGCAAATTATAACTTGAAGATCCGAATTTGTAATTGGCAAATACAGCACTTAGAATTCATAACTTCAAATTATGATTCCAAATTATAACTTGAAGATCTGAACTTGTAATTGTCAAATACAGAACTTAGAATTCATAACTTCTAATTATAATTGTAAATAATAAGTAGAAGATCTGAACTAGTAATAGTCAAATACAGAACTTCGAATTGTTAAATACAAATTATTAGTGCAAATTATAACTTGAAGATCTGAACTTGTCATTGTCAAATACAGAAGTTAACATTGATAGCTTATAATTATAATTGCAAATTATAACTTGAAGATCTGAACATGTAATAAAGAATTACAGAATTTAGATTTGTTAAATCCTAATTATTATTTCTAATTATAACTTGAAGATCTGAACTTGTAATTGTCAAATACAGAACTTAGAATTCATAACTTCAAATTATGATTGCTAATTATAACTCGAAGATCTGAACTTGTAATTGTCAAATTCAGAACTTAAAATTGATAGCTTATAATTATAATTGCAAATTATAAGTTGAAGATCTTAACTTGAAATAGGTAAATACAGAACTTCGAATTGTTAATTGCAACTAAAATTGTAATTAATAATTTGAAGATCTGAACTTGTAATAGTCAAATACAGAACTACGAATTGTTAAATACAAATTATTAGTGCAAATTATAACTTGAAGATCTGAACTTGTAATTGTCAAATACAGCACTTAGAATTCATAACTACAAATTATGATTGCAACTTATAACTTGAAGATCTGAACTTGTAATAGTCAAATACAGAACTTAGAATTGATAGATTATAATTATAATTGCAAATTATAACTTGAAGATCTGAACTTGTAATAGGTAAATACAGAACTTCGAATTGTTAATTTCAAACTAAGATTGTAAATAATAATTTGAAGAGCTGAACTTGTAATAGTCAAATACAGAACTTCGAATTGTTAAATACAAATTATTAGTGCAAATTATAACTTTAAGATCTGAACTTGTAATTGTCAAATACAGGACTTAGAATTCATAACTTCTAATTATGATTGTAAATAATAATTAGAAGATCTGAACTAAAAATAGTCAAATACAGAACTTCGAATTGTTAAATACAAATTATTAGTGCAAATTATAACTTGAAGATCTGAACTTGTCATTGTCAAATACAGAAGTTAACATTGATAGCTTATAATTATAATTGCAAATTATAACTTGCAGATCTGAACATGTAATAGTGAATTACAGAACTTAGATTTGTTAAATCCTAATTATTATTTCTAATTATAACTTGAAGATCTAAACTTGTAATTGTCAAATACAGAACTTAAAATTGATAGCTTATAATTATAATTGCAAATTATAACTTGAAGATCTGAAATTGTATTAGGTAAATACAGAACTTTGAATTGTTAATTTCAAACTAAGATTGTAAATAATTATTTGAAGATCTGAACTTGTAATAGTGAATTACAGAACTTAGATTTGTTAAATACTAATTATTATATCAAATTATAACTTGAAGATCTGAACTTGTAATTGTCAAATACAGAACTTACAATTGATAGCTTATAATTATAATTGCAAATTATAACTTGAAGATCTGAATTTGTAATAGGTAAATACAGAACTTCGAATTGTTAATTTCAAACTAAGATTGTAAATAATAATTTGAAGATCTGAACTTGTAATAGTCAAATACAGAACTTCGAATTGTTAAATACAAATTATTAGTGCAAATTATAACTTGAAGATCTGAACTTGTAATTGTCAAATACAGAACTTAAAATTGATAGCTTATAATTATAATTGCAAATTATAACTTGTAGATCTGAATTTGTAATAGGTAAATACAGAACTTCGAATTGTTAATTTCAAACTAAGACTGTAAATAATAATTTGAAGATCTGAACTTGTGATAGTCAAATACAGAACTACTAATTGTTAAATACCAATTATTAGTGCAAATTATATCTTGAAGATCTGAACTTGTAATTGTCAAATCCAGAACTTAAAATTGAGAGCTTATAATTATAATTGCAAATTATAAGTTGAAGATCTGAACTTGTTATAGGTAAATACAGAACTTGTAATTGTTAATTTCAAACTAAGATTGTAATTAATAATTTGAAGATCGGAACTTGTAATAGTCAAATATAGAACTTCGAATTGTTAAATACAAATTATTAGTGCAAATTATAACTTGAAGATCCGAATTTGTAATTGGCAAATACAGCACTTAGAATTCATAACTTCAAATTATGATTCCAAATTATAACTTGAAGATCTGAACTTGTAATTGTCAAATACAGAACTTAGAATTCATAACTTCTAATTATGATTGTAAATAATAATTAGAAGATCTGAACTAGTAATAGTCAAATACAGAACTTCGAATTGTTAAATACGAATTATTAGTGCAAATTATAACTTGAAGATCTGAACTTGTCATTGTCAAATACAGAAGTTAACATTGATAGCTTATAATTATAATTGCAAATTATAACTTGCAGATCTGAACATGTAATAGTGAATTACAGAACTTAGATTTGTTAAATCCTAATTATTATTTCTAATTATAACTGGAAGATCTAAACTTGTAATTGTCAAATACAGAACTTAAAATTGATAGCTTATAATTATAATTGCAAATTATAACTTGAAGAACTGAATTTGTAATAGGTAAATACAGAACTTCGAATTGTTAATTTCAAACTAAGATTGTAAATAATAATTTGAAGATCTGAACTTGTAATAGTCAAATACAGAACTTCGAATTGTTAAATACAAATTATTAGTGCAAATTATAAATTGAAGATCTGAACTTGTAATTGTCAAATACAGCACTTAGAATTCATAACTTCAAATTATGATTGCAAATTATAACTTGAAGATCTGAACTTGTAATTGTTAAATACAGAACTTAGAATTCATAACTTCAAATTATGATTGTAAATAATAATTAGAAGATCTGAACTTGTAATAGTCAAATTCAGAACTTCGAATTGTTAAATACAAATTATTAGTTCAAATAATAACTTGAAGATCTGAACTTGTAATTGTCTAATGCAGAACTTAGAATTGATAGCTTAAAATTATAATTGCAAATTATAACTTGAAAATCTGAACTTGTAATAGTGAATTACAGAACTTCGAATTGTTAAATACAAATTATTAGTACATATTATAACTTGAAGATCTGAACTTGTAATTTTCAAATACATAACTTAAAATTGATAGCTTTAAATTATAATTGCAAATTATAAGTTGAAGATCTGAACTTGTAATAGGTGAATACAGAACTTCGAATTGTTAATTTCAAACTAAGATTGTAAATAATAATTTGAAGATATGAACTTGTAATAGTCAAATACAGATCTTCGAATTGTTAAATACAATTTATTAGTGCAAATTATAACTTGAAAATCTGAACTTGTAATTGTCAAATACAGAACCTAAAATTGATATCTTATAATTATAATTGCAAATTATAAGTTGAAGATCTGAACTTGTAATAGGTAAATACAGACTTAATTGTTAATTTCCAACTAAGATTGTAATTAATAGTTTGAAGATCTGAACTTGTAATAGTCAAATTCAGAACTTAGAATCCATAACTTCAAATTATGATTGCAAATTATAACTTGAAGATCTGAACTTGTAATTGTAAAATACAGAACTAAGAATTCATAACTTCAAATTATGATTGTAAATAATAATTAGAAGATCTGAACTTGTAATAGTCAAATACAGAACTACGAATTGTTAAATACAAATTATTAGTGCAAATTATAACTTGAAGATCTGAACTTGTAATTGTCAAATACAGAACTTAGAATTCATAACTGCAATTATGATTGCTAATTATAACTTGAAGATCTGAACTTGTAATAGTCAAATACAGAACTTAGAATTGGGAAAATCAAATTATGATTGCAAATTATAACTTGCAGATCTGAACTTGTAATAGTCAAATACAGAACTTAAAATTGATAGCTTATAATTATAATTGCAAATTATAACTTGAAGATCTGAATTTGTAATAGGTAAATACAGAACTTCGAATTGTTAATTTCAAACTAAGATTGTAAATAATAATTTGAAGATCTGAACTTGTAATAGTCAAATACAGAACTTCGAATTGTTAAATACAAATTATTAGTGCAAAGTATAACTTGAAGATCTGAACTTGTAATTGTCAAATACAGAACTTTAAATTGATAGCTTATAATTATAATTGCAAATTATAACTTGTAGATCTGAATTAGTAATAGGTAAATACAGAACTTCGAATTGTTAATTTCAAACTAAGATTGTAAATAATAATTTGAAGATCTGAACTTGTAATAGTCAAATACAGAACTTCTAATTGTTAAATACAAATTATTAGTGCAAATTATAACTTGAAGATCTGAACTTGTAATTGTCAAATAGAGAACTTAAAATTGATAGCTTATAATTATAATTGCAAATTATAAGTAGAAGATCTGAACTTGTAATAGGTAAATACAGAACTTCGAATTGTTAATTTCAAACTAAGATTGTAATTAATAATTTGAAGATCTGAACTTGTAATAGTCAAATACAGATCTTCGAATTGTTAAATACAAATTTTAGTGCAAATTATAACTTGAAGATCTGAACTTGTAATTATCAAATACAGAACTTAGAATTGATAGCTTATAATTATAATTGCAAATTATAACTTGTAGATCTGAGCATGAAATTGTGAATTACAGAACTTAGCTTTGTTAAATACTAATTATTATTTCAAATTATAACTTGAAGATCTGAACTTGTAATTGTCAAATACAGAACTTAAAGTTGATAGCTTATAATTATAATTGCAAATTATAACTTGAAGTTCTGAACTTGTAATAGGTAAATACAGAACTTCGAATTGTTAATTTCAAACTAAGATTGTAATTAAAAATTTGAAGATCTGAACTTGTAATAGTCAAATATAGAACTTCGAATTGTTAAATACAAATTATTAGTGCAAATTATAACTTGAAGATCTGAATTTGTAATTGGCAAATACAGCACTTAGAATTCATAACTTCAAATTATGATTGCAAATTATAACTTGAAGATCTGAACTTGTAATTGTCAAATACAGAACTTAGAATTCATAACTTCTAATTATGATTGTAAATAATAATTAGAAGATCTGAACTAGTAATAGTCAAATACAGAACTTCGAATTGTTAAATACGAATTATTAGTGCAAATTATAACTTGAAGATCTGAACTTGTCATTGTCAAATACAGAAGTTAACATTGATAGCTTATAATTATAATTGCAAATTATAACTTGCAGATCTGAACATGTAATAGTGAATTACAGAACTTAGATTTGTTAAATCCTAATTATTATTTCTAATTATAACTTGAAGATCTAAACTTGTAATTGTCAAATACAGAACTTAAAATTGATAGCTTATAATTATAATTGCAAATTATAACTTGAAGATCTGAATTTGTAATAGGTAAATACAGAACTTCGAATTGTTAATTTCAAACTAAGATTGTAAATAATAATTTGAAGATCTGAACTTGTAATAGTCAAATACAGAACTTCGAATTGTTAAATACAAATTATTAGTGCAAATTATAACTTGAAGATCTGAACTTGTAATTGTCAAATACAGAACTTAAAATTGATAGCTTATAATTATAATTGCAAATTATAACTTGTAGATCTGAATTTGTAATAGGTAAATACAGAACTTCGAATTGTTAATTTCAAACTAAGACTGTAAATAATAATTTGAAGATCTGAACTTGTGATAGTCAAATACAGAACTACTAATTGTTAAATACCAATTATTAGTGCAAATTATATCTTGAAGATCTGAACTTGTAATTGTCAAATCCAGAACTTAAAATTGAGAGCTTATAATTATAATTGCAAATTATAAGTTGAAGATCTGAACTTGTTATAGGTAAATACAGAACTTGTAATTGTTAATTTCAAACTAAGATTGTAATTAATAATTTGAAGATCGGAACTTGTAATAGTCAAATATAGAACTTCGAATTGTTAAATACAAATTATTAGTGCAAATTATAACTTGAAGATCCGAATTTGTAATTGGCAAATACAGCACTTAGAATTCATAACTTCAAATTATGATTCCAAATTATAACTTGAAGATCTGAACTTGTAATTGTCAAATACAGAACTTAGAATTCATAACTTCTAATTATGATTGTAAATAATAAGTAGAAGATCTGAACTAGTAATAGTCAAATACAGAACTTCGAATTGTTAAATACAAATTATTAGTGCAAATTATAACTTGAAGATCTGAACTTGTCATTGTCAAATACAGAAGTTAACATTGATAGCTTATAATTATAATTGCAAATTATAACTTGAAGATCTGAACATGTAATAAAGAATTACAGAACTTAGATTTGTTAAATCCTAATTATTATTTCTAATTATAACTTGAAGATCTGAACTTGTAATTGTCAAATACAGAACTTAGAATTCATAACTTCAAATTATGATTGCTAATTATAACTCGAAGATCTGAACTTGTAATTGTCAAATTCAGAACTTAAAATTGATAGCTTATAATTATAATTGCAAATTATAACTTGAAGATCTGAATTTGTAATAGGTAAATACAGAACTCGAATTGTTAATTTCAAACTAAGACTGTAAATAATAATTTGAAGATCTGAACTTGTAATAGTCAAATACAGAACTACTAATTGTTAAATCCAAATTATTAGTGCAAATTATATCTTGAAGATCTGAACTTGTAATTGTCAAATACAGAACTTAAAATTGAGAGCTTATAATTATAATTGCAAATTATAAGTTGTAGATCTTAACTTGAAATAGGTAAATACAGAACTTCGAATTGTTAATTGCAACTAAAATTGTAATTAATAATTTGAAGATCTGAACTTGTAATAGTCAAATACAGAACTACGAATTGTTAAATACAAATTATTAGTGCAAATTATAACTTGAAGATCTGAACTTGTAATAGTCAAATACAGAACTTAGAATTGATAGATTATAATTATAATTGCAAATTATAACTTGAAGATCTGAACTTGTAATAGGCAAATACAGAACTTCGAATTGTTAATTTCAAACTAAGATTGTAAATAATAATTTGAAGAGCTGAACTTGTAATAGTCAAATACAGAACTTCGAATTGTTAAATACAAATTATTAGTGCAAATTATAACTTTAAGATCTGAACTTGTAATTGTCAAATACAGGACTTAGAATTCATAACTTCTAATTATGATTGTAAATAATAATTAGAAGATCTGAACTAAAAATAGTCAAATACAGAACTTCGAATTGTTAAATACAAATTATTAGTGCAAATTATAACTTGAAGATCTGAACTTGTCATTGTCAAATACAGAAGTTAACATTGATAGCTTATAATTATAATTGCAAATTATAACTTGCAGATCTGAACATGTAATAGTGAATTACAGAACTTAGATTTGTTAAATCCTAATTATTATTTCTAATTATAACTTGAAGATCTAAACTTGTAATTGTCAAATACAGAACTTAAAATTGATAGCTTATAATTATAATTGCAAATTATAACTTGAAGATCTGAAATTGTAATAGGTAAATACAGAACTTTGAATTGTTAATTTCAAACTAAGATTGTAAATAATTATTTGAAGATCTGAACTTGTAATAGTGAATTACAGAACTTAGATTTGTTAAATACTAATTATTATATCAAATTATAACTTGAAGATCTGAACTTGTAGTTGTCAAATACAGAACTTACAATTGATAGCTTATAATTATAATTGCAAATTATAACTTGAAGATCTGAATTTGTAATAGGTAAATACAGAACTTCGAATTGTTAATTTCAAACTAAGATTGTAAATAATAATTTGAAGATCTGAACTTGTAATAGTCAAATACAGAACTTCGAATTGTTAAATACAAATTATTAGTGCAAATTATAACTTGAAGATCTGAACTTGTAATTGTCAAATACAGAACTTAAAATTGATAGCTTATAATTATAATTGCAAATTATAACTTGTAGATCTGAATTTGTAATAGGTAAATACAGAACTTCGAATTGTTAATTTCAAACTAAGACTGTAAATAATAATTTGAAGATCTGAACTTGTGATAGTCAAATACAGAACTACTAATTGTTAAATACCAATTATTAGTGCAAATTATATCTTGAAGATCTGAACTTGTAATTGTCAAATCCAGAACTTAAAATTGAGAGCTTATAATTATAATTGCAAATTATAAGTTGAAGATCTGAACTTGTTATAGGTAAATACAGAACTTGTAATTGTTAATTTCAAACTAAGATTGAAATTAATAATTTGAAGATCGGAACTTGTAATAGTCAAATATAGAACTTCGAATTGTTAAATACAAATTATTAGTGCAAATTATAACTTGAAGATCCGAATTTGTAATTGGCAAATACAGCACTTAGAATTCATAACTTCAAATTATGATTCCAAATTATAACTTGAAGATCTGAACTTGTAATTGTCAAATACAGAACTTAGAATTCATAACTTCTAATTATGATTGTAAATAATAAGTAGAAGATCTGAACTAGTAATAGTCAAATACAGAACTTCGAATTGTTAAATACAAATTATTAGTGCAAATTATAACTTGAAGATCTGAACTTGTCATTGTCAAATACAGAAGTTAACATTGATAGCTTATAATTATAATTGCAAATTATAACTTGAAGATCTGAACATGTAATAAAGAATTACAGAACTTAGATTTGTTAAATCCTAATTATTATTTCTAATTATAACTTGAAGATCTGAACTTGTAATTGTCAAATACAGAACTTAGAATTCATAACTTCAAATTATGATTGCTAATTATAACTCGAAGATCTGAACTTGTAATTGTCAAATTCAGAACTTAAAATTGATAGCTTATAATTATAATTGCAAATTATAACTTGAAGATCTGAATTTGTAATAGGTAAATACAGAACTCGAATTGTTAATTTCAAACTAAGACTGTAAATAATAATTTGAAGATCTGAACTTGTAATAGTCAAATACAGAACTACTAATTGTTAAATCCAAATTATTAGTGCAAATTATATCTTGAAGATCTGAACTTGTAATTGTCAAATACAGAACTTAAAATTGAGAGCTTATAATTATAATTGCAAATTATAAGTTGAAGATCTTAACTTGAAATAGGTAAATACAGAACTTCGAATTGTTAATTGCAACTAAAATTGTAATTAATAATTTGAAGATCTGAACTTGTAATAGTCAAATACAGAACTACGAATTGTTAAATACAAATTATTAGTGCAAATTATAACTTGAAGATCTGAACTTGTAATTGTCAAATACAGCACTTAGAATTGATAGATTATAATTATATTTGCAAATTATAACTTGAAGATCTGAACTTGTAATAGGCAAATACAGAACTTCGAATTGTTAATTTCAAACTAAGATTGTAAATAATAATTTGAAGAGCTGAACTTGCAATAGTCAAATACAGAACTTCGAATTGTTAAATACAAATTATTAGTGCAAATTATAACTTTAAGATCTGAACTTGTAATTGTCAAATACAGGACTTAAAATTCATAACTTCTAATTATGATTGTAAATAATAATTAGAAGATCTGAACTAAAAATAGTCAAATACAGAACTTCGAATTGTTAAATACAAATTATTAGTGCAAATTATAACTTGAAGATCTGAACTTGTCATTGTCAAATACAGAAGTTAACATTGATTGCTTATAATTATAATTGCAAATTATAACTTGCAGATCTGAACATGTAATAGTGAATTACAGAACTTAGATTTGTTAAATCCTAATTATTATTTCTAATTATAACTTGAAGATCTAAACTTGTAATTGTCAAATACAGAACTTAAAATTTATAGCTTATAATTATAATTGCAAATTATAACTTGAAGATCTGAAATTGTAATAGGTAAATACAGAACTTTGAATTGTTAATTTCAAACTAAGATTGTAAATAATAATTTGAAGATCTGAACTTGTAATAGTCAAATACAGAACTTCGAATTGTTAAATACAAATTATTAGTGCAAATTATAACTTGAAGATCTGAACTTGTAATTGTCAAATACAGAACTTAAAATTGATAGCTTATAATTATAATTGCAAATTATAACTTGAAGATCTGAAATTGTAATAGGTAAATACAGAACTTTGAATTGTTAATTTCAAACTAAGATTGTAAATAATTATTTGAAGATCTGAACTTGTAATAGTGAATTACAGAACTTAGATTTGTTAAATACTAATTATTATATCAAATTATAACTTGAAGATCTGAACTTGTAATTGTCAAATACAGAACTTACAATTGATAGCTTATAATTATAATTGCAAATTATAACTTGAAGATCTGAATTCGTAATAGGTAAATACAGAACTTCGAATTGTTAATTTCAAACTAAGATTGTAAATAATAATTTGAAGATCTGAACTTGTAATAGTCAAATACAGAACTTCGAATTGTTAAATACAAATTATTAGTGCAAATTATAACTTGAAGATCTGAACTTGTAATTGTCAAATACAGAACTTCGAATTGTTAAATACAAATTATTAGTGCAAATTATAACTTGAAGATCTGAACTTGTAATTGTCAAATACAGAACTTAAAATTGATAGCTTATAATTATAATTGCAAATTATAACTTGTAGATCTGAATTTGTAATAGGTAAATACAGAACTTCGAATTGTTAATTTCAAACTAAGACTGTAAATAATAATTTGAAGATCTGAACTTGTGATAGTCAAATACAGAACTACTAATTGTTAAATACCAATTATTAGTGCAAATTATATCTTGAAGATCTGAACTTGTAATTGTCAAATCCAGAACTTAAAATTGAGAGCTTATAATTATAATTGCAAATTATAAGTTGAAGATCTGAACTTGTTATAGGTAAATACAGAACTTGTAATTGTTAATTTCAAACTAAGATTGTAATTAATAATTTGAAGATCGGAACTTGTAATAGTCAAATATAGAACTTCGAATTGTTAAATACAAATTATTAGTGCAAATTATAACTTGAAGATCCGAATTTGTAATTGGCAAATACAGCACTTAGAATTCATAACTTCAAATTATGATTCCAAATTATAACTTGAAGATCTGAACTTGTAATTGTCAAATACAGAACTTAGAATTCATAACTTCTAATTATGATTGTAAATAATAAGTAGAAGATCTGAACTAGTAATAGTCAAATACAGAACTTCGAATTGTTAAATACAAATTATTAGTGCAAATTATAACTTGAAGAACTGAACTTGTCATTGTCAAATACAGAAGTTAACATTGATAGCTTATAATTATAATTGCAAATTATAACTTGAAGATCTGAACATGTAATAAAGAATTACAGAACTTAGATTTGTTAAATCCTAATTATTATTTCTAATTATAACTTGAAGATCTGAACTTGTAATTGTCAAATACAGAACTTAGAATTCATAACTTCAAATTATGATTGCTAATTATAACTCGAAGATCTGAACTTGTAATTGTCAAATTCAGAACTTAAAATTGATAGCTTATAATTATAATTGCAAATTATAACTTGAAGATCTGAATTTGTAATAGGTAAATACAGAACTCGAATTGTTAATTTCAAACTAAGACTGTAAATAATAATTTGAAGATCTGAACTTGTAATAGTCAAATACAGAACTACTAATTGTTAAATCCAAATTATTAGTGCAAATTATATCTTGAAGATCTGAACTTGTAATTGTCAAATACAGAACTTAAAATTGAGAGCTTATAATTATAATTGCAAATTATAAGTTGAAGATCTTAACTTGAAATAGGTAAATACAGAACTTCGAATTGTTAATTGCAACTAAAATTGTAATTAATAATTTGAAGATCTGAACTTGTAATAGTCAAATACAGAACTACGAATTGTTAAATACAAATTATTAGTGCAAATTATAACTTGAAGATCTGAACTTGTAATTGTCAAATACAGCACTTAGAATTCATAACTATAAATTATGATTGCAAATTATAACTTGAAGATCTGAACTTGTAATAGTCAAAAACAGAACTTAGAATTGATAGATTATAATTATATTTGCAAATTATAACTTGAAGATCTGAACTTGTAATAGGCAAATACAGAACTTCGAATTGTTAATTTCAAACTAAGATTGTAAATAATAATTTGAAGAGCTGAACTTGCAATAGTCAAATACAGAACTTCGAATTGTTAAATACAAATTATTAGTGCAAATTATAACTTTAAGATCTGAACTTGTAATTGTCAAATACAGGACTTAAAATTCATAACTTCTAATTATGATTGTAAATAATAATTAGAAGATCTGAACTAAAAATAGTCAAATACAGAACTTCGAATTGTTAAATACAAATTATTAGTGCAAATTATAACTTGAAGATCTGAACTTGTCATTGTCAAATACAGAAGTTAACATTGATAGCTTATAATTATAATTGCAAATTATAACTTGCAGATCTGAACATGTAATAGTGAATTACAGAACTTAGATTTGTTAAATCCTAATTATTATTTCTAATTATAACTTGAAGATCTAAACTTGTAATTGTCAAATACAGAACTTAAAATTGATAGCTTATAATTATAATTGCAAATTATAACTTGAAGATCTGAAATTGTAATAGGTAAATACAGAACTTTGAATTGTTAATTTCAAACTAAGATTGTAAATAATAATTTGAAGATCTGAACTTGTAATAGTCAAATACAGAACTTCGAATTGTTAAATACAAATTATTAGTGCAAATTATAACTTGAAGATCTGAACTTGTAATTGTCAAATACAGAACTTAAAATTGATAGCTTATAATTATAATTGCAAATTATAACTTGAAGATCTGAAATTGTAATAGGTAAATACAGAACTTTGAATTGTTAATTTCAAACTAAGATTGTAAATAATTATTTGAAGATCTGAACTTGTAATAGTGAATTACAGAACTTAGATTTGTTAAATACTAATTATTATATCAAATTATAACTTGAAGATCTGAACTTGTAATTGTCAAATACAGAACTTACAATTGATAGCTTATAATTATAATTGCAAATTATAACTTGAAGATCTGAATTCGTAATAGGTAAATACAGAACTTCGAATTGTTAATTTCAAACTAAGATTGTAAATAATAATTTGAAGATCTGAACTTGTAATAGTCAAATACAGAACTTCGAATTGTTAAATACAAATTATTAGTGCAAATTATAACTTGAAGATCTGAACTTGTAATTGTCAAATACAGAACTTAAAATTGATAGCTTATAATTATAATTGCAAATTATAACTTGTAGATCTGAATTTGTAATAGGTAAATACAGAACTTCGAATTGTTAATTTCAAACTAAGACTGTAAATAATAATTTGAAGATCTGAACTTGTGATAGTCAAATACAGAACTACTAATTGTTAAATACCAATTATTAGTGAAAATTATATCTTGAAGATCTGAACTTGTAATTGTCAAATCCAGAACTTAAAATTGAGAGCTTATAATTATAATTGCAAATTATAAGTTGAAGATCTGAACTTGTTATAGGTAAATACAGAACTTGTAATTGTTAATTTCAAACTAAGATTGTAATTAATAATTTGAAGATCGGAACTTGTAATAGTCAAATATAGAACTTCGAATTGTTAAATACAAATTATTAGTGCAAATTATAACTTGAAGATCCGAATTTGTAATTGGCAAATACAGCACTTAGAATTCATAACTTCAAATTATGATTGCAAATTATAACTTGAAGATCTGAACTTGTAATTGTCAAATACAGAACTTAGAATTCATAACTTCTAATTATGATTGTAAATAATAAGTAGAAGATCTGAACTAGTAATAGTCAAATACAGAACTTCGAATTGTTAAATACAAATTATTAGTGCAAATTATAACTTGAAGATCTGAACTTGTCATTGTCAAATACAGAAGTTAACATTGATAGCTTATAATTATAATTGCAAATTATAACTTGAAGATCTGAACATGTAATAAAGAATTACAGAACTTAGATTTGTTAAATCCTAATTATTATTTCTAATTATAACTTGAAGATCTGAACTTGTAATTGTCAAATACAGAACTTAGAATTCATAACTTCAAATTATGATTGCTAATTATAACTCGAAGATCTGAACTTGTAATTGTCAAATTCAGAACTTAAAATTGATAGCTTATAATTATAATTGCAAATTATAACTTGAAGATCTGAATTTGTAATAGGTAAATACAGAACTCGAATTGTTAATTTCAAACTAAGACTGTAAATAATAATTTGAAGATCTGAACTTGTAATAGTCAAATACAGAACTACTAATTGTTAAATCCAAATTATTAGTGCAAATTATATCTTGAAGATCTGAACTTGTAATTGTCAAATACAGAACTTAAAATTGAGAGCTTATAATTATAATTGCAAATTATAAGTTGAAGATCTTAACTTGAAATAGGTAAATACAGAACTTCGAATTGTTAATTGCAACTAAAATTGTAATTAATAATTTGAAGATCTGAACTTGTAATAGTCAAATACAGAACTACGAATTGTTAAATACAAATTATTAGTGCAAATTATAACTTGAAGATCTGAACTTGTAATTGTCAAATACAGCACTTAGAATTCATAACTACAAATTATGATTGCAAATTATAACTTGAAGATCTGAACTTGTAATAGTCAAAAACAGAACTTAGAATTGATAGATTATAATTATAATTGCAAATTATAACTTGAAGATCTGAACTTGTAATAGGTAAATACAGAACTTCGAATTGTTAATTTCAAACTAAGATTGTAAATAATAATTTGAAGAGCTGAACTTGCAATAGTCAAATACAGAACTTCGAATTGTTAAATACAAATTATTAGTGCAAATTATAACTTTAAGATCTGAACTTGTAATTGTCAAATACAGGACTTAGAATTCATAACTTCTAATTATGATTGTAAATAATAATTAGAAGATCTGAACTAAAAATAGTCAAATACAGAACTTCGAATTGTTAAATACAAATTATTAGTGCAAATTATAACTTGAAGATCTGAACTTGTCATTGTCAAATACAGAAGTTAACATTGATAGCTTATAATTATAATTGCAAATTATAACTTGCAGATCTGAACATGTAATAGTGAATTACAGAACTTAGATTTGTTAAATCCTAATTATTATTTCTAATTATAACTTGAAGATCTAAACTTGTAATTGTCAAATACAGAACTTAAAATTGATAGCTTATAATTATAATTGCAAATTATAACTTGAAGATCTGAAATTGTAATAGGTAAATACAGAACTTTGAATTGTTAATTTCAAACTAAGATTGTAAATAATAATTTGAAGATCTGAACTTGTAATAGTCAAATACAGAACTTCGAATTGTTAAATACAAATTATTAGTGCAAATTATAACTTGAAGATCTGAACTTGTAATTGTCAAATACAGAACTTAAAATTGATAGCTTATAATTATAATTGCAAATTATAACTTGAAGATCTGAAATTGTAATAGGTAAATACAGAACTTTGAATTGTTAATTTCAAACTAAGATTGTAAATAATTATTTGAAGATCTGAACTTGTAATAGTGAATTACAGAACTTAGATTTGTTAAATACTAATTATTATATCAAATTATAACTTGAAGATCTGAACTTGTAATTGTCAAATACAGAACTTACAATTGATAGCTTATAATTATAATTGCAAATTATAACTTGAAGATCTGAATTCGTAATAGGTAAATACAGAACTTCGAATTGTTAATTTCAAACTAAGATTGTAAATAATAATTTGAAGATCTGAACTTGTAATAGTCAAATACAGAACTTCGAATTGTTAAATACAAATTATTAGTGCAAATTATAACTTGAAGATCTGAACTTGTAATTGTCAAATACAGAACTTAAAATTGATAGCTTATAATTATAATTGCAAATTATAACTTGTAGATCTGAATTTGTAATAGGTAAATACAGAACTTCGAATTGTTAATTTCAAACTAAGACTGTAAATAATAATTTGAAGATCTGAACTTGTGATAGTCAAATACAGAACTACTAATTGTTAAATACCAATTATTAGTGCAAATTATATCTTGAAGATCTGAACTTGTAATTGTCAAATCCAGAACTTAAAATTGAGAGCTTATAATTATAATTGCAAATTATAAGTTGAAGATCTGAACTTGTTATAGGTAAATACAGAACTTGTAATTGTTAATTTCAAACTAAGATTGTAATTAATAATTTGAAGATCGGAACTTGTAATAGTCAAATATAGAACTTCGAATTGTTAAATACAAATTATTAGTGCAAATTATAACTTGAAGATCCGAATTTGTAATTGGCAAATACAGCACTTAGAATTCATAACTTCAAATTATGATTGCAAATTATAACTTGAAGATCTGAACTTGTAATTGTCAAATACAGAACTTAGAATTCATAACTTCTAATTATGATTGTAAATAATAAGTAGAAGATCTGAACTAGTAATAGTCAAATACAGAACTTCGAATTGTTAAATACAAATTATTAGTGCAAATTATAACTTGAAGATCTGAACTTGTCATTGTCAAATACAGAAGTTAACATTGATAGCTTATAATTATAATTGCAAATTATAACTTGAAGATCTGAACATGTAATAAAGAATTACAGAACTTAGATTTGTTAAATCCTAATTATTATTTCTAATTATAACTTGAAGATCTGAACTTGTAATTGTCAAATACAGAACTTAGAATTCATAACTTCAAATTATGATTGCTAATTATAACTCGAAGATCTGAACTTGTAATTGTCAAATTCAGAACTTAAAATTGATAGCTTATAATTATAATTGCAAATTATAACTTGAAGATCTGAATTTGTAATAGGTAAATACAGAACTCGAATTGTTAATTTCAAACTAAGACTGTAAATAATAATTTGAAGATCTGAACTTGTAATAGTCAAATACAGAACTACTAATTGTTAAATCCAAATTATTAGTGCAAATTATATCTTGAAGATCTGAACTTGTAATTGTCAAATACAGAACTTAAAATTGAGAGCTTATAATTATAATTGCAAATTATAAGTTGAAGATCTTAACTTGAAATAGGTAAATACAGAACTTCGAATTGTTAATTGCAACTAAAATTGTAATTAATAATTTGAAGATCTGAACTTGTAATAGTCAAATACAGAACTACGAATTGTTAAATACAAATTATTAGTGCAAATTATAACTTGAAGATCTGAACTTGTAATTGTCAAATACAGCACTTAGAATTCATAACTACAAATTATGATTGCAAATTATAACTTGAAGATCTGAACTTGTAATAGTCAAAAACAGAACTTAGAATTGATAGATTATAATTATAATTGCAAATTATAACTTGAAGATCTGAACTTGTAATAGGTAAATACAGAACTTCGAATTGTTAATTTCAAACTAAGATTGTAAATAATAATTTGAAGAGCTGAACTTGCAATAGTCAAATACAGAACTTCGAATTGTTAAATACAAATTATTAGTGCAAATTATAACTTTAAGATCTGAACTTGTAATTGTCAAATACAGGACTTAGAATTCATAACTTCTAATTATGATTGTAAATAATAATTAGAAGATCTGAACTAAAAATAGTCAAATACAGAACTTCGAATTGTTAAATACAAATTATTAGTGCAAATTATAACTTGAAGATCTGAACTTGTCATTGTCAAATACAGAAGTTAACATTGATAGCTTATAATTATAATTGCAAATTATAACTTGCAGATCTGAACATGTAATAGTGAATTACAGAACTTAGATTTGTTAAATCCTAATTATTATTTCTAATTATAACTTGAAGATCTAAACTTGTAATTGTCAAATACAGAACTTAAAATTGATAGCTTATAATTATAATTGCAAATTATAACTTGAAGATCTGAAATTGTAATAGGTAAATACAGAACTTTGAATTGTTAATTTCAAACTAAGATTGTAAATAATAATTTGAAGATCTGAA
This sequence comes from Cantharis lateralis, assembly GCA_963170105.1. Taxonomy (NCBI): domain Eukaryota; kingdom Metazoa; phylum Arthropoda; class Insecta; order Coleoptera; family Cantharidae; genus Cantharis; species Cantharis lateralis. The sequence continues at coordinate 24,964,941 of OY720628.1, forward strand.
CTTGTAATAGTCAAATACAGAACTTCGAATTGTTAAATACAAATTATTAGTGCAAATTATAACTTGAAGATCTGAACTTGTAATTGTCAAATACAGAACTTAAAATTGATAGCTTATAATTATAATTGCAAATTATAACTTGTAGATCTGAATTTGTAATAGGTAAATACAGAACTTCGAATTGTTAATTTCAAACTAAGACTGTAAATAATAATTTGAAGATCTGAACTTGTGATAGTCAAATACAGAACTACTAATTGTTAAATACCAATTATTAGTGCAAATTATATCTTGAAGATCTGAACTAGTAATTGTCAAATCCAGAACTTAAAATTGATAGCTTATAATTATAATTGCAAATTATAAGTTGAAGATCTGAACTTGTTATAGGTAAATACAGAACTTCTAATTGTTAATTTCAAACTAAGATTGTAATTAATAATTTGAAGATCGGAACTTGTAATAGTCAAATATAGAACTTCGAATTGTTAAATACAAATTATTAGTGCAAATTATAACTTGAAGATCCGAATTTGTAATTGGCAAATACAGCACTTAGAATTCATAACTTCAAATTATGATTGCAAATTATAACTTGAAGATCTGAACTTGTAATTGTCAAATACAGAACTTAGAATTCATAACTTCTAATTATGATTGTAAATAATAAGTAGAAGATCTGAACTAGTAATAGTCAAATACAGAACTTCGAATTGTTAAATACAAATTATTAGTGCAAATTATAACTTGAAGATCTGAACTTGTCATTGTCAAATACAGAAGTTAACATTGATAGCTTATAATTATAATTGCAAATTATAACTTGAAGATCTGAACATGTAATAAAGAATTACAGAACTTAGATTTGTTAAATCCTAATTATTATTTCTAATTATAACTTGAAGATCTGAACTTGTAATTGTCAAATACAGAACTTAGAATTCATAACTTCAAATTATGATTGCTAATTATAACTCGAAGATCTGAACTTGTAATTGTCAAATTCAGAACTTAAAATTGATAGCTTATAATTATAATTGCAAATTATAACTTGAAGATCTGAATTTGTAATAGGTAAATACAGAACTCGAATTGTTAATTTCAAACTAAGACTGTAAATAATAATTTGAAGATCTGAACTTGTAATAGTCAAATACAGAACTACTAATTGTTAAATACAAATTATTAGTGCAAATTATATCTTGAAGATCTGAACGTGTAATTGTCAAATACAGAACTTAAAATTGAGAGCTTATAATTATAATTGCAAATTATAAGTTGAAGATCTTAACTTGAAATAGGTAAATACAGAACTTCGAATTGTTAATTGCAACTAAAATTGTAATTAATAATTTGAAGATCTGAACTTGTAATAGTCAAATACAGAACTACGAATTGTTAAATACAAATTATTAGTGCAAATTATAACTTGAAGATCTGAACTTGTAATTGTCAAATACAGCACTTAGAATTCATAACTACAAATTATGATTGCAAATTATAACTTGAAGATCTGAACTTGTAATAGTCAAATACAGAACTTAGAATTGATAGATTATAATTATAATTGCAAATTATAACTTGAAGATCTGAACTTGTAATAGGTAAATACAGAACTTCGAATTGTTAATTTCAAACTAAGATTGTAAATAATAATTTGAAGAGCTGAACTTGTAATAGTCAAATACAGAACTTCGAATTGTTAAATACAAATTATTAGTGCAAATTATAACTTTAAGATCTGAACTTGTAATTGTCAAATACAGGACTTAGAATTCATAACTTCTAATTATGATTGTAAATAATAATTAGAAGATCTGAACTAGTAATAGTCAAATACAGAACTTCGAATTGTTAATTTCAAACTAAGACTGTAAATAATAATTTGAAGATCTGAACTTGTAATAGTAAAATACAGAACTACTAATTGTTAAATACAAATTATTAGTGCAAATTATATCTTGAAGATCTGAACTTGTAATTGTCAAATACAGAACTTAAAATTGAGAGCTTATAATTATAATTGCAAATTATAACTTGAAGATCTGAACTTGTAATAGGTAAATACAGAACTTCGAATTGTTAATCTCAAACTAAGATTGTAATTAAAATTTTGAAGATCCGAACTTGAAATAGTCAAATATAGAACTTCGAATTGTTAAATACAAATTATTAGTGCAAATTATAACTTGAAGATCTGAATTTGTAATTGGCAAATACAGCACTTAGAATTCATAACTTCAAATTATGATTGCAAATTATAACTTGAAGATCAGAACTTGTAATTGTCAAATACAGAACTTAGAATTCATAACTTCTAATTATGATTGTAAATAATAATTAGAAGATCTGAACTAGTAATAGTCAAATACAGAACTTCGAATTGTTAAATACAAATTATTAGTGCAAATTATAACTTGAAGATCTGAACTTGTCATTGTCAAATACAGAAGTTAACATTGATAGCTTATAATTATAATTGGAAATTATAACTTGCAGATCTGAACATGTAATAGTGAATTACAGAACTTAGATTTGTTAAATCCTAATTATTATTTCTAATTATAACTTGAAGATCTAAACTTGTAATTGTCAAATACAGAACTTAAAATTGATAGCTTATAATTATAATTGCAAATTATAACTTGAAGATCTGAAATTGTAATAGGTAAATACAGAACTTTGAATTGTTAATTTCAAACTAAGATTGTAAATAATAATTTGAAGATCTGAACTTGTAATAGTGAATTACAGAACTTAGATTTGTTAAATACTAATTATTATATCAAATTATAACTTGAAGATCTGAACTTGTAATTGTCAAATACAGAACTTAAAATTGATAGCTTATAATTATAATTGCAAATTATAACTTGAAGATCTGAATTTGTAATAGGTAAATACAGAACTTCGAATTGTTAATTTCAAACTAAGACTGTAAATAATAATTTGAAGATCTGAACTTGTGATAGTCAAATACAGAACTACTAATTGTTAAATACCAATTATTAGTGCAAATTATATCTTGAAGATCTGAACTTGTAATTGTCAAATCCAGAACTTAAAATTGAGAGCTTATAATTATAATTGCAAATTATAAGTTGAAGATCTGAACTTGTTATAGGTAAATACAGAACTTCTAATTGTTAATTTCAAACTAAGATTGTAATTAATAATTTGAAGATCGGAACTTGTAATAGTCAAATATAGAACTTCGAATTGTTAAATACAAATTATTAGTGCAAATTATAACTTGAAGATCCGAATTTGTAATTGGCAAATACAGCACTTAGAATTCATAACTTCAAATTATGATTGCAAATTATAACTTGAAGATCTGAACTTGTAATTGTCAAATACAGAACTTAGAATTCATAACTTCTAATTATGATTGTAAATAATAAGTAGAAGATCTGAACTAGTAATAGTCAAATATAGAACTTCGAATTGTTAAATACAAATTATTAGTGCAAATTATAACTTGAAGATCTGAACTTGTCATTGTCAAATACAGAAGTTAACATTGATAGCTTATAATTATAATTGCAAATTATAACTTGAAGATCTGAACATGTAATAAAGAATTACAGAACTTAGATTTGTTAAATCCTAATTATTATTTCTAATTATAACTTGAAGATCTGAACTTGTAATTGTCAAATACAGAACTTAGAATTCATAACTTCAAATTATGATTGCTAATTATAACTCGAAGATCTGAACTTGTAATTGTCAAATTCAGAACTTAAAATTGATAGCTTATAATTATAATTGCAAATTATAACTTGAAGATCTGAATTTGTAATAGGTAAATACAGAACTCGAATTGTTAATTTCAAACTAAGACTGTAAATAATAATTTGAAGATCTGAACTTGTAATAGTCAAATACAGAACTACTAATTGTTAAATACAAATTATTAGTGCAAATTATATCTTGAAGATCTGAACTTGTAATTGTCAAATACAGAACTTAAAATTGAGAGCTTATAATTATAATTGCAAATTATAAGTTGAAGATCTTAACTTGAAATAGGTAAATACAGAACTTCGAATTGTTAATTGCAACTAAAATTGTAATTAATAATTTGAAGATCTGAACTTGTAATAGTCAAATACAGAACTACGAATTGTTAAATACAAATTATTAGTGCAAATTATAACTTGAAGATCTGAACTTGTAATTGTCAAATACAGCACTTAGAATTCATAACTACAAATTATGATTGCAAATTATAACTTGAAGATCTGAACTTGTAATAGTCAAATACAGAACTTAGAATTGATAGATTATAATTATAATTGCAAATTATAACTTGAAGATCTGAACTTGTAATAGGTAAATACAGAACTTCGAATTGTTAATTTCAAACTAAGATTGTAAATAAAAATTTGAAGAGCTGAACTTGTAATAGTCAAATACAGAACTTCGAATTGTTAAATACAAATTATTAGTGCAAATTATAACTTTAAGATCTGAACTTGTAATTGTCAAATACAGGACTTAGAATTCATAACTTCTAATTATGATTGTAAATAATAATTAGAAGATCTGAACTAGTAATAGTCAAATACAGAACTTCGAATTGTTAATTTCAAACTAAGACTGTAAATAATAATTTGAAGATCTGAACTTGTAATAGTAAAATACAGAACTACTAATTGTTAAATACAAATTATTAGTGCAAATTATATCTTGAAGATCTGAACTTGTAATTGTCAAATACAGAACTTAAAATTGAGAGCTTATAATTATAATTGCAAATTATAACTTGAAGATCTGAACTTGTAATAGGTAAATACAGAACTTCGAATTGTTAATTTCAAACTAAGATTGTAATTAAAATTTTGAAGATCTGAACTTGAAATAGTCAAATATAGAACTTCGAATTGTTAAATACAAATTATTAGTGCAAATTATAACTTGAAGATCTGAATTTGTAATTGGCAAATACAGCACTTAGAATTCATAACTTCAAATTATGATTGCAAATTATAACTTGAAGATCTGAACTTGTAATTGTCAAATACAGAACTTAGAATTCATAACTTCTAATTATGATTGTAAATAATAATTAGAAGATCTGAACTAGTAATAGTCAAATACAGAAGTTCGAATTGTTAAATACAAATTATTAGTGCAAATTATAACTTGAAGATCTGAACTTGTCATTGTCAAATACAGAAGTTAACATTGATAGCTTATAATTATAATTGCAAATTATAACTTGCAGATCTGAACATGTAATAGTGAATTACAGAACTTAGATTTGTTAAATCCTAATTATTATTTCTAATTATAACTTGAAGATCTAAACTTGTAATTGTCAAATACAGAACTTAAAATTGAGAGCTTATAATTATAATTGCAAATTATAACTTGAAGATCTGAAATTGTAATAGGTAAATACAGAACTTTGAATTGTTAATTTCAAACTAAGATTGTAAATAATAATTTGAAGATCTGAACTTGTAATAGTGAATTACAGAACTACTAATTGTTAAATACAAATTATTAGTGCAAATTATATCTTGAAGATCTGAACTTGTAATTGTCAAATACAGAACTTAAAATTGAGAGCTTATAATTATAATTGCAAATTATAAGTTGAAGATCTTAACTTGAAATAGGTAAATACAGAACTTCGAATTGTTAATTGCAACTAAAATTGTAATTAATAATTTGAAGATCTGAACTTGTAATAGTCAAATACAGAACTACGAATTGTTAAATACAAATTATTAGTGCAAATTATAACTTGAAGATCTGAACTTGTAATTGTCAAATACAGCACTTAGAATTCATAACTACAAATTATGATTGCAAATTATAACTTGAAGATCTGAACTTGTAATAGTCAAATACAGAACTTAGAATTGATAGATTATAATTATAATTGCAAATTATAACTTGAAGATCTGAACTTGTAATAGGTAAATACAGAACTTCGAATTGTTAATTTCAAACTAAGATTGTAAATAAAAATTTGAAGAGCTGAACTTGTAATAGTCAAATACAGAACTTCGAATTGTTAAATACAAATTATTAGTGCAAATTATAACTTTAAGATCTGAACTTGTAATTGTCAAATACAGGACTTAGAATTCATAACTTCTAATTATGATTGTAAATAATAATTAGAAGATCTGAACTAGTAATAGTCAAATACAGAACTTCGAATTGTTAATTTCAAACTAAGACTGTAAATAATAATTTGAAGATCTGAACTTGTAATAGTAAAATACAGAACTACTAATTGTTAAATACAAATTATTAGTGCAAATTATATCTTGAAGATCTGAACTTGTAATTGTCAAATACAGAACTTAAAATTGAGAGCTTATAATTATAATTGCAAATTATAACTTGAAGATCTGAACTTGTAATAGGTAAATACAGAACTTCGAATTGTTAATTTCAAACTAAGATTGTAATTAAAATTTTGAAGATCTGAACTTGAAATAGTCAAATATAGAACTTCGAATTGTTAAATACAAATTATTAGTGCAAATTATAACTTGAAGATCTGAATTTGTAATTGGCAAATACAGCACTTAGAATTCATAACTTCAAATTATGATTGCAAATTATAACTTGAAGATTTGAACTTGTAATTGTCAAATACAGCACTTAGAATTCATAACTTCAAATTATGATTGCAAATTATAACTTGAAGATCTGAACTTGTAATTGTAAAATACAGAACTACGAATTCATAACTTCAAATTAGGATTGTAAATAATAATTAGAAGATCTGAACTTGTAATAGTAAATACAGAACTTCGAATTGTTAAATACAAATTATTAGTGCAAATTATAACTTGAAGTTCTGAACTTGTAATTGACAAATACAGAACTTAGAATTCATAACTTCAAATTATGATTGCAAATTATAACTTGAAGATCTGAACTTGTAATAGTCAAATACAGAACATAAAATTGATAGCTTATAATTATAATTGCAAATTATAATTTGAAGATCTGAATTTGTAATAGTGAATTACAGAACTTAGATTTGTTAAATACTAATTATTATTTCAAATTATAACTTGAAGATCTGAACTTGTAATAGTGAATTACAGAACTTAGATTTGTTAAATACTAATTATTATTGCAAATTATAACTTGAAGAACTGAACTTGTAATAGTGAATTACAGAACTTAGATTTGTTAAATACTAATTATTATTTCAAATTATAACTTGAAGATCGGAACTTGTAATTGTCAAATACAGAACATAAAATTGATAGCTTATAATTATGATTGTAAATAATAATTAGAAGATCTGAACTTGTAATAGTCAAATACAGAACTTCGAATTGTTAATTTCAAACTAAGATTGTAATTAATAATTTGAAGATCTGAACTTGTAATAGTCAAATACAGAACTTCGAATTGTTAAATACAAATTATGATTGCTAATTATAACTTGAAGATCTGACCTTGTAATAGTCAAATAAAGAACTTAGAATTGTGAAATTACAATTATGATTGCAAATTATAACTTGAAGATTTGAACTTGTAATAGTCAAATACAGAACTTAAAATTGATAGCTTATAATTATAATTGCTAATTATAACTAGAAGATCTGAATTTGTAATAAGTAAATACAGAACTTCGAATTGTTAATTTCAAACTAAGATTGTAAATAATAATTTGAAGATCTGAACTTGTAATTGACAAATACAGAACTTAGAATTCATAACTTCAAATTATGATTGCTAATTATAACTTGAAGATCTGACCTTGTAATAGTCAAATACAGAACTTAGAATTGTGAAATTACAATTATGATTGCAAATTATAACTTGAAGATCTGAACTTGTAATAGTCAAATACAGAACTTAAAATTGATAGCTTATAATTATAATTGCTAATTATAACTAGAAGATCTGAATTTGTAATAAGTAAATCCAGAACTTCGAATTGTTAATTTCAAACTAAGATTGTAATTAATAATTTGAAGATCTGAACTTGTAATAGTCAAATACAGAACTTCGAATTGTTAAATACAAATTATTAGTGCTAATTATAACATGAAGATCTGAACATGTAATTGTCAAATACAGAACTTAAAATTGATAGCTTATAATTATAATTGCAAATTATAAGTTGAAGATCTGAACTTGTAATAGGTAAATACAGAACTTCGAATTGTTAATTTCAAACTAAGATTGTAATTAATAATTTGAAGATCTGAACTTGTAATAGTCAAATACAGAACTTCGAATTGTTAAATACAAATTATTAGTGCAAATTATAACTTGAAGATCTGAACTTGTAATTATCAAATACAGCACTTGGAATTCATAACTTCAAATTATGATTGCAAATTATAACTAGAAGATCTGAACTTGTAATTGTCAAATACAGAACTTAGAATTCATAACTTCAAATTATGATTGTAAATAATAATTAGAAGATCTGAACTTGTAATAGTCAAATACAGAACTTAAAATTGTTAAATTCAAATTATTAGTGCAAATTATAACTTGAAGATCTGAACTTGTAATTGTCAAATACAGCACTTAGAATTCATAACTTCAAATTATGATTGCAAATTATAACTTGAAGATCTGAACTTGTAATTGTAAAATACAGAACTACGAATTCATAACTTCAAATTATGATTGTAAATAATAATTAGAAGATCTGAACTTGTAATAGTCAAATACAGAACTTCGAATTGTTAAATACAAATTATTAGTGCAAATTATAACTTGAAGTTCTGAACTTGTAATTGACAAATACAGAACTTAGAATTCATAACTTCAAATTATGATTGCTAATTATAACTTGAAGATTAGAAACTTGTAATAGTCAAATACAGAACTTAGAATTGGGAAATTCAAATTATGATTGCAAATTATAACTTGAAGATCTGAACTTGTAATAGTCAAATACAGAACATAAAATTGATAGCTTATAATTATAATTGCAAATTATAATTTGAAGATCTGAATTTGTAATAGTGAATTACAGAACTTAGATTTGTTAAATACTAATTATTATTTCAAATTATAACTTGAAGATCTGAACTTGTAATAAGTAAATACAGAACTTCGAATTGTTAATTTCAAACTAAGAATGTAAATAATAATTTTAAAGACCTGAACTTGTAATAGTCAAATACAGAACTTCGAATTGTTAAATACAAATTATTAGTGCAAATTATAACTTGAAGATCTGAACTTGTAATTGTCAAATACAGCACTTAGAATTCATAACTTCTAATTATGATTGCAATTTATAACTTGAAGATCTGAACTTGCAATTGTCAAATACAGAACTTATAATTGATAGCTTATACGATAATTATAATTGCAAATTATAAGTTGAAGATCTGAACTTGTAATAGGTAAATACAGAACTTCGAATTGTTAATTTCAAACTAAGATTGTAATTAATAATTTGAAGATCTGAACTTGTAATAGTCAAATACAGAACTTCGAATTGTTAAATACAAATTATTAGTGCAAATTATAACTTGAAGATCTGAACTAGTAATTGTCAAATACAGCACTTAGAATTCATAACTTCAAATTATGATTGTAAATAATAATTAGAAGATCTGAACTTGTAATAGTCAAATACAGATCTTCAAATTGTTAAATTCAAATTATTAGTGCAAATTATAACTTGAAGATCTGAACTTGTAATTGTCAAATACAGCACTTAGAATTCATAACTTCAAATTATGATTGCAAATTATAACTTGAAGATCTGCACTTGTAATTGTAAAATACAGAACTACGAATTCATAACTTCAAATTATGATTGTAAATAATAATTAGAAGATCTGAACTTGTAATAGTCAAATACAGAACTTCGAATTGTTAAATACAAATTATTAGTGCAAATTATAACTTGAAGTTCTGAACTTGTAATTGACAAATACAGAACTTAGAATTCATAACTTCAAATTATGATTGCTAATTATAACTTGAAGATTAGAAACTTGTAATAGTCAAATACAGAACTTAGAATTGGGAAATTCAAATTATGATTGCAAATTATAACTTGAAGATCTGAACTTGTAATAGTCAAATACAGAACATAAAATTGATAGCTTATAATTATAATTGCAAATTATAATTTGAAGATCTGAATTTGTAATAGTGAATTACAGAACTTAGATTTGTTAAATACTAATTATTATTTCAAATTATAACTTGAAGATCTGAACTTGTAATAAGTAAATACAGAACTTCGAATTGTTAATTTCAAACTAAGATTGTAAATAATAATTTTAAAGACCTGAACTTGTAATAGTCAAATACAGAACTTCGAATTGTTAAATACAAATTATTAGTGCAAATTATAACTTGAAGATCTGAACTTGTAATTGTCAAATACAGCACTTAGAATTCATAACTTCAAATTATGATTGCAATTTATAACTTGAAGATCTGAACTTGTAATTGTCAAATACAGAACTTAAAATTGATAGCTTATAATTATAATTGCAAATTATAAGTTGAAGATCTGAACTTGTAATAGGTAAATACAGAACTTCGAATTGTTAATTTCAAACTGAGATTGTAATTAATAATTTGAAGATCTGATTTTGTAATAGTCAAATACAGAACATAAAATTGATAGCTTATAATTATAATTGCAAATTATAATTTGAAGATCTGAATTTGTAATAGTGAATTACAGAACTTAGATTTGTTAAATACTATTTATTAATTCAAATTATAACTTGAAGATCTGAACTTGTAATAAGTAAATACAGAACTTCGAATTGTTAATTTCAAACTAAGATTGTAAATAATAATTTTAAAGACCTGAACTTGTAATAGTCAAATACAGAACTTCGAATTGTTAAATACAAATTATTAGTGCAAATTATAACTTGAAGATCTGAACTTGTAATTGTCAAATACAGCACTTAGAATTCATAACTTCTAATTATGATTGCAATTTATAACTAGAAGATCTGAACTAGTAATTGTCAAATACAGAACCTAAAATTGATAGCTTATAATTATAATTGCAAATTATAAGTTGAAGATCTGAACTTGTAATAGGTAAATACAGAACTTCGAATTGTTAATTTCAAACTAAGATTGTAATTAATAATTTGAAGATCTGAACTTGTAATAGTCAAATACAGAACTTCGAATTGTTAAATACAAATTATTAGTGCAAATTATAACTAGAAGATCTGAACTTGTAATAGGTAAATACAGAACTTCGAATTGTTAATTTCAAACTAAGATTGTAAATAATAACTTGAAGATCTGAACTTGTAATTGTCAAATACAGAACTTAGAATTGATAGCTTATAATTATAATTGCAAATTATAACTTGAAGATCTGAACTTGTAATGGTGAATTACAGAACTTCTAATTGTTAATTTCAAACTATGATTGTAATTAATAATTGTAAGATCTAAACTTGTAATAGTCAAATACAGAACTCCGAATTGTTAAATACAAATTATTAGTGCAAATTATAACTTGAAGATCTGAACTTGTAATTGTCAAATACAGCACTTAGAATTCATAACTTCAAATTATGATTGTAAATAATAATTAGAAGATCTGAACTTGTAATAGTCAAATACAGAACTTCAAATTGTTAAATTCAAATTATTAGTGCAAATTATAACTTGAAGATCTGAACTTGTAATTGTCAAATACAGCACTTAGAATTCATAACTTCAAATTATGATTGCAAATTATAACTTGAAGATCTGAACTTGTAATTGTAAAATACAGAACTTCAAATTGTTAAATTCAAATTATTAGTGCAAATTATAACTTGAAGATCTGAACTTGTAATTGTCAAATACAGCACTTAGAATTCATAACTTCAAATTATGATTGCAAATTATAACTTGAAGATCTGAACTTGTAATTGTAAAATACAGAACTACGAATCCATAACTTCAAATTATGATTGTAAATAATAATTAGAAGATCTGAACTTGTAATAGTAAATACAGAACTTCGAATTGTTAATTTCAAACTAAGATTGTAAATAATAATTTTAAAGACCTGAACTTGTAATAGTCAAATACAGAACTTCGAATTGTTAAATACAAATTATTAGTGCAAATTATAACTTGAAGATCTGAACTTGTAATTGTCAAATACAGCACTTAGAATTCATAACTTCAAATTATGATTGCAATTTATAACTTGAAGATCTGAACTTGTAATTGTCAAATACAGAACTTAAAATTGATAGCTTATAATTATAATTGCAAATTATAAGTTGAAGATCTGAACTTGTAATAGGTAAATACAGAACTTCGAATTGTTAATTTCAAACTAAGATTGTAATTAATAATTTGAAGATCTGAACTTGTAATAGTCAAATACAGAACATAAAATTGATAGCTTATAATTATAATTGCAAATTATAATTTGAAGATCTGAATTTGTAATAGTGAATTACAGAACTTAGATTTGTTAAATACTAATTATTATTTCAAATTATAACTTGAAGATCTGAACTTGTAATAGTGAATTACAGAACTTAGATTTGTTAAATACTAATTATTATTGCAAATTATAACTTGAAGAACTGAACTTGTAATAGTGAATTACAGAACTTAGATTTGTTAAATACTAATTATTATTTCAAATTATAACTTGAAGATCGGAACTTGTAATTGTCAAATACAGCACTTAGAATTCATAACTTCTAATTATGATTGCAATTTATAACTTGAAGATCTGAACTTGTAATTGTAAAATACAGAACTAAGAATTAATAAATTCAAATTATGATTGTAAATAATAATTAGAAGATCTGAACTTGTAATAGTCAAATACAGAACTTCGAATTGTTAATTTCAAACTAAGATTGTAATTAATAATTTGAAGATCTGAACTTGTAATAGTCAAATACAGAACTTTGAATTGTTAAATACAAATTATTAGTGCAAATTATAACTTGAAGATCTGAACTTGTAATTGTCAAATACAGCACATAGAATTCATAACTTCAAATTATGATTGCTAATTATAACTTGAAGATCTGACCTTGTAATAGTCAAATACAGAACTTAGAATTGTGAAATTACAATTATGATTGCAAATTATAACTTGAAGATCTGAACTTGTAATAGTCAAATACAGAACTTAAAATTGATAGCTTATAACTATAATTGCTAATTATAACTAGAAGATCTGAATTTGTAATAAGTAAATACAGAACTTCGAATTGTTAATTTCAAACTAAGATTGTAAATAATAATTTGAAGATCTGAACTTGTAATTGACAAATACAGAACTTAGAATTCATAACTTCAAATTATGATTGCTAATTATAACTTGAAGATCTGACCTTGTAATAGTCAAATACAGAACTTAGAATTGTGAAATTACAATTATGATTGCAAATTATAACTTGAAGATCTGAACTTGTAATAGTCAAATACAGAACTTAAAATTGATAGCTTATAATTATAATTGCTAATTATAACTAGAAGATCTGAATTTGTAATAAGTAAATACAGAACTTCGAATTGTTAATTTCAAACTAAGATTGTAAATAATAATTTGAAGATCTGAACTTGTAATAGTCAAATACAGAACTTCGAATTGTTAAATACAAATTATTAGTGCAAATTATAACATGAAGATCTGAACATGTAATTGTCAAATACAGAACTTAAAATTGATAGCTTATAATTATAATTGCAAATTATAAGTTGAAGATCTGAACTTGTAATAGGTAAATACAGAACTTCGAATTGTTAATTTCAAACTAAGATTGTAATTAATAATTTGAAGATCTGAACTTGTAATAGTCAAATACAGAACTTCGAATTGTTAAATACAAATTATTAGTGCAAATTATAACTTGAAGATCTGAACTTGTAATTATCAAATACAGCATTTGGAATTCATAACTTCAAATTATGATTGCAAATTATAACTAGAAGATCTGAACTTGTAATAAGTAAATACAGAACTTCGAATTGTTAATTTCAAACTAAGATTGTAAATAATAATTTTAAAGACCTGAACTTGTAATAGTCAAATACAGAACTTCGAATTGTTAAATACAAATTATTAGTGCAAATTATAACTTGAAGATCTGAACTTGTAATTGTCAAATACAGCACTTAGAATTCATAACTTCAAATTATGATTGCAAATTATAACTTGAAGATCTGAACTTGTAATTGTAAAATACAGAACTACGAATTCATAACTTCAAATTATGATTGTAAATAATAATTAGAAGATCTGAACTTGTAATAGTCAAATACAGAACTTCGAATTGTTAAATACAAATTATTAGTGCAAATTATAACTTGAAGTTCTGAACTTGTAATTGACAAATACAGAACTTAGAATCCATAACTTCAAATTATGATTGCTAATTATAACTTGAAGATTAGAAACTTGTAATAGTCAAATACAGAACTTAGAATTGGGAAATTCAAATTATGATTGCAAATTATAACTTGAAGATCTGAACTTGTAATAGTCAAATACAGAACATAAAATTGATAGCTTATAATTATAATTGCAAATTATAATTTGAAGATCTGAATTTGTAATAGTGAATTACAGAACTTAGATTTGTTAAATACTAATTATTATTTCAAATTATAACTTGAAGATCTGAACTTGTAATAGTGAATTACAGAACTTAGATTTGTTAAATACTAATTATTATTGCAAATTATAACTTGAAGAACTGAACTTGTAATAGTGAATTACAGAACTTAGATTTGTTAAATACTAATTATTATTTCAAATTATAACTTGAAGATCGGAACTTGTAATTGTCAAATACAGCACTTAGAATTCATAACTTCTAATTATGATTGCAATTTATAACTTGAAGATCTGAACTTGTAATTGTAAAATACAGAACTAAGAATTAATAAATTGAAATTATGATTGTAATTAATAATTAGAAGATCTGAACTTGTAATAGTCAAATACAGAACTTCGAATTGTTAATTTCAAACTAAGATTGTAATTAATAATTTGAAGATCTGAACTTGTAATAGTCAAATACAGAACTTCGAATTGTTAAATACAAATTATTAGTGCAAATTATAACTTGAAGATCTGAACTTGTAATTGTCAAATACAGCACTTAGAATTCATAACTTCAAATTATGATTGCTAATTATAACTTGAAGATCTGACCTTGTAATAGTCAAATACAGAACTTAGAATTGTGAAATTACAATTATGATTGCAAATTATAACTTGAAGATCTGAACTTGTAATAGTCAAATACAGAACTTAAAATTGATAGCTTATAATTATAATTGCTAATTATAACTAGAAGATCTGAATTTGTAATAAGTAAATACAGAACTTCGAATTGTTAATTTCAAACTAAGATTGTAAATAATAATTTGAAGATCTGAACTTGTAATTGACAAATACAGAACTTAGAATTCATAACTTCAAATTATGATTGCTAATTATAACTTGAAGATCTGACCTTGTAATAGTCAAATACAGAACGTAGAATTGTGAAATTACAATTATGATTGCAAATTATAACTTGAAGATCTGAACTTGTAATAGTCAAATACAGAACTTAAAATTGATAGCTTATAATTATAATTGCTAATTATAACTAGAAGATCTGAATTTGTAATAAGTAAATACAGAACTTCGAATTGTTAATTTCAAACTAAGATTGTAAATAATAATTTGAAGATCTGAACTTGTAATAGTCAAATACAGAACTTCGAATTGTTAAATACAAATTATTAGTGCAAATTATAACATGAAGATCTGAACATGTAATTGTCAAAAACAGAACTTAAAATTGATAGCTTATAATTATAATTGCAAATTATAAGTTGAAGATCTGAACTTGTAATAGGTAAATACAGAACTTCGAATTGTTAATTTCAAACTAAGATTGTAATTAATAATTTGAAGATCTGAACTTGTAATAGTCAAATACAGAACTTCGAATTGTTAAATACAAATTATTAGTGCAAATTATAACTTGAAGATCTGAACTTGTAATTATCAAATACAGCACTTGGAATTCATAACTTCAAATTATGATTGCAAATTATAACTTGAAGATCTGAACTTGTAATTGTCAAATACAGAACTTAGAATTCATAACTTCAAATTATGATTGTAAATAATAATTAGAAGATCTGAACTTGTAATAGTCCAATACAGAACTTCAAATTGTTAAATTCAAATTATTAGTGCAAATTATAACTTGAAGATCTGAACTTGTAATTGTCAAATACAGCACTTAGAATTCATAACTTCAAATTATGATAGCAAATTATAACTTGAAGATCTGAACTTGTAATTGTAAAATACAGAACTACGAATTCATAACTTCAAATTATGATTGTAAATAATAATTAGAAGATCTGAACTTGTAATAGTCAAATACAGAACTTCGAATTGTTAAATACAAATTATTAGTGCAAATTATAACTTGAAGTTCTGAACTTGTAATTGACAAATACAGAACTTAGAATTCATAACTTCAAATTATGATTGCTAATTATAACTTGAAGATCTGAACTTGTAATTGTAAAATACAGAACTACGAATTCATAACTTCAAATTATGATTGTAAATAATAATTAGAAGATCTGAACTTGTAATAGTCAAATACAGAACTTCGAATTGTTAAATACAAATTATTAGTGCAAATTATAACTTGAAGTTCTGAACTTGTAATTGACAAATACAGAACTTAGAATTCATAACTTCAAATTATGATTGCTAATTATAACTTGAAGATTAGAAACTTGTAATAGTCAAATACAGAACTTAGAATTGGGAAATTCAAATTATGATTGCAAATTATAACTTGAAGATCTGAACTTGTAATAGTCAAATACAGAACATAAAATTGATAGCTTATAATTATAATTGCAAATTATAATTTGAAGATCTGAATTTGTAATAGTGAATTACAGAACTTAGATTTGTTAAATACTAATTATTATTTCAAATTATAACTTGAAGATCTGAACTTGTAATAAGTAAATACAGAACTTCGAATTGTTAATTTCAAACTAAGATTGTAAATAATAATTTTAAAGACCTGAACTTGTAATAGTCAAATACAGAACTTCGAATTGTTAAATACAAATTATTAGTGCAAATTATAACTTGAAGATCTGAACTTGTAATTGTCAAATACAGCACTTAGAATTCATAACTTCTAATTATGATTGCAATTTATAACTTGAAGATCTGAACTTGTAATTGTCAAATACAGAACTTAAAATTGATAGCTTATAATTATAATTGCAAATTATAAGTTGAAGATCTGAACTTGTAATAGGTAAATACAGAACTTCGAATTGTTAATTTCAAACTAAGATTGTAATTAATAATTTGAAGATCTGAACTTGTAATAGTCAAATACAGAACTTCGAATTGTTAAATACAAATTATTAGTGCAAATTATAACTTGAAGATCTGAACTAGTAATTGTCAAATACAGCACTTAGAATTTATAACTTCAAATTATAATTGCAAATTATAACTTGAAGATCTGAACTTGTAATTGTAAAATACAGAACTAAGAATTCATAACTTCAAATTATGATTGTAAATAATAATTAGAAGATCTGAACTTGTAATAGTCAAATACAGAACTACGAATTGTTAAATACAAATTATTAGTGCAAATTATAACTTGAAGATCTGAACTTGTAATTGTCAAATACAGAACTTAGAATTCATAACTTCAAATTATGATTGCTAATTATAACTTGAAGATCTGAACTTGTAATAGTCAAATTCAGAACTTAGAATTTGTAAATTCAAATTATGATTGCAAATTATAACTTGAAGATCTGAACTTGTAATAGTCAAATTCAGAACTTAAAATTGATAGCTTATAATTATAATTGCAAATTATAACTTGAAGATCTGAATTTGTAATAGGTAAATACAGAACTTCTAATTGTTAATTTCAAACTAAGATTGTAAATAATAATTTGAAGATCTGAACTTGTAATAGTCAAATACAGAACTTCGAATTGTTAAATACAAATTATTAGTGCAAATTATAACTTGAAGATCTGAACTTGTAATTGTCAAATACAGAACTTAAAATTGACAGCTTATAATTATAATTGCAAATTATAAGTTGAAGATCTGAACTTGTAATAGGTAAAAACAGAACTTCGAATTGTTAATTTCAAACTAAGATTGTAATTAATAATTTGAAGATCTGAACTTGCAATAGTCGAATACAAAACTTCGAATTGTTAAATACAAATTATAATTGCAAATTATAACTAGAAGATCTGAACTTGTAATAGGTAAATACAGAACTTCAAATTGTTAATTTCAAACTAAGATTGTAAATAATAATTTGAAGATATGAACTTGTAACAGTCAAATACAGAACTTCAAATTGTTAAATTCAAATTATTAGTGCAAATTATAACTTGAAGATCTGACCTTGTAATTGTCAAATACAGAACTTAGAATTGATAGCTTATAATTATAATTGCAAATTATAGCTTGAGAACTGAACTTGTAATAGTCAATTACTGAACTTAGATTTGTTAAATACTAATTATTATTTCAAATTATAACTTGAAGATCTGAACTTGTAATTGTCAAATACAGAACTTAAAATTGATAGCTTATAAGTATAATTGCAAATTATAACTAGAAGATATGAACTTGTGATAGGTAAATACAGAACTTAGAATTCATAACTTCAAATTATGATTGTAAATAATAAGTAGAAGATCTGAACTTGTAATAGTCAAATACAGAACTTCGAATTGTTAAATACTAATTATTAGTGCAAATTATAACTTGAAGATCTGAACTTGTAAATGTCAAATACAGAACTTAGAATTGATAGCTTATAATTATAATTGCAAATTATAACTTGAAGATCTGAACTTGTAATAGTGAATTACAGAACTTCTAATTGTTAATTTCAAACTATGATTGTAATTAATAATTGTAAGATCTAAACTTGTAATAGTCAAATACAGAACTCCGAATTGTTAAATACAAATTATTAGTGCAAATTATAACTTGAAGATCTGAACTTGTAATTGTCAAATACAGCACTTAGAATTCATAACTTCAAATTATGATTGTAAATAATAATTAGAAGATCTGAACTTGTAATAGTCAAATACAGAACTTCAAATTGTTAAATTCAAATTATTAGTGCAAATTATAACTTGAAGATCTGAACTTGTAATTGTCAAATACAGCACTTAGAATTCATAACTTCAAATTATGATTGCAAATTATAACTTGAAGATCTGAACTTGTAATTGTAAAATACAGAACTTCAAATTGTTAAATTCAAATTATTAGTGCAAATTATAACTTGAAGATCTGAACTTGTAATTGTCAAATACAGCACTTAGAATTCATAACTTCAAATTATGATTGCAAATTATAACTTGAAGATCTGAACTTGTAATTGTAAAATACAGAACTACGAATTCATAACTTCAAATTATGATTGTAAATAATAATTAGAAGATCTGAACTTGTAATAGTCAAATACAGAACTTCGAATTGTTAAATACAAATTATTAGTGCAAATTATAACTTGAAGTTCTGAACTTATAATTGACAAATACAGAACTTAGAATTCATAACTTCAAATTATGATTGCTAATTATAACTTGAAGATTAGAAACTTGTAATAGTCAAATACAGAACTTAGAATTGAGAAATTCAAATTATGATTGCAAATTATAACTTGAAGTTCTGAACTTGTAATAGTCAAATACAGAACATAAAATTGATAGCTTATAATTATAATTGCAAATTATAATTTGAAGATCTGAATTTGTAATAGTGAATTACAGAACTTAGATTTGTTAAATACTAATTATTATTTCAAATTATAACTTGAAGATCTGAACTTGTAATAAGTAAATACAGAACTTCGAATTGTTAATTTCAAACTAAGATTGTAAATAATAATTTTAAAGACCTGAACTTGTAATAGTCAAATACAGAACTTCGAATTGTTAAATACAAATTATTAGTGCAAATTATAACTTGAAGATCTGAACTTGTAATTGTCAAATACAGCACTTAGAATTCATAACTTCAAATTATGATTGCAATTTATAACTTGAAGATCTGAACTTGTAATTGTCAAATACAGAACTTAAAATTGATAGCTTATAATTATAATTGCAAATTATAAGTTGAAGATCTGAACTTGTAATAGGTAAATACAGAACTTCGAATTGTTAATTTCAAACTAAGATTGTAATTAATAATTTGAAGATCTGAACTTGTAATAGTCAAATACAGAACATAAAATTGATAGCTTATAATTATAATTGCAAATTATAATTTGAAGATCTGAATTTGTAATAGTGAATTACAGAACTTAGATTTGTTAAATACTAATTATTATTTCAAATTATAACTTGAAGATCTGAACTTGTAATAAGTAAATACAGAACTTCGAATTGTTAATTTCAAACTAAGATTGTAAATAATAATTTTAAAGACCTGAACTTGTAATAGTCAAATACAGAACTTCGAATTGTTAAATACAAATTATTAGTGCAAATTATAACTTGAAGATCTGAACTTGTAATTGTCAAATACAGCACTTAGAATTCATAACTTCAAATTATAATTGCAAATTATAACTTGAAGATCTGAACTTGTAATTGTAAAATACAGAACTAAGAATTCATAACTTCAAATTATGATTGTAAATAATAATTAGAAGATCTGAACTTGTAATAGTCAAATACAGAACTACGAATTGTTAAATACAAATTATTAGTGCAAATTATAACTTGAAGATCTGAACTTGTAATTGTCAAATACAGAACTTAAAATTGATAGCTTATAATTATAATTGCAAATTATAAGTTGAAGATCTGAACTTGTAATAGGTAAATACAGAACTTCGAATTGTTAATTTCAAACTAAGATTGTAATTAATAATTTGAAGATCTGAACTTGTAATAGTCAAATACAGAACTTCGAATTGTTAAATACAAATTATTAGTGCAAATTATAACTTGAAGATCTGAACTAGTAATTGTCAAATACAGCACTTAGAATTTATAACTTCAAATTATAATTGCAAATTATAACTTGAAGATCTGAACTTGTAATTGTAAAATACAGAACTAAGAATTCATAACTTCAAATTATGATTGTAAATAATAATTAGAAGATCTGAACTTGTAATAGTCAAATACAGAACTACGAATTGTTAAATACAAATTATTAGTGCAAATTATAACTTGAAGATCTGAACTTGTAATTGTCAAATACAGAACTTAGAATTCATAACTTCAAATTATGATTGCTAATTATAACTTGAAGATCTGAACTTGTAATAGTCAAATTCAGAACTTAGAATTTGTAAATTCAAATTATGATTGCAAATTATAACTTGAAGATCTGAACTTGTAATAGTCAAATTCAGAACTTAAAATTGATAGCTTATAATTATAATTGCAAATTATAACTTGAAGATCTGAATTTGTAATAGGTAAATACAGAACTTCTAATTGTTAATTTCAAACTAAGATTGTAAATAATAATTTGAAGATCTGAACTTGTAATAGTCAAATACAGAACTTCGAATTGTTAAATACAAATTATTAGTGCAAATTATAACTTGAAGATCTGAACTTGTAATTGTCAAATACAGAACTTAAAATTGACAGCTTATAATTATAATTGCAAATTATAAGTTGAAGATCTGAACTTGTAATAGGTAAAAACAGAACTTCGAATTGTTAATTTCAAACTAAGATTGTAATTAATAATTTGAAGATCTGAACTTGCAATAGTCGAATACAAAACTTCGAATTGTTAAATACAAATTATAATTGCAAATTATAACTAGAAGATCTGAACTTGTAATAGGTAAATACAGAACTTCAAATTGTTAATTTCAAACTAAGATTGTAAATAATAATTTGAAGATATGAACTTGTAACAGTCAAATACAGAACTTCAAATTGTTAAATTCAAATTATTAGTGCAAATTATAACTTGAAGATCTGACCTTGTAATTGTCAAATACAGAACTTAGAATTGATAGCTTATAATTATAATTGCAAATTATAGCTTGAGAACTGAACTTGTAATAGTCAATTACTGAACTTAGATTTGTTAAATACTAATTATTATTTCAAATTATAACTTGAAGATCTGAACTTGTAATTGTCAAATACAGAACTTAAAATTGATAGCTTATAAGTATAATTGCAAATTATAACTAGAAGATATGAACTTGTGATAGGTAAATACAGAACTTAGAATTCATAACTTCAAATTATGATTGTAAATAATAAGTAGAAGATCTGAACTTGTAATAGTCAAATACAGAACTTCGAATTGTTAAATACTAATTATTAGTGCAAATTATAACTTGAAGATCTGAACTTGTAATTGTCAAATACAGAACTTAGAATTGATAGCTTATAATTATAATTGCAAATTATAACTTGAAGATCTGAACTTGTAATAGTGAATTACAGAACTTCTAATTGTTAATTTCAAACTATGATTGTAATTAATAATTGTAAGATCTAAACTTGTAATAGTCAAATACAGAACTCCGAATTGTTAAATACAAATTATTAGTGCAAATTATAACTTGAAGATCTGAACTTGTAATTGTCAAATACAGCACTTAGAATTCATAACTTCAAATTATGATTGTAAATAATAATTAGAAGATCTGAACTTGTAATAGTCAAATACAGAACTTCAAATTGTTAAATTCAAATTATTAGTGCAAATTATAACTTGAAGATCTGAACTTGTAATTGTCAAATACAGCACTTAGAATTCATAACTTCAAATTATGATTGCAAATTATAACTTGAAGATCTGAACTTGTAATTGTAAAATACAGAACTTCAAATTGTTAAATTCAAATTATTAGTGCAAATTATAACTTGAAGATCTGAACTTGTAATTGTCAAATACAGCACTTAGAATTCATAACTTCAAATTATGATTGCAAATTATAACTTGAAGATCTGAACTTGTAATTGTAAAATACAGAACTACGAATTCATAACTTCAAATTATGATTGTAAATAATAATTAGAAGATCTGAACTTGTAATAGTCAAATACAGAACTTCGAATTGTTAAATACAAATTATTAGTGCAAATTATAACTTGAAGTTCTGAACTTATAATTGACAAATACAGAACTTAGAATTCATAACTTCAAATTATGATTGCTAATTATAACTTGAAGATTAGAAACTTGTAATAGTCAAATACAGAACTTAGAATTGAGAAATTCAAATTATGATTGCAAATTATAACTTGAAGTTCTGAACTTGTAATAGTCAAATACAGAACATAAAATTGATAGCTTATAATTATAATTGCAAATTATAATTTGAAGATCTGAATTTGTAATAGTGAATTACAGAACTTAGATTTGTTAAATACTAATTATTATTTCAAATTATAACTTGAAGATCTGAACTTGTAATAAGTAAATACAGAACTTCGAATTGTTAATTTCAAACTAAGATTGTAAATAATAATTTTAAAGACCTGAACTTGTAATAGTCAAATACAGAACTTCGAATTGTTAAATACAAATTATTAGTGCAAATTATAACTTGAAGATCTGAACTTGTAATTGTCAAATACAGCACTTAGAATTCATAACTTCAAATTATGATTGCAATTTATAACTTGAAGATCTGAACTTGTAATTGTCAAATACAGAACTTAAAATTGATAGCTTATAATTATAATTGCAAATTATAAGTTGAAGATCTGAACTTGTAATAGGTAAATACAGAACTTCGAATTGTTAATTTCAAACTAAGATTGTAATTAATAATTTGAAGATCTGAACTTGTAATAGTCAAATACAGAACATAAAATTGATAGCTTATAATTATAATTGCAAATTATAATTTGAAGATCTGAATTTGTAATAGTGAATTACAGAACTTAGATTTGTTAAATACTAATTATTATTTCAAATTATAACTTGAAGATCTGAACTTGTAATAAGTAAATACAGAACTTCGAATTGTTAATTTCAAACTAAGATTGTAAATAATAATTTTAAAGACCTGAACTTGTAATAGTCAAATACAGAACTTCGAATTGTTAAATACAAATTATTAGTGCAAATTATAACTTGAAGATCTGAACTTGTAATTGTCAAATACAGCACTTAGAATTCATAACTTCAAATTATAATTGCAAATTATAACTTGAAGATCTGAACTTGTAATTGTAAAATACAGAACTAAGAATTCATAACTTCAAATTATGATTGTAAATAATAATTAGAAGATCTGAACTTGTAATAGTCAAATACAGAACTACGAATTGTTAAATACAAATTATTAGTGCAAATTATAACTTGAAGATCTGAACTTGTAATTGTCAAATACAGAACTTAGAATTCATAACTTCAAATTATGATTGCTAATTATAACTTGAAGATCTGAACTTGTAATAGTCAAATTCAGAACTTAGAATTTGTAAATTCAAATTATGATTGCAAATTATAACTTGAAGATCTGAACTTGTAATAGTCAAATACAGAACTTAAAATTGATAGCTTATAATTATAATTGCAAATTATAACTTGAAGATCTGAATTTGTAATAGGTAAATACAGAACTTCGAATTGTTAATTTCAAACTAAGATTGTA
Organism: Cantharis lateralis; assembly: GCA_963170105.1. Lineage (NCBI taxonomy): Eukaryota > Metazoa > Arthropoda > Insecta > Coleoptera > Cantharidae > Cantharis > Cantharis lateralis. Next base: position 24,989,555 of record OY720628.1, read on the forward strand.
AATAATAATTTGAAGATCTGAACTTGTAATAGTCAAATACAGAACTTCGAATTGTTAAATACAAATTATTAGTGCAAATTATAACTTGAAGATCTGAACTTGTAATTGTCAAATACAGCACTTAGAATTCATAACTTCAAATTATAATTGCAAATTATAACTTGAAGATCTGAACTTGTAATTGTAAAATACAGAACTAAGAATTCATAACTTCAAATTATGATTGTAAATAATAATTAGAAGATCTGAACTTGTAATAGTCAAATACAGAACTACGAATTGTTAAATACAAATTATTAGTGCAAATTATAACTTGAAGATCTGAACTTGTAATTGTCAAATACAGAACTTAGAATTCATAACTTCTAATTATGATTGCAATTTATAACTAGAAGATCTGAACTTGTAATTGTCAAATACAGAACCTAAAATTGATAGCTTATAGTTATAATTGCAAATTATAAGTTGAAGATCTGAACTTGTAATAGGTAAATACAGAATTTCGAATTGTTAATTTCAAACTAAGATTGTAATTAATAATTTGAAGATCTGAACTTGTAATAGTCAAATACAGAACTTCGAATTGTTAAATACAAATTATTAGTGCAAATTATAACTTGAAGTTCTGAACTTGTAATTGACAAATACAGAACTTAGAATTCATAACTTCAAATTATGATTGCTAATTATAACTTGAAGATTAGAAACTTGTAATAGTCAAATACAGAACTTAGAATTGGGAAATTCAAATTATGATTGCAAATTATAACTTGAAGATCTGAACTTGTAATAGTCAAATACAGAACATAAAATTGATAGCTTATAATTATAATTGCAAATTATAATTTGAAGATCTGAATTTGTAATAGTGAATTACAGAACTTAGATTTGTTAAATACTAATTATTATTTCAAATTATAACTTGAAGATCTGAACTTGTAATAAGTAAATACAGAACTTCGAATTGTTAATTTCAAACTAAGATTGTAAATAATAATTTTAAAGACCTGAACTTGTAATAGTCAAATACAGAACTTCGAATTGTTAAATACAAATTATTAGTGCAAATTATAACTTGAAGATCTGAACTTGTAATTGTCAAATACAGCACTTAGAATTCATAACTTCTAATTATGATTGCAATTTATAACTTGAAGATCTGAACTTGCAATTGTCAAATACAGAACTTATAATTGATAGCTTATACGATAATTATAATTGCAAATTATCAGTTGAAGATCTGAACTTGTAATAGGTAAATACAGAACTTCGAATTGTTAATTTCAAACTAAGATTGTAATTAATAATTTGAAGATCTGAACTTGTAATAGTCAAATACAGAACTTCGAATTGTTAAATACAAATTATTAGTGCAAATTATAACTTGAAGATCTGAACTAGTAATTGTCAAATACAGCACTTAGAATTCATAACTTCAAATTATGATTGTAAATAATAATTAGAAGATCTGAACTTGTAATAGTCAAATACAGAACTTCAAATTGTTAAATTCAAATTATTAGTGCAAATTATAACTTGAAGATCTGAACTTGTAATTGTCAAATACAGCACTTAGAATTCATAACTTCAAATTATGATTGCAAATTATAACTTGAAGATCTGCACTTGTAATTGTAAAATACAGAACTACGAATTCATAACTTCAAATTATGATTGTAAATAATAATTAGAAGATCTGAACTTGTAATAGTCAAATACAGAACTTCGAATTGTTAAATACAAATTATTAGTGCAAATTATAACTTGAAGTTCTGAACTTGTAATTGACAAATACAGAACTTAGAATTCATAACTTCAAATTATGATTGCTAATTATAACTTGAAGATTAGAAACTTGTAATAGTCAAATACAGAACTTAGAATTGGGAAATTCAAATTATGATTGCAAATTATAACTTGAAGATCTGAACTTGTAATAGTCAAATACAGAACATAAAATTGATAGCTTATAATTATAATTGCAAATTATAATTTGAAGATCTGAATTTGTAATAGTGAATTACAGAACTTAGATTTGTTAAATACTAATTATTATTTCAAATTATAACTTGAAGATCTGAACTTGTAATAAGTAAATACAGAACTTCGAATTGTTAATTTCAAACTAAGATTGTAAATAAAAATTTTAAAGACCTGAACTTGTAATAGTCAAATACAGAACTTCGAATTGTTAAATACAAATTATTAGTGCAAATTATAACTTGAAGATCTGAACTTGTAATTGTCAAATACAGCACTTAGAATTCATAACTTCAAATTATGATTGCAATTTATAACTTGAAGATCTGAACTTGTAATTGTCAAATACAGAACTTAAAATTGATAGCTTATAATTATAATTGCAAATTATAAGTTGAAGATCTGAACTTGTAATAGGTAAATACAGAACTTCGAATTGTTAATTTCAAACTAAGATTGTAATTAATAATTTGAAGATCTGGACTTGTAATAGTGAAATACAGAACATAAAATTGATAGCTTATAATTATAATTGCAAATTATAATTTGAAGATCTGAATTTGTAATAGTGAATTACAGAACTTAGATTTGTTAAATACTAATTATTATTTCAAATTATAACTTGAAGATCTGAACTTGTAATAAGTAAATACAGAACTTCGAATTGTTAATTTCAAACTAAGATTGTAAATAATAATTTTAAAGACCTGAACTTGTAATAGTCAAATACAGAACTTCGAATTGTTAAATACAAATTATTAGTGCAAATTATAACTTGAAGATCTGAACTTGTAATTGTCAAATACAGCACTTAGAATTCATAACTTCTAATTATGATTGCAATTTATAACTAGAAGATCTGAACTTGTAATTGTCAAATACAGAACCTAAAATTGATAGCTTATAATTATAATTGCAAATTATAAGTTGAAGATCTGAACTTGTAATAGGTAAATACAGAACTTCGAATTGTTAATTTCAAACTAAGATTGTAATTAATAATTTGAAGATCTGAACTTGTAATAGTCAAATACAGAACTTCGAATTGTTAAATACAAATTATTAGTGCAAATTATAACTAGAAGATCTGAACTTGTAATAGGTAAATACAGAACTTCGAATTGTTAATTTCAAACTAAGATTGTAAATAATAACTTGAAGATCTGAACTTGTAATTGTCAAATACAGAACTCCGAATTGTTAAATACAAATTATTAGTGCAAATTATAACTTGAAGATCTGAACTTGTAATTGTCAAATACAGCACTTAGAATTCATAACTTCAAATTATGATTGTAAATAATAATTAGAAGATCTGAACTTGTAATAGTCAAATACAGAACTTCAAATTGTTAAATTCAAATTATTAGTGCAAATTATAACTTGAAGATCTGAACTTGTAATTGTCAAATACAGCACTTAGAATTCATAACTTCTAATTATGATTGCAATTTATAACTTGAAGATCTGAACTTGCAATTGTCAAATACAGAACTTATAATTGATAGCTTATACGATAATTATAATTGCAAATTATAAGTTGAAGATCTGAACTTGTAATAGGTAAATACAGAACTTCGAATTGTTAATTTCAAACTAAGATTGTAATTAATAATTTGAAGATCTGAACTTGTAATAGTCAAATACAGAACTTCGAATTGTTAAATACAAATTATTAGTGCAAATTATAACTTGAAGATCTGAACTAGTAATTGTCAAATACAGCACTTAGAATTCATAACTTCAAATTATGATTGTAAATAATAATTAGAAGATCTGAACTTGTAATAGTCAAATACAGAACTTCAAATTGTTAAATTCAAATTATTAGTGCAAATTATAACTTGAAGATCTGAACTTGTAATTGTCAAATACAGCACTTAGAATTCATAACTTCAAATTATGATTGCAAATTATAACTTGAAGATCTGCACTTGTAATTGTAAAATACAGAACTACGAATTCATAACTTCAAATTATGATTGTAAATAATAATTAGAAGATCTGAACTTGTAATAGTCAAATACAGAACTTCGAATTGTTAAATACAAATTATTAGTGCAAATTATAACTTGAAGTTCTGAACTTGTAATTGACAAATACAGAACTTAGAATTCATAACTTCAAATTATGATTGCTAATTATAACTTGAAGATTAGAAACTTGTAATAGTCAAATACAGAACTTAGAATTGGGAAATTCAAATTATGATTGCAAATTATAACTTGAAGATCTGAACTTGTAATAGTCAAATACAGAACATAAAATTGATAGCTTATAATTATAATTGCAAATTATAATTTGAAGATCTGAATTTGTAATAGTGAATTACAGAACTTAGATTTGTTAAATACTAATTATTATTTCAAATTATAACTTGAAGATCTGAACTTGTAATAAGTAAATACAGAACTTCGAATTGTTAATTTCAAACTAAGATTGTAAATAAAAATTTTAAAGACCTGAACTTGTAATAGTCAAATACAGAACTTCGAATTGTTAAATACAAATTATTAGTGCAAATTATAACTTGAAGATCTGAACTTGTAATTGTCAAATACAGCACTTAGAATTCATAACTTCAAATTATGATTGCAATTTATAACTTGAAGATCTGAACTTGTAATTGTCAAATACAGAACTTAAAATTGATAGCTTATAATTATAATTGCAAATTATAAGTTGAAGATCTGAACTTGTAATAGGTAAATACAGAACTTCGAATTGTTAATTTCAAACTAAGATTGTAATTAATAATTTGAAGATCTGGACTTGTAATAGTCAAATACAGAACATAAAATTGATAGCTTATAATTATAATTGCAAATTATAATTTGAAGATCTGAATTTGTAATAGTGAATTACAGAACTTAGATTTGTTAAATACTAATTATTATTTCAAATTATAACTTGAAGATCTGAACTTGTAATAAGTAAATACAGAACTTCGAATTGTTAATTTCAAACTAAGATTGTAAATAATAATTTTAAAGACCTGAACTTGTAATAGTCAAATACAGAACTTCGAATTGTTAAATACAAATTATTAGTGCAAATTATAACTTGAAGATCTGAACTTGTAATTGTCAAATACAGCACTTAGAATTCATAACTTCTAATTATGATTGCAATTTATAACTAGAAGATCTGAACTTGTAATTGTCAAATACAGAACCTAAAATTGATAGCTTATAATTATAATTGCAAATTATAAGTTGAAGATCTGAACTTGTAATAGGTAAATACAGAACTTCGAATTGTTAATTTCAAACTAAGATTGTAATTAATAATTTGAAGATCTGAACTTGTAATAGTCAAATACAGAACTTCGAATTGTTAAATACAAATTATTAGTGCAAATTATAACTAGAAGATCTGAACTTGTAATAGGTAAATACAGAACTTCGAATTGTTAATTTCAAACTAAGATTGTAAATAATAACTTGAAGATCTGAACTTGTAATTGTCAAATACAGAACTCCGAATTGTTAAATACAAATTATTAGTGCAAATTATAACTTGAAGATCTGAACTTGTAATTGTCAAATACAGCACTTAGAATTCATAACTTCAAATTATGATTGTAAATAATAATTAGAAGATCTGAACTTGTAATAGTCAAATACAGAACTTCAAATTGTTAAATTCAAATTATTAGTGCAAATTATAACTTGAAGATCTGAACTTGTAATTGTCAAATACAGCACTTAGAATTCATAACTTCAAATTATGATTGCAAATTATAACTTGAAGATCTGAACTTGTAATTGTAAAATACAGAACTTCAAATTGTTAAATTCAAATTATTAGTGCAAATTATAACTTGAAGATCTGAACTTGTAATTGTCAAATACAGCACTTAGAATTCATAACTTCAAATTATGATTGCAAATTATAACTTGAAGATCTGAACTTGTAATTGTAAAATACAGAACTACGAATCCATAACTTCAAATTATGATTGTAAATAATAATTAGAAGATCTGAACTTGTAATAGTAAATACTGAACTTCGAATTGTTAAATACAAATTATTAGTGCAAATTATAACTTGAAGTTCTGAACTTGTAATTGACAAATACAGAACTTAGAATTCATAACTTCAAATTATGATTGCTAATTATAACTTGAAGATTAGAAACTTGTAATGGTCAAATACAGAACTTAGAATTGGGAAATTCAAATTATGATTGCAAATTATAACTTGAAGATCTGAACTTGTAATAGTCAAATACAGAACATAAAATTGATAGCTTATAATTATAATTGCAAATTATAATTTGAAGATCTGAATTTGTAATAGTGAATTACAGAACTTAGATTTGTTAAATAATAATTATTATTTCAAATTATAACTTGAAGATCTGAACTTGTAATAAGTAAATACAGAACTTCGAATTGTTAATTTCAAACTAAGATTGTAAATAATAATTTTAAAGACCTGAACTTGTAATAGTCAAATACAGAACTTCGAATTGTTAAATACAAATTATTAGTGCAAATTATAACTTGAAGATCTGAACTTGTAATTGTCAAATACAGCACTTAGAATTCATAACTTCAAATTATGATTGCAATTTATAACTTGAAGATCTGAACTTGTAATTGTCAAATACAGAACTTAAAATTGATAGCTTATAATTATAATTGCAAATTATAAGTTGAAGATCTGAACTTGTAATAGGTAAATACAGAACTTCGAATTGTTAATTTCAAACTAAGATTGTAAATAATAATTTTAAAGACCTGAACTTGTAATAGTCAAATACAGAACTTCGAATTGTTAAATACAAATTATTAGTGCAAATTATAACTTGAAGATCTGAACTTGTAATTGTCAAATACAGCACTTAGAATTCATAACTTCTAATTATGATTGCAATTTATAACTAGAAGATCTGAACTTGTAATTGTCAAATACAGAACCTAAAATTGATAGCTTATAATTATAATTGCAAATTATAAGTTGAAGATCTGAACTTGTAATAGGTAAATACAGAACTTCGAATTGTTAATTTCAAACTAAGATTGTAATTAATAATTTGAAGATCTGAACTTGTAATAGTCAAATACAGAACTTCGAATTGTTAAATACAAATTATTAGTGCAAATTATAACTAGAAGATCTGAACTTGTAATAGGTAAATACAGAACTTCGAATTGTTAATTTCAAACTAAGATTGTAAATAATAACTTGAAGATCTGAACTTGTAATTGTCAAATACAGAACTTAGAATTGATAGCTTATAATTATAATTGCAAATTATAACTTGAAGATCTGAACTTGTAATGGTGAATTACAGAACTTCTAATTGTTAATTTCAAACTATGATTGTAATTAATAATTGTAAGATCTAAACTTGTAATAGTCAAATACAGAACTCCGAATTGTTAAATACAAATTATTAGTGCAAATTATAACTTGAAGATTTGAACTTGTAATTGTCAAATACAGCACTTAGAATTCATAACTTCAAATTATGATTGTAAATAATAATTAGAAGATCTGAACTTGTAATGGTCAAATACAGAACTTCAAATTGTTAAATTCAAATTATTAGTGCAAATTATAACTTGAAGATCTGAACTTGTAATTGTCAAATACAGCACTTAGAATTCATAACTTCAAATTATGATTGCAAATTATAACTTGAAGATCTGAACTTGTAATTGTAAAATACAGAACTTCAAATTGTTAAATTCTAATTATTAGTGCAAATTATAACTTGAAGATCTGAACTTGTAATTGTCAAATACAGCACTTAGAATTCATAACTTCAAATTATGATTGCAAATTATAACTTGAAGATCTGAACTTGTAATTGTAAAATACAGAACTACGAATCCATAACTTCAAATTATGATTGTAAATAATAATTAGAAGATCTGAACTTGTAATAGTAAATACAGAACTTCGAATTGTTAAATACAAATTATTAGTGCAAATTATAACTTGAAGTTCTGAACTTGTAATTGACAAATACAGAACTTAGAATTCATAACTTCAAATTATGATTGCTAATTATAACTTGAAGATTAGAAACTTGTAATGGTCAAATACAGAACTTAGAATTGGGAAATTCAAATTATGATTGCAAATTATAACTTGAAGATCTGAACTTGTAATAGTCAAATACAGAACATAAAATTGATAGCTTATAATTATAATTGCAAATTATAATTTGAAGATCTGAATTTGTAATAGTGAATTACAGAACTTAGATTTGTTAAATAATAATTATTATTTCAAATTATAACTTGAAGATCTGAACTTGTAATAAGTAAATACAGAACTTCGAATTGTTAATTTCAAACTAAGATTGTAAATAATAATTTTAAAGACCTGAACTTGTAATAGTCAAATACAGAACTTCGAATTGTTAAATACAAATTATTAGTGCAAATTATAACTTGAAGATCTGAACTTGTAATTGTCAAATACAGCACTTAGAATTCATAACTTCAAATTATGATTGCAATTTATAACTTGAAGATCTGAACTTGTAATTGTCAAATACAGAACTTAAAATTGATAGCTTATAATTATAATTGCAAATTATAAGTTGAAGATCTGAACTTGTAATAGGTAAATACAGAACTTCGAATTGTTAATTTCAAACTAAGATTGTAAATAATAATTTTAAAGACCTGAACTTGTAATAGTCAAATACAGAACTTCGAATTGTTAAATACAAATTATTAGTGCAAATTATAACTTGAAGATCTGAACTTGTAATTGTCAAATACAGCACTTAGAATTCATAACTTCTAATTATGATTGCAATTTATAACTAGAAGATCTGAACTTGTAATTGTCAAATACAGAACCTAAAATTGATAGCTTATAATTATAATTGCAAATTATAAGTTGAAGATCTGAACTTGTAATAGGTAAATACAGAACTTCGAATTGTTAATTTCAAACTAAGATTGTAATTAATAATTTGAAGATCTGAACTTGTAATAGTCAAATACAGAACTTCGAATTGTTAAATACAAATTATTAGTGCAAATTATAACTAGAAGATCTGAACTTGTAATAGGTAAATACAGAACTTCGAATTGTTAATTTCAAACTAAGATTGTAAATAATAACTTGAAGATCTGAACTTGTAATTGTCAAATACAGAACTTAGAATTGATAGCTTATAATTATAATTGCAAATTATAACTTGAAGATCTGAACTTGTAATGGTGAATTACAGAACTTCTAATTGTTAATTTCAAACTATGATTGTAATTAATAATTGTAAGATCTAAACTTGTAATAGTCAAATACAGAACTCCGAATTGTTAAATACAAATTATTAGTGCAAATTATAACTTGAAGATTTGAACTTGTAATTGTCAAATACAGCACTTAGAATTCATAACTTCAAATTATGATTGTAAATAATAATTAGAAGATCTGAACTTGTAATGGTCAAATACAGAACTTCAAATTGTTAAATTCAAATTATTAGTGCAAATTATAACTTGAAGATCTGAACTTGTAATTGTCAAATACAGCACTTAGAATTCATAACTTCAAATTATGATTGCAAATTATAACTTGAAGATCTGAACTTGTAATTGTAAAATACAGAACTTCAAATTGTTAAATTCTAATTATTAGTGCAAATTATAACTTGAAGATCTGAACTTGTAATTGTCAAATACAGCACTTAGAATTCATAACTTCAAATTATGATTGCAAATTATAACTTGAAGATCTGAACTTGTAATTGTAAAATACAGAACTACGAATCCATAACTTCAAATTATGATTGTAAATAATAATTAGAAGATCTGAACTTGTAATAGTAAATACAGAACTTCGAATTGTTAAATACAAATTATTAGTGCAAATTATAACTTGAAGTTCTGAACTTGTAATTGACAAATACAGAACTTAGAATTCATAACTTCAAATTATGATTGCTAATTATAACTTGAAGATTAGAAACTTGTAATGGTCAAATACAGAACTTAGAATTGGGAAATTCAAATTATGATTGCAAATTATAACTTGAAGATCTGAACTTGTAATAGTCAAATACAGAACATAAAATTGATAGCTTATAATTATAATTGCAAATTATAATTTGAAGATCTGAATTTGTAATAGTGAATTACAGAACTTAGATTTGTTAAATAATAATTATTATTTCAAATTATAACTTGAAGATCTGAACTTGTAATAAGTAAATACAGAACTTCGAATTGTTAATTTCAAACTAAGATTGTAAATAATAATTTTAAAGACCTGAACTTGTAATAGTCAAATACAGAACTTCGAATTGTTAAATACAAATTATTAGTGCAAATTATAACTTGAAGATCTGAACTTGTAATTGTCAAATACAGCACTTAGAATTCATAACTTCAAATTATGATTGCAATTTATAACTTGAAGATCTGAACTTGTAATTGTCAAATACAGAACTTAAAATTGATAGCTTATAATTATAATTGCAAATTATAAGTTGAAGATCTGAACTTGTAATAGGTAAATACAGAACTTCGAATTGTTAATTTCAAACTAAGATTGTAATTAATAATTTGAAGATCTGAACTTGTAATAGTCAAATACAGAACATAAAATTGATAGCTTATAATTATAATTGCAAATTATAATTTGAAGATCTGAATTTGTAATAGTGAATTACAGAACTTAGATTTGTTAAATACTAATTATTATTTCAAATTATATCTTGAAGATCTGAACTTGTAATAGTGAATTACAGAACTTAGATTTGTTAAATACTAATTATTATTGCAAATTATAACTTGAAGAACTGAACTTGTAATAGTGAATTACAGAACTTAGATTTGTTAAATACTAATTATTATTTCAAATTATAACTTGAAGATCGGAACTTGTAATTGTCAAATACAGCACTTAGAATTCATAACTTCTAATTATGATTGCAATTTATAACTTGAAGATCTGAACTTGTAATTGTAAAATACAGAACTAAGAATTAATAAATTCAAATTATGATTGTAAATAATAATTAGAAGATCTGAACTTGTAATAGTCAAATACAGAACTTCGAATTGTTAATTTCAAACTAAGATTGTAATTAATAATTTGAAGATCTGAACTTGTAATAGTCAAATACAGAACTTTGAATTGTTAAATACAAATTATTAGTGCAAATTATAACTTGAAGATCTGAACTTGTAATTGTCAAATACAGCACATAGAATTCATAACTTCAAATTATGATTGCTAATTATAACTTGAAGATCTGACCTTGTAATAGTCAAATACAGAACTTCGAATTGTTAAATACAAATTATTAGTGCAAATTATAACATGAAGATCTGAACATGTAATTGTCAAATACAGAACTTAAAATTGATAGCTTATAATTATAATTGCTAATTATAACTAGAAGATCTGAATTTGCAATAAGTAAATACAGAACTTCGAATTGTTAATTTCAAACTAAGATTGTAAATAATAATTTGAAGATCTGAACTTGTAATTGACAAATACAGAACTTAGAATTCATAACTTCAAATTATGATTGCTAATTATAACTTGAAGATCTGACCTTGTAATAGTCAAATACAGAACTTAGAATTGTGAAATTACAATTATGATTGCAAATTATAACTTGAAGATCTGAACTTGTAATAGTCAAATACAGAACTTAAAATTGATAGCTTATAATTATAATTGCTAATTATAACTAGAAGATCTGAATTTGTAATAAGTAAATACAGAACTTCGAATTGTTAATTTCAAACTAAGATTGTAAATAATAATTTGAAGATCTGAACTTGTAATAGTCAAATACAGAACTTCGAATTGTTAAATACAAATTATTAGTGCAAATTATAACATGAAGATCTGAACATGTAATTGTCAAATACAGAACTTAAAATTGATAGCTTATAATTATAATTGCAAATTATAAGTTGAAGATCTGAACTTGTAATAGGTAAATACAGAACTTCGAATTGTTAATTTCAAACTAAGATTGTAATTAATAATTTGAAGATCTGAACTTGTAATAGTCAAATACAGAACTTCGAATTGTTAAATACAAATTATTAGTGCAAATTATAACTTGAAGATCTGAACTTGTAATTATCAAATACAGCACTTGGAATTCATAACTTCAAATTATGATTGCAAATTATAACTAGAAGATCTGAACTTGTAATTGTCAAATACAGAACTTAGAATTCATAACTTCAAATTATGATTGTAAATAATAATTAGAAGATCTGAACTTGTAATAGTCAAATACAGAACTTCAAATTGTTAAATTCAAATTATTAGTGCAAATTATAACTTGAAGATCTGAACTTGTAATTGTCAAATACAGCACTTAGAATTCATAACTTCAAATTATGATTGCAAATTATAACTTGAAGATCTGAACTTGTAATTGTAAAATACAGAACTACGAATTCATAACTTCAAATTATGATTGTAAATAATTATTAGAAGATCTGAACTTGTAATAGTCAAATACAGAACTTCGAATTGTTAAATACAAATTATTAGTGCAAATTATAACTTGAAGTTCTGAACTTGTAATTGACAAATACAGAACTTAGAATTCATAACTTCAAATTATGATTGCTAATTATAACTTGAAGATTAGAAACTTGTAATAGTCAAATACAGAACTTAGAATTGGGAAATTCAAATTATGATTGCAAATTATAACTTGAAGATCTGAACTTGTAATAGTCAAATACAGAACATAAAATTGATAGCTTATAATTATAATTGCAAATTATAATTTGAAGATCTGAATTTGTAATAGTGAATTACAGAACTTAGATTTGTTAAATACTAATTATTATTTCAAATTATAACTTGAAGATCTGAACTTGTAATAGTGAATTACAGAACTTAGATTTGTTAAATACTAATTATTATTGCAAATTATAACTTGAAGAACTGAACTTGTAATAGTGAATTACAGAACTTAGATTTGTTAAATACTAATTATTATTTCAAATTATAACTTGAAGATCGGAACTTGTAATTGTCAAATACAGCACTTAGAATTCATAACTTCTAATTATGATTGCAATTTATAACTTGAAGATCTGAACTTGTAATTGTAAAATACAGAACTAAGAATTAATAAATTGAAATTATGATTGTAATTAATAATTAGAAGATCTGAACTTGTAATAGTCAAATACAGAACTTCGAATTGTTAATTTCAAACTAAGATTGTAATTAATAATTTGAAGATCTGAACTTGTAATAGTCAAATACAGCACTTAGAATTCATAACTTCAAATTATGATTGCTAATTATAACTTGAAGATCTGACCTTGTAATAGTCAAATACAGAACTTAGAATTGTGAAATTACAATTATGATTGCAAATTATAACTTGAAGATCTGAACTTGTAATAGTCAAATACAGAACTTAAAATTGATAGCTTATAATTATAATTGCTAATTATAACTAGAAGATCTGAATTTGTAATAAGTAAATACAGAACTTCGAATTGTTAATTTCAAACTAAGATTGTAAATAATAATTTGAAGATCTGAACTTGTAATTGACAAATACAGAACTTAGAATTCATAACTTCAAATTATGATTGCTAATTATAACTTGAAGATCTGACCTTGTAATAGTCAAATACAGAACTTAGAATTGTGAAATTACAATTATGATTGCAAATTATAACTTGAAGATCTGAACTTGTAATAGTCAAATACAGAACTTAAAATTGATAGCTTATAATTATAATTGCTAATTATAACTAGAAGATCTGAATTTGTAATAAGTAAATACAGAACTTCGAATTGTTAATTTCAAACTAAGATTGTAAATAATAATTTGAAGATCTGAACTTGTAATAGTCAAATACAGAACTTCGAATTGTTAAATACAAATTATTAGTGCAAATTATAACTTGAAGATCTGAACTTGTAATTGTCAAATACAGCACTTAGAATTCATAACTTCAAATTATGATTGCTAATTATAACTTGAAGATCTGACCTTGTAATAGTCAAATACAGAACTTAGAATTGTGAAATTACAATTATGATTGCAAATTATAACTTGAAGATCTGAACTTGTAATAGTCAAATACAGAACTTAAAATTGATAGCTTATAATTATAATTGCTAATTATAACTAGAAGATCTGAATTTGTAATAAGTAAATACAGAACTTCGAATTGTTAATTTCAAACTAAGATTGTAAATAATAATTTGAAGATCTGAACTTGTAATTGACAAATACAGAACTTAGAATTCATAACTTCAAATTATGATTGCTAATTATAACTTGAAGATCTGACCTTGTAATAGTCAAATACAGAACTTAGAATTGTGAAATTACAATTATGATTGCAAATTATAACTTGAAGATCTGAACTTGTAATAGTCAAATACAGAACTTAAAATTGATAGCTTATAATTATAATTGCTAATTATAACTAGAAGATCTGAATTTGTAATAAGTAAATACAGAACTTCGAATTGTTAATTTCAAACTAAGATTGTAAATAATAATTTGAAGATCTGAACTTGTAATAGTCAAATACAGAACTTCGAATTGTTAAATACAAATTATTAGTGCAAATTATAACATGAAGATCTGAACATGTAATTGTCAAAAACAGAACTTAAAATTGATAGCTTATAATTATAATTGCAAATTATAAGTTGAAGATCTGAACTTGTAATAGGTAAATACAGAACTTCGAATTGTTAATTTCAAACTAAGATTGTAATTAATAATTTGAAGATCTGAACTTGTAATAGTCAAATACAGAACTTCGAATTGTTAAATACAAATTATTAGTGCAAATTATAACTTGAAGATCTGAACTTGTAATTATCAAATACAGCACTTGGAATTCATAACTTCAAATTATGATTGCAAATTATAACTTGAAGATCTGAACTTGTAATTGTCAAATACAGAACTTAGAATTCATAACTTCAAATTATGATTGTAAATAATAATTAGAAGATCTGAACTTGTAATAGTCCAATACAGAACTTCAAATTGTTAAATTCAAATTATTAGTGCAAATTATAACTTGAAGATCTGAACTTGTAATTGTCAAATACAGCACTTAGAATTCATAACTTCAAATTATGATTGCAAATTATAACTTGAAGATCTGAACTTGTAATTGTAAAATACAGAACTACGAATTCATAACTTCAAATTATGATTGTAAATAATAATTAGAAGATCTGAACTTGTAATAGTCAAATACAGAACTTCGAATTGTTAAATACAAATTATTAGTGCAAATTATAACTTGAAGTTCTGAACTTGTAATTGCCAAATACAGAACTTAGAATTCATAACTTCAAATTATGATTGCTAATTATAACTTGAAGATTAGAAACTTGTAATAGTCAAATACAGAACTTAGAATTGGGAAATTCAAATTATGATTGCAAATTATAACTTGAAGATCTGAACTTGTAATAGTCAAATACAGAACATAAAATTGATAGCTTATAATTATAATTGCAAATTATAATTTGAAGATCTGAATTTGTAATAGTGAATTACAGAACTTAGATTTGTTAAATACTAATTATTATTTCAAATTATAACTTGAAGATCTGAACTTGTAATAAGTAAATACAGAACTTCGAATTGTTAATTTCAAACTAAGATTGTAAATAATAATTTTAAAGACCTGAACTTGTAATAGTCAAATACAGAACTTCGAATTGTTAAATACAAATTATTAGTGCAAATTATAACTTGAAGATCTGAACTTGTAATTGTCAAATACAGCACTTAGAATTCATAACTTCTAATTATGATTGCAATTTATAACTTGAAGATCTGAACTTGTAATTGTCAAATACAGAACTTAAAGTTGATAGCTTATAATTATAATTGCAAATTATAAGTTGAAGATCTGAACTTGTAATAGGTAAATACAGAACTTCGAATTGTTAATTTCAAACTAAGATTGTAATTAATAATTTGAAGATCTGAACTTGTAATAGTCAAATACAGAACTTCGAATTGTTAAATACAAATTATTAGTGCAAATTATAACTTGAAGATCTGAACTAGTAATTGTCAAATACAGCACTTAGAATTTATAACTTCAAATTATAATTGCAAATTATAACTTGAAGATCTGAACTTGTAATTGTAAAATACAGAACTAAGAATTCATAACTTCAAATTATGATTGTAAATAATAATTAGAAGATCTGAACTTGTAATAGTCAAATACAGAACTACGAATTGTTAAATACAAATTATTAGTGCAAATTATAACTTGAAGATCTGAACTTGTAATTGTCAAATACAGAACTTAGAATTCATAACTTCAAATTATAATTGCTAATTATAACTTGAAGATCTGAACTTGTAATAGTCAAATTCAGAACTTAGAATTTGTAAATTCAAATTATGATTGCAAATTATAACTTGAAGATCTGAACTTGTAATAGTCAAATTCAGAACTTAAAATTGATAGCTTATAATTATAATTGCAAATTATAACTTGAAGATCTGAATTTGTAATAGGTAAATACAGAACTTCTAATTGTTAATTTCAAACTAAGATTGTAAATAATAATTTGAAGATCTGAACTTGTAATAGTCAAATACAGAACTTCGAATTGTTAAATACAAATTATTAGTGCAAATTATAACTTGAAGATCTGAACTTGTAATTGTCAAATACAGAACTTAAAATTGATAGCTTATAATTATAATTGCAAATTATAAGTTGAAGATCTGAACTTGTAATAGGTAAAAACAGAACTTCGAATTGTTAATTTCAAACTAAGATTGTAATTAATAATTTGAAGATCTGAACTTGCAATAGTCGAATACAAAACTTCGAATTGTTAAATACAAATTATAACTAGAAGATCTGAACTTGTAATAGGTAAATACAGAACTTCAAATTGTTAATTTCAAACTAAGATTGTAAATAATAATTTGAAGATATGAACTTGTAACAGTCAAATACAGAACTTCAAATTGTTAAATTCAAATTATTAGTGCAAATTATAACTTGAAGATCTGACCTTGTAATTGTCAAATACAGAACTTAGAATTGATAGCTTATAATTATAATTGCAAATTATAGCTTGAGAACTGAACTTGTAATAGTCAATTACAGAACTTAGATTTGTTAAATACTAATTATTATTTCAAATTATAACTTGAAGATCTGAACTTGTAATTGTCAAATACAGAACTTAAAATTGATAGCTTATAAGTATAATTGCAAATTATAACTAGAAGATATGAACTTGTGATAGGTAAATACAGAACTTAGAATTCATAACTTCAAATTATGATTGTAAATAATAATTAGTAGATCTGAACTTGTAATAGTCAAATACAGAACTTCGAATTGTTAAATACAAATTATTAGTGCAAATTATAACTTGAAGATCTGAACTTGTAATTGTCAAATACAGAACTTAGAATTCATAACTTCAAATTATGATTGTAAATAATAAGTAGAAGATCTGAACTTGTAATAGTCAAATACAGAACTTCGAATTGTTAAATACTAATTATTAGTGCAAATTATAACTTGAAGATCTGAACTTGTAATTGTCAAATACAGAACTTAGAATTGATAGCTTATAATTATAATTGCAAATTATAACTTGAAGATCTGAACTTGTAATAGTGAATTACAGAACTTCTAATTGTTAATTTCAAACTATGATTGTAATTAATAATTGTAAGATCTAAACTTGTAATAGTCAAATACAGAACTCCGAATTGTTAAATACAAATTATTAGTGCAAATTATAACTTGAAGATCTGAACTTGTAATTGTCAAATACAGCACTTAGAATTCATAACTTCAAATTATGATTGTAAATAATAATTAGAAGATCTGAACTTGTAATAGTCAAATACAGAACTTCAAATTGTTAAATTCAAATTATTAGTGCAAATTATAACTTGAAGATCTGAACTTGTAATTGTCAAATACAGCACTTAGAATTCATAACTTCAAATTATGATTGCAAATTATAACTTGAAGATCTGAACTTGTAATTGTAAAATACAGAACTTCAAATTGTTAAATTCAAATTATTAGTGCAAATTATAACTTGAAGATCTGAACTTGTAATTGTCAAATACAGCACTTAGAATTCATAACTTCAAATTATGATTGCAAATTATAACTTGAAGATCTGAACTTGTAATTGTAAAATACAGAACTACGAATTCATAACTTCAAATTATGATTGTAAATAATAATTAGAAGATCTGAACTTGTAATAGTCAAATACAGAACTTCGAATTGTTAAATACAAATTATTAGTGCAAATTATAACTTGAAGTTCTGAACTTATAATTGACAAATACAGAACTTAGAATTCATAACTTCAAATTATGATTGCTAATTATAACTTGAAGATTAGAAACTTGTAATAGTCAAATACAGAACTTAGAATTGAGAAATTCAAATTATGATTGCAAATTATAACTTGAAGTTCTGAACTTGTAATAGTCAAATACAGAACATAAAATTGATAGCTTATAATTATAATTGCAAATTATAATTTGAAGATCTGAATTTGTAATAGTGAATTACAGAACTTAGATTTGTTAAATACTAATTATTATTTCAAATTATAACTTGAAGATCTGAACTTGTAATAAGTAAATACAGAACTTCGAATTGTTAATTTCAAACTAAGATTGTAAATAATAATTTTAAAGACCTGAACTTGTAATAGTCAAATACAGAACTTCGAATTGTTAAATACAAATTATTAGTGCAAATTATAACTTGAAGATCTGAACTTGTAATTGTCAAATACAGCACTTAGAATTCATAACTTCAAATTATGATTGCAATTTATAACTTGAAGATCTGAACTTGTAATTGTCAAATACAGAACTTAAAATTGATAGCTTATAATTATAATTGCAAATTATAAGTTGAAGATCTGAACTTGTAATAGGTAAATACAGAACTTCGAATTGTTAATTTCAAACTAAGATTGTAATTAATAATTTGAAGATCTGAACTTGTAATAGTCAAATACAGAACATAAAATTGATAGCTTATAATTATAATTGCAAATTATAATTTGAAGATCTGAATTTGTAATAGTGAATTACAGAACTTAGATTTGTTAAATACTAATTATTATTTCAAATTATAACTTGAAGATCTGAACTTGTAATAAGTAAATACATAACTTCGAATTGTTAATTTCAAACTAAGATTGTAAATAATAATTTTAAAGACCTGAACTTGTAATAGTCAAATACAGAACTTCGAATTGTTAAATACAAATTATTAGTGCAAATTATAACTTGAAGATCTGAACTTGTAATTGTCAAATACGGCACTTAGAATTCATAACTTCTAATTATGATTGCAATTTATAACTAGAAGATCTGAACTTGTAATTGTCAAATACAGAACCTAAAATTGATAGCTTATAATTATAATTGCAAATTATAAGTTGAAGATCTGAACTTGTAATAGGTAAATACAGAACTTCGAATTGTTAATTTCAAACTAAGATTGTAATTAATAATTTGAAGATCTGAACTTGTAATAGTCAAATACAGAACTTCGAATTGTTAAATACAAATTATTAGTGCAAATTATAACTTGAAGATCTGAACTTGTAATTGTCAAATACAGCACTTAGAATTCATAACTTCAAATTATAATTGCAAATTATAACTTGAAGATCTGAACTTGTAATTGTAAAATACAGAACTAAGAATTCATAACTTCAAATTATGATTGTAAATAATAATTAGAAGATCTGAACTTGTAATAGTCAAATACAGAACTACGAATTGTTAAATACAAATTATTAGTGCAAATTATAACTTGAAGATCTGAACTTGTAATTGTCAAATACAGAACTTAGAATTCATAACTTCAAATTATGATTGCTAATTATAACTTGAAGATCTGAACTTGTAATAGTCAAATTCAGAACTTAGAATTTGTAAATTCAAATTATGATTGCAAATTATAACTTGAAGATCTGAACTTGTAATAGTCAAATACAGAACTTCAAATTGATAGCTTATAATTATAATTGCAAATTATAACTTGAAGATCTGAATTTGTAATAGGTAAATACAGAACTTCGAATTGTTAATTTCAAACTAAGATTGTAAATAATAATTTGAAGATCTGAACTTGTAATAGTCAAATACAGAACTTCGAATTGTTAAATACAAATTATTAGTGCAAATTATAACTTGAAGATCTGAACTTGTAATTGTCAAATACAGCACTTAGAATTCATAACTTCAAATTATAATTGCAAATTATAACTTGAAGATCTGAACTTGTAATTGTAAAATACAGAACTAAGAATTCATAACTTCAAATTATGATTGTAAATAATAATTAGAAGATCTGAACTTGTAATAGTCAAATACAGAACTACGAATTGTTAAATACAAATTATTAGTGCAAATTATAACTTGAAGATCTGAACTTGTAATTGTCAAATACAGAACTTAGAATTCATAACTTCTAATTATGATTGCAATTTATAACTAGAAGATCTGAACTTGTAATTGTCAAATACAGAACCTAAAATTGATAGCTTATAATTATAATTGCAAATTATAAGTTGAAGATCTGAACTTGTAATAGGTAAATACAGAATTTCGAATTGTTAATTTCAAACTAAGATTGTAATTAATAATTTGAAGATCTGAACTTGTAATAGTCAAATACAGAACTTCGAATTGTTAAATACAAATTATTAGTGCAAATTATAACTTGAAGATCTGAACTTGTAATTGTCAAATACAGCACTTAGAATTCATAACTTCAAATTATAATTGCAAATTATAACTTGAAGATCTGAACTTGTAATTGTAAAATACAGAACTAAGAATTCATAACTTCAAATTATGATTGTAAATAATAATTAGAAGATCTGAACTTGTAATAGTCAAATACAGAACTACGAATTGTTAAATACAAATTATTAGTGCAAATTATAACTTGAAGATCTGAACTTGTAATTGTCAAATACAGAACTTAGAATTCATAACTTCAAATTATGATTGCTAATTATAACTTGAAGATCTGAACTTGTAATAGTCAAATTCAGAACTTAGAATTTGTAAATTCAAATTATGATTACAAATTATAACTTGAAGATCTGAACTTGTAAAAGTCAAATACAGAACTTAAAATTGATAGCTTATAATTATAATTGCAAATTATAACTTGAAGATCTGAATTTGTAATAGGTAAATACAGAACTTCGAATTGTTAATTTCAAACTAAGATTGTAAATAATAATTTGAAGATCTGAACTTGTAATAGTCAAATACAGAACTTCGAATTGTTAAATACAAATTATTAGTGCAAATTATAACTTGAAGATCTGAACTTGTAATTGTCAAATACAGAACTTAAAATTGATAGCTTATAATTATAATTGCAAATTATAAGTTGAAGATCTGAACTTGTAATAGGTAAATACAGAACTTCGAATTGTTAATTTCAAACTAAGATTGTAATTAATAATTTGAAGATCTGAACTTGCAATAGTCGAATACAGAACTTCGAATTGTTAAATACAAATTATAATTGCAAATTATAACTAGAAGATCTGAACTTGTAATAGGTAAATACAGAACTTCGAATTGTTAATTTCAAACTAAGATTGTAAATAATAATTTGAAGATCTGAACTTGTAATAGTCAAATACAGAACTTCGAATTGTTAAATACAAATTATTAGTGCAAATTATAACTTGAAGATCTGAACTTGTAATTGTCAAATACAGAACTTAAAATTGATAGCTTATAATTATAATTGCAAATTATAAGTTGAAGATCTGAACTTGTAATAGGTAAATACAGAACTTCGAATTGTTAATTTCAAACTAAGATTGTAATTAATAATTTGAAGATCTGAACTTGCAATAGTCGAATACAGAACTTCGAATTGTTAAATACAAATTATAATTGCAAATTATAACTAGAAGATCTGAACTTGTAATAGGTAATACAAATACAGAACTTCAAATTGTTAATTTCAAACTAAGATTGTAAATAATAATTTGAAGATATGAACTTGTAACAGTCAAATACTGAACTTCAAATTGTTAAATTCAAATTATTAGTGCAAATTATAACTTGAAGATCTGAACTTGTAATTGTCAAATACAGAACTTAGAATTGATAGCTTATAATTATAATTGCAAATTATAACTTGAAGAACTGAACTTGTAATAGTCAATTACAGAACTTAGATTTGTTAAATACTAATTATTATTTCAAATTATAACTTGAAGATCTGAACTTGTAATTGTCAAATACAGAACTTAAAATTGATAGCTTATAATTATAATTGCAAATTATAAGTTGAAGATCTGAACTTGTAATAGGTAAATACAGAACTTCTAATTGTTAATTTCCAACTAAGATTGTAAATAATAATTTGAAGATATGAACTTGTAATAGTCAAATACAAAACTTCAAATTGTTAAATTCAAATTATTAGTGCAAATTATAACTTGAAGATCTGAACTTGTAATTGTCAAATACAGAACTTAGAATTGATAGCTTATAATTATAATTGCAAATTATAACTTGAAGAACTGAACTTGTAATAGTCAATTACAGAACTTAGATTTGTTAAATACTAATTATTATTTCAAATTATAACTTGAAGATCTGAACTTGTAATTGTCAAATACAGAACTTAAAATTGATAGCTTATAAGTATAATTGCAAATTATAACTAGAAGATATGAACTTGTAATAGGTAAATACAGAACTTCGAATTGATAATTTCAAACTAAGATTGCAAATTATAACTTGAAGATCTGAACTTGTAATTGTCAAATACAGAACTTAGAATTCATAACTTCAAATTATGATTGTAAATAATAATTAGTAGATCTGAACTTGTAATAGTCAAATACAGAACTTCGAATTGTTAAATACAAATTATTAGTGCAAATTATAACTTGAAGATCTGAACTTGTAATTGTCAAATACAGAACTTAGAATTCATAACTTCAAATTATGATTGTAAATAATAAGTAGAAGATCTGAACTTGTAATAGTCAAATACAGAACTTCGAATTGTTAAATACAAATTATTAGTGCAAATTATAACTTGAAGATCTGAACTTGTAATTGTCAAATACAGAACTTAGAATTGATAGCTTATAATTATAATTGCAAATTATAACTTGAAGATCTGAACTTGTAATAGTGAATTACAGAACTTTTAATTGTTAATTTCAAACTAAGATTGTAATTAATAATTGTAAGATCTAAACTTGTAATAGTCAAATACAGAACTCCGAATTGTTAAATACAAATTATTAGTGCAAATTATAACTTGAAGATCTGAACTTGTAATTGTCAAATACAGCACTTAGAATTCATAACTTCAAATTATGATTGCTAATTATAACTTGAAGATCTGAACTTGTAATAGTCAAATACAGAACTTAGAATTGTAAAATTCAAATCATGATTGCAAATTATAACTTGAAGATCTAAACTTGTAATAGTCAAATACTGAACTTAAAATTGATAGCTTATAATTATAATTGCAAATTATAACTTGAAGATCTGAATTTGTAATAGGTAAATACAGAACTTCGAGTTGTTAAATACAAATTATTAGTGCAGATTATAACTTGAAAATCTGAACTTGTAATTGTCAAATACAAAACTTAAAATTGATAGCTTATAATTATAATTGCAAATTATAAGTTGAAGATCTGAACTTGTAATAGGTAAATACAGAACTTCTAATTGTTAATTTCCAACTAAGATTGTAATTAATAATTTGAAGATCTGAACTTGTAATAGTCAAATTCAGAACTTCAAATTGTTAAATTCAAATTATTAGTGCAAATTATAACTTGAAGATCTGAACTTGTAATTGTCAAATACAGAACTTAGAATTGATAGCTTATAATTATAATTGCAAATTATAACTTGAAGAACTGAACTTGTAATAGTCAATTACAGAACTTAGATTTGTTAAATACTAATTATTATTTCAAATTATAACTTGAAGATCTGAACTTGTAATTGTCAAATACAGAACTTAAAATTGATAGCTTATAAGTATAATTGCAAATTATAACTAGAAGATATGAACTTGTAATAGGTAAATACAGAACTTCGAATTGTTAATTTCAAACTAAGATTGCAAATTATAACTTGAAGATCTGAACTTGTAATTGTCAAATACAGAACTTCGAATT
Organism: Cantharis lateralis; assembly: GCA_963170105.1. Taxonomy (NCBI): domain Eukaryota; kingdom Metazoa; phylum Arthropoda; class Insecta; order Coleoptera; family Cantharidae; genus Cantharis; species Cantharis lateralis. The sequence continues at coordinate 25,013,720 of OY720628.1, forward strand.
GTTAAATACAAATTATTAGTGCAAATTATAACTTGAAGATCTGAACTTGTAATTGTCAAATACAGAACTTAGAATTCATAACTTCCAATTATGATTGTAAATAATAAGTAGAAGATCTGAACTTGTAATAGTCAAATACAGAACTTCGAATTGTTAAATACAAATTATTAGTGCAAATTATAACTTGAAGATCTGAACTTGTAATTGTCAAATACAGAACTTAGAATTGATAGCTTATTATTATAATTGCAAATTATAACTTGAAGATCTGAACTTGTAATAGTGAATTACAGAACTTCTAATTGTTAATTTCAAACTAAGATTGTAATTAATAATTGTTAGATCTAAACTTGTAATAGTCAAATACAGAACTCCGAATTGTTAAATACAAATTATTAGTGCAAATTATAACTTGAAGATCTGAACTTGTAATTGTCAAATACAGCACTTAGAATTCATAACTTCAAATTATGATTGCTAATTATAACTTGAAGATCTGAACTTGTAATAGTCAAATACAGAACTTAGAATTGTAAAATTCAAATCATGATTGCAAATTATAACTTGAAGATCTGAACTTGTAATAGTCAAATACTGAACTTAAAATTGATAGCTTATAATTATAATTGCAAATTATAACTTGAAGATCTGAATTTGTAATAGGTAAAAACAGAACTTCGAATTGTTAATTTCAAACTAAGATTGTAATTAATAATTTGAAGATCTGCACTTGCAATAGTCGAATACAGAACTTCGAATTGTTAAATCCAAATTATAATTGCAAATTATAACTAGAAGATCTGAACTTGTAATAGGTAAATACAGAACTTCAAATTGTTAATTTCAAACTAAGATTGTAAATAATAATTTGAAGATATGAACTTGTAATAGTCAAATACAGAACTTCAAATTGTTAAATTCAAATTATTAGTGCAAATTATAACTTGAAGATCTGAACTTGAAATTGTCAAATACAGAACTTAGAATTGATAGCTTATAATTATAATTGCAAATTATAACTTGAAGAACTGAACTTGTAATAGTCAATTACAGAACTTAGATTTGTTAAATACTAATTATTATTTCAAATTATAACTTGAAGATCTGAACTTGTAATTGTCAAATACAGAACTTAAAATTCATAACTTCAAATTATGATTGTAAATAATAATTAGTAGATCTGAACTTGTAATAGTCAAATACAGAACTTCGAATTGTTAAATACAAATTATTAGTGCAAATTATAACTTGAAGATCTGAACTTGTAATTGTCAAATACAGAACTTAGAATTCATAACTTCAAATTATGATTGTAAATAATAAGTAGAAGATCTGAACTTGTAATAGTCAAATACAGAACTTCGAATTGTTAAATACAAATTTTTAGTGCAAATTATAACTTGAAGATCTGAACTTGTAATTGTCAAATACAGAACTTAGAATTGATAGCTTATAATTATAATTGCAAATTATAACATCTGAACTTGTAATAGTGAATTACAGAACTTCTAATTGTTAATTTCAAACTAAGATTGTAATTAATAATTGTAAGATCTAAACTTGTAATAGTCAAATACAGAACTTAGAATTGTAAAATTCAAATCATGATTGCAAATTATAAGTTGAAGATCTGAACTTGTAATAGTCCAATACTGAACTTAAAATTGATAGCTTATAATTATAATTGCAAATTATAACTTGAAGATCTGAATTTGTATTAGGTAAATACAGAACTTCGAATTGTTAAATACAAATTATTAGTGCAAATTATAACTTGAAAATCTGAACTTGTAATTGCCAAATACAGAACTTAAAATTGATAGCTTATAATTATAATTGCAAATTATAAGTTGAAGATCTGAACTTGTAATAAGTAAATACAGAACTTCGAATTGTTAAATACAAATTATTAGTGCAAATTATAACTTGAAGATCTGAACTTGTAATTGTCAAATACAGAACTTAAAATTGATAGCTTATAATTATAATTGCAAATTATAACTTGAAGATTTGAACTTGTAATAGGTAAATACAAAACTTCGAATTGTTAATTTCAAACTAAAATTGTAAAATAAATTTGAAGATCTGAACTTGTAATAGTCAAATAAGCAACTTCGAATTGTTAAATACAAATTATTAGTGCAAATTATAACTTGGAGATCTGAACTTGTAATTGTCAAATACAGAACTTAAAATTGATAGCTTATAATTATAATTGCAAATTATAAGTTGAAAATCTGAACTTGTAATAGGTAAATACAGAACTTCGAATTGTTAATTTCAAACTAAGATTGTAATTAATAATTTGAAGATCTGAACTTGTAATAGTCAAATACTGAACTTCGAATTGTTAAATACAAATTATAAGTGCAAATTATAACTTGAAGATCTGAACTTGTAATTGTCATATAGAGAACTTAAAATTGATAGCTTATAATTATAATTGCAAATTATAAGTTGAAGAGCTGAACTTGTAATAGGTAAATACAAACTTCGAATTGTTAATTTCAAACTAAGATTGTAATTAATAATTTGAAGATCTGAACTTGTAATAGTCAAATAAGGAACTTCGAATTGTTAAATACAAATTATTAGTGCAAATTATAACTTGGAGATCTGAACTTGTAATTGTCAAATACAGAACTTAAAATTGATAGCTTATAATTATAATTGCAAATTATAAGTTGAAAATCTGAACTTGTAATAGGTAAATACAGAACTTCGAATTGTTAATTTCAAACTAAGATTGTAATTAATAATTTGAAGATCTGAACTTGTAATAGTCTAATACTGAACTTCGAATTGTTAAATACAAATTATAAGTGCAAATTATAACTTGAAGATCTGAACTTGTAATTGTCAAATCGAGAACTTAAAATTGATAGCTTATAATTATAATTGCAAATTATAAGTTGAAGATCTGAACTTGTAATAGGTAAATATAGAACTTCGAATTGTTAATTTCAAACTAAGATTGTAATTAATAATTTGAAGATCTGAACTTGTAATAGTCAAATACAGAACTTCGAATTGTTAAATCCAAATTATTAGTGCAAATTATAACTTGAAGATCTGAACTTGTAATTGTCAAATACAGAACTTAGAATTCATAACTTCAAATTATGATTGCAAATTATAACTTGAAGATCTGAACTTGTATTAGTCAAATACAGAACTTAGAATTGTAAAATGCAAATTATGATTGCTAATTATAACTTGAAGATCTGAACTTGTAATAGTCAAATACAGAACTTAAAATTGATAGCTTATAATTATAATTGCAAATTATAAGTTGAAGATCTGAACTTGTAATAGTCAAATACAGAACTTCGAATTGTTAATTTCAAACTAATATTGTAATTAATAATTTGAAGATCTGAACTTGTAATAGTCAAATACAGAACTTCAAATTGTTAAATTCAAATTATTAGTGCAAATTATAACTTGAAGATCTGAACTTGTAATTGTCAAATACAGAACTTAGAATTGATAGCTTATAATTATAATTGCAAATTATAACTTCAAGATCTGAACTTGTAATAGTCAATTACAGAACTTAGATTTTTTAAATACTAATTATTATTTCAAATTATAACTTGAAGATCTGAACTTGTAATTGTCAAATACAGAACTTAAAATTGATAGCTTATAAGTATAATTGCAAATTATAACTAGAAGATATGAACTTGTAATAGGTAAATACAGAACTTCGAATTGTTAATTTCAAACTAAGATTGCAAATTATAACTTGAAGATCTGAACTTGTAATTGTCAAATACAGAACTTCGAATTGTTAAATACAAATTATTAGTGCAAATTATAACTTGAAGATCTGAACTTGTAATTGTCAAATACAGAACTTAGAATTCATAACTTCAAATTATGATTGTAAATAATAAGTAGAAGATCTGAACTTGTAATAGTCAAATACAGAACTTCGAATTGTTAAATACAAATTATTAGTGCAAATTATAACTTGAAGATCTGAACTTGTAATTGTCAAATACAGAACTTAGAATTGATAGCTTATTATTATAATTGCAAATTATAACTTGAAGATCTGAACTTGTAATAGTGAATTACAGAACTTCTAATTGTTAATTTCAAACTAAGATTGTAATTAATAATTGTTAGATCTAAACTTGTAATAGTCAAATACAGAACTCCGAATTGTTAAATACAAATTATTAGTGCAAATTATAACTTGAAGATCTGAACTTGTAATTGTCAAATACAGCACTTAGAATTCATAACTTCAAATTATGATTGCTAATTATAACTTGAAGATCTGAACTTGTAATAGTCAAATACAGAACTTAGAATTGTAAAAGTCAAATACTGAACTTAAAATTGATAGCTTATAATTATAATTGCAAATTATAACTTGAAGATCTGAATTTGTAATAGGTAAAAACAGAACTTCGAATTGTTAATTTCAAACTAAGATTGTAATTAATAATTTGAAGATCTGCACTTGCAATAGTCGAATACAGAACTTCGAATTGTTAAATCCAAATTATAATTGCAAATTATAACTTGAAGATCTGAACTTGAAATTGTCAAATACAGAACTTAGAATTGATAGCTAATAATTATAATTGCAAATTATAACTTGAAGAACTGAACTTGTAATAGTCAATTACAGAACTTAGATTTGTTAAATACTAATTATTATTTCAAATTATAACTTGAAGATCTGAACTTGTAATTGTCAAATACAGAACTTAAAATTCATAACTTCAAATTATGATTGTAAATAATAATTAGTAGATCTGAACTTGTAATAGTCAAATACAGAACTTCGAATTGTTAAATACAAATTATTAGTGCAAATTATAACTTGAAGATCTGAACTTGTAATTGTCAAATACAGAACTTAGAATTCATAACTTCAAATTATGATTGTAAATAATAAGTAGAAGATCTGAACTTGTAATAGTCAAATACAGAACTTCGAATTGTTAAATACAAATTTTTAGTGCAAATTATAACTTGAAGATCTGAACTTGTAATTGTCAAATACAGAACTTAGAATTGATAGCTTATAATTATAATTGCAAATTATAACATCTGAACTTGTAATAGTGAATTACAGAACTTCTAATTGTTAATTTCAAACTAAGATTGTAATTAATAATTGTAAGATCTAAACTTGTAATAGTCAAATACAGAACTTAGAATTGTAAAATTCAAATCATGATTGCAAATTATAACTTGAAGATCTGAACTTGTAATAGTCCAATACTGAACTTAAAATTGATAGCTTATAATTATAATTGCAAATTATAACTTGAAGATCTGAATTTGTAATAGGTAAATACAGAACTTCGAATTGTTAAATACAAATTATTAGTGCAAATTATAACTTGAAAATCTGAACTTGTAATTGCCAAATACAGAACTTAAAATTGATAGCTTATAATTATAATTGCAAATTATAAGTTGAAGATCTGAACTTGTAATAAGTAAATACAGAACTTCGAATTGTTAAATACAAATTATTAGTGCAAATTATAACTTGAAGATCTGAACTTGTAATTGTCAAATACAGAACTTAAAATTGATAGCTTATAATTATAATTGCAAATTATAACTTGAAGATTTGAACTTGTAATAGGTAAATACAAAACTTCGAATTGTTAATTTCAAACTAAGATTGTAAAATAAATTTGAAGATCTGAACTTGTAATAGTCAAATAAGCAACTTCGAATTGTTAAATACAAATTATTAGTGCAAATTATAACTTGGAGATCTGAACTTGTAATTGTCAAATACAGAACTTAAAATTGATAGCTTATAATTATAATTGCAAATTATAAGTTGAAAATCTGAACTTGTAATAGGTAAATACAGAACTTCGAATTGTTAATTTCAAACTAAGATTGTAATTAATAATTTGAAGATCTGAACTTGTAATAGTCAAATACTGAACTTCGAATTGTTAAATACAAATTATAAGTGCAAATTATAACTTGAAGATCTGAACTTGTAATTGTCATATAGAGAACTTAAAATTGATAGCTTATAATTATAATTGCAAATTATAAGTTGAAGAGCTGAACTTGTAATAGGTAAATACAAACTTCGAATTGTTAATTTCAAACTAAGATTGTAATTAATAATTTGAAGATCTGAACTTGTAATAGTCAAATAAGGAACTTCGAATTGTTAAATACAAATTATTAGTGCAAATTATAACTTGGAGATCTGAACTTGTAATTGTCAAATACAGAACTTAAAATTGATAGCTTATAATTATAATTGCAAATTATAAGTTGAAAATCTGAACTTGTAATAGGTAAATACAGAACTTCGAATTGTTAATTTCAAACTAAGATTGTAATTAATAATTTGAAGATATGAACTTGTAATAGTCTAATACTGAACTTCGAATTGTTAAATACAAATTATAAGTGCAAATTATAACTTGAAGATCTGAACTTGTAATTGTCAAATCGAGAACTTAAAATTGATAGCTTATAATTATAATTGCAAATTATAAGTTGAAGATCTGAACTTGTAATAGGTAAATATAGAACTTCGAATTGTTAATTTCAAACTAAGATAGTAATTAATAATTTGAAGATCTGAACTTGTAATAGTCAAATACAGAACTTCGAATTGTTAAATCCAAATTATTAGTGCAAATTATAACTTGAAGATCTGAACTTGTAATTGTCAAATACAGAACTTAGAATTCATAACTTCAAATTATGATTGCAAATTATAACTTGAAGATCTGAACTTGTATTAGTCAAATACAGAACTTAGAATTGTAAAATGCAAATTATGATTGCTAATTATAACTTGAAGATCTGAACTTGTAATAGTCAAATACAGAACTTAAAATTGATAGCTTATAATTATAATTGCAAATTATAAGTTGAAGATCTGAACTTGTAATAGTCAAATACAGAACTTCGAATTGTTAATTTCAAACTAATATTGTAATTAATAATTTGAAGATCTGAACTTGTAATAGTCAAATACAGAACTTCAAATTGTTAAATTCAAATTATTAGTGCAAATTATAACTTGAAGATCTGAACTTGTAATTGTCAAATACAGAACTTAGAATTGATAGCTTATAATTATAATTGCAAATTATAACTTCAAGATCTGAACTTGTAATAGTCAATTACAGAACTTAGATTTTTTAAATACTAATTATTATTTCAAATTATAACTTGAAGATCTGAACTTGTAATTGTCAAATACAGAACTTAAAATTGATAGCTTATAAGTATAATTGCAAATTATAACTAGAAGATATGAACTTGTAATAGGTAAATACAGAACTTCGAATTGTTAATTTCAAACTAAGATTGCAAATTATAACTTGAAGATCTGAACTTGTACTTGTCAAATACAGAACTTAGAATTCATAACTTCAAATTATGATTGTAAATAATAATTAGAAGATCTGAACTTGTAATAGTCAAATACAGAACTTCGAATTGTTAAATACAAATTATTAGTGCAAATTATAACTTGAAGATCTGAACTTGTAATTGTCAAATACAGAACTTAGAATTCATAACTTCAAATTATGATTGCAAATAATAATTAGAAGATCTGAACTTGTAATAGTCAAATACAGAACTTCGAATTGTTAAATACAAATTATTAGTGCAAATTATAACTTGAAGATCTGAACTTGTAATTGTCAAATACAGAACTTAAAATTGATAGCTTATAATTATAATTGCAAATTATAAGTTGAAGATCTGAACTTGTAATAGTCAAATACAGAACTTCGAATTGTTAATTTCAAACTAAGATTGTAATTAATAATTTGAAGATCTGAACTTGTAATAGTCAAATACAGAACTTCGAATTGTTAAATACAAATTATTAGTGCAAATTATAACTAGAAGATCTGAACTTGTAATTATCAAATACAGCACTTGGAATTCATAACTTCAAATTATGATTGCAAATTATAACTTGAAGATATGAACTTGTAATTGTCAAATACAGAACTTAGTATTCATAACTTCAAATTATGATTGTAAATAATAATTAGAAGATCTGAACTTGTAATAGTCAAATACAGAACTTCAAATTGTTAAATTCAAATTATTAGTGCTAATTATAACTTGAAGATCTGAACTTGTAATTGTCAAATACAGAACTTAGAATTGATAGCTTATAATTATAATTGCAAATTATAACATGAAGAATTGAACTTGTAATAGTCAATTACAGAACTTAGATTTGTTAAATACTAATTATTATTTCAAATTATAACTTGAAGATCTGAACTTGTAATTGTCAAATACAGAACTTAAAATTGATAGCTTATAAGTATAATTACAAATTATAACTTGAAGATCTGAACTTGTAATAGTGAATTACAGAACTTCTAATTGTTAATTTCAAACTAAGATTGTAATTAATAATTTGAAGATCTAAACTTGTAATAGTCAAATACAGAACTCCGAATTGTTAAATACAAATTATTAGTGCAAATTATAACTTGAAGATCTGAACTTGTAATTGTCAAATATAGCACTTAGAATTCATAACTTCAAATTATGATTGCTAATTATAACTTGAAGATCTGAACTTGAAATAGTCAAATACAGAACTTAGAATTGTAAAATTCAAATCATGATTGCAAATTATAACTTGAAGATCTGAACTTGTAATAGTCAAATACAGAACTTAAAATTGATAGCTTATAATTATAATTGCAAATTATAACTTGAAGATCTGAATTTGTAATAGGTAAATACAGAACTTCGAATTGTTAAATACAAATTATTAGTGCAAATTATAGTCAAATATTGCACGTTAAATTGATTAGGTGTGGTTTGTGGTTCAATTTTGAACATATTTTTGAGTTTTCTGTGTCGGTTGCTGTATTCTCTGGACTATGCAAGAACCTTTTTTGGATTAAGAAGAGAATATAGGTGAATTTCTTAAAATTCTAACTGTTTTTTGCATTTATTAGTTTTCAAGTGGTGTGACATTTATTTTGTCACTGACGTATATTTCCTGACATTTAGTTATAGTTTATAGCGGGTGGTACGATTGATCAATTTTTGATTTTAGGTTATATTTGAATTGTATATTCTAACCTAAAAATTCAGTTTCAAAATTCAATTTTCATGGTTAAATTCAATTGTTTTTTCGAAATCTTAAGAAAGAATAAGTGTTGCATAGTGTTGAACATATATTCTGTGTTGAACATTCATAAAAATATTATATTTTCAAATTAGGATTTTTATAATTTGAAGACTTCAAGAGCATAGTTTTATAGTTAAATATTGCAAGGTTATAGTGTCCCGGAGTTAAGCGGACTCCTCTTGCATCATCAAAACAAACTGGTGCGGAGATCCAGCTAGATATCTGTATAAATGTGCTGATAAGTACAAAAAAAAATAATAAAGTTACGATGCAGGGGCTCGGATCCCCAGTAGAGGTCTTTCATAGTTGTGCGAAACCAGGCCGCCTCCGTTCGTTATCCGTCGATTGTTTAGCAAACTCATCTGAAAGCCAGCTTGGGTTTCCTCTTAAAGCTACAGATAATAAATTGGAATACATGATCACAGTTTTTGAATCTAAAATGAACAGTTTATACATTATATCATCGAAATGTACGAGCGGGGAAGTTAGAAATACTATTTCAAGTTTCTGCAATGACTTAAAAGTCGAAGTTACATTAAAAAACAACTTAGTTAATTTAGATATAAATAATTTAAAATTAAGAATTACGGATATGGATTCAAAAATTAAGAAGATCAAATCGGAAAATGATAAATTTCAAATTTTAATTTCAAATGAAGTTAAAGAGTTAAAGTACCCTCAGCAAATAAATTTATTGGAAGTTAATAAAATGTTGTATGATCTAAAACATATATGTATACCATGTAAAGAAAAATCTTCGACAACATATATTAACAACAATAATATGTCTAACATAAATGAAGACGTAGAACATGAAAAATACTTCAATGATATAATTAGTAGGGCTAATACGTTAAATGGTAAGGGTGACCAAAATGCTCCAGAGCCTTCAAAAATAAAAGTTTTAAAGAATGTTGTTATCAACGGACATTACAATACGACTACTCCCGAACTATCGTTATTAAGTAATGATGGGTTGGTACGGGAATCATCGGGAACCCGCCACGATAGTCTGATTGAGGTCAACCATAACAATACGACTACTCCCGAACTATCGTTATTAAGTAATGATGGGTTGGTACGGAAATCATCGGGAACCCGCACCGATAGTCTGATTGAGGTCAACCATACCCCTGGAGAGATTGTACAGTTTGATCTTGCTGAATTTCAAGTAGTGCCCAAAATTAAAAAAGCCCGAGTAAGAGTTAAGGAAATAAAAACAAAGAAAGAAGAGCTGATAAAACCTGTAGTCATCGCCAAGGTTACTCAAACCAAAATTAGGAATAAAGCTCCGGCGGTACTCATCAAGGTAGGGGAGGCCCTCTCTTATAAAGACGTCCTAATTAAACTCAAGACCTGCTTGAAAGACAGCGGTGATTCGGTTGGCAAGCTAGTTAAGACTAGAAGTGGTGATGTCCTAATTGAACCTGGAATGAATATCGATAATAATCGGTTGCACGAAAATCTCAATAAGAAGCTGCAAAGTGAGAACTTACAGATCCACAAGCTTGCTCGGACTAAGGATGTTAAGATTCAAGATTTGGATGAGCTTGTTGATGAAGAGGAGCTGCAAACTTGCTTAAAGCGTTACGTTGGCGAAGAGGGAAAATTTCATCTGCGATCCCTCCGGCCTGCCTTTGGAGGTACGCAAATGGCAGTGGTAAGATGTGAAGAAGCCCAGGCTGATAAGCTGCTAGAGTTGGGAAGAATCACAGTGGGAATGGTGTCGGGCTGTAGAGTACGACAGTTTTTTCTTGGTTTCTGCCCAAGATGTTGGGGGAAAGGACATCAGCCTTCTACCTGTAAGGGAAACAGAAGAGATAGATGTCTCAATTGTGGAGAGCAGGGGCACAAGATTGCTGACTGCAAGTCGGACTCGAAGTGCTACGACTGCGGGGGCGCACACCGAACAAATAGCCGGGAATGTGTAGGTCTTAGCAGGAATAGAGATGTTGCAAATTAATTTGCACTGTGCAAGGGCTGCCCAGGATCTCCTCTTGGAAACTATGATAAGTAGAAAAATTAAAGTCGCTATCATAAGCGAACCAAATAGGAAATTGGCAGCTAATTATGTTGAAAGTTTGGACGGTAAAGCGGGATTAGTCATGGCATCTGAAGTGGTCATTAAGGGTAGAGGTTCGGGAAATTTGTTCGCCTGGGTCGACTTAGGAGACTACGATGTTTACTCCTGTTACTGTTCGCCCAATAAACAGGAAGAAGCTATCGAAGAGGAACTCAATCTGTTATTCAATCAGATTAGGGCCAGAGAAAGACCAGCAATAATTGGTGGCGACTTTAATGCCAAGTCCCCGGAATGGGGAGGTCCAACTAACGAAGATAGACGGGGGATATTCCTTGCTGATCTCATAGCAGAGCACAACCTTGTAGTGTTAAATGTAGGTGATCAGCCGACTTTTGAGAGGGGTGAATCCCGGTCCATTCTAGACATAACTTTGGCCAACCAGGCAATGTCAAAACGAATCGTCCAGTGGAGAGTTCTGGAAGAAGAATCAGCCAGCGACCATAGATATATTCAGTTCAAAGTTGCTAACAATATTGCCATAAAGATACAACAAACGAGATGGGCCTGGAAGAAACTGAACGAGAACAACCTTATAGAATTCTTGACAAAATATAAACCAAGAGATGCCACAAGTGACGCCCTAGACGAATTCCTTAATGAAGCGTGCCATAGCTGTATGCCCAAGACTAATATTAAACGGCCGCCTGTGTACTGGTGGACAGAAGAAATTGCGGCACTCCGTAGAAGCTGTACTAAGGCAAGAAGATTGTACTACAAAGCGGTGGTGAGACATCCTGAAACCAAAGAAAATCTTCAGGTTAGCCTGCGTGAAACGAGGAAACGCCTGGCAAAGGCCATCATGACCAGCAAACAGAGTAACTGGGAAAAACTACTTAATGAGCTTGATAATGACGTTTGGGGTAAAGCGTATAAGATAGCCACTAAAAGATTTGGCCTACGCATGGAAACTGGAATAGAGGAACATCATTTGGAATCTATTATAGAGGGCCTATTCCCTCGATGCGAAGAAGAACTGCGCTACGAGCCTCTACCAATAAACAACGTCCCTCTGTTTTCAGAGGACGAATTGATGGCGGCCTTAAAGAACATGTCAGCAAACAAGGCACCAGGCCCAGATGGCATTCCTGCGATACTAGTTAGGAAAGTGGGCGAAGCACATCCAATACTGGTACTAAACGCTTTTAACTATATTTTAGAGAGTGGAGTATACCCTCTCCGCTGGAAGGAAGCCAATTTGGTACTAATTCGAAAGGGTGACAAGCCCATAGGGGAGCCTAGCTCATATAGACCGTTGTGTCTTTTAAATCACGTTGGTAAACTGTTTGAGAGGATGCTTCTTGAAAGGATTCATACCGAGTTAGACGAAGGGGAGGGGCTGTCAGAAAATCAGTTCGGCTTCAGAAAAGGCAAGTCCACGATTAACGCCGTCGAGAAAATAACCAACATAGTGAGTAAAGCCAAGGAGGGATCTAGACATAAAAGGAGGTTTCCCCTGATTGTAACCCTTGATGTAAAAAATGCATTCAATTCGGTGAAATGGGCGAACATCATAGGCGAACTGACCCGCAGAGAGATTAGCCCATACATAATAAAATTATTAGCAAATTACTTCAAAGATAGGTGGATTACCGTTCAAGAAGCGGGGCTCACCAAGCGTTTTCTTATGACTGCTGGAGTCCCACAGGGCTCAGTGTTGGGTCCCACCCTTTGGAATGTTAGTTATGACGGTGTCCTACGACTGCCCGTAGAAGAGGGGGTGGAACTGGTAGGCTTTGCTGATGATCTCACAGTGGTTACGGTCGCTAAGTCTGAAGCAGAATTAATACGTAAGACAGAGACGACGTTGAGAGACATCTGCTCCTGGATGGAGGCCAGGAGCTTAGCTATCGTTCCCACTAAGTCGGAGGCGGTGCTGGTATGTGGGAGGAGATGGCATACGCCCATTCAGTTCAAGGTCGGGTGTATCACTGTTAGACCCACCAATGTGATAAGAATCCTGGGGATCAAGATAGATCACAGTTTAAGCTTCCGAGAACACATTTGGAGTGCAGCGGAAAAGGCTTTAAAATCTGCAACTGTAATATCAAGGCTCCTTCCTAACGTGCGGGGTCCTTCAGAACGCAAAAGAAGAGTGGTGGCTTCGGTGGCCATATCCATTATGTTGTACGGAGCTCCAATCTGGGCTGATAACTTACTGAAGAAGACAACCTATAACACTAAGTTTGCTAGGGTACAACGAAGAATGGCTCTACGTGTCGCAAGAGCATATAGAACTGCCTCCTTGGACGCTATTTTAGTAGTCGCATCGATGGTTCCTATCGACCTGTTGGCGGAAGAAAGAAAGCTAAAATATTTATATAACCATCTAACACACAAAGAACTGCGTTTGAGTTCCATGAAGAAATGGCAGTTGCGATGGGATGCTAGCGAAAGGGGAAGATGGACCCATCGTCTAATTTGTAGTGTAGACCAGTGGTGTAACAGAACCCACGGCAGCTTGACTTATGAGCTGACTCAAATTTTGATTGGCCATGGCTGTTTCAAGGATTATCTCCATCGCTTCAAGAGATCAGAGAATAGCTGTTGCCCTTACTGCAATGAAATTGATACTGCACACCACACATTTTTTGTGTGTCCTAGGTGGCAAGAACAAAGAAGCAGGCTGGAATTACTGGTGAAAGTAAGGCTAACTCCAGAGAATCTGATTAATATAATGCTTGATAGCCAGGAGAAATGGTTGGCCGTGGAGACATGTGCTAAGAACATAATCTCTACAAAAATTCTAGACGATAAGGAACTTCAAGGATTAGAACACACGCTAGACACTGACAGGTAGAAGAGAAAAGACCCGAAAGGGCGTAAGATTAGGTGAAGCGTACGGATGTAATGCTATAAGCGAATCCCGGCGTTTTTTATGGAGTGGGGTTTTAGTCAGTAAGAATCTGACACTCCCCCCCGTTTTTCTTTGGGGGGGGCCTATGCAAGGTTTCCCCACTCCCAAAGAACACAAAAAAAAAAAAAAAAAAAAAAAAAAAAATTATAACTTGAAGATCTGAACTTGTAATTGTCAAATACAGAACTTAAAATTGATAGCTTATAATTATAATTGCAAATTATAAGTTGAAGATCTGAACTTGTAATAGGTAAATACTGAACTTCGAATTGTTAATTTAAAACTAAGATTGTAATTAATAATTTGAAGATCTGAACTTGTAATAGTCAAATACAGCACTTAGAATTCATATCTTCTAATTATGATTGCAAATTATAACTTGAAGATCTGAACTTGTAATTTTTAAATACAGAACTTAGAATTCATAACTTCAAATTATGATTGTAAATAATAATTAGAAGATCTGAACTTGTAATAGTCAAATACAGAACTTCGAATTGTTAATTACAAATTATTAGTGCAAATAATAACTTGAAGACCTGAACTTGTAATTGTCTAATACAGAACTTAGAATTGATAGCTTAAAATTATAATTGCAAATTATAACTTGAAGATCTGAACTTGTAATAGTGAATTACAGAACTTCGAATTGTTAAATACAAATTATTAGTACAAATTATAACTTGAAGGTCTGAACTTGTAATTGTCAAATACAGAACTTAAAATTGATAGCATTAAATTATAATTGCAAATTATAACTAGAAGATCTGAACTTGTAATAGGTAAATACAGAACTTCGAATTGTTAATTTCAAACTAAGATTGTAAATAATAATTTGAAAATATGAACTTGTAATAGTCAAATACAGATCTTCGAATTGTTAAATACAAATTATTAGTGCAAATTATAACTTGTAAATCTGAACTTGTAATTGTAAAATACAGAACTTATAATTGATAGCTTATAATTATAATTGCAAATTATAAGTTGAAGATCCGAACTTGTAATAGGTAAATACAGAACTTCTAATTGTTAATTTCCAACTAATATTGTAATTAATAATTTGAAGATCTGAACTTGTAATAGTCAAATTCCGAACTTAGAATTCATAACTTCAAATTATGATTGCAAATTATAACTTGAAGATCTGAACTTGTAATTGTCAAATACAGAACTTAGAATTCATAACTTCAAATTATGATTGCTAATTATAACTTGAAGATCTGAACTTGTAATAGTCAAATACAGAACTTAGAATTGGGAAATTCAAATTATAATTGCAAATTATAACTTGAAGATCTGAATTTGTAATAGGTAAATACAGAACTTCGAATTGTTAATTTCAAACTAAGATTGTAAATAATAATTTGAAGATCTGAACTTGTAATAGTCAAATACAGAACTTAAAATTGATAGCTTATAATTATAATTGCAAATTATAAGTTGATGATCTGAACGTGTAATAGTCAAATACAGAACTTCGAATTGTTAATTACAAACTAATATTGTAATTAATAATTTGAAGATCTGAACTTGTAATAGTCAAATACTGAACTTCGAATTGTTAAATACAAATTATAAGTGCTAATTATAACTTGAAGATCTGAACTTGTAATTGTCAAATAGAGAACTTAAAATTGATAGCTTATAATTATAATTGCAAATTATAAGTTGAAGATCTGAACTTGTAATAGGTAAATACAAAACTTCGAATTGTTAATTTCAAACTAAGATTGTAAAATAAATTTGAAGATCTGAACTTGTAATAGTCAAATAAGGAACTTCGAATTGTTAAATACAAATTATTAGTGCAAATTATAGCTTGGAGATCTGAACTTGTAATTGTCAAATACAGAACTTAAAATTGATAGCTTATAATTATAATTGCAAATTATAAGTTGAAAATCTGAACTTGTAATAGGTAAATACAGAACTTCGAATTGTTAATTTCAAACTAAGATTGTAATTAATAATTTGAAGATCTGAACTTGTAATAGTCAAATACTGAACTTCGAATTGTTAAATACAAATTATAAGTGCAAATTATAACTTGAAGATCTGAACTTGTAATTGTCAAATAGAGAACTTAAAATTGATAGCTTATAATTATAATTGCAAATTATAAGTTGAAGAGCTGAACTTGTAATAGGTAAATACAAACTTCGAATTGTTAATTTCAAACTAAGATTGTAATTAATAATTTGAAGATCTGAACTTGTAATAGTCAAATACAGAACTTAGAATTGTAAAATTCAAATTATGATTGCAAATTATAACTTGAAGATCTGAACTGGTAATAGTCAACTACAGAACTTAAAATTGATAGCTAATAATTATAATTGCAAATTATAACTTGAAGATCTGAACTTGTAATAGTGAATTACAGAACTTCTAATTGTTAATTTCAAACTAAGATTGTAATTAATAATTTGAAGATCTAAACTTGTAATAGACAAATACAGAACTCCGAATTGTTAAATACAAATTATTAGTGCAAATTATAACTTGAAGATCTGAACTTGTAATAGTGAATTACAGAACTTCGAATTGTTAAATACAAAGTATTAGTACAAATTATAACTTGAAGGTCTGAACTTGTAATTGTCAAATACAGAACTTAAAATTGATAGCATTAAATTATAATTGCAAATTATAACTAGAAGATCTGAACTTGTAATAGGTAAATACAGAACTTCGAATTGTTAATTTCAAACTAAGATTGTAAATAATAATTTGAAGATATGAACTTGTAATAGTCAAATACAGATCTTCGAATTGTTAAATACAAATTATTAGTGCAAATTATAACTTGAAAATCTGAACTTGTAATTGTCAAATACAGAACTTATAATTGATAGCTTATAATTATAATTGCAAATTATAAGTTGAAGATCTGAACTTGTAATAGGTAAATACAGAACTTCTAATTGTTAATTTCCAACTAATATTGTAATTAATAATTAGAAGATCTGAACTTGTAATAGTCAAATTCAGAACTTAGAATTCATAACTTCAAATTATGATAGCAAATTATAACTTGAAGATCTGAACTTGTAATTGTCAAATACAGAACTTAGAATTCATAACTTCAAATTATGATTGCTAATTATAACTTGAAGATCTGAACTTGTAATAGTCAAATACAGAACTTAGAATTGGGAAATTCAAATTATAATTGCAAATTATAACTTGAAGATCTGAATTTGTAATAGGTAAATACAGAACTTCGAATTGTTAATTTCAAACTAAGATTGTAAATAATAATTTGAAGATCTGAACTTGTAATAGTCAAATACAGAACTTAAAATTGATAGCTTATAATTATAATTGCAAATTATAAGTTGAAGATCTGAACTTGAAATAGTGAATTACAGAACTTCTAATTGTTAATTTCAAACTAAGATTGTAATTAATAATTTGAAGATCTAAACTTGTAATAGACAAATACAGAACTCCGAATTGTTAAATACAAATTATTAGTGCAAATTATAACTTGAAGATCTGAACTTGTAATTGTCAAATATAGCACTTAGAATTCATAACTTCAAATTATGATTGCTAATTATAACTTGAAGATCTGAACTTGTAATAGTCAAATACAGAACTTAAAATTGATAGCTTATAATTATAATTGCAAATTATAACTTGAAGATCTGAATTTGTAATAGGTAAATACAGAACTTCGAATTGTTAATTTATAACTAAGATTGTAAATAATAATTTGAAGATCTGAACTTGTAATAGTCAAATACAGAACTTAGAATTGTTAAATACAAATTATTAGTGCAAATTATAACTTGAAGATCTGAACTTGTAATTGTCAAATACAGAACTTAAAATTGATAGCTTATAATTATAATTGCAAATTATAAGTTGAAGATCTGAACTTGTAATAGGTAAATACAGAACTTCGAATTGTTAATTTCAAACTAAGATTGTAATTAATAATTTGAAGATCTGAACTTGTAACATTCAAATACAGAACTTCGAATTGTTAAATACAAATTATTAGTGCAAATTATAACTTGAAGATCTGAACTTGTAATTGTCAAATACAGAACTTAAAATTGATAGCTTATAATTATAATTGCAAATTATAAGTTGAAGATCTGAACTTGTAATAGGTAAATACTGAACTTCGAATTGTTAATTTCAAACTAAGATTGTAATTAATAATTTGAAGATCTGAACTTGTAATAGTCAAATACAGCACTTAGAATTCATAACTTCAAATTATGATTGCAAATTATAACTTGAAGATCTGAACTTGTAATTTTTAAATACAGAACTTAGAATTCATAACTTCAAATTATGATTGTAAATAATAATTAGAAGATCTGAACTTGTAATAGTCAAATACAGAACTTCGAATTGTTAAATACAAATTATTAGTGCAAATAATAACTTGAAGACCTGAACTTGTAATTGTCTAATACAGAACTTAGAATTGATAGCTTAAAATTATAATTGCAAATTATAACTTGAAGATCTGAACTTGTAATAGTGAATTACAGAACTTCGAATTGTTAAATACAAAGTATTAGTACAAATTATAACTTGAAGGTCTGAACTTGTAATTGTCAAATACAGAACTTAAAATTGATAGCATTAAATTATAATTGCAAATTATAACTAGAAGATCTGAACTTGTAATAGGTAAATACAGAACTTCGAATTGTTAATTTCAAACTAAGATTGTAAATAATAATTTGAAGATATGAACTTGTAATAGTCAAATACAGATCTTCGAATTGTTAAATACAAATTATTAGTGCAAATTATAACTTGAAAATCTGAACTTGTAATTGTCAAATACAGAACTTATAATTGATAGCTTATAATTATAATTGCAAATTATAAGTTGAAGATCTGAACTTGTAATAGGTAAATACAGAACTTCTAATTGTTAATTTCCAACTAATATTGTAATTAATAATTAGAAGATCTGAACTTGTAATAGTCAAATTCAGAACTTAGAATTCATAACTTCAAATTATGATTGCAAATTATAACTTGAAGATCTGAACTTGTAATTGTCAAATACAGAACTTAGAATTCATAACTTCAAATTATGATTGCTAATTATAACTTGAAGATCTGAACTTGTAATAGTCAAATACAGAACATAGAATTGGGAAATTCAAATTATAATTGCAAATTATAACTTGAAGATCTGAATTTGTAATAGGTAAATACAGAACTTCGAATTGTTAATTTCAAACTAAGATTGTAAATAATAATTTGAAGATCTGAACTTGTAATAGTCAAATACAGAACTTAAAATTGATAGCTTATAATTATAATTGCAAATTATAAGTTGAAGATCTGAACGTGTAATAGTCAAATACAGAACTTCGAATTGTTAATTACAAACTAATATTGTAATTAATAATTTGAAGATCTGAACTTGTAATAGTCAAATACAGAACTTCAAATTGTTAAATTCAAATTATTAGTGCAAATTATAACTTGAAGATCTGACCTTGTAATTGTCAAGTACAGAACTTAGAATTGATAGCTTATAATTATAATTGCAAATTATAACTTCAAGATCTGAACTTGTAATAGTCAATTACAGAACTTAGATTTGTTAAATACTAATTATTATATCAAATTATAACTTGAAGATCTGAACTTGTAATTGTCAAATACAGAACTTAGAATTCATAACTTCAAATTATGATTGCAAATAATAATTAGAAGATCTGAACTTGTAATAGTCAAATACAGAACTTCGAATTGTTAAATACAAATTATTAGTGCAAATTATAACTTGAAGATCTGAACTTGTAATTGTCAAATACAGAACTTAAAATTGATAGCTTATAATTGTAATTGCAAATTATAAGTTGAAGATCTGAAGTTGTAATAGGTAAATACAGAACTTCGAATTGTTAATTTCAAACTAAGATTGTAATTAATAATTTGAAGATCTGAACTTGTAATAGTCAAATACGGAACTTCGAATTGTTAAATACAAATTATTAGTGCAAATTATAACTTGAAGATCTGAACTTGTAATTATCAAATACAGCACTTGGAATTCATAACTTCAAATTATGATTGCAAATTATAACTTGAAGATCTGAACTTGTAATTGTCAAATACAGAACTTAGAATTCATAACTTCAAATTATGATTGCTAATTATAACTTGAAGATCTGAACTTGTAATAGTCAAATACAGAACTTAGAATTGGGAAATTCAAATTATAATTGCAAAGTATAACTTGAAGATCTGAATTTGTAATAGGTAAATACAGAACTTCGAATTGTTAATTTCAAACTAAGATTGTAAATAATAATTTGAAGATCTGAACTTGTAATAGTCAAATACAGAACTTAAAATTGATAGCTTATAATTATAATTGCAAATTATAAGTTGAAGATCTGAACGTGTAATAGTCAAATACAGAACTTCGAATTGTTAATTACAAACTAATATTGTAATTAATAATTTGAAGATCTGAACTTGTAATAGTCAAATACAGAACTTTAAATTGTTAAATTCAAATTATTAGTGCAAATTATAACTTGAAGATCTGACCTTGTAATTGTCAAATACAGAACTTAAAATTGATAGCGTATAATTATAATTGCAAATTATAAGTTGAAGATCTGAACTTGTAATAGGTAAATACTGAACATCGAATTGTTAATTTCAAACTAAGATTGTAATTAATAATTTGAAGATCTGAACTTGTAATAGTCAAATACAGAACTTCGAATTGTTAAATACAAATTATTAGTGCAAATTATAACTTGAAGATCTGAACTTGTAATTGTCAAATACAGCACTTAGAATTCATAACTTCAAATTATGATTGCAAATTATAACTTGAAGATCTGAACTTGTAATTGTTAAATACAGAACTTAGAATTCATAACTTCAAATTATGATTGTAAATAATAATTAGAAGATCTGAACTTGTAATAGTCAAATACAGAACTTCGAATTGTTAAATACAAATTATTAGTTCAAATAATAACTTGAAGACCTGAACTTGTAATTGTCTAATACAGAACTTAAAATTGATAGCTTTAAATTATAATTGCAAATTATAACTAGAAGATCTGAACTTGTAATAGGTAAATACAGAACTTCAAATTGTTAATTTCAAACTAAGATTGTAAATAATAATTTGAAGATATGAACTTGTAATAGTCAAAAACAGATCTTCGAATTGTTAAATACAAATTATTAGTGCAAATTATAACTTGAAAATCTGAACTTGTAATTGTCAAATACAGAACTTAAAATTGATAGCTTATAATTATAATTGCAAATTATAAGTTGAAGATCTGAACTTGTAATAGGTAAATACAGAACTTCTAATTGTTAATTTCCAACTAATATTGTAATTAATAATTTGAAGATCTGAACTTGTAATAGTCAAATTCAGAACTTAGAATTAATAACTTCAAATTATGATTGCAAATTATAACTTGAAGATCTGAACTTGTAATTGTAAAATACAGAACTAAGAATTCATAACTGCAAATTATGATTGTAAATAATAATTAGAAGATCTGAACTTGTAATAGTCAAATACAGAACTACGAATTGTTAAATACAAATTATTAGTTCAAATTATAACTTGAAGATCTGAACTTGTAATTGTCAAATACAGAACTTAGAATTCATAACTTCAAATTATGATTGCTAATTATAACTTGAAGATCTGAACTTGTAATAGTCAAATACAGAACTTAGAATTGGGAAATTCAAATTATGATTGCAAATTATAACTTGAAGATCTGAACTTGTAATAGTCAAATACAGAACTTAAAATTGATAGCTTATAATTATAATTGCCAATTATAACTTGAAGATCTGAATTTGTAATAGGTAAATACAGAACTTCGAATTGTTAATTTCAAACTAAGATTGTAAATAATAATTTGAAGATCTGAACTTGTAATAGTCAAATACAGAACTTAGAATTGTTAAATACAAATTATTATTGCAAATTATAACTTGAAGATCTGAACTTGTAATTGTCAAATACAGAACTTAAAATTGATAGCTTATAATTATAATTGCAAATTATAAGTTGAAGATCTGAACTTGTAATAGGTAAATACAGAACTTCGAATTGTTACTTTCAAACTAGGATTGTAATTAATAATTTGAAGATCTAAACTTGTAATAGTCAAATACAGAACTCCGAATTGTTAAATACAAATTATTAGTGCAAATTATTACTTGAAGATCTGAACTTGTAATTATCAAATACAGCACTTGGAATTCATAACTTCAAATTATGATTGCAAATTATAACTTGAAGATCTGAACTTGTAATTGTCAAATACAGAACTTAGAATTCATAACTTCAAATTATGATTGCTAATTATAACTTGAAGATCTGAACTTGTAATAGTCAAATACAGAACTTAGAATTGGGAAATTCAAATTATAATTGCAAAGTATAACTTGAAGATCTGAATTTGTAATAGGTAAATACAGAACTTCGAATTGTTAATTTCAAACTAAGATTGTAAATAATAATTTGAAGATCTGAACTTGTAATAGTCAAATACAGAACTTAAAATTGATAGCTTATAATTATAATTGCAAATTATAAGTTGAAGATCTGAACGTGTAATAGTCAAATACAGAACTTCGAATTGTTAATTACAAACTAATATTGTAATTAATAATTTGAAGATCTGAACTTGTAATAGTCAAATACAGAACTTTAAATTGTTAAATTCAAATTATTAGTGCAAATTATAACTTGAAGATCTGACCTTGTAATTGTCAAATACAGAACTTAAAATTGATAGCGTATAATTATAATTGCAAATTATAAGTTGAAGATCTGAACTTGTAATAGGTAAATACTGAACTTCGAATTGTTAATTTCAAACTAAGATTGTAATTAATAATTTGAAGATCTGAACTTGTAATAGTCAAATACAGAACTTCGAATTGTTAAATACAAATTATTAGTGCAAATTATAACTTGAAGATCTGAACTTGTAATTGTCAAATACAGCACTTAGAATTCATAACTTCAAATTATGATTGCAAATTATAACTTGAAGATCTGAACTTGTAATTGTTAAATACAGAACTTAGAATTCATAACTTCAAATTATGATTGTAAATAATAATTAGAAGATCTGAACTTGTAATAGTCAAATACAGAACTTCGAATTGTTAAATACAAATTATTAGTTCAAATAATAACTTGAAGACCTGAACTTGTAATTGTCTAATACAGAACTTAAAATTGATAGCTTTAAATTATAATTGCAAATTATAACTAGAAGATCTGAACTTGTAATAGGTAAATACAGAACTTCAAATTGTTAATTTCAAACTAAGATTGTAAATAATAATTTGAAGATATGAACTTGTAATAGTCAAAAACAGATCTTCGAATTGTTAAATACAAATTATTAGTGCAAATTATAACTTGAAAATCTGAACTTGTAATTGTCAAATACAGAACTTAAAATTGATAGCTTATAATTATAATTGCAAATTATAAGTTGAAGATCTGAACTTGTAATAGGTAAATACAGAACTTCTAATTGTTAATTTCCAACTAATATTGTAATTAATAATTTGAAGATCTGAACTTGTAATAGTCAAATTCAGAACTTAGAATTAATAACTTCAAATTATGATTGCAAATTATAACTTGAAGATCTGAACTTGTAATAGTCAAATACAGAACTTAGAATTGGGAAATTCAAATTATGATTGCAAATTATAACTTGAAGATCTGAACTTGTAATAGTCAAATACAGAACTTAAAATTGATAGCTTATAATTATAATTGCCAATTATAACTTGAAGATCTGAATTTGTAATAGGTAAATACAGAACTTCGAATTGTTAATTTCAAACTAAGATTGTAAATAATAATTTGAAGATCTGAACTTGTAATAGTCAAATACAGAACTTAGAATTGTTAAATACAAATTATTATTGCAAATTATAACTTGAAGATCTGAACTTGTAATTGTCAAATACAGAACTTAAAATTGATAGCTTATAATTATAATTGCAAATTATAAGTTGAAGATCTGAACTTGTAATAGGTAAATACAGAACTTCGAATTGTTACTTTCAAACTAGGATTGTAATTAATAATTTGAAGATCTAAACTTGTAATAGTCAAATACAGAACTCCGAATTGTTAAATACAAATTATTAGTGCAAATTATTACTTGAAGATATGAACTTGTAATTGTCAAATACAGCACTTAGAATTCATAACTTCAAATTATGATTGCTAATTATAACTTGAAGATCTGAACTTGAAATAGTCAAATACAGAACTTAGAATTGTAAAATTCAAATCATGATTGCAAATTATAACTTGAAGATCTGAACTTGTAATAGTCAAATACAGAACTTAAAATTGATAGCTTATAATTATAATTGCAAATTATAACTTGAAGATCTGAATTTGTAATAGGTAAATACAGAACTTCGAATTGTTAATTTCAAACTAAGATTGTAAATAATAATTTGAAGATCTGAACTTGTAATAGTCAAATACAGAACTTAGAATTGTTAAATACAAATTATTAGTGCAAATTATAACTTGAAGATCTGAACTTGTAATTGTCAAATACAGAACTTAAAATTGATAGCTTATAATTATAATTGCAAATTATAAGTTGAAGATCTGAACTTGTAATAGGTAAATACAGAACTTCGAATTGTTAATTTCAAACTAAGATTGTAATAAATAATATGAAGATCTTAACTTGTAATAGTCAAATACAGAACTTCGAATTGTTAAATACAAATTATTAGTGCAAATTATAACTTGAAGATCTGAACTTGTAATTGTCAAATACAGAACTTAGAATTCATAACTTCAAATTATGATTGTAAATAATAATTAGAAGATCTGAACTAGTAATAGTCAAATACAGAACTTCGAATTGTTAAATACAAATTATTAGTGCAAATAATAACTTGAAGATCTGAACTTGTAATTGTCTAATACAGAACTTAGAATTGATAGCTTAAAATTATAATTGCAAATTATAACTTGAAGATCAGAACTTGTAATAGTGAATTACAGAACTACGAATTGTTAAATACAAATTATTAGTACAAATTATAACTTGAAGATCTGAACTTGTAATTGTCAAATACATAACTTAAAATTGATAGCTTTAAATTATGATTGCAAATTATAACTTGAAGATCTGAACTTGTAATTGTTAAATACAGAACTTAGAATTCATAACTTCAAATTATGATTGTAAATAATAATTAGAAGATCTGAACTTGTAATAGTCAAATACAGAACTTCGAATTGTTAAATACAAATTATTAGTGCAAATAATAACTTGAAGACCTGAACTTGTAATTGTCTAATACAGAACTTAAAATTGATAGCTTTAAATTATAATTGCAAATTATAACTAGAAGATCTGAACTTGTAATAGGTAAATACAGAACTTCAAATTGTTAATTTCAAACTAAGATTGTAAATAATAATTTGAAGATATGAACTTGTAATAGTCAAAAACAGATCTTCGAATTGTTAAATACAAATTATTAGTGCAAATTATAACTTGAAAATCTGAACTTGTAATTGTCAAATACAGAACTTAAAATTGATAGCTTATAATTATAATTGCAAATTATAAGTTGAAGATCTGAACTTGTAATAGGTAAATACAGAACTTCTAATTGTTAATTTCCAACTAATATTGTAATTAATAATTTGAAGATCTGAACTTGTAATAGTCAAATTCAGAACTTAGAATTAATAACTTCAAATTATGATTGCAAATTATAACTTGAAGATCTGAACTTGTAATTGTAAAATACAGAACTAAGAATTCATAACTGCAAATTATGATTGTAAATAATAATTAGAAGATCTGAACTTGTAATAGTCAAATACAGAACTACGAATTGTTAAATACAAATTATTAGTTCAAATTATAACTTGAAGATCTGAACTTGTAATTGTCAAATACAGAACTTAGAATTCATAACTTCAAATTATGATTGCTAATTATAACTTGAAGATCTGAACTTGTAATAGTCAAATACAGAACTTAGAATTGGGAAATTCAAATTATGATTGCAAATTATAACTTGAAGATCTGAACTTGTAATAGTCAAATACAGAACTTAAAATTGATAGCTTATAATTATAATTGCCAATTATAACTTGAAGATCTGAATTTGTAATAGGTAAATACAGAACTTCGAATTGTTAATTTCAAACTAAGATTGTAAATAATAATTTGAAGATCTGAACTTGTAATAGTCAAATACAGAACTTAGAATTGTTAAATACAAATTATTATTGCAAATTATAACTTGAAGATCTGAACTTGTAATTGTCAAATACAGAACTTAAAATTGATAGCTTATAATTATAATTGCAAATTATAAGTTGAAGATCTGAACTTGTAATAGGTAAATACAGAACTTCGAATTGTTACTTTCAAACTAGGATTGTAATTAATAATTTGAAGATCTAAACTTGTAATAGTCAAATACAGAACTCCGAATTGTTAAATACAAATTATTAGTGCAAATTATTACTTGAAGATATGAACTTGTAATTGTCAAATACAGCACTTAGAATTCATAACTTCAAATTATGATTGCTAATTATAACTTGAAGATCTGAACTTGAAATAGTCAAATACAGAACTTAGAATTGTAAAATTCAAATCATGATTGCAAATTATAACTTGAAGATCTGAACTTGTAATAGTCAAATACAGAACTTAAAATTGATAGCTTATAATTATAATTGCAAATTATAACTTGAAGATCTGAATTTGTAATAGGTAAATACAGAACTTCGAATTGTTAATTTCAAACTAAGATTGTAAATAATAATTTGAAGATCTGAACTTGTAATAGTCAAATACAGAACTTAGAATTGTTAAATACAAATTATTAGTGCAAATTATAACTTGAAGATCTGAACTTGTAATTGTCAAATACAGAACTTAAAATTGATAGCTTATAATTATAATTGCAAATTATAAGTTGAAGATCTGAACTTGTAATAGTCAAAAACAGAACTTCGAATTGTTAAATACAAATTATTAGTGCAAATTATAACTTGAAGATCTGAACTTGTAATTATCAAATACAGCACCTTGAATTCATAACTTCAAATTATGATTGCAAATTATAACTTGAAGATCTGAACTTGTAATTGTTAAATACAGAACTTAGAATTCATAACTTCAAATTATGATTGTAAATAATAATTAGAAGATCTGAACTTGTAATAGTCAAATACAGAACTTCGAATTGTTAAATACAAATTATTAGTGCAAATAATAACTTGAAGACCTGAACTTGTAATTGTCTAATACAGAACTTAGAATTGATAGCTTAAAATTATAATTGCAAATTATAACTTGAAGATCTGAACTTGTAATAGTGAATTACAGAACTTCGAATTGTTAAATACAAATTATTAGTACAAATTATAACTTGAAGATCTGAACTTGTAATTGTCAAATACAGAACTTAAAATTGAGAGCTTTAAATTATAATTGCAAATTATAACTAGAAGATCTGAACTTGTAATAGGTAAATACAGAACTTCGAATTGTTAATTTCAAACTAAGATTGTAAATAATAATTTGAAGATATGAACTTGTAATAGTCAAATACAGATCTTCGAATTGTTAAATACAAATTATTAGTGCAAATTATAACTTGAAAATCTGAACTTGTAATTGTCAAATACAGAACTTAAAATTGATAGCTTATAATTATAATTGCAAATTATAAGTTGAAGATCTGAACTTGTAATAGGCAAATACAGAACTTCTAATTGTTAATTTCCAACTAATATTGTAATTAATAATTTGAAGATCTGAACTTGTAATAGTCAAATTCAGAACTTAGAATTCATAACTTCAAATTATGATTGCAAATTATAACTTGAAGATCTGAACTTGTAATTGGAAAATACAGAACTAAGAATTCATAACTTCAAATTATGATTGTAAATAATAATTAGAAGATCTGAACTGGTAATAGTCAAATACAGAACTACGAATTGTTAAATACAAATTATTAGTGCAAAATATAACTTGAAGATCTGAACTAGTAATTGTCAAATACAGAACTTAGAATTCATAACTTCAAATTATGATTGCTAATTATAACTTGAAGATCTGAACTTGTAATAGTCAAATTCAGAACTTAGAATTGGGAAATTCAAATTATGATTGCAAATTATAACTTGAAGATCTGAACTTGT
The DNA here is from genome assembly GCA_963170105.1 of Cantharis lateralis. NCBI lineage: Eukaryota > Metazoa > Arthropoda > Insecta > Coleoptera > Cantharidae > Cantharis > Cantharis lateralis. The sequence goes on from OY720628.1 coordinate 25,042,017, forward strand.
AACAGTCAAATACAGAACTTAAAATTGATAGCTTATAATTATAATTGCAAATTATAACTTGAAGATCTGAATTTGTAATAGGAAAATACAGAACTTCGAATTGTTAATTTCAAACTAAGATTGTAATTAATAATTTGAAGATCTGAACTTGCAATAGTCAAATACAGAACTTCGAATTGTTAAATACAAATTATTAGTGCAAATTATAACTTGAAATTCTGAACTTGTAATTGTCAAATACAGAACTTAAAATTGATAGCTTATAATTATAATTGCAAATTATAAGTTGAAGATCTGAACTTGTAATAGGTAAATACAGAACTTCTAATTGTTAATTTCCAACTAAGATTGTAATTAATAATTTGTAGATCTGAACTTGTAATAGTCAAATTCAGAACTTAGAATTCATAACTTCAAATTATGATTGCAAATTATAACTTGAAGATCTGAACTTGTAATTGTAAAATATAGAACTAAGAATTCATAACTTCAAATTATGATTGTAAATAATAATTAGAAGATCTGAACTTGTAATAGTCAAATACAGAACTACGAATTGTTAAATACAAATTATTAGTGCAAATTATAACTTGAAGATCTGAACTTGTAATAGGTAAATACAGAACTTCGAATTGTTAATTTCAAACTAAGATTGTAATAAATAATTTGAAGATCTTAACTTGTAATAGTCAAATACAGAACTTCGAATTGTTAAATACATATTATTAGTGCAAATTATAACTTGAAGATCTGAACTTGTAATTGTCAAATACAGAACTTAAAATTGATAGCTTATAATTATAATTGCAAATTATAAGTTGAAGATCTGAACTTGTAATAGGTAAATACAGAACTTCGAATTGTTAATTTCAAACTAAGATTGTAATAAATAATATGAAGATCTTAACTTGTAATAGTCAAATACAGAACTTCGAATTGTTAAATACAAATTATTAGTGCAAATTATAACTTGAAGATCTGAACTTGTAATTGTCAAATACAGAACTTAGAATTCATAACTTCAAATTATGATTGTAAATAATAATTAGAAGATCTGAACTAGTAATAGTCAAATACAGAACTTCGAATTGTTAAATACAAATTATTAGTGCAAATAATAACTTGAAGATCTGAACTTGTAATTGTCTAATACAGAACTTAGAATTGATAGCTTAAAATTATAATTGCAAATTATAACTTGAAGATCAGAACTTGTAATAGTGAATTACAGAACTACGAATTGTTAAATACAAATTATTAGTACAAATTATAACTTGAAGATCTGAACTTGTAATTGTCAAATACATAACTTAAAATTGATAGCTTTAAATTATAATTGCAAATTATAACTAGAAGATCTGAACTTGTAATAGGTAAATACAGAACTACGAATTGTTAATTTCAAACTAAGATTGTAAATAATACTTTGAAGATATGAACTTGTAATAGTCAAATATAGATCTTCGAATTGTTAAATACAAATTATTAGTGCAAATTATAACTTGAAAATCTCAACTTGTAATTGTCAAATACAGAACTTAAAATTGATAGCTTATAATTATAATTGCAAATTATAAGTTGAAGATCTGAACTTGTAATAGGTAAATACAGAACTTCGAATTGTTAATTTCAAACTAAGATTGTAATTAATAATTTGAAAATCTGAACTTGTAATAGTCAAATACAGAACTTCGAATTGTTAAATACATATTATTAGTGCAAATTATAACTTGAAGATCTGAACTTGTAATTGTCAAATACAGAACTTAAAATTGATAGCTTATAATTATAATTGCAAATTATAAGTTGAACATCTGAACTTGTAATAGGTAAATACAGAACTTCGAATTGTTAATTTCAAACTAAGATTGTAATTAATAATTTGAAGATCTGAACTTGTAATAGTCAAATACAGAACTTCGAATTGTTAAATACAAATTATTAGTGCAAATTATAACTTGAAGATCTGAACTTGTAATTGTCAAATATAGCACTTAGAATTCATAACTTCAAATTATGATTGCTAATTATAACTTGAAGATCTGAACTTGAAATAGTCAAATACAGAACTTAGAATTGTAAAATTCAAATCATGATTGCAAATTATAACTTGAAGATCTGAACTTGTAATAGTCAAATACAGAACTTAAAATTGATAGCTTATAATTATAATTGCAAATTATAACTTGAAGATCTGAATTTGTAATAGGTAAATACAGAACTTCGAATTGTTAATTTATAACTAAGATTGTAAATAATAATTTGAAGATCTGAACTTGTAATAGTCAAATACAGAACTTAGAATTGTTAAATACAAATTATTAGTGCAAATTATAACTTGAAGATCTGAACTTGTAATTGTCAAAAACAGAACTTAAAATTGATAGCTTATAATTATAATTGCAAATTATAAGTTGAAGATCTGAACTTGTAATAGGTAAATACAGAACTTCTAATTGTTAATTTCCAACTAAGATTGTAATTAATAATTTGTAGATCTGAACTTGTAATAGTCAAATTCAGAACTTAGAATTCATAACTTCAAATTATGATTGCAAATTATAACTTGAAGATCTGAACTTGTAATTGTAAAATATAGAACTAAGAATTCATAACTTCAAATTATGATTGTAAATAATAATTAGAAGATCTGAACTTGTAATAGTCAAATACAGAACTACGAATTGTTAAATACAAATTATTAGTGCAAATTATAACTTGAAGATCTGAACTTGTAATAGGTAAATACAGAACTTCGAATTGTTAATTTCAAACTAAGATTGTAATAAATAATTTGAAGATCTTAACTTGTAATAGTCAAATACAGAACTTCGAATTGTTAAATACATATTATTAGTGCAAATTATAACTTGAAGATCTGAACTTGTAATTGTCAAATACAGAACTTAAAATTGATAGCTTATAATTATAATTGCAAATTATAAGTTGAAGATCTGAACTTGTAATAGGTAAATACAGAACTTCGAATTGTTAATTTCAAACTAAGATTGTAATAAATAATATGAAGATCTTAACTTGTAATAGTCAAATACAGAACTTCGAATTGTTAAATACAAATTATTAGTGCAAATTATAACTTGAAGATCTGAACTTGTAATTGTCAAATACAGAACTTAGAATTCATAACTTCAAATTATGATTGTAAATAATAATTAGAAGATCTGAACTAGTAATAGTCAAATACAGAACTTCGAATTGTTAAATACAAATTATTAGTGCAAATAATAACTTGAAGATCTGAACTTGTAATTGTCTAATACAGAACTTAGAATTGATAGCTTAAAATTATAATTGCAAATTATAACTTGAAGATCAGAACTTGTAATAGTGAATTACAGAACTACGAATTGTTAAATACAAATTATTAGTACAAATTATAACTTGAAGATCTGAACTTGTAATTGTCAAATACATAACTTAAAATTGATAGCTTTAAATTATAATTGCAAATTATAACTAGAAGATCTGAACTTGTAATAGGTAAATACAGAACTTCGAATTGTTAATTTCAAACTAAGATTGTAAATAATACTTTGAAGATATGAACTTGTAATAGTCAAATATAGATCTTCGAATTGTTAAATACAAATTATTAGTGCAAATTATAACTTGAAAATCTCAACTTGTAATTGTCAAATACAGAACTTAAAATTGATAGCTTATAATTATAATTGCAAATTATAAGTTGAAGATCTGAACTTGTAATAGGTAAATACAGAACTTCGAATTGTTAATTTCAAACTAAGATTGTAATTAATAATTTGAAGATCTGAACTTGTAATAGTCAAATACAGAACTTCGAATTGTTAAATACATATTATTAGTGCAAATTATAACTTGAAGATCTGAACTTGTAATTGTCAAATACAGAACTTAAAATTGATAGCTTATAATTATAATTGCAAATTATAAGTTGAACATCTGAACTTGTAATAGGTAAATACAGAACTTCGAATTGTTAATTTCAAACTAAGATTGTAATTAATAATTTGAAGATCTGAACTTGTAATAGTCAAATACAGAACTTCGAATTGTTAAATACAAATTATTAGTGCAAATTATAACTTAAAGATCTGAACTTGTAATTGTCAAATATAGCACTTAGAATTCATAACTTCAAATTATGATTGCTAATTATAACTTGAAGATCTGAACTTGAAATAGTCAAATACAGAACTTAGAATTGTAAAATTCAAATCATGATTGCAAATTATAACTTGAAGATCTGAACTTGTAATAGTCAAATACAGAACTTAAAATTGATAGCTTATAATTATAATTGCAAATTATAACTTGAAGATCTGAATTTGTAATAGGTAAATACAGAACTTCGAATTGTTAATTTATAACTAAGATTGTAAATAATAATTTGAAGATCTGAACTTGTAATAGTCAAATACAGAACTTAGAATTGTTAAATACAAATTATTAGTGCAAATTATAACTTGAAGATCTGAACTTGTAATTGTCAAAAACAGAACTTAAAATTGATAGCTTATAATTATAATTGCAAATTATAAGTTGAAGATCTGAACTTGTAATAGGTAAATACAGAACTTCGAATTGTTAATTTCAAACTAAGATTGTAATTAATAATTTGAAGATCTGAACTTGTAATAGTCAAATACAGAACTTCGAATTGTTAAATACAAATTATTAGTGCAAATTATAACTTGAAGATCTGAACTTGTAATTGTCAAATACAGAACTTAAAATTGATAGCTTATAATTATAATTGCAAATTATAAGTGGAAGATCTGAACTTGTAATAGGTAAATACTGAACTTCGAATTGTTAATTTCAAACTAAGATTGTAATTAATAATTTGAAGATCTGAACTTGTAATAGTCAAATACAGCACTTAGAATTCATAAATTCAAATTATGATTGCAAATTATAACTTGAAGATCTGAACTTGTAATTTTTAAATACAGAACTTAGAATTCATAACTTCAAATTATGATTGTAAATAATAAATAGAAGATCTGAACTTGTAATAGTCAAATACAGAACTTCGAATTGTTAAATACAAATTATTAGTGCAAATAATAACTAGAAGACCTGAACTTGTAATTGTCTAATACAGAACTTAGAATTGATAGCTTAAAATTATAATTGCAAATTATAACTTGAAGATCTGAACTTGTAATAGTGAATTACAGAACTTCGAATTGTTAAATACAAATTATTAGTACAAATTATAACTTGAAGGTCTGAACTTGTAATTGTCAAATACAGAACTTAAAATTGATAGCATTAAATTATAATTGCAAATTATAAGTTGAAAATCTGAACTTGTAATAGGTAAATACAGAACTTCGAATTGTTAATTTCAAACTAAGATTGTAATTAATAATTTGAAGATCTGAACTTGTAATAGTCAAATACTGAACTTCGAATTGTTAAATACAAATTATAAGTGCAAATTATAACTTGAAGATCTGAACTTGTAATTGTCAAATAGAGAACTTAAAATTGATAGCTTATAATTATAATTGCAAATTATAAGTTGAAGAGCTGAACTTGTAATAGGTAAATACAAACTTCGAATTGTTAATTTCAAACTAAGATTGTAATTAATAATTTGAAGATCTGAACTTGTAATAGTCAAATACAGAACTTAGAATTGTAAAATTCAAATTATGATTGCAAATTATAACTTGAAGATCTGAACTTGTAATAGTCAAATACAGAACTTAAAATTGATAGCTAATAATTATAATTGCAAATTATAACTTGAAGATCAGAATTTGTAATAGGTAAATACAGAACTTCGAATTGTTAATTTCAAACTAAGATTGTAAAAAATAATTTGAAGATCTGAACTTGTAATAGTCAAATAAGGAACTTCGAATTGTTAAATACAAATTATTAGTGCAAATTATAACTTGGAGATCTGAACTTGTAATTGTCAAATACAGAACTTAAAATTGATAGCTTATAATTATAATTGCAAATTATAAGTTGAAAATCTGAACTTGTAATAGGTAAATACAGAACTTCGAATTGTTAATTTCAAACTAAGATTGTAATTAATAATTTGAAGATCTGAACTTGTAATAGTCAAATACTGAACTTCGAATTGTTAAATACAAATTATAAGTGCAAATTATAACTTGAAGATCTGAACTTGTAATTGTCAAATAGAGAACTTAAAATTGATAGCTTATAATTATAATTGCAAATTATAAGTTGAAGATCTGAACTTGTAATAGGTAAATACAGAACTTCGAATTGTTAATTTCAAACTAAGATTGTAATTAATAATTTGAAGATCTGAACTTCAAATAGTCAAATACAGAACTTCGAATTGTTAAATTCAAATTATTAGTGCAAATTATAACTTGAAGATCTGAACTTGTAATTGTCAAATACAAAACTTAGAATTCATAACTTCAAATTATGATTGCAAATTATAACTTGAAGATTTGAACTTGTATTAGTCAAATACAGAACTTAGAATTGTAAAATGCAAATTATGATTGCTAATTATAACTTGAAGATCTGAACTTGTAATAGTCAAATACAGATCTTAAAATTGATAGCTTATAATTATAATTGCAAATTATAAGTTGAAGATCTGAACTTGTAATAGTCAAATACAGAACTTCGAATTGTAAATTTCAAACTAATATTGTAATTAATAATTTGAAGATCTGAACTTGTAATAGTCAAATACAGAACTTCAAATTGTTAAATTAAAATTATTAGTGCAAATTATAACTTGAAGATCTGAACTTGTAATTGTCAAATACAGAACTTAGAATTGATAGCTTATAATTATAATTGCAAATTATAACTTCAAGATCTGAACTTGTAATAGTAAATTACAGAACTTAGATTTTTTAAATACTAATTATTATTTCAAATTATAACTTGAAGATCTGAACTTGTAATTGTCAAATACAGAACTTAGAATCCATAACTTCAAATTATGATTGTAAATAATAATTAGAAGATCTGAACTTGTAATAGTCAAATACAGAACTTCGAATTGTTAAATACAAATTATTAGTGCAAATTATAACTAGAAGATCTGAACTTGTAATTGTCAAATACAGAACTTAGAATTCATAACTTCAAATTATGATTGCAAATAATAATTAGAAGATCTGAACTTGTAATAGTCAAATACAGAACTTCGAATTGTTAAATACAAATTGTTAGTGCAAATTATAACTTGAAGATCTGAACTTGTAATTGTCAAATACAGAACTTAAAATTGATAGCTTATAATTATAATTGCAAATTATAAGTTGAAGATCTGAAGTTGTAATAGGTAAATACAGAACTTCGAATTGTTAATTTCAAACTAAGATTGTAATTAATAATTTGAAGATCTGAACTTGTAATAGTCAAATACGGAACTTCGAATTGTTAAATACAAATTATTAGTGCAAATTAAAACTTGAAGATCTGAACTTGTAATTATCAAATACAGCACTTGGAATTCATAACTTCAAATTATGATTGCAAATTATAACTTGAAGATCTGAACTTGTATTTGTCAAATACAGAACTTAGAATTCATAACTTCAAATTATGATTGTAAATAATAATTAGAAGATCTGAACTTGTAATAGTCAAATACAGAACTTCAAATTGTTAAATTCAAATTATTAGTTCAAATTATAACTTGAAGATCTGAACTTGTAATAGTCAAATACAGAACTTAGAATTGATAGCTTCAAATTATGATTGTAAATAATAATTAGAAGATCTGAACTTGTAGTAGTCAAATACAGAACTTCAAATTGTTAAATTCAAATTATTAGTGCAAATTATAACTTGAAGATCTGAACTTGTAATAGTCAAATACAGAACTTAGAATTGATAGCTTATAATTACAATTGCAAATTATACCTTGAAGAACTGAACTTGCAATAGTCAATTACAGAACTTAGATTTGTTAAATACTAATTATTATTTCAAATTATAACTTGAAGATCTGAACTTGTAATTGTCAAATACAGAACTTAAAATTGATAGCTTATAAGTATAATTGCAAATTATAACTAGAAGATATGAACTTGTAATAGGTAAATCCAGAACTTCGAATTGTTAATTTCGAACTAAGATTGCAAATTATAACTTGAAGATCTGAACTTGTAATTGTCAAATACAGAACTTAGAATTCATAACTTCAAATTATGATTGCTAATTATAACTTGAAGATCTGAACTTGTAATAGTCAAATACAGAACTTAGAATTGGGAAATTCAAATTATAATTGCAAATTATAACTTGAAGATCTGAATTTGTAATAGGTAAATACAGAACTTCGAATTGTTAATTTCAAACTAAGATTGTAAATAATAATTTGAAGATCTGAACTTGTAATAGTCAAATACAGAACTTAAAATTGATAGCTTATAATTATAATTGCAAATTATAAGTTGAAGATCTGAACGTGTAATAGTCAAATACAGAACTTCGAATTGTTAATTACAAACTAATATTGTAATTAATAATTTGAAGATCTGAACTTGTAATAGTCAAATACAGAACTTCAAATTGTTAAATTCAAATTATTAGTGCAAATTATAACTTGAAGATCTGACCTTGTAATTGTCAAATACAGAACTTAGAATTGATAGCTTATAATTACAATTGCAAATTATACCTTGAAGAACTGAACTTGTAATAGTCAATTACAGAACTTAGATTTTTAAATACTAATTATTATTTCAAATTATAACTTGAAGATCTGAACTTGTAATTGTCAAATACAGAACTTAAAATTGATAGCTTATAAGTATAATTGCAAATTATAACTAGAAGATATGAACTTGTAATAGGTAAATGCAGAACTTCGAATTGTTAATTTCGAACTAAGATTGCAAATTATAACTTGAAGATCTGAACTTGTAATTGTCAAATACAGAACTTAGAATTCATAACTTCAAATTATGATAGTAAATAATAATTAGAAGATCTGTACTTGTAATAGTCAAATACAGAACTTCGAATTGTTAAGTACAAATTATTAGTGCAAATTATAACTTGAAGATCTGAACTTGTAATTGTCAAATACAGAACTTAAAATTGATAGCTTATAATTATAATTGCAAATTATAACTTGAAGATCTGAATTTGTAATAGGTAAATACAGAACTTCGAATTGTTAATTTCAAACTAAGATTGTAAATAATAATTTGAAGATCTGAACTTGTAATAGTCAAATACAGAACTTAGAATTGTTAAATACAAATTATTAGTGCAAATTATAACTTGAAGATCTGAACTTGTAATTGTCAAATACAGAACTTAAAATTGATAGCTTATAATTATAATTGCAAATTATAAGTTGAAGATCTGAACTTGTAATAGGTAAATACTGAACTTCGAATTGTTAATTTCAAACTAAGATTGTAATTAATAATTTGAAGATCTGAACTTGTAATAGTCAAATACAGAACTTCGAATTGTTAAATACAAATTATTAGTGCAAATTATAACTTGAAGATCTGAACTTGTAATTGTCAAATACAGCACTTAGAATTCATAACTTCAAATTATGATTGCAAATTATAACTTGAAGATCTGAACTTGTAATTGTTAAATACAGAACTTAGAATTCATAACTTCAAATTATGATTGTAAATAATAATTAGAAGATCTGAACTTGTAATAGTCAAATACAGAACTTCGAATTGTTAAATACAAATTATTAGTGCAAATAATAACTTGAAGACCTGAACTTGTAATTGTCTAATACAGAACTTAAAATTGATAGCTTTAAATTATAATTGCAAATTATAACTAGTAGATCTGAACTTGTAATAGGTAAATACAGAACTTCGAATTGTTAATTTCAAACTAAGATTGTAAATAATAATTTGAAGATATGAACTTGTAATAGTCAAATACAGATCTTCGAATTGTTAAATACAAATTATTAGTGCAAATTATAACTTGAAAATCTGAACTTGTAATTGACAAATACAGAACTTAAAATTGATAGCTTATAATTATAATTGCAAATTATAAGTTGAACATCTGAACTTGTAATAGGTAAATACAGAACTTCTAATTGTTAATTTCCAACTAATATTGTAATTAATAATTTGAAGATCTGAACTTGTAATAGTCAAATTCAGAACTTAGAATTCATAACTTCAAATTATGATTGCAAATTATAACTTGAAGATCTGAACTTGTAATTGTAAAATACAGAACTAAGAATTCATAACTGCAAATTATGATTGTAAATAATAATTAGAAGATCTGAACTTGTAATAGTCAAATACAGAACTACGAATTGTTAAATACAAATTATTAGTTCAAATTATAACTTGAAGATCTGAACTTGTAATTGTCAAATACAGAACTTAGAATTCATAACTTCAAATTATGATTGCTAATTATAACTTGAAGATCTGAACTTGTAATAGTCAAATACAGAACTTCGAATTGTTAATTTCAAACTAAGATTGTAAATAATAATTTGAAGATCTGAACTTGTAATAGTCAAATACAGAACTTCGAATTGTTAAATACAAATTATGATTGCAAATTATAACTTGAAGATCTGAACTTGTAATAGTCAAATACAGAACTTAAAATTGATAGCTTATAATTATAATTGCAAATTATAACTTGAAGATCTGAATTTGTAATAGGTAAATACAGAACTTCGAATTGTTAATTTCAAACTAAGATTGTAAATAATAATTTGAAGATCTGAACTTGTAATAGTCAAATACAGAACTTCGAATTGTTAAATACAAATTATTAGTGCAAATTATAACTTGAAGATCTGAACTTGTAATTGTCAAATACAGAACTTAAAATTGATAGCTTATAATTATAATTGCAAATTATAAGTTAAAGATCTGAACTTGTAATAGGTAAATACAGAACTTCGAATTGTTAATTTCAAACTAGGATTGTAATTAATAATTTGAAGATCTAAACTTGTAATAGTCTTAATACAGAACTCCGAATTGTTAAATACAAATTATTAGTGCAAATTATTACTTGAAGATCTGAACTTGTAATTGTCAAATACAGCACTTAGAATTCATAACTTCAAATTATGATTGCTAATTATAACTTGAAGATCTGAACTTGAAATAGTCAAATACAGAACTTAGAATTGTAAAATTCAAATCATGATTGCAAATTATAACTTGAAGATCTGAACTTGTAATAGTCAAATACAGAACTTAAAATTGATAGCTTATAATTATAATTGCAAATTATAACTTGAAGATCTGAATTTGTAATAGGTAAATACAGAACTTCGAATTGTTAATTTCAAACTAAGATTGTAAATAATAATTTGAAGATCTGAACTTGTAATAGTCAAATACAGAACTTAGAATTGTTAAATACAAATTATTAGTGCAAATTATAACTTGAAGATCTGAACTTGTAATTGTCAAATACAGAACTTATAATTGATAGCTTATAATTATAATTGCAAATTATAAGTTGAAGATCTGAACTTGTAATAGGTAAATACTGAACTTCGAATTGTTAATTTCAAACTAAGATTATAATTAATAATTTGAAGATCTGAACTTGTAATAGTCAAATAGAGAACTTCGAATTGTTCAATACAAATTATTAGTGCAAATTATAACTTGAAGATCTGAACTTGTAATTGTCAAATACAGCACTTAGAATTCATAACTTCAAATTATGATTGCAAATTATAACTTGAAGATCTGAACTTGTAATTGTTAAATACAGAACTTAGAATTCATAACTTCAAATTATGATTGTAAATAATAATTAGAAGATCTGAACTTGTAATAGTCAAATACAGAACTTCGAATTGTTAAATACAAATTATTAGTGCAAATAATAACTTGAAGACCTGAACTTGTAATTGTCTAATACAGAACTTAGAATTGATAGCTTAAAATTATAATTGCAAATTATAACTTGAAAATCTGAACTTGTAATAGTGAATTACAGAACTTCGAATTGTTAAATACAAATTATTAGTACAAATTATAACTTGAAGATCTGAACTTGTAATTGTCAAATACAGAACTTAAAATTGATAGCTTTAAATTATAATTGCAAATTATAACTAGAAGAACTGAACTTGTAATAGGTAAATACAGAACTTCGAATTGTTAATTTCAAACTAAGATTGTAAATAATAATTTGAAGATATGAACTTGTAATAGTCAAATACAGATCTTCGAATTGTTAAATACAAATTATTAGTGCAAATTATAACTTGAAAATCTGAACTTGTAATTGTCAAATACAGAACTTAAAATTGATAGCTTATAATTATAATTGCAAATTATAAGTTGAAGATCTGAACTTGTAATAGGTAAATACAGAACTTCTAATTGTTAATTTCCAACTAATATTGTAATTAATAATTTGAAGAACTGAACTTGTAATAGTCAATTTCAGAACTTAGAATTCATAACTTCAAATTATGATTGCAAATTATAACTTGAAGATCTGAACTTGTAATTGGAAAATACAGAACTAAGAATTCATAACTTCAAATTATGATTGTAAATAATAATTAGAAGATCTGAACTTGTAATAGTCAAATACAGAACTACGAATTGTTAAATACAAATTATTAGTGCAAATTATAACTTGAAGATCTGAACTAGTAATTGTCAAATACAGAACGTAGAATTCATAACTTCAAATTATGATTGCTAATTATAACTTGAAGATCTGAACTTGTAATAGTCAAATTCAGAACTTAGAATTGGGAAATTCAAATTATGATTGCAAATTATAACTTGAAGATCTGAACTTGTAATAGTCAAATACAGAACTTAAAATTGATAGCTTATAATTATAATTGCAAATTATAACTTGAAGATCTGAATTTGTAATAGGTAAATACAGAACTTCGAATTGTTATTTTCAAACTAAGATTGTAAATAATAATTTGAAGATCTGAACTTGTAATAGTCAAATACAGAACTTCGAATTGTTAAATACAAATTATTAGTGCAAATTATAACTTGAAGATCTGAACTTGTAATTGTCAAATACAGAACTTAAAATTGATAGCTTATAATTATAATTGCAAATTATAAGTTGAAGATCTGAACTTGTAATAGGTAAATACAGAACTTCGAATTGTTAATTTCAAACTAAGATTGTAATTAATAATTTGAAGATCTGAACTTGCAATAGTCAAATACAGAACTTCGAATTGTTAAATACAAATTATTAGTGCAAATTATAACTTGAAATTCTGAACTTGTAATTGTCAAATACAGAACTTAAAATTGATAGCTTATAATTATAATTGCAAATTATAAGTTGAAGATCTGAACTTGTAATAGGTAAATACAGAACTTCTAATTGTTAATTTCCAACTAAGATTGTAATTAATAATTTGAAGATCTGAACTTGTAATAGTCAAATTCAGAACTTAGAATTCATAACTTCAAATTATGATTGCAAATTATAACTTGAAGATCTGAACTTGTAATTGTAAAAATAGAACTAAGAATTCATAACTTCAAATTATGATTGTAAATAATAATTAGAAGATCTGAACTTGTAATAGTCAAATACAGAACTACGAATTGTTAAATACAAATTATTAGTGCAAATTATAACTTGAAGATGTGAACTTGTAATTGTCAAATACAGAACTTAGAATTCATAACTTCAAATTATGATTGCTAATTATAACTTGAAGATCTGAACTTGTAATAGTCAAATACAGAACTTAGAATTGGGAAATTCAAATTATGATTGCAAATTATTACTTGAAGATCTGAACTTGTAATTGTCAAATACAGAACTTAAAATTGATAGCTTATAATTATAATTGCAAATTATAACTTGAAGATCTGAATCTGTAATAGGTAAATACAGAACTTCGAATTGTTAATTTCAAACTAAGATTGTAAATAATAATTTGAAGATCTGAACTTGTAATAGTCAAATACAGAACTTCGAATTGATAAATTAAAATTATTAGTGCAAATTATAACTTGAAGATCTGAACTTGTAATTGTCAAATACAGAACTTAAAATTGATAGCTTATAATTATAATTGCAAATTATAAGTTGAAGATCTGAACTTGTAATTGTCAAATACATAACTTAAAATTGATAGCTTTAAATTATAATTGCAAATTATAACTAGAAGATCTGAACTTGTAATAGGTAAATACAGAACTTCGAATTGTTAATTTCAAACTAAGATTGTAAATAATACTTTGAAGATATGAACTTGTAATAGTCAAATATAGATCTTCGAATTGTTAAATACAAATTATTAGTGCAAATTATAACTTGAAAATCTCAACTTGTAATTGTCAAATACAGAACTTAAAATTGATAGCTTATAATTATAATTGCAAATTATAAGTTGAAGATCTGAACTTGTAATAGGTAAATACAGAACTTCGAATTGTTAATTTCAAACTAAGATTGTAATTAATAATTTGAAGATCTGAACTTGTAATAGTCAAATACAGAACTTCGAATTGTTAAATACATATTATTAGTGCAAATTATAACTTGAAGATCTGAACTTGTAATTGTCAAATACAGAACTTAAAATTGATAGCTTATAATTATAATTGCAAATTATAAGTTGAACATCTGAACTTGTAATAGGTAAATACAGAACTTCGAATTGTTAATTTCAAACTAAGATTGTAATTAATAATTTGAAGATCTGAACTTGTAATAGTCAAATACAGAACTTCGAATTGTTAAATACAAATTATTAGTGCAAATTATAACTTGAAGATCTGAACTTGTAATTGTCAAATATAGCACTTAGAATTCATAACTTCAAATTATGATTGCTAATTATAACTTGAAGATCTGAACTTGAAATAGTCAAATACAGAACTTAGAATTGTAAAATTCAAATCATGATTGCAAATTATAACTTGAAGATCTGAACTTGTAATAGTCAAATACAGAACTTAAAATTGATAGCTTATAATTATAATTGCAAATTATAACTTGAAGATCTGAATTTGTAATAGGTAAATACAGAACTTCGAATTGTTAATTTATAACTAAGATTGTAAATAATAATTTGAAGATCTGAACTTGTAATAGTCAAATACAGAACTTAGAATTGTTAAATACAAATTATTAGTGCAAATTATAACTTGAAGATCTGAACTTGTAATTGTCAAAAACAGAACTTAAAATTGATAGCTTATAATTATAATTGCAAATTATAAGTTGAAGATCTGAACTTGTAATAGGTAAATACAGAACTTCGAATTGTTAATTTCAAACTAAGATTGTAATTAATAATTTGAAGATCTGAACTTGTAATAGTCAAATACAGAACTTCGAATTGTTAAATACAAATTATTAGTGCAAATTATAACTTGAAGATCTGAACTTGTAATTGTCAAATACAGAACTTAAAATTGATAGCTTATAATTATAATTGCAAATTATAAGTGGAAGATCTGAACTTGTAATAGGTAAATACTGAACTTCGAATTGTTAATTTCAAACTAAGATTGTAATTAATAATTTGAAGATCTGAACTTGTAATAGTCAAATACAGCACTTAGAATTCATAAATTCAAATTATGATTGCAAATTATAACTTGAAGATCTGAACTTGTAATTTTTAAATACAGAACTTAGAATTCATAACTTCAAATTATGATTGTAAATAATAAATAGAAGATCTGAACTTGTAATAGTCAAATACAGAACTTCGAATTGTTAAATACAAATTATTAGTGCAAATAATAACTAGAAGACCTGAACTTGTAATTGTCTAATACAGAACTTAGAATTGATAGCTTAAAATTATAATTGCAAATTATAACTTGAAGATCTGAACTTGTAATAGTGAATTACAGAACTTCGAATTGTTAAATACAAATTATTAGTACAAATTATAACTTGAAGGTCTGAACTTGTAATTGTCAAATACAGAACTTAAAATTGATAGCATTAAATTATAATTGCAAATTATAACTAGAAGATCTGAACTTGTAATAGGTAAATACAGAACTTCGAATTGTTAATTTCAAACTAAGATTGTAAATAATAATTTGAAGATATGAACTTGTAATAGTCAAATACAGATCTTCGAATTGTTAAATACAAATTATTAGTGCAAATTATAACTTGAAAATCTGAACTTGTAATTGTCAAATACAGAACTTATAATTGATAGCTTATAATTATAATTGCAAATTATAAGTTGAAGATCTGAACTTGTAATAGGTAAATACAGAACTTCTAATTGTTAATTTCCAACTAATATTGTAATTAATAATTTGAAGATCTGAACTTGTAATAGTCAAATTCAGAACTTAGAATTCATAACTTCAAATTATGATTGCAAATTATAACTTGAAGATCTGAACTTGTAATTGTCAAATACAGAACTTAGAATTCATAACTTCAAATTATGATTGCTAATTATAACTTGAAGATCTGAACTTGTAATAGTCAAATACAGAACTTAGAATTGGGAAATTCAAATTATAATTGCAAAGTATAACTTGAAGATCTGAATTTGTAATAGGTAAATACAGAACTTCGAATTGTTAATTTCAAACTAAGATTGTAAATAATAATTTGAAGATCTGAACTTGTAATAGTCAAATACAGAACTTAAAATTGATAGCTTATAATTATAATTGCAAATTATAAGTTGAAGATCTGAACGTGTAATAGTCAAATACAGAACTTCGAATTGTTAATCACAAACTAATATTGTAATTAATAATTTGAAGATCTGAACTTGTAATAGTCAAATACAGAACTTAGAATTGTGAAATTACAATTATGATTGCAAATTATAACTTGAAGATCCCGACTTGTAATAGTCAAATACAGAACTTAAAATTGATAGCTTATAATTGTAATTGCTAATTATAACTTGAAGATCTGAATTAGTAATAAGTAAATACAGAACTTCGAATTGTTAATTTCAAACTAAGATTGTAATTAATAATTTGAAGATCTGAACTTGTAATAGTCAAATACAGAACTTAGAATTGTTAAATACAAATTATTAGTGCAAATTATAACTTGAAGATCTGAACTTGTAATTGTCAAAAACAGAACTTAAAATTGATAGCTTATAATTATAATTGCAAATTATAAGTTGAAGATCTGAACTTGTAATAGGTAAATACAGAACTTCGAATTGTTAATTTCAAACTAAGATTGTAATTAATAATTTGAAGATCTGAACTTGCAATAGTCAAATACAGAACTTCGAATTGTTAAATACAAATTATTAGTGCAAATTATAACTTGAAGATCTGAACTTGTAATTGTCAAATACAGAACTTAGAATTCATAACTTCAAATTATAATTGCTAACTATAACTTGAAGATCTGAACTTGAAATAGTCAAATACAGAACTTAGAATTGTAAAATTCAAATTATGATTGCAAATTATAACTTGAAGATCTGAACTTGTAATAGTCAAATACAGAACTTAAAATTGATAGCTTATAATTATAATTGCAAATTACAACTTGAAGATCTGAATTTGTAATAGGTAAATACAGAACTTCGAATTGTTAATTTCAAACTAAGATTGTAAATAATAATTTGAAGATCTGTACTTGTAATAGTCAAATACAGAACTTCGAATTGTTAAATACAAATTATTAGTGCAAATTATAACTTGAAGATCTGAACTTGTAATTGTCAAATACAGAACTTAAAATTGATAGCTTATAATTATAATTGCAAATTATAAGTTGAAGATCTGAACTTGTAATAGGTAAATACAAAACTTCGAATTGTTAATTTCAAACTAAGATTGTAAAAAATAATTTGAAGATCTGAACTTGTAATAGTCAAATAAGGAACTTCGAATTGTTAAATACAAATTATTAGTGCAAATTATAACTTGGAGATCTGAACTTGTAATTGTCAAATACAGAACTTAAAATTGATAGCTTATAATTATAATTGCAAATTATAAGTTGAAAATCTGAACTTGTAATAGGTAAATACAGAACTTCGAATTGTTAATTTCAAACTAAGATTGTAATTAATAATTTGAAGATCTGAACTTGTAATAGTCAAATACTGAACTTCGAATTGTTAAATACAAATTATAAGTGCAAATTATAACTTGAAGATCTGAACTTGTAATTGTCAAATAGAGAACTTAAAATTGATAGCTTATAATTATAATTGCAAATTATAAGTTGAAGAGCTGAACTTGTAATAGGTAAATACAAACTTCGAATTGTTAATTTCAAACTAAGATTGTAATTAATAATTTGAAGATCTGAACTTGTAATAGTCAAATACAGAACTTAGAATTGTAAAATTCAAATTATGATTGCAAATTATAACTTGAAGATCTGAACTTGTAATAGTCAAATACAGAACTTAAAATTGATAGCTAATAATTATAATTGCAAATTATAACTTGAAGATCAGAATTTGTAATAGGTAAATACAGAACTTCGAATTGTTAATTTCAAACTAAGATTGTAAAAAATAATTTGAAGATCTGAACTTGTAATAGTCAAATAAGGAACTTCGAATTGTTAAATACAAAGTATTAGTGCAAATTATAACTTGGAGATCTGAACTTGTAATTGTCAAATACAGAACTTAAAATTGATAGCTTATAATTATAATTGCAAATTATAAGTTGAAAATCTGAACTTGTAATAGGTAAATACAGAACTTCGAATTGTTAATTTCAAACTAAGATTGTAATTAATAATTTGAAGATCTGAACTTGTAATAGTCAAATACTGAACTTCGAATTGTTAAATACAAATTATAAGTGCAAATTATAACTTGAAGATCTGAACTTGTAATTGTCAAATAGAGAACTTAAAATTGATAGCTTATAATTATAATTGCAAATTATAAGTTGAAGATCTGAACTTGTAATAGGTAAATACAGAACTTCGAATTGTTAATTTCAAACTAAGATTGTAATTAATAATTTGAAGATCTGAACTTCAAATAGTCAAATACAGAACTTCGAATTGTTAAATTCAAATTATTAGTGCAAATTATAACTTGAAGATCTGAACTTGTAATTGTCAAATACAAAACTTAGAATTCATAACTTCAAATTATGATTGCAAATTATAACTTGAAGATTTGAACTTGTATTAGTCAAATACAGAACTTAGAATTGTAAAATGCAAATTATGATTGCTAATTATAACTTGAAGATCTGAACTTGTAATAGTCAAATACAGATCTTAAAATTGATAGCTTATAATTATAATTGCAAATTATAAGTTGAAGATCTGAACTTGTAATAGTCAAATACAGAACTTCGAATTGTAAATTTCAAACTAATATTGTAATTAATAATTTGAAGATCTGAACTTGTAATAGTCAAATACAGAACTTCAAATTGTTAAATTAAAATTATTAGTGCAAATTATAACTTGAAGATCTGAACTTGTAATTGTCAAATACAGAACTTAGAATTGATAGCTTATAATTATAATTGCAAATTATAACTTCAAGATCTGAACTTGTAATAGTCAATTACAGAACTTAGATTTTTTAAATACTAATTATTATTTCAAATTATAACTTGAAGATCTGAACTTGTAATTGTCAAATACAGAACTTAGAATCCATAACTTCAAATTATGATTGTAAATAATAATTAGAAGATCTGAACTTGTAATAGTCAAATACAGAACTTCGAATTGTTAAATACAAATTATTAGTGCAAATTATAACTAGAAGATCTGAACTTGTAATTGTCAAATACAGAACTTAGAATTCATAACTTCAAATTATGATTGCAAATAATAATTAGAAGATCTGAACTTGTAATAGTCAAATACAGAACTTCGAATTGTTAAATACAAATTGTTAGTGCAAATTATAACTTGAAGATCTGAACTTGTAATTGTCAAATACAGAACTTAAAATTGATAGCTTATAATTATAATTGCAAATTATAAGTTGAAGATCTGAAGTTGTAATAGGTAAATACAGAACTTCGAATTGTTAATTTCAAACTAAGATTGTAATTAATAATTTGAAGATCTGAACTTGTAATAGTCAAATACGGAACTTCGAATTGTTAAATACAAATTATTAGTGCAAATTAAAACTTGAAGATCTGAACTTGTAATTATCAAATACAGCACTTGGAATTCATAACTTCAAATTATGATTGCAAATTATAACTTGAAGATCTGAACTTGTATTTGTCAAATACAGAACTTAGAATTCATAACTTCAAATTATGATTGTAAATAATAATTAGAAGATCTGAACTTGTAATAGTCAAATACAGAACTTCAAATTGTTAAATTCAAATTATTAGTTCAAATTATAACTTGAAGATCTGAACTTGTAATAGTCAAATACAGAACTTAGAATTGATAGCTTCAAATTATGATTGCAAATTATACCTTGAAGAACTGAACTTGCAATAGTCAATTACAGAACTTAGATTTGTTAAATACTAATTATTATTTCAAATTATAACTTGAAGATCTGAACTTGTAATTGTCAAATACAGAACTTAAAATTGATAGCTTATAAGTATAATTGCAAATTATAACTAGAAGATATGAACTTGTAATAGGTAAATCCAGAACTTCGAATTGTTAATTTCGAACTAAGATTGCAAATTATAACTTGAAGATCTGAACTTGTAATTGTCAAATACAGAACTTAGAATTCATAACTTCAAATTATGATTGCTAATTATAACTTGAAGATCTGAACTTGTAATAGTCAAATACAGAACTTAGAATTGGGAAATTCAAATTATAATTGCAAATTATAACTTGAAGATCTGAATTTGTAATAGGTAAATACAGAACTTCGAATTGTTAATTTCAAACTAAGATTGTAAATAATAATTTGAAGATCTGAACTTGTAATAGTCAAATACAGAACTTAAAATTGATAGCTTATAATTATAATTGCAAATTATAAGTTGAAGATCTGAACGTGTAATAGTCAAATACAGAACTTCGAATTGTTAATTACAAACTAATATTGTAATTAATAATTTGAAGATCTGAACTTGTAATAGTCAAATACAGAACTTCAAATTGTTAAATTCAAATTATTAGTGCAAATTATAACTTGAAGATCTGACCTTGTAATTGTCAAATACAGAACTTAGAATTGATAGCTTATAATTACAATTGCAAATTATACCTTGAAGAACTGAACTTGTAATAGTCAATTACAGAACTTAGATTTTTAAATACTAATTATTATTTCAAATTATAACTTGAAGATCTGAACTTGTAATTGTCAAATACAGAACTTAAAATTGATAGCTTATAAGTATAATTGCAAATTATAACTAGAAGATATGAACTTGTAATAGGTAAATGCAGAACTTCGAATTGTTAATTTCGAACTAAGATTGCAAATTATAACTTGAAGATCTGAACTTGTAATTGTCAAATACAGAACTTAGAATTCATAACTTCAAATTATGATAGTAAATAATAATTAGAAGATCTGTACTTGTAATAGTCAAATACAGAACTTCGAATTGTTAAGTACAAATTATTAGTGCAAATTATAACTTGAAGATCTGAACTTGTAATTGTCAAATACAGAACTTAAAATTGATAGCTTATAATTATAATTGCAAATTATAACTTGAAGATCTGAATTTGTAATAGGTAAATACAGAACTTCGAATTGTTAATTTCAAACTAAGATTGTAAATAATAATTTGAAGATCTGAACTTGTAATAGTCAAATACAGAACTTAGAATTGTTAAATACAAATTATTAGTGCAAATTATAACTTGAAGATCTGAACTTGTAATTGTCAAATACAGAACTTAAAATTGATAGCTTATAATTATAATTGCAAATTATAAGTTGAAGATCTGAACTTGTAATAGGTAAATACTGAACTTCGAATTGTTAATTTCAAACTAAGATTGTAATTAATAATTTGAAGATCTGAACTTGTAATAGTCAAATACAGAACTTCGAATTGTTAAATACAAATTATTAGTGCAAATTATAACTTGAAGATCTGAACTTGTAATTGTCAAATACAGCACTTAGAATTCATAACTTCAAATTATGATTGCAAATTATAACTTGAAGATCTGAACTTGTAATTGTTAAATACAGAACTTAGAATTCATAACTTCAAATTATGATTGTAAATAATAATTAGAAGATCTGAACTTGTAATAGTCAAATACAGAACTTCGAATTGTTAAATACAAATTATTAGTGCAAATAATAACTTGAAGACCTGAACTTGTAATTGTCTAATACAGAACTTAAAATTGATAGCTTTAAATTATAATTGCAAATTATAACTAGTAGATCTGAACTTGTAATAGGTAAATACAGAACTTCGAATTGTTAATTTCAAACTAAGATTGTAAATAATAATTTGAAGATATGAACTTGTAATAGTCAAATACAGATCTTCGAATTGTTAAATACAAATTATTAGTGCAAATTATAACTTGAAAATCTGAACTTGTAATTGACAAATACAGAACTTAAAATTGATAGCTTATAATTATAATTGCAAATTATAAGTTGAAGATCTGAACTTGTAATAGGTAAATACAGAACTTCTAATTGTTAATTTCCAACTAATATTGTAATTAATAATTTGAAGATCTGAACTTGTAATAGTCAAATTCAGAACTTAGAATTCATAACTTCAAATTATGATTGCAAATTATAACTTGAAGATCTGAACTTGTAATTGTAAAAATAGAACTAAGAATTCATAACTTCAAATTATGATTGTAAATAATAATTAGAAGATCTGAACTTGTAATAGTCAAATACAGAACTACGAATTGTTAAATACAAATTATTAGTGCAAATTATAACTTGAAGATGTGAACTTGTAATTGTCAAATACAGAACTTAGAATTCATAACTTCAAATTATGATTGCTAATTATAACTTGAAGATCTGAACTTGTAATAGTCAAATACAGAACTTAGAATTGGGAAATTCGAATTATGATTGCAAATTATAACTTGAAGATCTGAACTTGTAATAGTCAAATACAGAACTTAAAATTGATAGCTTATAATTATAATTGCAAATTATAACTTGAAGATCTGAATTTGTAATAGGTAAATACAGAACTTCGAATTGTTAATTTCAAACTAAGATTGTAAATAATAATTTGAAGATCTGAACTTGTAATAGTCAAATACAGAACTTCGAATTGTTAAATACAAATTATTAGTGCAAATTATAACTTGAAGATCTGAACTTGTAATTGTCAAATACAGAACTTAAAATTGATAGCTTATAATTATAATTGCAAATTATAAGTTAAAGATCTGAACTTGTAATAGGTAAATACAGAACTTCGAATTGTTAATTTCAAACTAGGATTGTAATTAATAATTTGAAGATCTAAACTTGTAATAGTCTTAATACAGAACTCCGAATTGTTAAATACAAATTATTAGTGCAAATTATTACTTGAAGATCTGAACTTGTAATTGTCAAATACAGCACTTAGAATTCATAACTTCAAATTATGATTGCTAATTATAACTTGAAGATCTGAACTTGAAATAGTCAAATACAGAACTTAGAATTGTAAAATTCAAATCATGATTGCAAATTATAACTTGAAGATCTGAACTTGTAATAGTCAAATACAGAACTTAAAATTGATAGCTTATAATTATAATTGCAAATTATAACTTGAAGATCTGAATTTGTAATAGGTAAATACAGAACTTCGAATTGTTAATTTCAAACTAAGATTGTAAATAATAATTTGAAGATCTGAACTTGTAATAGTCAAATACAGAACTTAGAATTGTTAAATACAAATTATTAGTGCAAATTATAACTTGAAGATCTGAACTTGTAATTGTCAAATACAGAACTTATAATTGATAGCTTATAATTATAATTGCAAATTATAAGTTGAAGATCTGAACTTGTAATAGGTAAATACTGAACTTCGAATTGTTAATTTCAAACTAAGATTATAATTAATAATTTGAAGATCTGAACTTGTAATAGTCAAATAGAGAACTTCGAATTGTTCAATACAAATTATTAGTGCAAATTATAACTTGAAGATCTGAACTTGTAATTGTCAAATACAGCACTTAGAATTCATAACTTCAAATTATGATTGCAAATTATAACTTGAAGATCTGAACTTGTAATTGTTAAATACAGAACTTAGAATTCATAACTTCAAATTATGATTGTAAATAATAATTAGAAGATCTGAACTTGTAATAGTCAAATACAGAACTTCGAATTGTTAAATACAAATTATTAGTGCAAATAATAACTTGAAGACCTGAACTTGTAATTGTCTAATACAGAACTTAGAATTGATAGCTTAAAATTATAATTGCAAATTATAACTTGAAAATCTGAACTTGTAATAGTGAATTACAGAACTTCGAATTGTTAAATACAAATTATTAGTACAAATTATAACTTGAAGATCTGAACTTGTAATTGTCAAATACAGAACTTAAAATTGATAGCTTTAAATTATAATTGCAAATTATAACTAGAAGAACTGAACTTGTAATAGGTAAATACAGAACTTCGAATTGTTAATTTCAAACTAAGATTGTAAATAATAATTTGAAGATATGAACTTGTAATAGTCAAATACAGATCTTCGAATTGTTAAATACAAATTATTAGTGCAAATTATAACTTGAAAATCTGAACTTGTAATTGTCAAATACAGAACTTAAAATTGATAGCTTATAATTATAATTGCAAATTATAAGTTGAAGATCTGAACTTGTAATAGGTAAATACAGAACTTCTAATTGTTAATTTCCAACTAATATTGTAATTAATAATTTGAAGAACTGAACTTGTAATAGTCAATTTCAGAACTTAGAATTCATAACTTCAAATTATGATTGCAAATTATAACTTGAAGATCTGAACTTGTAATTGGAAAATACAGAACTAAGAATTCATAACTTCAAATTATGATTGTAAATAATAATTAGAAGATCTGAACTTGTAATAGTCAAATACAGAACTACGAATTGTTAAATACAAATTATTAGTGCAAATTATAACTTGAAGATCTGAACTAGTAATTGTCAAATACAGAACGTAGAATTCATAACTTCAAATTATGATTGCTAATTATAACTTGAAGATCTGAACTTGTAATAGTCAAATTCAGAACTTAGAATTGGGAAATTCAAATTATGATTGCAAATTATAACTTGAAGATCTGAACTTGTAATAGTCAAATACAGAACTTAAAATTGATAGCTTATAATTATAATTGCAAATTATAACTTGAAGATCTGAATTTGTAATAGGTAAATACAGAACTTCGAATTGTTATTTTCAAACTAAGATTGTAAATAATAATTTGAAGATCTGAACTTGTAATAGTCAAATACAGAACTTCGAATTGTTAAATACAAATTATTAGTGCAAATTATAACTTGAAGATCTGAACTTGTAATTGTCAAATACAGAACTTAAAATTGATAGCTTATAATTATAATTGCAAATTATAAGTTGAAGATCTGAACTTGTAATAGGTAAATACAGAACTTCGAATTGTTAATTTCAAACTAAGATTGTAATTAATAATTTGAAGATCTGAACTTGCAATAGTCAAATACAGAACTTCGAATTGTTAAATACAAATTATTAGTGCAAATTATAACTTGAAATTCTGAACTTGTAATTGTCAAATACAGAACTTAAAATTGATAGCTTATAATTATAATTGCAAATTATAAGTTGAAGATCTGAACTTGTAATAGGTAAATACAGAACTTCTAATTGTTAATTTCCAACTAAGATTGTAATTAATAATTTGAAGATCTGAACTTGTAATAGTCAAATTCAGAACTTAGAATTCATAACTTCAAATTATGATTGCAAATTATAACTTGAAGATCTGAACTTGTAATTGTAAAAATAGAACTAAGAATTCATAACTTCAAATTATGATTGTAAATAATAATTAGAAGATCTGAACTTGTAATAGTCAAATACAGAACTACGAATTGTTAAATACAAATTATTAGTGCAAATTATAACTTGAAGATGTGAACTTGTAATTGTCAAATACAGAACTTAGAATTCATAACTTCAAATTATGATTGCTAATTATAACTTGAAGATCTGAACTTGTAATAGTCAAATACAGAACTTAGAATTGGGAAATTCAAATTATGATTGCAAATTATTACTTGAAGATCTGAACTTGTAATTGTCAAATACAGAACTTAAAATTGATAGCTTATAATTATAATTGCAAATTATAACTTGAAGATCTGAATCTGTAATAGGTAAATACAGAACTTCGAATTGTTAATTTCAAACTAAGATTGTAAATAATAATTTGAAGATCTGAACTTGTAATAGTCAAATACAGAACTTCGAATTGATAAATTAAAATTATTAGTGCAAATTATAACTTGAAGATCTGAACTTGTAATTGTCAAATACAGAACTTAAAATTGATAGCTTATAATTATAATTGCAAATTATAAGTTGAAGATCTGAACTTGTAATAGGTAAATACAGAACTTCGAATTGTTAATTTCAAACTAAGATTGTAATTAATAATTTGAAGATCTGAACTTGCAATAGTCAAATACAGAACTTCGAATTGTTAAATACAAATTATTAGTGCAAATTATAACTTGAAATTCTGAACTTGTAATTGTCAAATACAGAACTTAAAATTGATAGCTTATAATTATAATTGCAAATTATAAGTTGAAGATCTGAACTTGTAATAGGTAAATACAGAACTTCTAATTGTTAATTTCCAACTAAGATTGTAATTAATAATTTGAAGATCTGAACTTGTAATAGTCAAATTCAGAACTTAGAATTCATAACTTCAAATTATGATTGCAAATTATAACTTGGAGATCTGAACTTGTAATTGTAAAATATAGAACTAAGAATTCATAACTTCAAATTATGATTGTAAATAATAATTAGAAGATCTGAACTTGTAATAGTCAAATACAGAACTACGAATTGTTAAATACAAATTATTAGTGCAAATTATAACTTGAAGATCTGAACTTGTAATTGTCAAATACAGAACTTAGAATTCATAACTTCAAATTATGATTGCTAATTATAACTTGAAGATCTGAACTTGTAATAGTCAAATACAGAACTTAGAATTGGGAAATTCAAATTATGATTGCAAATTATTACTTGAAGATCTGAACTTGTAATAGTCAAATACAGAACTTAAAATTGATAGCTTATAATTATAATTGCAAATTATAACTGGAAGATCTGAATTTGTAATAGGTAAATGCAGAACTTCGAATTGTTAATTTCAAACTAAGTTTGTAAATAATAATTTGAAGATCTGAACTTGTAATAGTCAAATACAGAACTTCGAATTGTTAAATACAAATTATTAGTGCAAATTATAACTTGAAGATCTGAACTTGTAATAGTCAAATACAGAACTTCGAATTGTTAAATACAACTTATTAGTGCAAATTATAACTTGAAGATCTGAACTTGTAATTGCCAAATACAGAACTTAGAATTCATAACTTCAAATTATGATTGTAAATAATAATTAGAAGATCTGAACTTGTAATAGTCAAATACAGAACTTCGAATTGTTAAATACAAATTATTAGTGCAAATTATAACTTGAAGATCTGAACTTGTAATTGTCAAATACAGAACTTAGAATTGATAGCTTATAATTATAATTGCAAATTATAACTTGAAGATCTGAACTTGTAATAGTGAATTACAGAACTTCTAATTGTTAATTTCAAACTAAGATTGTAATTAATAATTTGAAGATCTAAACTTGTAATAGTCAAATACAGAACTCCGAATTGTTAAATACAAATTATTAGTGCAAATTATAACTTGAAGATCTGAACTTGTAATTGTCAAATACAGCACTTAGAATTCATAACTTCAAATTATGATTGCTAATTATAACTTGAAGATCTGAGCTTGTAATAGTCAAATACAGAACTTAGAATTGTAAAATTCAAATCATGATTGCAAATTATAACTTGAAGATCTGAATTTGTAATAGGTAAATACAGAACTTCGAATTGTTAATTTCAAACTAAGATTGTAAATAATAATTTGAAGATCTGAACTTGTAATAGTCAAATACAGAACTTAGAATTGTTAAATACAAATTATTAGTGCAAATTATAACTTGAAGATCTGAACTTGTAATTGTCAAATACAGAACTTAAAATTGATAGCTTATAATTATAATTGCAAATTATAAGTTGAAGATCTGAACTTGTAATAGGTAAATACAGAACTTCGAATTGTTAATTTCAAACTAAGATTGTAATAAATAATTTGAAGATCTTAACTTGTAATAGTCAAATACAGAACTTCGAATTGTTAAATACAAATTATTAGTGCAAATTATAACTTGAAGATCTGAACTTGTAATTGTCAAATACAGAACTTAGAATTCATAACTTCAAATTATGATTGTAAATAATAATTAGAAGATCTGATCTTGTAATAGTCAAATACAGAACTTCGAATTGTTAAATACAAATTATTAGTGCAAATAATAACTTGAAGACCTGAACTTGTAATTGTCTAATACAGAACTTAGAATTGATAGCTTAAAATTATAATTGCAAATTATAACTTGAAAATCTGAACTTGTAATAGTGAATTACAGAACTTCGAATTGTTAAATACAAATTATTAGTACAAATTATAACTTGAAGATCTGAACTTGTAATTGTCAAATACAGAACTTAAAATTGATAGCTTTAAATTATAATTGCAAATTATAACTAGAAGAACTGAACTTGTAATAGGTAAATACAGAACTTCGAATTGTTAATTTCAAACTAAGATTGTAAATAATAATTTGAAGATATGAACTTGTAATAGTCAAATACAGATCTTCGAATTGTTAAATACAAATTATTAGTGCAAATTATAACTTGAAAATCTGAACTTTGTAACAAATTTTTAAAATAATTTGTTTGTGCTAGTACGACCCTGCGTGCGATATTTTATCACACGATTAGAAAAGACCGGGCGAGTGCATTTTTGATTGAGAAAGCATTTGGTGGTCAAATTTTTGAGATTTGCGTTGACACGTAGGAATTTGCGAAACCTTTTTATTAAGTATTCAATCTCGTCGTAACTTATGGTAAGCTCCTGTTTATTTTGTTACGATAGATTTTGATTTCTTTCATCTTTTGTAGGAAGCACTTTATTTACAATTAAGTTACTAAATACATTTTTATTTAACATCGACAACCATTTGGTGCATATCTGTGTGCTTTTTTGTCATTTCACTTTGGGATTCTATCACCAACTGTTGGAAATTTTGTGCAAAAGGAAGCTGTATGTATTTTTGATCTCGTCTCGAGAGTTCATGCTGCCGAGGTTCCTAAGAGTGAAGGCTACCAACTACTTACAAGAACACCAGGAATCGTTTTGTACCATCGTCTCCGAGCGTTCGTGGCGTAAGGCGAAGATCGTTGAAGAGTGCCTTCAATTTCCTGCTGCTGGTCTCGTTGGGTTAAAGTAACCCTGTATAAGGTTTTATTGTGTAAACTGCCCAATAGCTATTAGGGTAAGTGTCTTTTTTATTTACTTATAATCTGACGGACCAGATTTTGCGAGCAGTTGCGCTTAATATTTGGAGATCACGTTTTTCATGTGATCATTTCAACCTTTTTTGGGCAACGCACATGTAACGTTCGTTTGAGAAATAACTTGTCTTTCTTTAATCATTTACACCGAGTACTGGAGCTGTGTGACAACAAATTTTGTATTTTTATTTTGATCCTTTATATTTTAAAGGAAATAAACTGTTATTTGTTTAACTTGTTTTCTTTTCTGGGGAGCTACAATTGCAGGAACCTTCTTGAACCGACGCCATCGCTCTGCGCAATTTTAAAGCAGCTAGTTATCCCATCTAGGGCACTCTCACCAAATTTAAGCTGGTTTTCCAGCGTGAGAGGAAAGTTGAGCTCGCCCGCAAGGGAAAACCTCAATTTTCGTTTCACTGGCGCCCATTGTGAGGGCCTTATTTTTTTGCGAATTCCTGCAGGGTAGTTCCTCCGAGAGAATTGTTGTCGCTCAGTGCAGTTTTCGGTTGTCGCGAAGGGGTTTTTGCTGGTTTTTGCGTGTTTTCATTTCAGGGAACAGAAGCAGCTGGACCTCGAGACAATTTATATTGCAATTTTTAGTAGTATCTACCTATATAATATTACATTGTTGATTTGCTATTGCATTTTTTTTTTTGCTATCAAACATTTTTGTGTTTGATTATTTTGTGAATAAGGTGCTTCCTTAGTTGTAGTTTTTGCTATCTCCAGTACTGTTGTTGATTTGTTGGTTTCACTATTAGTGGATATATTTTTGCTGTATTGGATAGCACAGTTTTAGGACGAGATTGTTACATTTTTTTGATTATTCGCTTAGCCATTTTTTTAATTTGCGTACGGTTACCCATTAGTATTATTTTACGTCTATTCATTTGGTAATATCATGTCGGGATACGTTGCGGCATTAACTCGCGAAGAGGTTGAGGTAGAATTAAAGTTTCGTAGTTACGATCTTACAATCACGCACCTTGCTACTCGTAGAAAGGACTTGAAAAAGTTGCTTCGGGATGAGAAGTTCAATTCAAAGCTGGCCTTACATACATATACGCCAAATGATCCTCGGTTGGATATTAAAATATGTGCTAAGGCATTACAAGAACTTGCCGAACAAATATCTAAATTAGAATCGCAATTAAATTCACCTATATTAGAAATAGTCACTCATCGATTAGCACATTATTCCAACCGATTGGATATCATGCAAGGTGCAGGATTTAAGGACGATCGTGACAGTTTACTCACAGAAGCCAGAACGCTTAGGGTACGGGTGGAGAAATTAATCGAGTTAGGGGATGACTCTGATGCGTCTGATGATCAGAACATACCTAATAGTAGCGAAATTGGTACTCCATTGAGGAAATCCTCTCTATTAAACCCTCCGGCGTCAACCAATGATTTGGTAACTGCTCTCGCGGGTTTGCTACAACAGCGTAAGCCTGACCATGTGGCTGTGTATAAGTGGGGACTTCATTTTGATGGAAGTGGGGACTTCCAAACTGTGTTCGAATTTATCGAACGAGCGAAGGAACTTTCTGTTTCAAGGGGGGTGACGGCTACTGAATTATTCGACAAGGCGGTTGAATTTTTTTCTGGGGAAGCGTTGACATGGTATCGTAGCCTAAGCTCCAACGTTACCACTTGGGAACAATTGATGAGAGAATTTAAGATCCGATTTTTATCTCTTGATTTTGATCGAGAGTATCTCGAGCAGGTGCGGACCTGTAAACAAATCCCTGGACAAGCCGTAAGAACGTATATAGAATCAATGTTCAGTAAATTTAGTAGGATTAACCCTCCTCCTTCAGAGGACGAGCAATTGTGGGTGATTAGGAGAAACATGTCTCCGCAAATTTCTTTATCAATGGGGACAGCTACATTAAATAATAAGCTTGATTTCATCCAAGCAGCGCAAGCTGCTGAGCGCTTAGTCAGTTGGACCACAACTAAAGAGCTTTCGGCGTCGGCCGTAGCGGAACCCACGGTTGCGAAGTCTGTAGCTCAGCCCTCTAAGACCTCTCGATGGGGGGTTTGTTGGAATTGCGCGGCGAAGGGTCATTTCTTTTCGAATTGTTCCAAGCCTCGCAAGATGTTTTGCTTTACGTGCGGAAGTCCCGGTGTTACCACAGCCACGTGCAAGGGTAATCATGCAAAAAACGTGTCTGGGCGAAGTGGCGTCGCGGCGCGTCACTTATAAACGCCATCAAGGTCGACAAACAGGGTTGGGGGGATTGGTTAGTAAAACTTAGCGCTTTTTGCGGATCCACTGCCAATACTTCCACTCTGTTCACTCATCCCAGGTCGGACCAACGACCTCACGTCGACTTATCTATAAAGGGGGTGCAACTGACAGCTTTGTTGGACTCTGGTGCTAGTATCTCGATTCTAGGCACTGAGGGTCACTATTTAATCGATCAGTTAGATCTAAATTTTACCAAGGATGGCATAGTAACTTTGCGATCAGCTGACGGAACTCTGCAAAATATTTTAGGTAGAGTTATTTTGCCAATTTCGATTTGTGGAGTGGTCCGTCCTTTAGATGTTGTAGTATGCCGTAGTATTGGTACCTGTCTAACGCTAGGGGTAGATTTTTGCAAATTATTTGGTATAACTGTAGATTTCAAGCAAGATCAGTTTTTTGTGAATAAAATTGATTCAATCAATTTTATTAGAGAAGTTAGTGATTTAAATATAGAACAACAAGTTGCACTCACCGGTATAAAAGATAAATTTAAAACGCTAAATAGTGACAAGTTGACGAGAACCGATAAGGTTATTCATGAAATTAATACCGGGGATGCTGCCCCTGTTAAACAAAGAGCCTATCCGCTTTCGCCGGCAATGCGGAAAATTGTGTATGCCGAACTTGACAAACTATTGGAACAAAACATTATTAGGCCTAGCAACTCTCCGTGGTCCTCTCCAATCTTGCTTGTCAAGAAGACTGACGGCTCGTATCGCCTTTGTTATGACGCAAGGCGGCACAATAAATTGACTAAGTTAGATGCCTTCCCGATTCCTCGGTTGGAGGATATTTTGATGAGGCTCCGGGATGCTACCCAGGTAGCACGCAATATTGACGCAATATTGGTCGGTCATACTTTAAATATTGGTGCAATATTTAGAGCAATATAGCACAATATACTAATGAGAACATTTTGCAATGTTGCCACAATATTGCTAGCAATATTGAAGCAATATTGTCTTAAATGTTGGGGCCATATCGCGTCCAATATAGGTGCAATATCGTTGTCAATATAGCGCAATATTGATGTCAATGTAGCCCAATATAGTAATGAGAACAATTTGCAATGTTGCCACAATATTGATAGCTATGTTGCACAATATTGAAGCAATATTGCCTTCAATGCTGCGGCCATATCGCTTCCAATATTGGTACAATAAAGATGTCAATATAGCGCAATATACTAATGAGAACAATTTGCAATGTTGCCATAATATTGATAGCAATATTGAAGCAATATTGATGCCAATATAGCTCAATATTGCAAAAAATATTGCTCAATATCGCTTCCAATCTTTAACTACGATTGAAAATAAAAAAAATTTTGATAGTTATTTATATATTTTTTTAATTTATAAATTTTCTTACTTAATTTTATTTATTATATAATATTGCCTTAGTCATTTCTTCTCTATATTGTAAGTTTCTGAGCAGTATCTATAAATATGATAATTAACTGAAATATAAATTACACTTTTTTTTAACTTACCTGGGATTCGAACCTGAACCGGATTGCTCTATGAATTTGAAACCCTACCGCTCTACCGTTGGACCTACGACGCCTGCTTGTTGAAACTTGATTTCTAGATTATCATTATTAACAAGTTATTAATAATGATAATTTTTGTTAATTTTATGTTAGGTCGGTATAAATCGGTATAATTTATTATATGAATAATATAAATAAAAAAATTTATTTTATTTGCAAGAACAAAATTAAACATGAGGTAATAAATCCACCGCAACAAAGTAATCATCATATGCTGTTACCCCCTGTTACCCAACATATGGATTTTATTTCTTTTAATGATATCTCATATTCATATTAGCCTAAATTCAAAATTTTATAAATTCCAACTTGCATTGATGGAAAAGGTCTAGTAAAAAAATTAATTGTACTAGAGAACATATTGATTGTAAAAATTTCATTTTCAATTTTTGTGACTTTCGCAACCTTATTATTGTACGTTAATATGAAGCAATTTTTTTCGTCCGATTTGATTGTTTCTATAAAACTTCTGTTTAAACTTCTGTGGGAGTAAAACCGAAATTAGCACTACCTCGTTTCTGGATCCTGCATATTATTTGTTGTAACTGTTTGTTTGGAATTCTTATCAATTGCAATAACGAATCTAGTAAATTTTCAAACGGAAAACAACTTATCGCTTCTAACTTTAAATTTGAGTCGACAGTATCTGCAACTAAATGTTTTATAAAATGAACGTTGTAAACCATTTCACCAAGTCCATAAATTTTTTCAAAATTCAGGCAGAACTTTTTGATTAATTCATTAGATTCTTGCCGTTTAATCTCATTTTCATATTTTCTTGTACTTAGCATTCTGAAGACAATATTTAGGTGTAAAAAATTGATATACTCTGCAGAACATACTAAATCTTTTAAAATTAGTGGACCGCTATACAATAATAAAAAGAAGTGAAACTCGGTAGCTTTGTTCAATCAATATGGTCTTCTTAAAAAAAAAGTTTTTACTGTAGTAGTCTGCAATAGCAATCTAGCGGTACTATACATGGGTGTCTAAAGAGGGGCGGGGGAATTTTTAACTTTAACAAAAAAAAAATCAAGACATGTTTTAATTTTTTCTTGTTCCTCATTGTTCATTGCCTAAAAATTGCCTGTTTTGATGTATATTATCATACCAATGTTCAATAGAAAACCTAGTTCATCGCCCGATGATGCATAGTGTGATGAAAACGTTTGCGTTTAATATATATTTTTGTATATTTGATCTGTGATAACTTCAAAACATTTCAGTTTTGGAAAGTGTGTGTATACTTTTTCGGGTTTTGCTAAAATATTGATATGTCTAATATCGAGTTACACTACTTAAACCAAAGATCAATTGATTATTATTTGCATTTAAAATTTTAAATACTAAAACCCTAAGCTTTAAAAGCCCAAAAGAGGTAAATTTTGAAATAATTTAAATCTTAGATTGTACCTACAATATAATAAATCGTATACAAGGATACAATAAGCTACTCACATAATAAATTGCATTCATAGGAAAACGTAAAAAGTAACAAAAGAAAATTTTTTCGTAGTAACTGAAATAGGGTACTGTCGGTTATTCGGACAATTGTTTTCAATTAAATAAAAACTACTTATAAGCTTACATAACGATCATTTAAGCTGTTTAGATTAGTGTTAAGGTACAATCCCACGGACATAGCGGGTTTTGAATAATATTAATATTTTATTAAATTTAATATTATATTAAATTTGAACCTAAGTTGAAATTTAACCAATCAAAACCAACATTCGCTAAAAATTGCAAAACGAAAATCGCAAAACGCCAGTGCATGAATCCTACTTTAGAGTGGAGTAATCTTTTGTACAGACGAGACGTTTAAATCAAGGTTCCTTAATTTTGGGAAGTTTATTTTAGCCCCTCCCCCATGTTATGAAAATTTAAGTTTAAGGAGACTGCATTTAAACGTTTAATTGGTTAAAACGTTTATTTTACTCCCCCCTCTCCCATGTTATTTTGTATGATATAATTCACATTATATATAGAAATGTGTCCTACGGCGCTGCGACGGCACGAAAACCTATCGTTTACATCCTATTTATTGTGGGCCATCCCGAAATTTTTTGTATCTATTTTTGATTATTTTCCTGTATTTAGGGTGTCCTTTTTCGCATGGCACTAAAATTCGCGGCTATACTCGACTCCATAGAGCTCGCCTCTTTTGGCTCAAATATTTTACCACGTGGTCAATAAATCGTAATTATTGCACGAATCGCGCTATTTTTGTAAAACAATTTGCACAAAATAACACAGAGAACGTGATCCACTTTAAGAAAATTTGATAGAATTCAAATATTATTATTTGGACAATTAACATCTATGAAAATTTATATTAATACAAAAAAATTACACATCAATAAAATGTGTACATTTTAATTTTTTATAAAACTCTAGTATTATTAATACACGTAATTTTTAATACTTTTTCCGGTTCACGGATTTGCAAAATTTTGAAAAATATACTACTTTCAGTTTCGCTCTGTATTATTATTATCGCTGAGAGTTTAACTGCATGTTTAATATAAATATGTCTTTTACATGCAAGCAAACCTACTGTTTAAGTTTTTTTTTACTGAATTTGTTTAGCCAAAAATAGTCTTTTTCAAAAATTCCGTGATGGCCACACAACTACGGCAACTACGGATTAGTGCCGCGGGAAACCACGTGGTAAATATACCTATAAGAAAATATGTATATCTCATTTTCAGGAATGTTATATAATTATTATTGCTTAATATTTATGATTGATATTTTCCAAAATAAAATACAAAGATACAATCCAATAAGTAGAAATAACACATTTATAAACTTTTTTTAAATATTGTCCCAATATAGCTGCGCAATAATGCCGCAATATTGGATTGCAAGCTTGTACCAATATTGGATTTCTATAAAACATGAAAATTTACGAAATATGGTAGCAATACATTTTCCAAATGATGACAATCACTAATAATATAACTTTAAAGTTATTTATGAAAATATTTTCAATCTTATTGGGATATTAATGCAGTTTATAATGATTATTGTACCAACGTGGGTAAATAATATTGCCCAATATAAGTAAGCAATATTTCCCCTATATTGTTAGCCATCTTTGCCGCAATATTATCCCAATATAGCTGCACAATAATGCCGCAATATTGGTTCGCTATCTTGTACCAATATTGGATTTCTATAAAACATGAAAATTTTAGAAATATTGCAGCAATGCGTTTTCCAATAATGGCAATTAATAATAATATCACTTTACAGTTACATATGAAAATATTTTCAATTTTATTGGGATATTAATGCAGTTTATAAAGATTATTGTACCAACGTGGGTAAATAATATTGCCCAATATAAGAAAGCAATATTGCCCCTATATTGTTAGCCATTTTTGCCGCAATATTGGTAATCAATAATCCTCCAATATTGCTAGGCAATATTGTCACAATATAGCTGCACAATAATGCCGCAATATTGGTTCGCTATCTTGTACCAATATTGGATTTCTATAAAACATGAAAATTTTAGAAATATGTTAGCAATACATTTTCCAAATGATGACAATCAGTAATAATATAACTTTAAAGTTATTTATGAAAATATTTTCAATCTTATTGGGATATTAATGCAGTTTATAATGATTATTGTACCAATGTGGGTAAATAATATTGCCCCAATATAAGTAAGCAATATTTCCCCTATATTGTTAGCCACTTTTGCCGCAATATTATCCCAATATAGCTGCACAATAATGCCGCAATATTGGTTCGCTATCTTGTACCAATATTGTATTTCTATAAAACATGAAAATTTTAGAAATATTGCAGCAATGCGTTTTACAATAATGGAAATTCATAATAATATCACTTTACAGTTATTTATGAAAATATTTTCAATTTTATTGGGATAATAATGCAGTTTATAAAGATTATTGTACCAACGTGGGTAAATAATATTGCCCAATATAAGTAAGCAATATTGCCCCTATATTGTTAGCCATTTTTACCGCAATATTGGTAATCAATAATCCTCCAATATTGCTAGGCAATATTGTCCCAATATAGCTGCACAATAATGCCGCAATATTGGTTCGCTATCTTGTACCAATATTGGATTTCTATAAAACATGAAAATTTTAGAAATATTGCAGCAATGCGTTTTCCAATAATGGCAATTAATAATAATATAACTTGATAGTTATTTATAAAAATATTTTCAATCTTATTGGGATATTAATGCAGTTTTTAAAGATTATTGTACCAACGTGGGTAAATAATATTGCCCAATATAAGTAAGCAATATTTCCCCTATATTGTTAGCCATTTTTGCCGCAATATTGGTAATCAATAATCCTCCAATATTGCTAGGCAATATAGTCCCAATATAGCTGCACAATAATGCCGCAATATTGGTTCGCTATCTTGTACCAATATTGGATTTCTATAAAACATGAAAATTTTAGAAATATTGCAGCAATGCGTTTTCCAATAATGGCAATCAATAATAATATAACTTTACAGTTATTTAGTAAAATATTTTCAATTATTATTGGAATATGAATGCAGTTTATAATAATTATTGTACCAACGTGGGTAAATAATATTGCCCAATATAGGTAAGTAATATTGCACCTATATTGTTAGCCATTTTTGCCGCAATATTGGTAATCAATAATGCTCCAATATTGCTAGGCAATATTGCCCCAATAGAGTTGCGCAATAATGCCACAATATTGGATTGCAAGCTTGTACCAATATTGGGTTTCTATAAAACATGAAAATTTTAGAAATATGGTAGCAATACATTTTCCAAATGATGACAATCACTAATAATATAACTTTAAAGTTATTTATGAAAATATTTTCAATCTTATTGGGATATTAATGCAGTTTATAATGATTATTGTACCAACGTGGGTAAATAATATTGCCCCAATATAAGTAAGCAATATTGCCCCTATATTGTTAGCCACTTTTGTCGCAATATTGGTAATCAATAATGCTCCAATATTGTTAGGCAATATTGCCCCAATAGAGTTGCGCAATAATGCAACAATATTAGATTGCAAGCTTGTACCAATATTGGGTTTCTATAAAACATGAAAATTTTAGAAATATGGTAGCAATACATTTTCCAAATGATGACAATCAGTAATAATATAACTTTAAAGTTATTTATGAAAATATTTTCAATCTTATTGGGATATTAATGCAGTTTATAATGATTATTGTACCAACGTGGGTAAATAATATTGCCCCAATATAAGTAAGCAATATTGCCCCTATATTGTTAGCCATTTTTGCCGCAATATTGGTAATCAATAATGCTCCAATATTGCTAGGCAATATTGTCACAATATAGCTGCACAATAATGCCGCAATATTGGTTCGCAATCTTGTACCAATATTGGCTTTCTATAAAACATGAAAATTTATAAATATGGTAGCATAACATTTTCTAAATGATGACAATCATTAATAATACAACTTTAAAGATATTCGGGACAATATTTTCAATATTATTTGGATAATAATGCAGTTTATAATAATTATTGTCCCAACGTGGATAAACAATATTGTCCCAATATAGGTAATCAATATTGCACCTATATTGTTAGCCATTATTGCCGCAACAATGGTAATCAATATTGCTCCAATATTGACTAGACGTTGCCAATATTGCGTAATTTTCCAATATTGGCACAATGATGCTCCAATATTGCGCAATATTTTGTGCTACCTGGGTAGATATATAACGACCATCGACTTGCGTAAAGCCTTTTATCAAGTCCCTCTTTCTCCCGAATCTTGTGAAAAAACTGCCTTTACCGTACCTGGTCGAGGATTATTTGAATTTACGGTTATGCCTTTTGGTATATCTAATGCACCTGCTACTCTTCAACGGCTGATGGAAAATTTGTTTGGTCCCTTGTTGGGAGAAAATGTTTTTATTTATTTGGATGACATAATGGTCATTTCCAGCACTTTTGAAGAGCATTTGCGCTTACTTGACCAGGTACATGCTCGCTTGAAGGAGGCCAACTTAACTATTAACTGGGAAAAATGTCAATTTTGTCGAGCATCCTTAACATTCCTAGGGCACGTGGTTGACAAAGCCGGACTACATACAGACCCTGCTAAAGTGGAGGCCATTACTAAGTTAGAAAGACCTACTACCGTTACGGGAGTTAGACGTTTTATCGGCATGGTTAGTTGGTACCGACGTTTTGTACCGGATTTTTCGACTCTTTCAGCTCCTATTACCGAGTTGATTAAGGGTAGGGTTAAGCGACAGTCCATTGTATGGACACCTGAAGCCGAAGCGTCCTTTTTACGGTTAAAAGAACTTTTGGTCTCGGCTCCTATTTTAGTAGCTCCGGACTTTGATCAGCGATTCTACATTCAGTGCGATGCGTCCAATTATGGTTTGGGGTGCGTTCTAACCCAAGGTGAAGGCGATAACGAGCGCGTCATAGCGTATGCGTCCCGCACACTTAACAAAGCGGAGCGGAATTATTCGGTTACCGAACGTGAGTGTTTGGCGGTAATTTTTGGGGTGGAGAAATTCAGGCCCTATGTGGAGGGTACTGATTTTACAGTAATTACTGACCATCACTCTTTGTTGTGGCTCATGAACATGAAAGATCCTACAGGTCGTTTGGCTCGGTGGAGTGTTCGTCTCTCCCAGCATAATTTCAATATCGTGCATCGGAAGGGTAATCTTAACGTTGTACCTGACGCCTTGTCTCGCGCTCCTTTAGAAATCTCATCTTTGGAGTTATCTGAGGGTGATTTTGATGCCTGGTATCGGCGTATGTTGACAAAGGTTAGTCATTCTCCAGCGCAATTTCCTGACTGGCGCATAGAATCAGGAATTTTGTATAAACTCGTAACCAACCACAACGACGTTACTTCTAATCTGGTTGAGTGGAAACAAGTGATTCCGAGGTCTCGACGCAACGAGATTCTTCATCAATGTCATGATGATCCAACCTCGGCTCACTTGGGTGTTTCAAAAACTCATAATAAGATCTGCGAGTTATATTATTGGCCAAAGATGCGTGCGGATGTTGGTCGTTACATACGTCGGTGTCAGGTATGTTTGGCATCTAAAGCATCTCAAGGTGGACGATGCGGGTTAATGGGTAGCGAGAAGAAGGTACGGTTTCCCTTCCAGTGTATCTCTGTCGATTTAATGGGACCATTTCCGCGGTCAATTAAGGGAAATACTATGTTGCTTGTGGTGTGCGACTGGTTTTCTAAGTTCCTGCTGGTACAGCCTTTGCGAAAGGCTAGTTCCGCAAAAATTTGTGAGTTTTTGGAGAATCAGGTTTTCCTGATATTTGGGGTGCCACAAATTTGTATGGTGGACAACGGCCCACAATTTACCAGCAAGGAATTTAGGAAACTTATGATTGACTATAGCGTAAGTCACTTGTGGTACAACGCCTCTTACCACCCACAAGTAAATTTTGTCGAGAGATACAATCGCGTATTGGGTACCGCTATACGATCGTACGTAAATGGGAATCATCGTACTTGGGACGAGCACATCCATCAAATAGCCCATGCTATACGGTCAGCTACTCACGAGGTGACGGGCTTTACTCCTTCTTTTTTAAATCTCGGTCGCACAGTGCCCGTTAGGGGAGATTACTATGGTCGCGTCAGAGAGTTAGGGGAGGAGGACTTGTCTTTCGCTAACCGTGAAAAGCTGGCTCAAGATATGAATCGGTTGAACGAACTCTACAGCGATGTTATCAAGCGTTTGAATATGGCGTATAAGCGTAATGCTACGCAGTATAATTTTAGGAAGCGCACCGTACGCTTTAAGGTGGGAGACGTCGTTTGGCGTAAGAATTTTGTTTTATCCAAAGCTGTAGATCATTTTAACAGCAAGTTAGCCCCTAAATTTGTTAAGTGTAGAGTTCGTGAGGTAACCGGGCCATTAACATACCGACTAGTTAATGAGCGGGGTAAAGACGTGGGTATATTTCATATCAAAGACCTGAAACAGCATCCTCGGGAAGATTTTGACGAGACGACGTGAGGGATGAGTGAAACCACGGTTGTAGGATGTAGGTCGACCATCTGACTTACTATCTGCGTTAAACCCTTTTAAGCCATTTTAGGGTAGTATTATTTTTTGTTTGTGTTTGTTTTACTTCAATTTAGGAACAGAACACCGGAAGTTCTAAATTGCGCAACCTGAGATCTGATCTCATGTACTAGAATCGTTGCCTTTGCTGTTGTAGAGTAGATTTGTTGATCGTTATATGATCAAGAATTTTTGAATTTTTTTATGTTAGTATTTGGGAAGTTTCTATGTTCCAAGGATGCTGATTGCCTTGGTCCGAAACATTTTTGTGCAGCTGGGGGTGTACTCTTAGATACTCTTTCGAGCCGTGTGGAATGAGTCCGTATGTGGTTCATTCTTTTCTTTGGACACCACTAATGCAGACGTCGCTTTAGTGTAGTGTTTGGTTTAATTTTGGGGTACAGATCCTATGTGGTGCTGTATTCGTTTTTGGTGGAGTTTGTATCTAAGTCGATGCTTTTGCGCCGTGTGCAATAGATCGTTGTTTGTATGGCTAGTAGTAGTGCTACGCGCTCAGTCATTTTGAAGTTCACGCTTAGGCGGCTGTAAGGATTACGAGACGTAATCTTTGGGAATATTCACCTTATGTTTAGTTTTTTTGTTAGTTAAAGCCCATAATGTTGGGAGGGTTTTTTTGGTTTTATCTGCAATAGTATACGATAACGATTCTTACACTATGTACCCCCATTTTCCAGAACAGTTGAGGTCTTTTCTCTTATCTAGACGAGTTACCGTCTTGACCCCGGTCAGACATTTTAGGGGGGGGCCGTGTAACAAATTTTTAAAATAATTTGTTTGTGCTAGTACGACCCTGCGTGCGATATTTTATCACACGATTAGAAAAGACCGGGCGAGTGCATTTTTGATTGAGAAAGCATTTGGTGGTCAAATTTTTGAGATTTGCGTTGACACGTAGGAATTTGCGAAACCTTTTTATTAAGTATTCAATCTCGTCGTAACTTATGGTAAGCTCCTGTTTATTTTGTTACGATAGATTTTGATTTCTTTCATCTTTTGTAGGAAGCACTTTATTTACAATTAAGTTACTAAATACATTTTTATTTAACATCGACAACCATTTGGTGCATATCTGTGTGCTTTTTTGTCATTTCACTTTGGGATTCTATCACCAACTGTTGGAAATTTTGTGCAAAAGGAAGCTGTATGTATTTTTGATCTCGTCTCGAGAGTTCATGCTGCCGAGGTTCCTAAGAGTGAAGGCTACCAACTACTTACAAGAACACCAGGAATCGTTTTGTACCATCGTCTCCGAGCGTTCGTGGCGTAAGGCGAAGATCGTTGAAGAGTGCCTTCAATTTCCTGCTGCTGGTCTCGTTGGGTTAAAGTAACCCTGTATAAGGTTTTATTGTGTAAACTGCCCAATAGCTATTAGGGTAAGTGTCTTTTTTATTTACTTATAATCTGACGGACCAGATTTTGCGAGCAGTTGCGCTTAATATTTGGAGATCACGTTTTTCATGTGATCATTTCAACCTTTTTTGGGCAACGCACATGTAACGTTCGTTTGAGAAATAACTTGTCTTTCTTTAATCATTTACACCGAGTACTGGAGCTGTGTGACAACAAATTTTGTATTTTTATTTTGATCCTTTATATTTTAAAGGAAATAAACTGTTATTTGTTTAACTTGTTTTCTTTTCTGGGGAGCTACAATTGCAGGAACCTTCTTGAACCGACGCCATCGCTCTGCGCAATTTTAAAGCAGCTAGTTATCCCATCTAGGGCACTCTCACCAAATTTAAGCTGGTTTTCCAGCGTGAGAGGAAAGTTGAGCTCGCCCGCAAGGGAAAACCTCAATTTTCGTTTCAACTTGTAATTGTCAAATACAGAACTTAAAATTGATAGCTTATAATTATAATTGCAAATTATAAGTTGAAGATCTGAACTTGTAATAGGTAAATACAGAACTTCTAATTGTTAATTTCCAACTAATATTGTAATTAATAATTTGAAGATCTGAACTTGTAATAGTCAATTTCAGAACTTAGAATTCATAACTTCAAATTATGATTGCAAATTATAACTTGAAGATCTGAACTTGTAATTGGAAAATACAGAACTAAGAATTCATAACTTCAAATTATGATTGTAAATAATAATTAGAAGATCTGAACTTGTAATAGTCAAATACAGAACTACGAATTGTTAAATACAAATTATTAGTGCAAATTATAACTTGAAGATCTGAACTAGTAATTGACAAATACAGAACGTAGAATTCATAACTTCAAATTATGATTGCTAATTATAACTTGAAGATCTGAACTTGTAATAGTCAAATTCAGAACTTAGAATTGGGAAATTCAAATTATGATTGCAAATTATAACTTGAAGATCTGAACTTGTAATAGTCAAATACAGAACTTAAAATTGATAGCTTATAATTATAATTGCAAATTATAACTTGAAGATCTGAATTTGTAATAGGTAAATACAGAACTTCGAATTGTTAATTTCAAACTAAGATTGTAAATAATAATTTGAAGATCTGAACTTGTAATAGTCAAATACAGAACTTCGAATTGTTAAATACAAATTATTAGTGCAAATTATAACTTGAAGATCTGAACTTGTAATTGTCAAATACAGAACTTAAAATTGATAGCTTATAATTATAATTGCAAATTATAAGTTGAAGATCTGAACTTGTAATAGGTAAATACAGAACTTCGAATTGTTAATTTCAAACTAAGATTGTAATTAATAATTTGAAGATCTGAACTTGCAATAGTCAAATACAGAACTTCGAATTGTTAAATACAAATTATTAGTGCAAATTATAACTTGAAATTCTGAACTTGTAATTGTCAAATACAGAACTTAAAATTGATAGCTTATAATTATA
This sequence comes from Cantharis lateralis, assembly GCA_963170105.1. Lineage (NCBI taxonomy): Eukaryota > Metazoa > Arthropoda > Insecta > Coleoptera > Cantharidae > Cantharis > Cantharis lateralis. The sequence continues at coordinate 25,086,301 of OY720628.1, forward strand.
ATTGCAAATTATAAGTTGAAGATCTGAACTTGTAATAGGTAAATACAGAACTTCTAATTGTTAATTTCCAACTAAGATTGTAATTAATAATTTGAAGATCTGAACTTGTAATAGTCAAATTCAGAACTTAGAATTCATAACTTCAAATTATGATTGCAAATTATAACTTGAAGATCTGAACTTGTAATTGTAAAATATAGAACTAAGAATTCATAACTTCAAATTATGATTGTAAATAATAATTAGAAGATCTGAACTTGTAATAGTCAAATACAGAACTACGAATTGTTAAATACAAATTATTAGTGCAAATTATAACTTGAAGATGTGAACTTGTAATTGTCAAATACAGAACTTAGAATTCATAACTTCAAATTATGATTGCTAATTATAACTTGAAGATCTGAACTTGTAATAGTCAAATACAGAACTTAGAATTGGGAAATTCAAATTATGATTGCAAATTATTACTTGAAGATCTGAACTTGTAATTGTCAAATACAGAACTTAAAATTGATAGCTTATAATTATAATTGCAAATTATAACTTGAAGATCTGAATTTGTAATAGGTAAATACAGAACTTCGAATTGTTAATTTCAAACTAAGATTGTAAATAATAATTTGAAGATCTGAACTTGTAATAGTCAAATACAGAACTTCGAATTGATAAATAAAAATTATTAGTGCAAATTATAACTTGAAGATCTGAACTTGTAATTGTCAAATACAGAACTTAAAATTGATAGCTTATAATTATAATTGCAAATTATAAGTTGAAGATCTGAACTTGTAATAGGTAAATACAGAACTTCGAATTGTTAATTTCAAACTAAGATTGTAATTAATAATTTGAAGATCTGAACTTGCAATAGTCAAATACAGAACTTCGAATTGTTAAATACAAATTATTAGTGCAAATTATAACTTGAAATTCTGAACTTGTAATTGTCAAATACAGAACTTAAAATTGATAGCTTATAATTATAATTGCAAATTATAAGTTGAAGATCTGAACTTGTAATAGGTAAATACAGAACTTCTAATTGTTAATTTCCAACTAAGATTGTAATTAATAATTTGAAGATCTGAACTTGTAATAGTCAAATTCAGAACTTAGAATTCATAACTTCAAATTATGATTGCAAATTATAACTTGGAGATCTGAACTTGTAATTGTAAAATATAGAACTATCCCAGGTAGCACAAAATATTGCGCAATATTGGAGCATCATTGTGCCAATATTGGAAAATTACGCAATATTGGCAACGTCTAGTCAATATTGGAGCAATATTGATTACCATTGTTGCGGCAATAATGGCTAACAATATAGGTGCAATATTGATTACCTATATTGGGACAATATTGTTTATCCACGTTGGTACAATAATCATTATAAACTGCATTAATATCCCAATAAGATTGAAAATATTTTCATAAATAACTTTAAAGTTATATTATTAGTGATTGTCATCATTTGGAAAATGTATTGCTACCATATTTCTAAAATTTTCATGTTTTAGAGAAACCCAATATTGGTACAAGCTTGCAATCCAATATTGTGGCATTATTGCGCAACTCTATTGGGGCAATATTGCCTAGCAATATTGGAGCATTATTGATTACCAATATTGCGGCAAAAATGGCTAACAATATAGGTGCAATATTACTTACCTATATTGGGCAATATTATTTACCCACGTTGGTACAATAATTATTATAAACTGCATTCATATTCCAATAATAATTGAAAATATTTTACTAAATAACTGTAAAGTTATATTATTATTGATTGCCATTATTGGAAAATGCATTGCTACAATATTTCAAAAATTTTCATGTTTTATAGAAATCCAATATTGGTACAAGATAGCGAACCAATATTGCGGCATTATTGCGCAGCTATATTGGGACTATATTGCCTAGCAATATTGGAGGATTATTGATTACCAATATTGCGACAAAAATGGCTAACAATATAGGGGAAATATTGCTTACTTATATTGGGCAATATTATTTACCCACGTTGGTACAATAATCTTTAAAAACTGCATTAATATCCCAATAAGATTGAAAATATTTTTATAAATAACTGTCAAGTTATATTATTATTAATTGCCATTATTGGAAAACGCATTGCTGCAATATTTCTGAAATTTTCATGTTTTATAGAAATCCAATATTGGTACAAGATAGCGAACCAATATTGCGGCATTATTGCGCAGCTATATTGGGACTATATTGCCTAGCAATATTGGAGGATTATTGATTACCAATATTGCGACAAAAATGGCTAACAATATAGGGGAAATATTGCTTACTTATATTGGGCAATATTATTTACCCACGTTGGTACAATAATCTTTAAAAACTGCATTAATATCCCAATAAGATTGAAAATATTTTTATAAATAACTGTCAAGTTATATTATTATTAATTGCCATTATTGGAAAACGCATTGCTGCAATATTTCTGAAATTTTCATGTTTTATAGAAATCCAATATTGGTACAAGATAGCGAACCAATATTGCGGCATTATTGCGCAGCTATATTGGGACTATATTGCCTAGCAATATTGGAGGATTATTGATTACCAATATTGCGACAAAAATGGCTAACAATATAGGGGAAATATTGCTTACTTATATTGGGCAATATTATTTACCCACGTTGGTACAATAATCTTTAAAAACTGCATTAATATCCCAATAAGATTGAAAATATTTTTATAAATAACTGTCAAGTTATATTATTATTAATTGCCATTATTGGAAAACGCATTGCTGCAATATTTCTGAAATTTTCATGTTTTATAGAAATCCAATATTGGTACAAGATAGCGAACCAATATTGCGGCATTATTGCGCAGCTATATTGGGACTATATTGCCTAGCAATATTGGAGGATTATTGATTACCAATATTGCGACAAAAATGGCTAACAATATAGGGGAAATATTGCTTACTTATATTGGGCAATATTATTTACCCACGTTGGTACAATAATCTTTAAAAACTGCATTAATATCCCAATAAGATTGAAAATATTTTTATAAATAACTGTCAAGTTATATTATTATTAATTGCCATTATTGGAAAACGCATTGCTGCAATATTTCTGAAATTTTCATGTTTTATAGAAATCCAATATTGGTACAAGATAGCGAACCAATATTGCGGCATTATTGTGCAGCTATATTGGGACAATATTGCCTAGCAATATTGGAGGATTATTGATTACCAATATTGCGGCAAAAATGGCTAACAATATAGGGGCAATATTGCTTACTTATATTGGGAAATATTATTTACCCACGTTGGTACAATAATCTTTATAAACTGCATTAATATCCCAATAAAATTGAAAATATTTTCATATATAACTGTAAAGTGATATTATTATTAATTGCCATTATTGGAAAACCCATTGCTGCAATATTTCTAAAATTTTCATGTTTTATAGAAATCCAATATTGGTACAAGATAGCGAACCAATATTGCGGCATTATTGTGCAGCTATATTGGGATAATATTGCGGCAAAGATGACTAACAATATAGGGGAAATATTGCTTACTTATATTGGGCAATATTATTTACCCACGTTGGTACAATAATCATTATAAACTGCATTAATATCCCAATAAGATTGAAAATATTTTCATAAATAACTAATAAAAAAAAATTAATAAAAAAATTATTAGTGATTGTCATCATTTGGAAAATGTATTGCTACCGTATTTCGTAAATTTTCATGTTTTATAGAAATCCAATATTGGTACAAGCTTGCAATCCAATATTGCGGCATTTTTGCTCAGCTATATTGGGACAATATTTAAAAAAAGTTTATAAATGTGTTATTTCTACTTATTGGATTGTATCTTTGTATTTTATTTTGAAAAATATCAATCATAAATATTAAGCAATAATAATTATATAACATTCCTGAAAATGAGATATACATATTTTCTTATAGGTATATTTACTACGTGGTTTCCCGCGGCACTAATCCGTAGTTGCCGTAGTTGTGTGACCATCACGGAATTTTTGAAAAAGACTATTTGTGGCTAAACAAATTCAGTAAAAAAAAACTTAAACAGTAGGTTTGCTTGCATGTAAAAGACATATTTATATTAAACATGCAGTTAAACTCTCAGCGATAATAATAATACAGAGCGAAACTGAAAGTAGTATATTTTTCAAAATTTTGCAAATCCGTGAACCGGAAGAAGTATTCAAAATTACGTGTATTAATAATACTAGAGTTTTATAAAAAATTAAAATGTACACATTTTATTGATGTGTAATTTTTTTGTATTAATACAAATTTTCATAGATGTTAATTGTCCAAATAATAATATTTGAATTCTATCAAATTTTCTTAAAGTGGATCACGTTCTCTGTGTTATTTTGTGCAAATTGTTTTACAAAAATAGCGCGATTCGTGCAATAATTACGATTTATTGACCACGTGGTAAAATATTTGAGCCAAAAGAGGCGAGCTCTATGGAGTCGAGTATAGCCGCGAATTTTAGTGCCATGCGAAAAAGGACACCCTAAATACAGGAAAATAATCAAAAATAGATACAAAAAATTTTGGGATGGCCCACAATAAATAGGATGTAAACGATAGGTTTTCGTGCCGTCGCAGCGCCGTAGGACACATTTCTATATATAATGTGAATTATATCATACAAAATAACATGGAAGAGGGGGGAGTAAAACAAACGTTTTAACCAATTAAACGTTTAAATGCAGTCTCCTTAAACTTAAATTTTCATAACATGGGGGGGGGGCTAAAATAAACTTCCCAAAATTAAGGAACCTTGATTTATACGTCTCGTCTGTACAAAAGATTACTCCACTCTAAAGTTGGATTCATGCACTGGCGTTTTGCGATTTTCGTTTTGCAATTTTTAGCGAATGTTGGTTTTGATTGGTTAAATTTCAACTTAGGTTCAAATTTAATATAATATTAAATTTAATAAAATATTAATATTATTCAAAACCCGCTATGTCCGTGGGATTGTACCTTAACACTAATCTAAACAGCTTAAATGATCGTTATGTAAGCTTATAAGTAGTTTTTATTTAATTGAAAACAATTGTCCGAATAACCGACAGTACCCTATTTCAGTTACTACGAAAAAATTTTCTTTTGTTACTTTTTACGTTTTCCTATGAATGCAATTTATTATGTGAGTAGCTTATTGTATCCTTGTATACAATTTATTATATTGTAGGTACAATCTAAGATTTAAATTATTTCAAAATTTACCTCTTTTGGGCTTTTAAAGCTTAGGGTTTTAGTATTTAAAATTTTAAATGCAAATAATAATCAATTGATCTTTGGTTTAAGTAGTGTAACTCGATATTAGACATATCAATATTTTAGCAAAACCCGAAAAAGTATACACACACTTTCCAAAACTGAAATGTTTTGAAGTTATCACAGATCAAATATACAAAAATATATATTAAACGCAAACGTTTTCATCACACTATGCATCATCGGGCGATGAACTAGGTTTTCTATTGAACATTGGTATGATAATATACATCAAAACAGGCAATTTTTAGGCAATGAACAATGAGGAACAAGAAAAAGTTAAAACATGTCTTGATTTTTTTTTTGTTAAAGTTAAAAATTCCCCCGCCCCTCTTTAGACCGCTAGATTGCTATTGCACACTACTGCAGTAAAAACTTTTTTTTTAAGAAGACCATATTGATTGAACAAAGCTACCGAGTTTCACTTCTTTTTATTATTGTATAGCGGTCCACTAATTTTAAAAGATTTAGTATGTTCTGCAGAGTATATCAATTTTTTACACCTAAATATTGTCTTCAGAATGCTAAGTACAAGAAAATATGAAAATGAGATTAAACGGCAAGAATCTAATGAATTAATCAAAAAGTTCTGCCTGAATTTTGAAAAAATTTATGGACTTGGTGAAATGGTTTACAACGTTCATTTTATAAAACATTTAGTTGCAGATACTGTCGACTCAAATTTAAAGTTAGAAGCGATAAGTTGTTTTCCGTTTGAAAATTTACTAGATTCGTTATTGCAATTGATAAGAATTCCAAACAAACAGTTACAACAAATAATATGCAGGATCCAGAAACGAGGTAGTGCTAATTTCGGTTTTACTCCCACAGAAGTTTAAACAGAAGTTTTATAGAAACAATCAAATCGGACGAAAAAATTGCTTCATATTAACGTACAATAATAAGGTTGCGAAAGTCACAAAAATTGAAAATGAAATTTTTACAATCAATATGTTCTCTAGTACAATTAATTTTTTTACTAGACCTTTTCCATCAATGCAAGTTGGAATTTATAAAATTTTGAATTTAGGCTAATATGAATATGAGATATCATTAAAAGAAATAAAATCCATATGTTGGGTAACAGGGGGTAACAGCATTATGATGATTACTTTGTTGCGGTGGAGTTATTACCTCATGTTTAATTTTGTTCTTGCAAATAAAATAAAAAATTTTATTTATATTATTCATATAATAAATTACACCGATTTATACCGACCTAACATAAAATTAACAAAAATTATCATTATTAATAACTTGTTAATAATGATAATCTAGAAATCAAGTTCCAACAAGCAGGCGTCGTAGGTCCAACGGTAGAGCGGTAGGGTTTCAAATTCATAGAGCAATCCGGTTCAGGTTCGAATCCCAGGTAAGTTAAAAAAAAGTGTAATTTATATTTCAGTTAATTATCATATTTATAGATACTGCTCAGAAACTTACAATATAGAGAAGAAATGACTAAAACAATATTATATAATAAATAAAATTAAGTAAGAAAATTTATAAATTAAAAAAATATATAAATATCTAACTATCAAAATTTTTTTTATTTTCAATCGTGGTTAAAGATTGGAAGCGATATTGAGCAATATTTTTTGCAATATTGAGCTATATTGGCATCAATATTGCTTCAATATTGCTATCAATATTGTGGCAACATTGCAAATTGTTCTCATTAGTATATTGCGCTATATTGACATCTTTATTGTACCAATATTGGAAGCGATATGGCCGCAGCATTGAAGGCAATATTGCTTCAATATTGTGCAACATAGCTATCAATATTGTGGCAACATTGCAAATTGTTCTCATTACTATATTGGGCTACATTGACATCAATATTGCGCTATATTGACATCGATATTGCACCTATATTGGACGCGACATGGCTCCAACATTTAAGACAATATTGCTTCAATATTGCTAGCAATATTGTGGCAACATTGCAAAATGTTCTCATTAGTATATTGTGCTATATTGCTCTAAATATTGCACCAATATTTAAAGTATGACCGACCAATATTGCGTCAATATTGCGTGCTACCTGGGTAAGAATTCATAACTTCAAATTATGATTGTAAATAATAATTAGAAGATCTGAACTTGTAATAGTCAAATACAGAACTACGAATTGTTAAATACAAATTATTAGTGCAAATTATAACTTGAAGATCTGAACTTGTAATTGTCAAATACAGAACTTAGAATTCATAACTTCAAATTATGATTGCTAATTATAACTTGAAGATCTGAACTTGTAATAGTCAAATACAGAACTTAGAATTGGGAAATTCAAATTATGATTGCAAATTATTACTTGAAGATCTGAACTTGTAATAGTCAAATACAGAACTTAAAATTGATAGCTTATAATTATAATTGCAAATTATAACTTGAAGATCTGAATTTGTAATAGGTAAATGCAGAACTTCGAATTGTTAATTTCAAACTAAGTTTGTAAATAATAATTTGAAGATCTGAACTTGTAATAGTCAAATACAGAACTTCGAATTGTTAAATACAAATTATTAGTGCAAATTATAACTTGAAGATCTGAACTTGTAATAGTCAAATACAGAACTTCGAATTGTTAAATACAACTTATTAGTGCAAATTATAACTTGTAGATCTGAACTTGTAATTGCCAAATACAGAACTTAGAATTCATAACTTCAAATTATGATTGTAAATAATAATTAGAAGATCTGAACTTGTAATAGTCAAATACAGAACTTCGAATTGTTAAATACAAATTATTAGTGCAAATTATAACTTGAAGATCTGAACTTGTAATTGTCAAATACAGAACTTAGAATTGATAGCTTATAATTATAATTGCAAATTATAACTTGAAGATCTGAACTTGTAATAGTGAATTACAGAACTTCTAATTGTTAATTTCAAACTAAGATTGTAATTAATAATTTGAAGATCTAAACTTGTAATAGTCAAATACAGAACTCCGAATTGTTAAATACAAATTATTAGTGCAAATTATAACTTGAAGATCTGAACTTGTAATTGTCAAATACAGCACTTAGAATTCATAACTTCAAATTATGATTGCTAATTATAACTTGAAGATCTGAGCTTGTAATAGTCAAATACAGAACTTAGAATTGTAAAATTCAAATCATGATTGCAAATTATAACTTGAAGATCTGAATTTGTAATAGGTAAATACACAACTTCGAATTGTTAATTTCAAACTAAGATTGTAAATAATAATTTGAAGATCTGAACTTGTAATAGTCAAATACAGAACTTAGAATTGTTAAATACAAATTATTAGTGCAAATTATAACTTGAAGATCTGAACTTGTAATTGTCAAATACAGAACTTAAAATTGATAGCTTATAATTATAATTGCAAATTATAAGTTGAAGATCTGAACTTGTAATAGGTAAATACAGAACTTCGAATTGTTAATTTCAAACTAAGATTGTAATAAATAATTTGAAGATCTTAACTTGTAATAGTCAAATACAGAACTTCGAATTGTTAAATACAAATTATTAGTGCAAATTATAACTTGAAGATCTGAACTTGTAATTGTCAAATACAGAACTTAGAATTCATAACTTCAAATTATGATTGTAAATAATAATTAGAAGATCTGATCTTGTAATAGTCAAATACAGAACTTCGAATTGTTAAATACAAATTATTAGTGCAAATAATAACTTGAAGACCTGAACTTGTAATTGTCTAATACAGAACTTAGAATTGATAGCTTAAAATTATAATTGCAAATTATAACTTGAAAATCTGAACTTGTAATAGTGAATTACAGAACTTCGAATTGTTAAATACAAATTATTAGTACAAATTATAACTTGAAGATCTGAACTTGTAATTGTCAAATACAGAACTTAAAATTGATAGCTTTAAATTATAATTGCAAATTATAACTAGAAGAACTGAACTTGTAATAGGTAAATACAGAACTTCGAATTGTTAATTTCAAACTAAGATTGTAAATAATAATTTGAAGATATGAACTTGTAATAGTCAAATACAGATCTTCGAATTGTTAAATACAAATTATTAGTGCAAATTATAACTTGAAAATCTGAACTTGTAATTGTCAAATACAGAACTTAAAATTGATAGCTTATAATTATAATTGCAAATTATAAGTTGAAGATCTGAACTTGTAATAGGTAAATACAGAACTTCTAATTGTTAATTTCCAACTAATATTGTAATTAATAATTTGAAGATCTGAACTTGTAATAGTCAATTTCAGAACTTAGAATTCATAATTTCAAATTATGATTGCAAATTATAACTTGAAGATCTGAACTTGTAATTGGAAAATACAGAACTAAGAATTCATAACTTCAAATTATGATTGTAAATAATAATTAGAAGATCTGAACTTGTAATAGTCAAATACAGAACTACGAATTGTTAAATACTAATTATTAGTGCAAATTATAACTTGAAGATCTGAACTAGTAATTGACAAATACAGAACGTAGAATTCATAACTTCAAATTATGATTGCTAATTATAACTTGAAGATCTGAACTTGTAATAGTCAAATTCAGAACTTAGAATTGGGAAATTCAAATTATGATTGCAAATTATAACTTGAAGATCTGAACTTGTAATAGTCAAATACAGAACTTAAAATTGATAGCTTATAATTATAATTGCAAATTATAACTTGAAGATCTGAATTTGTAATAGGTAAATACAGAACTTCGAATTGTTAATTTCAAACTAAGATTGTAAATAATAATTTGAAGATCTGAACTTGTAATAGTCAAATACAGAACTTCGAATTGTTAAATACAAATTATTAGTGCAAATTATAACTTGAAGATCTGAACTTGTAATTGTCAAATACAGAACTTAAAATTGATAGCTTATAATTATAATTGCAAATTATAAGTTGAAGATCTGAACTTGTAATAGGTAAATACAGAACTTCGAATTGTTAATTTCAAACTAAGATTGTAATTAATAATTTGAAGATCTGAACTTGCAATAGTCAAATACAGAACTTCGAATTGTTAAATACAAATTATTAGTGCAAATTATAACTTGAAATTCTGAACTTGTAATTGTCAAATACAGAACTTAAAATTGATAGCTTATAATTATAATTGCAAATTATAAGTTGAAGATCTGAACTTGTAATAGGTAAATACAGAACTTCTAATTGTTAATTTCCAACTAAGATTGTAATTAATAATTTGAAGATCTGAACTTGTAATAGTCAAATTCAGAACTTAGAATTCATAACTTCAAATTATGATTGCAAATTATAACTTGAAGATCTGAACTTGTAATTGTAAAATATAGAACTAAGAATTCATAACTTCAAATTATGATTGTAAATAATAATTAGAAGATCTGAACTTGTAATAGTCAAATACAGAACTACGAATTGTTAAATACAAATTATTAGTGCAAATTATAACTTGAAGATGTGAACTTGTAATTGTCAAATACAGAACTTAGAATTCATAACTTCAAATTATGATTGCTAATTATAACTTGAAGATCTGAACTTGTAATAGTCAAATACAGAACTTAGAATTGGGAAATTCAAATTATGATTGCAAATTGTTACTTGAAGATCTGAACTTGTAATTGTCAAATACAGAACTTAAAATTGATAGCTTATAATTATAATTGCAAATTATAACTTGAAGATCTGAATTTGTAATAGGTAAATACAGAACTTCGAATTGTTAATTTCAAACTAAGATTGTAAATAATAATTTGAAGATCTGAACTTGTAATAGTCAAATACAGAACTTCGAATTGATAAATAAAAATTATTAGTGCAAATTATAACTTGAAGATCTGAACTTGTAATTGTCAAATACAGAACTTAAAATTGATAGCTTATAATTATAATTGCAAATTATAAGTTGAAGATCTGAACTTGTAATAGGTAAATACAGAACTTCGAATTGTTAATTTCAAACTAAGATTGTAATTAATAATTTGAAGATCTGAACTTGCAATAGTCAAATACAGAACTTCGAATTGTTAAATACAAATTATTAGTGCAAATTATAACTTGAAATTCTGAACTTGTAATTGTCAAATACAGAACTTAAAATTGATAGCTTATAATTATAATTGCAAATTATAAGTTGAAGATCTGAACTTGTAATAGGTAAATACAGAACTTCTAATTGTTAATTTCCAACTAAGATTGTAATTAATAATTTGAAGATCTGAACTTGTAATAGTCAAATTCAGAACTTAGAATTCATAACTTCAAATTATGATTGCAAATTATAACTTGGAGATCTGAACTTGTAATTGTAAAATATAGAACTAAGAATTCATAACTTCAAATTATGATTGTAAATAATAATTAGAAGATCTGAACTTGTAATAGTCAAATACAGAACTACGAATTGTTAAATACAAATTATTAGTGCAAATTATAACTTGAAGATCTGAACTTGTAATTGTCAAATACAGAACTTAGAATTCATAACTTCAAATTATGATTGCTAATTATAACTTGAAGATCTGAACTTGTAATAGTCAAATACAGAACTTAGAATTGGGAAATTCAAATTATGATTGCAAATTATTACTTGAAGATCTGAACTTGTAATAGTCAAATACAGAACTTAAAATTGATAGCTTATAATTATAATTGCAAATTATAACTTGAAGATCTGAATTTGTAATAGGTAAATGCAGAACTTCGAATTGTTAATTTCAAACTAAGTTTGTAAATAATAATTTGAAGATCTGAACTTGTAATAGTCAAATACAGAACTTCGAATTGTTAAATACAAATTATTAGTGCAAATTATAACTTGAAGATCTGAACTTGTAATAGTCAAATACAGAACTTCGAATTGTTAAATACAACTTATTAGTGCAAATTATAACTTGTAGATCTGAACTTGTAATTGCCAAATACAGAACTTAGAATTCATAACTTCAAATTATGATTGTAAATAATAATTAGAAGATCTGAACTTGTAATAGTCAAATACAGAACTTCGAATTGTTAAATACAAATTATTAGTGCAAATTATAACTTGAAGATCTGAACTTGTAATTGTCAAATACAGAACTTAGAATTGATAGCTTATAATTATAATTGCAAATTATAACTTGAAGATCTGAACTTGTAATAGTGAATTACAGAACTTCTAATTGTTAATTTCAAACTAAGATTGTAATTAATAATTTGAAGATCTAAACTTGTAATAGTCAAATACAGAACTCCGAATTGTTAAATACAAATTATTAGTGCAAATTATAACTTGAAGATCTGAACTTGTAATTGTCAAATACAGCACTTAGAATTCATAACTTCAAATTATGATTGCTAATTATAACTTGAAGATCTGAGCTTGTAATAGTCAAATACAGAACTTAGAATTGTAAAATTCAAATCATGATTGCAAATTATAACTTGAAGATCTGAATTTGTAATAGGTAAATACAGTGTTGTGTATGTTGTATCAACCCTGTAATGTTTATTGTTTAGATTAATTATTTTATGTAAAAATCTAAGTAGTGTTGTGTCATGTTCTAAATTAAATATACATTAAAATATCGAGTCTTATTAAATATATAACATTTGGCGACGAGGATATTGTCGAACCAACATTCGAGTTTAAAGGTAGTCGAGTAGTCGAGTCTAAAGGTAGTAACGTATATTTTAAAGTCAAAAGTCAAAATATGTCGTTAAGTGGGTCAATCGAAAGTTACGATCCGAAGGAGTCAGAAGTCACTTCCTATGTGGAACGGATGGAGCAATTATTCTTGTGCAATTCCATCGTAGAAGACAAAAAAGTGCCGCTATTTCTAACACTTATAGGGGGCGAAGCATATAATGTAATTAAAAACTTGATAGCGCCAGAGTTACCAAGTACCAGAACGTACTCACAGTTGAAAAATGAACTATTGATATATTATGAACCAAAAAAGTTGGTAATAGCCGAAAGATACCAGTTTTACAATGGTAAGCAAGAAGTTAATGAGGATATAAATATGTATATGATGAAAATCAGAAGTCTAGCAAAACATTGTGCTTTTGGAGAATTTCTAGATGAAGCATTACGAGATAAGTTTGTATGCGGTTTAAAGTCCGAAAGTATAAAGAAAAAGTTATTAGGTGAAGATAAATTAACTTTTACAAGAGCATGTCAAATTGCAAGAGCTATGGAACTAGCAGAGGGTCAAGCGAGAGCCATAGGTCCAGAGTCAGTAAATAAGGTGTCGTTCAGGAAGTTTGAAAAAAGGCCAGTGTATCGGTCGAGTCAGTCAAAGCAGTCGAGTCACGAAAAGTCAAATCAATTTGTAAGTCAGTCTTCAACGAGTCAGTCAGTCCCGAAGAAATGTCAAAGATGTGTAAGAAGGCATTACGATGAGTCCAAGTGTCCTGCTGTAAATTGGAAATGTTATGCTTGTGGCAAAGTGGGTCACACCGCCAAAGCACCAATGTGCAAAAATAGAGTTAACTACGTCGAAGAAGATGAGTACGAGGAAGAATACGAAATAGTCGACCAAGAAAGTGATGACGAACATGAAAATTACAGCAATGTCGTTTATTGGACAAGTATTAATCAAGTCGAAGAGTTACATCAGTCAAAAATAACCGGTAAAGTTGATCCTGTCATAGTGCAGCCACTGATCGAAAATGTACCTGTAAAAATGGAAATCGATACGGGGGCTGACAGTTCGATTATGTCGTTACGTATGTTTAAAAGTAATTTTCCTAAGTTAGAGTTATTCAGAGAAAATGTTAAATTAAAAACATTGTTTGGTCAAGTAAGTCACGAGGTGTTCAGAGCGTTAGTTAATGTAAAGTATGCAAAGTTAAATGTGGAGTTAGAGTTGAAAATCGTAGAGTTTAAAAATGACGTTTGCTTGTTAGGTCGCAGCTGGTTAAATGTATTGTTACCTAACTGGCGAGAAATATTGTTAGATAATGTGAAGTCAGATAGAGTAAACAAGTTAGAAGTTAGGGAATCAAAATCATTAGAAGAACTTAAAGTTCGTTATAAATGTGTATTTAGTAATTCAGGATGTATCAAAGATTTTGTAGCTAATATCAAAATTGCTACGAATGCTACTCCAAAGTTTTGTAAGCCATACCGAATACCATATGCAATGAAGGAAACGGTAACAGCGGAGATAAAGAAACTCGTGAAAGAAAAAATTTTGGAACCAGTAGAAACATCCGAATGGGCGAGTCCTATTGTCATTGTACCAAAACCAAATGGAAACATAAGAATATGTGGTGATTTTAAAACTACAATTAATCCACACATGGAAAATCATTATTATCCTTTACCAACAGTCGAAGAGATTTTTGCATCATTATCCGGAGGTACAGTTTTTTCAGTAATAGATTTGAAAAACGCCTATTTTCAATTAAAAGTCAGCGAAGAAAGTAAGAAATTGTTAACGATTAACACACCAATTGGTTTATTCACCTATACGAGGCTACCCTTTGGAATAAAGGTAGCTCCACATGTATTTCAATCCGTTATGGACAGTATCTTAAAGGATATCGAAGGAGTTCATTGCTATTTGGACGATTGTTTGATAACAGCACGAAGTCACGAAGAAATGAAAAATAAATTAGAAACTGTTTTAGATAGATTCAGCCGTTACAACCTTTGTGTAAATTTGAACAAAAGTAAATTTTTCGTGGAGAAGATTCAATTCCTTGGCCATAATCTGTCAGCAAAAGGGGTCGAGCCGTGCGAAGACAAGGTCAAAGCTTTAGTAGAAGCCCCAGCGCCAAAAAACAAACAACAACTACAATCATATTTAGGATTATTACATTATTATTCAAAATTCATACCGATGTTGTCAGAAAAAGTCAAGATATTGTACGAGTTGTTGAGAAAAGATACAGTCTTCAAATGGACAGAAGAGGTAAATAACTGTTTTGAAAAGAGCAAGAAGTTGTTAGTCAAATCCGATGTGCTGATGGCCTTTAATCCAAAATATCCAATCAGTTTAGCATGTGACGCATCACCGTATGGAGTGGGAGCAGTTTTAGCACACGTTATGCCGGATGGATCTGAAAGACCAATCATGTATACGTCTGCAACATTATCAAAGGCCGAGACAAATTATAGTCAGTTAGATCGAGAAGCATTGAGCATCATGTATGGAGTTAAAAAGTTTCATAATTACATATACGGACAAAAATTTATATTATATAACGATCACAAACCATTACAATATATTTTGTCATCAAGTAAAAGTTTACCACCACTAGCTGCAGCGAGAACACAGCGATGGGCCGTTGCATTAGCAATGTACGATTATACGATTCAGTATAGACAAGGGAAAAAGCTTATGAACGCGGATGCGTTATCGAGATTACCATTGAAAGAAAATAAAACGGAAGAAACGATTAAATACTTTTCGGTAGTAAAAAGAATTCCGTTAGGATGTAAAGAAATTGCGAAAGAAACAGATAAAGACGAAATTTTAAGAGTAGTAAAAGATTGTGTATTAAATGGTTGGCCTGAAGGAAGGCAAGTAGATGAGCAACTACTACCATATTTTAAAATACGTGAAAACCTTAATTTAGACATCGATTGTTTGACGTTTAGCAACCGAGTAATAATACCAAAAATTTTAAGAAACGAAATTTTAAGTTTATTGCACGAACAACATCCTGGCATAGTAAAAATGAAAATGTTAGCCAGACAACATGTCTACTGGCATAATATTAATAAAGATTTAGAAGCAGTAGCAAGAAACTGTGAATGCTGTCAGTTAATGTCAACTACTAACCCTCGAGTTCCATCAACATCGTGGACATGGTGTACGAGAAAATGGAAAAGATTACACCTAGATTTTGCAAAGAAAGATGGAGTTAATTTTCTATTATTAATTGATGCCGGAAGTAAATGGGTAGACGCTTGGATTTTAAAAACAACTACAGCCAAAGACGTCATAGCATGTTTAAGAAAGTCATTTTCGGTGTTTGGGTTACCAGAAGAAATGCATTCAGATAATGGTCCCCCGTTTGGTTCCGAAGAACTTTTAAAATTTTGTACTTCAAATGGAATTAATTTAATCAAATCACCGCCCATACACCCACAATCAAATGGGATAACCGAGAGAGTTATTCAGACATTTAAAAATAATTTACTAAAGCAAATATTTGATGAGAAATTTAAAGAAAAATCTGACCCTCAAACCAAGTTAGATAACTTTTTATTTTACTATAGAAATCTACCACACAGTGTTACGCAAATGTCACCAGCCGATATTTTGTTAAAGCACCGACCACAAACAAGACTTTGCTTATTGAAACCGAAACCAGAAAAAAAAATAAAAGATCGCATTATGAACAGATTAGAACGAAGTAACGAAAAGATGAACATTGAAAATTATACTAACTACGACAAAGATGAAAAAGTGTACGTAAAAAATTTAAGAGGGGAGAAAGATAGATGGTCTCGTGGAAATATAAAACAACAAGTTAGTCCGGTAACATATATTGTTAAACAAGGAAATGTCGAAAGACTTACCCATGTTGAGCACTTAAAAAAAGTTCCAGTGGATAATTTTGTAGATGCAAATCTTGATATACGAGAGGATTGCGCAACACATACTATTGAATTGCCCAACGAGTCAGAGGAAATTATTGTACCTGAGAAGGAAGTAGTGGGAGAGGAAAATTCCGTAGAGGAGCCGACATTACGAAGATCTACACGGATTATTAAAAAACCTCAACGCTTTCCTTTTTAAGGGGGGAGAAATGTTGTGTATGTTGTATCAACCCTGTAATGTTTATTGTTTAGATTAATTATTTTATGTAAAAATCTAAGTAGTGTTGTGTCATGTTCTAAACTAAATATACATTAAAATATCGAGTCTTATTAAATATATAACATACAGAACTTCGAATTGTTAATTTCAAACTAAGATTGTAAATAATAATTTGAAGATCTGAACTTGTAATAGTCAAATACAGAACTTAGAATTGTTAAATACAAATTATTAGTGCAAATTATAACTTGAAGATCTGAACTTGTAATTGTCAAATACAGAACTTAAAATTGATAGCTTATAATTATAATTGCAAATTATAAGTTGAAGATCTGAACTTGTAATAGGTAAATACAGAACTTCGAATTGTTAATTTCAAACTAAGATTGTAATAAATAATTTGAAGATCTTAACTTGTAATAGTCAAATACAGAACTTCGAATTGTTAAATACAAATTATTAGTGCAAATTATAACTTGAAGATCTGAACTTGTAATTGTCAAATACAGAACTTAGAATTCATAACTTCAAATTATGATTGTAAATAATAATTAGAAGATCTGATCTTGTAATAGTCAAATACAGAACTTCGAATTGTTAAATACAAATTATTAGTGCAAATATTAACTTGAAGATCTGAACTTGTAATTGTCTAATACAGAACTTAGAATTGATAGCTTAAAATTATAATTGCAAATTATAACTTGAAGATCTGAACTTGTAATAGTGAATTACAGAACTTCGAATTGTTAAATACAAATTATTAGTACAAATTATAACTTGAAGATCTGAACTTGTAATTGTCAAATACATTACTTAAAATTGATAGCTTTAAATTATAATTGCAAATTATAACTAGAAGATCTGAACTTGTAATAGGTAAATACAGAACTTCGAATTGTTAATTTCAAACTAAGATTGTAAATAATAATTTGAAGATATGAACTTGTAATAGTCAAATACAGATCTTCGAATTGTTAAATACAAATTATTAGTGCAAATTATAACTTGAAAATCTGAACTTGTAATTGTCAAATACAGAACTTAAAATTGATAGCTTATAATTATAATTGCAAATTATAAGTTGAAGATCTGAACTTGTAATAGGTAAATACAGAACTTCGAATTGTTAATTTCAAACTAAGATTGTAATTAATAATTTGAAGATCTGAACTTGTAATAGTCAAATACAGAACTTCGAATTGTTAAATACATATTATTAGTGCAAATTATAACTTAAAGATCTGAACTTGTAATTGTCAAATACAGAACTTAAAATTGATAGCTTATAATTATAATTGCAAATTATAAGTTGAAGATCTGCACTTGTAATAGGTAAATACAGAACTTCGAATTGTTAATTTCAAACTAAGATTGTAATAAATAATTTGAAGATCTTAACTTGTAATAGTCAAATACAGAACTTCGAATTGTTAAATACAAATTATTAGTGCAAATTATAACTTGAAGATCTGAACTTGTAATTGTCAAATACAGAACTTAGAATTCATAACTTCAAATTATGATTGTAAATAATAATTAGAAGATCTGAACTAGTAATAGTCAAATACAGAACTTCGAAATGTTAAATACAAATTATTAGTGCAAATAATAACTTGAAGATCTGAACTTGTAATTGTCTAATACAGAACTTAGAATTGATAGCTTAAATTATAATTGCAAATTATAACTTGAAGATCAGAACTTGTAATAGTGAATTACAGAACTTCGAATTGTTAAATACAAATTATTAGTACAAATTATAACTTGAAGATCTGAACTTGTAATTGTCAAATACATAACTTAAAATTGATAGCTTTAAATTATAATTGCAAATTATAACTAGAAGATCTGAACTTGTAATAGGTAAATACCGAACTTCGAATTGTTAATTTCAAACTAAGATTGTAAATAATAATTTGAAGATATGAACTTGTAATAGTCAAATATAGATCTTCGAATTGTTAAATACAAATTATTTGTGCAAATTATAACTTGAAAATCTGAACTTGTAATTGTCAAATACAGAACTTAAAATTGATAGCTAATAATTATAATTGCAAATTATAAGTTGAAGATCTGAACTTGTAATAGGTAAATACAGAACTTCGAATTGTTAATTTCAAACTAAGATTGTAATTAATAATTTGAAGATCTGAACTTGTAATAGTCAAATACAGAACTTCGAATTGTTAAATACATATTATTAGTGCAAATTATAACTTGAAGATCTGAACTTGTCATTGTCAAATACAGAACTTAAAATTGATAGCTTATAATTATAATTGCAAATTATAAGTTGAAGATCTGAACTTGTAATAGGTAAATACAGAACTTCGAATTGTTAATTTCAAACTAAGATTGTAATTAATAATTTGAAGATCTGAACTTGTAATAGTCAAATACAGAACTTCGAATTGTTAAATACAAATTATTAGTGCAAATAATAACTTGAAGATCTGAACTTGTAATTGTCAAATACAGAACTTAGAATTGATGGCTTATAATTATAATTGCAAATTATAACTTGATGATCTGAACTTGTAATAGTGAATTACAAAGTTAGATTTGTGAAATACTAATTATTATTTCAAATTATAACTTGAAGATTTGAACTTGTAATTGTCAAATACAGAACTTAAAATTGATAGCTTATAATTATAATTGCAAATTATAACTTGAAGATCTGAATTTGTAATAGGTAAATACAGAACTTCGAATTGTTAATTTCAAACTAAGATTGTAAATAATAATTTGAAGATCTGAACTTGTAATAGTCAAATACAGAACTTAGAATTGTTAAATACAAATTATTAGTGCAAATTATAACTTGAAGATCTGAACTTGTAATTGTCAAATACAGAACTTAAAATTGATAGCTTATAATTATAATTGCAAATTATAAGTTGAAGATCTGAACTTGTAATAGGTAAATACTGAACTTCGAATTGTTAATTTCAAACTAAGATTGTAATTAATAATTTGAAGATCTGAACTTGTAATAGTCAAATACAGAACTTCGAATTGTTAAATACAAATTATTAGTGCAAATTATAACTTGAAGATCTGAACTTGTAATTGTCAAATACAGCACTTAGAATTCATAACTTCAAATTATGATTGCAAATTATAACTTGAAGATCTGAACTTGTAATTGTTAAATACAGAACTTATAATTCATAACTTCAAATTATGATTGTAAATAATAATTTGAAGATCTGAACTTGTAATAGTCAAATACAGAACTTCGAATTGTTAAACACAAATTATTAGTGCAAATTATAACTTGAAGATCTGAACTTGTAATTGTCAAATACAGAACTTAAAATTGATAGCTTATAATTATAATTGCAAATTATAACTTGAAGATCTCAATTTGTAATAGGTAAATGCAGAACTTCGAATTGTTAATTTCAAACTAAGTTTGTAAATAATAATTTGAAGATCTGAACTTGTAATAGTCAAATACAGAACTTCGAATTGTTAAATACAAATTATTAGTGCAAATTATAACTTGAAGATCTGAACTTGTAATAGTCAAATACAGAACTTCGAATTGTTAAATACAACTTATTAGTGCAAATTATAACTTGAAGATCTGAACTTGTAATTGTCAAATACAGAACTTAGAATTCATAACTTCAAATTATGATTGTTAATAATAATTAGAAGATCTGAACTTGTAATAGTCAAATACAGAACTTCGAATTGTTAAATACAAATTATTAGTGCAAATTATAACTTGAAGATCTGAACTTGTAATTGTCAAATACAGAACTTAGAATTGATAGCTTATAATTATAATTGCAAATTATAACTTGAAGATCTGAACTTGTAATAGTGAATTACAGAACTTCTAATTGTTAATTTCAAACTAAGATTGAAATTAATAATTTGAAGATCTAAACTTGTAATAGTCAAATACAGAACTCCGAATTGTTAAATACAAATTATTAGTGCAAATTATAACTTGAAGATCTGAACTTGTAATTGTCAAATACAGCACTTAGAATTCATAACTTCAAATTATGATTGCTAATTATAACTTGAAGATGTGAGCTTGTAATAGTCAAATACAGAACTTAGAATTGTAAAATTCAAATCATGATTGCAAATTATAACTTGAAGATCTGAATTTGTAATAGGTAAATACAGAACTTCGAATTGTTAATTTCAAACTAAGATTGTAAATAATAATTTGAAGATCTGAACTTGTAATAGTCAAATACAGAACTTAGAATTGTTAAATACAAATTATTAGTGCAAATTATAACTTGAAGATCTGAAATTGTAATTGTCAAATACAGAACTTAAAATTGATAGCTTATAATTATAATTGCAAATTATAAGTTGAAGATCTGAACTTGTAATAGGTAAATACAGAACTTCGAATTGTTAATTTCAAACTAAGATTGTAATAAATAATTTGAAGATCTTAACTTGTAATAGTCAAATACAGAACTTCGAATTGTTAAATACAAATTATTAGTGCAAATTATAACTTGAAGATCTGAACTTGTAATTGTCAAATACAGAACTTAGAATTCATAACTTCAAATTATGATTGTAAATAATAATTAGAAGATCTGATCTTGTAATAGTCAAATACAGAACTTCGAATTGTTAAATACAAATTATTAGTGCAAATAATAACTTGAAGATCTGAACTTGTAATTGTCTAATACAGAACTTAGAATTGATAGCTTAAAATTATAATTGCAAATTATAACTTGAAGATCTGAACTTGTAATAGTGAATTACAGAACTTCGAATTGTTAAATACAAATTATTAGTACAAATTATAACTTGAAGATCTGAACTTGTAATTGTCAAATACATTACTTAAAATTGATAGCTTTAAATTATAATTGCAAATTATAACTAGAAGATCTGAACTTGTAATAGGTAAATACAGAACTTCGAATTGTTAATTTCAAACTAAGATTGTAATAAATAATTTGAAGATCTTAACTTGTAATAGTCAAATACAGAACTTCGAATTGTTAAATACAAATTATTAGTGCAAATTATAACTTGAAGATCTGAACTTGTAATTGTCAAATACAGAACTTAGAATTCATAACTTCAAATTATGATTGTAAATAATAATTAGAAGATCTGAACTAGTAATAGTCAAATACAGAACTTCGAAATGTTAAATACAAATTATTAGTGCAAATAATAACTTGAAGATCTGAACTTGTAATTGTCTAATACAGAACTTAGAATTGATAGCTTAAAATTATAATTGCAAATTATAACTTGAAGATCAGAACTTGTAATAGTGAATTACAGAACTTCGAATTGTTAAATACAAATTATTAGTACAAATTATAACTTGAAGATCTGAACTTGTAATTGTCAAATACATAACTTAAAA
Organism: Cantharis lateralis; assembly: GCA_963170105.1. NCBI lineage: Eukaryota > Metazoa > Arthropoda > Insecta > Coleoptera > Cantharidae > Cantharis > Cantharis lateralis. Next base: position 25,108,755 of record OY720628.1, read on the forward strand.
TTGATAGCTTTAAATTATAATTGCAAATTATAACTAGAAGATCTGAACTTGTAATAGGTAAATACCGAACTTCGAATTGTTAATTTCAAACTAAGATTGTAAATAATAATTTGAAGATATGAACTTGTAATAGTCAAATATAGATCTTCGAATTGTTAAATACAAATTATTAGTGCAAATTATAACTTGAAAATCTGAACTTGTAATTGTCAAATACAGAACTTAAAATTGATAGCTAATAATTATAATTGCAAATTATAAGTTGAAGATCTGAACTTGTAATAGGTAAATACAGAACTTCGAAATGTTAATTTCAAACTAAGATTGTAATTAATAATTTGAAGATCTGAACTTGTAATAGTCAAATACAGATCTTCGAATTGTTAAATACATATTATTAGTGCAAATTATAACTTGAAGATCTGAACTTGTAATTGTCAAATACAGAACTTAAAATTGATAGCTTATAATTATAATTGCAAATTATAAGTTGAAGATCTGAACTTGTAATAAGTAAATACAGAACTTCGAATTGTTAATTTCAAACTAAGATTGTAATTAATAATTTGAAGATCTGAACTAGTAATAGTCAAATACAGAACTTCGAATTGTTAAATACAAATTATTAGTGCAAATTATAACTTGAAGATCTGAACTTGTAATTGTCAAATACAGCACTTAGAATTCATAACTTCAAATTATGATTGCAAATTATAACTTGAAGATCTGAACTTGTAATTGTTAAATACAGAACTTAGAATTCATAACTTCAAATTATGATTGTAAATAATAATTAGAAGATCTGAACTTGTAATAGTCAAATACAGAACTTCGAATTGTTAAATACAAATTATTAGTGCAAATAATAACTTGAAGATCTGAACTTGTAATTGTCAAATACAGAACTTAGAATTGATGGCTTATAATTATAATTGCAAATTATAACTTGATGATCTGAACTTGTAATAGTGAATTACAAAGTTAGATTTGTGAAATACTAATTATTATTTCAAATTATAACTTGAAGATTTGAACTTGTAATTGTCAAATACAGAACTTAAAATTGATAGCTTATAATTATAATTGCAAATTATAACTTGAAGATCTGAATTTGTAATAGGTAAATACAGAACTTCGAATTGTTAATTTCAAACTAAGACTGTAAATAATAATTTGATGATCTGAACTTGTAATAGTCAAATACAGAACTTAGAATTGTTAAATACAAATTATTAGTGCAAATTATAACTTGAAGATCTGAACTTGTAATTGTCAAATACAGAACTTAAAATTGATAGCTTATAATTATAATTGCAAATTATAAGTTGAAGATCTGAACTTGTAATAGGTAAATACTGAACTTCGAATTGTTAATTTCAAACTAAGATTGTAATTAATAATTTGAAGATCTGAACTTGTAATAGTCAAATACAGAACTTCGAATTGTTAAATACAAATTATTAGTGCAAATTATAACTTGAAGATCTGAACTTGTAATTGTCAAATACAGCACTTAGAATTCATAACTTCAAATTATGATTGCAAATTATAACTTGAAGATCTGAACTTGTAATTGTTAAATACAGAACTTATAATTCATAACTTCAAATTATGATTGTAAATAATAATTTGAAGATTATTGTAATTGTAATAGTCAAATACAGAACTTCGAATTGTTAAATACAAATTATTAGTGCAAATAATAACTTGAAGACTTGAACTTGCAATTGTCTAATACAGAACTTAGAATTGATAGCTTAAAATTATAATTGCAAATTATAACTTGAAGATCTGAACTTGTAATAGTGAATTACAGAACTTCGAATTGTTAAATACAAATTATTAGTACAAATTATAACTTGAAGATCTGAACTTGTAATTGTCAAATACAGAACTTCGAATTGTTAAATACAAATTATTAGTGCAAATTATAACTTGAAGATCTGAACTTGTAATTGTCAAATACAGAACTTAAAATTGATAGCTTATAATTATAATTGCAAATTATAAGTTGAAGATCTGAACTTGTAATAGGTAAATACAGAACTTCTAATTGTTAATTTCCAACTAAGATTGTAATTAATAATTTGAAGATCTGAACTTGTAATAGTGAAATTCAGAACTTAGAATTCATAACTTCAAATTATGATTGCAAATTATAACTTGAAGATCTGAACTTGAAATTGTAAAATATAGAACTAAGAATTCATAACTTCAAATTATGATTGTAAATAATAATTAGAAGATCTGAACTTGTAATAGTCAAATACAGAACTACGAATTGTTAAATACAAATTATTAGTGCAAATTATAACTTGAAGATCTGAACTTGTAATTGTCAAATACAGAACTTAGAATTCATAACTTCAAATTATGATTGCTAATTATAACTTGAAGATTTGAACTTGTAATAGTCAAATACAGAACTTAGAATTGGGAAATTCAAATTATGATTGCAAATTATTACTTGAAGATCTGAACTTGTAATAGTCAAATTCAGAACTTAAAATTGATAGCTTATAATTATAATTGCAAATTATAACTAGAAGATCTGAATTTGTAATAGGTAAATACAGAACTTCGAATTGTTAATTTCAAACTAAGTTTGTAAATAATAATTTGAAGATCTGAACTTGTAATAGTCAAATACAGAACTTCGAATTGTTAAATACAAATTATTAGTGCAAATTATAACTTGAAGATCTGAACTTGTAATTGTCAAATACAGAACTTAGAATTCATAACTTCAAATTATGATTGCAAATTATAACTTGAAGATCTGAACTTGTAATTGTTAAATACAGAACTTAGAATTCATAACTTCAAATTATGATTGTAAATAATAATTAGAAGATCTGAACTTGTAATAGTCAAATACAGAACTTCGAATTGTTAAATACAAATTATTAGTGCAAATAATAACTTGAAGATCTGAACTTGTAATTGTCAAATACAGAACTTAGAATTGATGGCTTATAATTATAATTGCAAATTATAACTTGAAGATCTGAACTTGTAATTGTCAAATACAGCACTTAGAATTCATAACTTCAAATTATGATTGCAAATTATAACTGGAAGATCTGAACTGGTAATTGTGAAATACAGAACTTAGAACTCATAACTTCAAATTATGATTGTAAATAATAATTAGAAGATCTGAACTTGTAATTGTCAAATACAGAACTTAAAATTGATAGCTTATAATTATAATTGCAAATTAAAAGTTGAAGATCTAAACTTGTAATAGGTAAATACAGAACTTTGAATTGTTAATTTCAAACTAAGATTGTAATTAATAATTTGAAGATCTGAACTTGTAATAGTCAAATGCAGAACTTCGAATTGTTAAAAACAAATTATAAGTTCAAATTATAACTTGAAGATCTGAACTTGTAATTGTCAAATACAGAACTTAAAATTGATAGCTTATAATTATAATTGCAAATTATAAGTTTAAGAACTGAACTAGTAATATGTAAATACAGAACTTCGAATTTTTAATTTCAAACTAAGATTGTAATTAATAATTTGAAGATCTGAACTTGTAATAGTCAAATACAGAACTTCGAATTGTTAAATACAAATTATTAGTGCAAATTATAACTTGAAGATCTGAACTAGTTATTGTCAAATACAGAACTTAGAACTCATAACTTCAAATTATGATTGTAAATAATAATTAGAAGATCTGAACTTGTAATAGTCAAATACAGAACTTCGAATTGTTAAATACAAATTATTAGTGCAAATTATAACGTGAAGATCTGAACTTGTAATAGTCAAATACAGAACTTAGAATTGTAAAATTCAAATTATGATTGCAAATTATAACTTGAAGATCTGAACTTGTAATAGTCAAATACAGAACTTCGAATTGTTAAATACAAATTATTAGGGCAAATTATAACTTGAAGATCTGAACTTGTAATTGTCAAATACAGAACTTAAAATTGATAGCTTATAATTATAATTGCAAATTATAAGTTGAAGATCTGAACTTGTAATAGGTAAATACAGAACTTCGAATTGTTAATTTCAAACTAAGATTGTAATTAATAATTTGAAGATCTGAACTTGTAATAGTCAAATACAGAACTTCGAATTGTTAAATACAAATTATGAGTGCAAATTATAACTAGAAGATCTGAACTTGTAATTGTCAAATACAGAACTTAGAATTCATAACTTCAAATTATGATTGCTAATTATAACTTGAAGATCTGAACTTGTAATAGTCAAATACAGAACTTAGAATGGTAAAATTCAAATTATGATTGCAAATTATAACTTGAAGATCTGAACTTGTAATAGTCAAATACAGAACTTAAAATTGATAGCTTATAATTATAATTGCAAATTATAACTTGAAGATCTGAATTTGTAATAGGTAAATACAGAACTTCGAATTGTTAATTTCAAACTAAGATTGTAAATAATAATTTGAAGATCTGAACTTGTAATAGTCAAATACAGAACTTCGAATTGCTAAATACAAATTATTAGTGCAAATTATAACTTGAAGATCTGAACCTGTAATTGTCAAATACAGAACTTAAAATTGCTAGCTTATAAATATAATTGCAAATTATAAGTTGAAGATCTGAACTTGTAATAGGTAAATACAGAACTTCGAATTGTTAATTTCAAACTAAGATTGCGTAATTAATAATTTGAAAATCTGAACTTGTAATAGTCAAATACAGAACTTCGAATGGTTAAATACACATTATTAGTGCAAATTATAACTTGACGATCTGAACTTGTAATTGTCAAATAGAGAACTTAAAATTGATAGCTTATAATTATAATTGCAAATTATAAGTTGAAGATCTGAACTTGTAATAGGTAAATACAGAACTTCGAATTGTTAATTTCAAACTAAGATTGTAATTAATAATTTGAAGATCTGAACTTGTAATAGTCAAATACGGAACTTCGAATTGTTAAATACAAATTATTAGTGCAAATTATAACTTGAAGATCTGAACTTGAATTGTCAAATACAGCACTTAGAATTCATAACTTCAAATTATGATTGCAAATTATAACTTGAAGATCTGAACTTGTAATTGTCAAATACAGAACTTAGTATTCATAACTTCAAATTATGATTGTAAATAATAATTAGAAGATCTGAACTTGTAATAGTCAAATACAGAACTTCGAATTGTTAAATACAAATTATTAGTGCACATTATAACTTGTAGATCTGAACTTGTAATGGTCAAATACAGAACTTAGAATTCATAACTTCAAATTATGAGTGCTAATTATAACTTGAAGATCTGACCTTGTAATTGTTAAATACGGAACTTAAAATTGATAGCTTATAATTATAATTGCAAATTATAACTTGAAGATCTGAACTTGTAATTGTCAAATACAGCACTTAGAATTCATAACTTCAAATTATGATTGCAAATTATAACTGGAAGATCTGAACTGGTAATTGTGAAATACAGAACTTAGAACTCATAACTTCAAATTATGATTGTAAATAATAATTAGAAGATCTGAACTTGTAATTGTCAAATACAGAACTTAAAATTGATAGCTTATAATTATAATTGCAAATTAAAAGTTGAAGATCTAAACTTGTAATAGGTAAATACAGAACTTTGAATTGTTAATTTCAAACTAAGATTGTAATTAATAATTTGAAGATCTGAACTTGTAATAGTCAAATGCAGAACTTCGAATTGTTAAAAACAAATTATAAGTTCAAATTATAACTTGAAGATCTGAACTTGTAATTGTCAAATACAGAACTTAAAATTGATAGCTTATAATTATAATTGCAAATTATAAGTTTAAGAACTGAACTTGTAATATGTAAATACAGAACTTCGAATTTTTAATTTCAAACTAAGATTGTAATTAATAATTTGAAGATCTGAACTTGTAATAGTCAAATACAGAACTTCGAATTGTTAAATACAAATTATTAGTGCAAATTATAACTTGAAGATCTGAACTAGTTATTGTCAAATACAGAACTTAGAACTCATAACTTCAAATTATGATTGTAAATAATAATTAGAAGATCTGAACTTGTAATAGTCAAATACAGAACTTCGAATTGTTAAATACAAATTATTAGTGCAAATTATAACGTGAAGATCTGAACTTGTAATAGTCAAATACAGAACTTAGAATTGTAAAATTCAAATTATGATTGCAAATTATAACTTGAAGATCTGAACTTGTAATAGTCAAATACAGAACTTCGAATTGTTAAATACAAATTATTAGGGCAAATTATAACTTGAAGATCTGAACTTGTAATTGTCAAATACAGAACTTAAAATTGATAGCTTATAATTATAATTGCAAATTATAAGTTGAAGATCTGAACTTGTAATAGGTAAATACAGAACTTCGAATTGTTAATTTCAAACTAAGATTGTAATTAATAATTTGAAGATCTGAACTTGTAATAGTCAAATACAGAACTTCGAATTGTTAAATACAAATTATGAGTGCAAATTATAACTAGAAGATCTGAACTTGTAATTGTCAAATACAGAACTTAGAATTCATAACTTCAAATTATGATTGCTAATTATAACTTGAAGATCTGAACTTGTAATAGTCAAATACAGAACTTAGAATGGTAAAATTAAAATTATGATTGCAAATTATAACTTGAAGATCTGAACTTGTAATAGTCAAATACAGAACTTAAAATTGATAGCTTATAATTATAATTGCAAATTATAACTTGAAGATCTGAATTTGTAATAGGTAAATACAGAACTTCGAATTGTTAATTTCAAACTAAGTTTGTAAATAATAATTTGAAGATCTGAACTTGTAATAGTCAAATACAGAACTTCGAATTGCTAAATACAAATTATTAGTGCAAATTATAACTTGAAGATCTGAACTTGTAATTGTCAAATACAGAACTTAAAATTGCTAGCTTACAAATATAATTGCAAATTATAAGTTGAAGATCTGAACTTGTAATAGGTAAATACAGAACTTCGAATTGTTAATTTCAAACTAAGATTGCGTAATTAATAATTTGAAAATCTGAACTTGTAATAGTCAAATACAGAACTTCGAATGGTTAAATACACATTATTAGTGCAAATTATAACTTGACGATCTGAACTTGTAATTGTCAAATAGAGAACTTAAAATTGATAGCTTATAATTATAATTGCAAATTATAAGTTGAAGATCTGAACTTGTAATAGGTAAATACAGAACTTCGAATTGTTAATTTCAAACTAAGATTGTAATTAATAATTTGAAGATCTGAACTTGTAATAGTCAAATACGGAACTTCGAATTGTTAAATACAAATTATTAGTGCAAATTATAACTTGAAGATCTGAACTTGAATTGTCAAATACAGCACTTAGAATTCATAACTTCAAATTATGATTGCAAATTATAACTTGAAGATCTGAACTTGTAATTGTCAAATACAGAACTTAGTATTCATAACTTCAAATTATGATTGTAAATAATAATTAGAAGATCTGAACTTGTAATAGTCAAATACAGAACTTCGAATTGTTAAATACAAATTATTAGTGCACATTATAACTTGTAGATCTGAACTTGTAATGGTCAAATACAGAACTTAGAATTCATAACTTCAAATTATGAGTGCTAATTATAACTTGAAGATCTGACCTTGTAATTGTCAAATACGGAACTTAAAATTGATAGCTTATAATTATAATTGCAAATTATAACTTGAAGATCTGAACTTGTAATAGGTAAATACAGAACTTCGAATTGTTAATTTCAAACTAAGATTGTAAATACTAATTTGATGATCTGAACTTGTAATAGTCAAATACAGAACTGCGAATTGTTAAATACAAATTATTAGTGCAAATTATAACTTGAAGATCTGAACTTGTAATTGTCAAATACAGAACTTAAAATTGATAGCTTATAATTATAATTGCAAATTATAAGTTGAAGATCTGAACTTGTAATAGGTAAATCCAGAACTTCTAATTGTTAATTTCAAACTTAGATTGTAATTAATAATTTGAAGATCTGAACTTGTAATAGTCAAATACAGATCTCCGAATTGTTAAATACAAATTATTAGTGCAAATTATAACTTAAAGATCTGAACTTGTAATTGTCAAATACAGCACTTAGAATACATAACTTCAAATTATGATTGCAAATTATAACTGGAAGATCTGAACTTGTAATTGTCAAATACAGAACTTAGAATTGATTGCTTATAATTATAATTGCAAATTATAACTTGAAGAACTGAACTTGTAATAGTGAATTACAGAACTTCAAATTGTTAATTTCAAACTAAGATTGTAATTAATAATTTGAAGATCTGAACTTGTAATAATCAAATGCAGAACTCCGAATTGTTAAATACAAATTATTAGTGCAAATTATAACTTGAAGATCTGAACTTGTAATTGTCAAATACAGCACTTAGAATTCATAACTTCAAATTATGATTGCAAATTATAACTGGAAGATCTGAACTTGTAATATGTAACTACAGAACTTCGAATTGTTAATTTCAAACTAAGATTGTAATTAATAATTTGAAGATCTGAACTTGTAATAGTCAAATACAGAACTTCGAATTGTTAAATACAAATTATTAGTGCAAATTATAACTTGAAGATCTGAACTTGTAATTGTCAAATACAGAACTTAGAATTCATAACTTCAAATTATGATTGTAAATAATAATTAGAAGATCTGAACTTGTAATTGTCAAATACAGAACTTCGAATTGTTAAATACAAATTATTAGTGCAAATTATAACTTGAAGATCTGAACTAGTAATTGTCAAATTCAGAACTTAGAATTGATAGCTTATAATTATAATTGCAAATTATAACTTGAAGATCTGAACTTGTAATAGTGAATTACAGAACTTAGATTTGTTAAATACTAATTATTATTTCAAATTATAACTTGAAGATCTGAACTTGTAATTGTCAATTACGGAACTTAAAATTGATAGCTTATAATAATAATTGCAAATTATAACTTGAAGATCTGAACTTGTAATAGGTAAATACAGAACTTCGAATTGTTAATTTCAAACTAAGATTGTAAATAATAATTTGAAGATCTGAACTTGTAATAGTCAAATACAGAACTTCGAATTGCTAAATACAAATTATTAGTGCAAATTATAACTTGAAGATCTGAACTTGTAATTGTCAAATACAGAACTTAAAATTGATAGCTTATAATTATAATTGCAAATTATAAGTTGAAGATCTGCACTTGTAATAGGTAAATACAGAACTTCGAATTGTTAATTTCAAACTAAGATTGTAATTAATAACTTGAAGATCTGAACTTGTAATAGTCAAATACAGAACTTCGAATTGTTAAATTCAAATTATTAGTGCAAATTATAACTTGAAGATCTGAACTTGTAATAGTCAAATACAGAACTTCGAATTGTTAAATACAAATTATTAGTGCAAATTATAACTTGAAGATTTGAACTTGTAATTGTCTAATACAGAACTTAGAATTGATAGCTTAAAATTATAATTGCAAATTATAACTTGAAGATCTGAACTTGTAATAGTGAATTACAGAACTTCGAATTGTTAAATACAAATTATTAGTACAAATTATAACTTGAAGATCTGAACTTGTAATTGTCAAATACAGAACTTAAAATTGATAGCTTATAATTATAATTGCAAATTATAACTAGAAGATCTGAACTAGTAATAGGTAAATACAGAACTTCGAATTGTTAATTTCAAACTAAGATTGTAAATAATAATTTGAAGATCTGAACTTGTAATTGTTAAATACAGAACTTAGAATTCATAACTTCAAATTATGATTGTAAATAATAATTAGAAGATCTGAACTTGTAATAGTCAAATACAGAACTTCGAATTGTTAAATACAAATTATTAGTGCAAATAATAACTTGAAGATCTGAACTTGTAATTGTCAAATACAGAACTTAGAATTGATGGCTTATAATTATAATTGCAAATTATAACTTGAAGATCTGAACTTGTAATTGTCAAATACAGCACTTAGAATTCATAACTTCAAATTATGATTGCAAATTATAACTGGAAGATCTGAACTGGTAATTGTGAAATACAGAACTTAGAACTCATAACTTAAAATTATGATTGTAAATAATAATTAGAAGATCTGAACTTGTAATTGTCAAATACAGAACTTAAAATTGATAGCTTATAATTATAATTGCAAATTAAAAGTTGAAGATCTAAACTTGTAATAGGTAAATACAGAACTTCGAATTGTTAAATACAAATTATGAGTGCAAATTATAACTAGAAGATCTGAACTTGTAATTGTCAAATACAGAACTTAGAATTCATAACTTCAAATTATGATTGCTAATTATAACTTGAAGATCTGAACTTGTAATAGTCAAATACAGAACTTAGAATGGTAAAATTCAAATTATGATTGCAAATTATAACTTGAAGATCTGAACTTGTAATAGTCAAATACAGAACTTAAAATTGATAGCTTATAATTATAATTGCAAATTATAACTTGAAGAACTGAACTTGTAATAGTGAATTACAGAACTTCAAATTGTTAATTTCAAACTAAGATTGTAATTAATAATTTGAAGATCTGAACTTGTAATAGTCAAATACAGAACTTCGAATTGTTAAATACAAATTATGAGTGCAAATTATAACTAGAAGATCTGAACTTGTAATTGTCAAATACAGAACTTAGAATTCATAACTTCAAATTATGATTGCTAATTATAACTTGAAGATCTGAACTTGTAATAGTCAAATACAGAACTTAGAATTGATTGCTTATAATTATAATTGCAAATTATAACTTGAAGAACTGAACTTGTAATAGTGAATTACAGAACTTCAAATTGTTAATTTCAAACTAAGATTGTAATTAATAATTTGAAGATCTGAACTTGTAATAGTCAAATACAGAACTTCGAATTGTTAAATACAAATTATGAGTGCAAATTATAACTCGAAGATCTGAACTTGTAATTGTCAAATACAGAACTTAGAATTCATAACTTCAAATTATGATTGCTAATTATAACTTGAAGATCTGAACTTGTAATAGTCAAATACAGAACTTAGAATGGTAAAATTCAAATTATGATTGCAAATTATAACTTGAAGATCTGAACTTGTAATAGTCAAATACAGAACTTAAAATTGATAGCTTATAATTATAATTGCAAATTATAACTTGAAGATCTGAATTTGTAATAGGTAAATACAGAACTTCGAATTGTTAATTTCAAACTAAGTTTGTAAATAATAATTTGAAGATCTGAACTTGTAATAGTCAAATACAGAACTTCGAATTGCTAAATACAAATTATTAGTGCAAATTATAACTTGAAAAATCTGAACTTGTAATTGTCAAATACAGAACTTAAAATTGCTAGCTTACAAATATAATTGCAAATTATAAGTTGAAGATCTGAACTTGTAATAGGTAAATACAGAACTTCGAATTGTTAATTTCAAACTAAGATTGCGTAATTAATAATTTGAAAATCTGAACTTGTAATAGTCAAATACAGAACTTCGAATGGTTAAATACACATTATTAGTGCAAATTATAACTTGACGATCTGAACTTGTAATTGTCAAATAGAGAACTTAAAATTGATAGCTTATAATTATAATTGCAAATTATAAGTTGAAGATCTGAACTTGTAATAGGTAAATACAGAACTTCGAATTGTTAATTTCAAACTAAGATTGTAATTAATAATTTGAAGATCTGAACTTGTAATAGTCAAATACGGAACTTCGAATTGTTAAATACAAATTATTAGTGCAAATTATAACTTGAAGATCTGAACTTGAATTGTCAAATACAGCACTTAGAATTCATAACTTCAAATTATGATTGCAAATTATAACTTGAAGATCTGAACTTGTAATTGTCAAATACAGAACTTAGTATTCATAACTTCAAATTATGATTGTAAATAATAATTAGAAGATCTGAACTTGTAATAGTCAAATACAGAACTTCGAATTGTTAAATACAAATTATTAGTGCACATTATAACTTGTAGATCTGAACTTGTAATGGTCAAATACAGAACTTAGAATTCATAACTTCAAATTATGAGTGCTAATTATAACTTGAAGATCTGACCTTGTAATTGTCAAATACGGAACTTAAAATTGATAGCTTATAATTATAATTGCAAATTATAACTTGAAGATCTGAACTTGTAATAGGTAAATACAGAACTTCGAATTGTTAATTTCAAACTAAGATTGTAAATAATAATTTGATGATCTGAACTTGTAATAGTCAAATACAGAACTGCGAATTGTTAAATACAAATTATTAGTGCAAATTATAACTTGAAGATCTGAACTTGTAATTGTCAAATACAGAACTTAAAATTGATAGCTTATAATTATAATTGCAAATTATAAGTTGAAGATCTGAACTTGTAATAGGTAAATCCAGAACTTCTAATTGTTAATTTCAAACTTAGATTGTAATTAATAATTTGAAGATCTGAACTTGTAATAGTCAAATACAGATCTCCGAATTGTTAAATACAAATTATTAGTGCAAATTATAACTTAAAGATCTGAACTTGTAATTGTCAAATACAGCACTTAGAATACATAACTTCAAATTATGATTGCAAATTATAACTGGAAGATCTGAACTTGTAATTGTCAAATACAGAACTTAGAATTGATTGCTTATAATTATAATTGCAAATTAAAACTTGAAGAACTGAACTTGTAATAGTGAATTACACAACTTCAAATTGTTAATTTCAAACTAAGATTGTAATTAATAATTTGAAGATCTGAACTTGTAATAATCAAATGCAGAACTCCGAATTGTTAAATACAAATTATTAGTGCAAATTATAACTTGAAGATCTGAACTTGTAATTGTCAAATACAGCACTTAGAATTCATAACTTCAAATTATGATTGCAAATTATAACTGGAAGATCTGAACTTGTAATATGTAACTACAGAACTTCGAATTGTTAATTTCAAACTAAGATTGTAATTAATAATTTGAAGATCTGAACTTGTAATAGTCAAATACAGAACTTCGAATTGTTAAATACAAATTATTAGTGCAAATTATAACTTGAAGATCTGAACTTGTAATTGTCAAATACAGAACTTAGAATTCATAACTTCAAATTATGATTGTAAATAATAATTAGAAGATCTGAACTTGTAATTGTCAAATACAGAACTTCGAATTGTTAAATACAAATTATTAGTGCAAATTATAACTTGAAGATCTGAACTAGTAATTGTCAAATTCAGAACTTAGAATTGATAGCTTATAATTATAATTGCAAATTATAACTTGAAGATCTGAACTTGTAATAGTGAATTACAGAACTTAGATTTGTTAAATACTAATTATTATTTCAAATTATAACTTGAAGATCTGAACTTGTAATTGTCAATTACGGAACTTAAAATTGATAGCTTATAATAATAATTGCAAATTATAACTTGAAGATCTGAACTTGTAATAGGTAAATACAGAACTTCGAATTGTTAATTTCAAACTAAGATTGTAAATAATAATTTGAAGATCTGAACTTGTAATAGTCAAATACAGAACTTCGAATTGCTAAATACAAATTATTAGTGCAAATTATAACTTGAAGATCTGAACTTGTAATTGTCAAATACAGAACTTAAAATTGATAGCTTATAATTATAATTGCAAATTATAAGTTGAAGATCTGCACTTGTAATAGGTAAATACAGAACTTCGAATTGTTAATTTCAAACTAAGATTGTAATTAATAACTTGAAGATCTGAACTTGTAATAGTCAAATACAGAACTTCGAATTGTTAAATTCAAATTATTAGTGCAAATTATAACTTGAAGATCTGAACTTGTAATAGTCAAATACAGAACTTCGAATTGTTAAATACAAATTATTAGTGCAAATTATAACTTGAAGATTTGAACTTGTAATTGTCTAATACAGAACTTAGAATTGATAGCTTAAAATTATAATTGCAAATTATAACTTGAAGATCTGAACTTGTAATAGTGAATTACAGAACTTCGAATTGTTAAATACAAATTATTAGTGCAAATAATAACTTGAAGATCTGAACTTGTAATTGTCAAATACAGAACTTAGAATTGATGGCTTATAATTATAATTGCAAATTATAACTTGAAGATCTGAACTTGTAATTGTCAAATACAGCACTTAGAATTCATAACTTCAAATTATGATTGCAAATTATAACTGGAAGATCTGAACTGGTAATTGTGAAATACAGAACTTAGAACTCATAACTTAAAATTATGATTGTAAATAATAATTAGAAGATCTGAACTTGTAATTGTCAAATACAGAACTTAAAATTGATAGCTTATAATTATAATTGCAAATTAAAAGTTGAAGATCTAAACTTGTAATAGGTAAATACAGAACTTTGAATTGTTAATTTCAAACTAAGATTGTAATTAATAATTTGAAGATCTGAACTTGTAATAGTCAAATGCAGAACTTCGAATTGTTAAAAACAAATTATAAGTTCAAATTATAACTTGAAGATCTGAACTTGTAATTGTCAAATACAGAACTTAAAATTGATAGCTTATAATTATAATTGCAAATTATAAGTTTAAGAACTGAACTTGTAATATGTAAATACAGAACTTCGAATTTTTAATTTCAAACTAAGATTGTAATTAATAATTTGAAGATCTGAACTTGTAATAGTCAAATACAGAACTTCGAATTGTTAAATACAAATTATTAGTGCAAATTATAACTTGAAGATCTGAACTAGTTATTGTCAAATACAGAACTTAGAACTCATAACTTCAAATTATGATTATAAATAATAATTAGAAGATCTGAACTTGTAATAGTCAAATACAGAACTTCGAATTGTTAAATACAAATTATTAGTGCAAATTATAACGTGAAGATCTGAACTTGTAATAGTCAAATACAGAACTTAGAATTGTAAAATTCAAATTATGATTGCAAATTATAACTTGAAGATCTGAACTTGTAATAGTCAAATACAGAACTTCGAATTGTTAAATACAAATTATTAGGGCAAATTATAACTTGAAGATCTGAACTTGTAATTGTCAAATACAGAACTTAAAATTGATAGCTTATAATTATAATTGCAAATTATAAGTTGAAGATCTGAACTTGTAATAGGTAAATACAGAACTTCGAATTGTTAATTTCAAACTAAGATTGTAATTAATAATTTGAAGATCTGAACTTGTAATAGTCAAATACAGAACTTCGAATTGTTAAATACAAATTATGAGTGCAAATTATAACTAGAAGATCTGAACTTGTAATTGTCAAATACAGAACTTAGAATTCATAACTTCAAATTATGATTGCTAATTATAACTTGAAGATCTGAACTTGTAATAGTCAAATACAGAACTTAGAATGGTAAAATTCAAATTATGATTGCAAATTATAACTTGAAGATCTGAACTTGTAATAGTCAAATACAGAACTTAAAATTGATAGCTTATAATTATAATTGCAAATTATAACTTGAAGATCTGAATTTGTAATAGGTAAATACAGAACTTCGAATTGTTAATTTCAAACTAAGATTGTAAATAATAATTTGAAGATCTGAACTTGTAATAGTCAAATACAGAACTTCGAATTGCTAAATACAAATTATTAGTGCAAATTATAACTTGAAGATCTGAACTTGTAATTGTCAAATACAGAACTTAAAATTGCTAGCTTATAAATATAATTGCAAATTATAAGTGGAAGATCTGAACTTGTAATAGGTAAATACAGAACTTCGAATTGTTAATTTCAAACTAAGATTGCGTAATTAATAATTTGAAAATCTGAACTTGTAATAGTCAAATACAGAACTTCGAATGGTTAAATACACATTATTAGTGCAAATTATAACTTGACGATCTGAACTTGTAATTGTCAAATAGAGAACTTAAAATTGATAGCTTATAATTATAATTGCAAATTATAAGTTGAAGATCTGAACTTGTAATAGGTAAATACAGAACTTCGAATTGTTAATTTCAAACTAAGATTGTAATTAATAATTTGAAGATCTGAACTTGTAATAGTCAAATACGGAACTTCGAATTGTTAAATACAAATTATTAGTGCAAATTATAACTTGAAGATCTGAACTTGAATTGTCAAATACAGAACTTAAAATTGATAGCTTATAATTATAATTGCAAATTATAACTAGAAGATCTGAACTAGTAATAGGTAAATACAGAACTTCGAATTGTTAATTTCAAACTAAGATTGTAAATAATAATTTGAAGATCTGAACTTGTAATTGTTAAATACAGAACTTAGAATTCATAACTTCAAATTATGATTGTAAATAATAATTAGAAGATCTGAACTTGTAATAGTCAAATACAGAACTTCGAATTGTTAAATACAAATTATTAGTGCAAATAATAACTTGAAGATCTGAACTTGTAATTGTCAAATACAGAACTTAGAATTGATGGCTTATAATTATAATTGCAAATTATAACTTGAAGATCTGAACTTGTAATTGTCAAATACAGCACTTAGAATTCATAACTTCAAATTATGATTGCAAATTATAACTGGAAGATCTGAACTGGTAATTGTGAAATACAGAACTTAGAACTCATAACTTCAAATTATGATTGTAAATAATATTTAGAAGATCTGAACTTGTAATTGTCAAATACAGAACTTAAAATTGATAGCTTATAATTATAATTGCAAATTAAAAGTTGAAGATCTAAACTTGTAATAGGTAAATACAGAACTTTGAATTGTTAATTTCAAACTAAGATTGTAATTAATAATTTGAAGATCTGAACTTGTAATAGTCAAATGCAGAACTTCGAATTGTTAAAAACAAATTATAAGTTCAAATTATAACTTGAAGATCTGAACTTGTAATTGTCAAATACAGAACTTAAAATTGATAGCTTATAATTATAATTGCAAATTATAAGTTTAAGAACTGAACTTGTAATATGTAAATACAGAACTTCGAATTTTTAATTTCAAACTAAGATTGTAATTAATAATTTGAAGATCTGAACTTGTAATAGTCAAATACAGAACTTCGAATTGTTAAATACAAATTATTAGTGCAAATTATAACTTGAAGATCTGAACTAGTTATTGTCAAATACAGAACTTAGAACTCATAACTTCAAATTATGATTATAAATAATAATTAGAAGATCTGAACTTGTAATAGTCAAATACAGAACTTCGAATTGTTAAATACAAATTATTAGTGCAAATTATAACGTGAAGATCTGAACTTGTAATAGTCAAATACAGAACTTAGAATTGTAAAATTCAAATTATGATTGCAAATTATAACTTGAAGATCTGAACTTGTAATAGTCAAATACAGAACTTCGAATTGTTAAATACAAATTATTAGGGCAAATTATAACTTGAAGATCTGAACTTGTAATTGTCAAATACAGAACTTAAAATTGATAGCTTATAATTATAATTGCAAATTATAAGTTGAAGATCTGAACTTGTAATAGGTAAATACAGAACTTCGAATTGTTAATTTCAAACTAAGATTGTAATTAATAATTTGAAGATCTGAACTTGTAATAGTCAAATACAGAACTTCGAATTGTTAAATACAAATTATGAGTGCAAATTATAACTAGAAGATCTGAACTTGTAATTGTCAAATACAGAACTTAGAATTCATAACTTCAAATTATGATTGCTAATTATAACTTGAAGATCTGAACTTGTAATAGTCAAATACAGAACTTAGAATGGTAAAATTCAAATTATGATTGCAAATTATAACTTGAAGATCTGAACTTGTAATAGTCAAATACAGAACTTAAAATTGATAGCTTATAATTATAATTGCAAATTATAACTTGAAGATCTGAATTTGTAATAGGTAAATACAGAACTTCGAATTGTTAATTTCAAACTAAGATTGTAAATAATAATTTGAAGATCTGAACTTGTAATAGTCAAATACAGAACTTCGAATTGCTAAATACAAATTATTAGTGCAAATTATAACTTGAAGATCTGAACTTGTAATTGTCAAATACAGAACTTAAAATTGCTAGCTTATAAATATAATTGCAAATTATAAGTGGAAGATCTGAACTTGTAATAGGTAAATACAGAACTTCGAATTGTTAATTTCAAACTAAGATTGCGTAATTAATAATTTGAAAATCTGAACTTGTAATAGTCAAATACAGAACTTCGAATGGTTAAATACACATTATTAGTGCAAATTATAACTTGACGATCTGAACTTGTAATTGTCAAATAGAGAACTTAAAATTGATAGCTTATAATTATAATTGCAAATTATAAGTTGAAGATCTGAACTTGTAATAGGTAAATACAGAACTTCGAATTGTTAATTTCAAACTAAGATTGTAATTAATAATTTGAAGATCTGAACTTGTAATAGTCAAATACGGAACTTCGAATTGTTAAATACAAATTATTAGTGCAAATTATAACTTGAAGATCTGAACTTGAATTGTCAAATACAGCACTTAGAATTCATAACTTCAAATTATGATTGCAAATTATAACTTGAAGATCTGAACTTGTAATTGTCAAATACAGAACTTAGTATTCATAACTTCAAATTATGATTGTAAATAATAATTAGAAGATCTGAACTTGTAATAGTCAAATACAGAACTTCGAATTGTTAAATACAAATTATTAGTGCACATTATAACTTGTAGATCTGAACTTGTAATGGTCAAATACAGAACTTAGAATTCATAACTTCAAATTATGAGTGCTAATTATAACTTGAAGATCTGACCTTGTAATTGTCAAATACGGAACTTAAAATTGATAGCTTATAATTATAATTGCAAATTATAACTTGAAGATCTGAACTTGTAATAGGTAAATACAGAACTTCGAATTGTTAATTTCAAACTAAGATTGTAAATAATAATTTGATGATCTGAACTTGTAATAGTCAAATACAGAACTGCGAATTGTTAAATACAAATTATTAGTGCAAATTATAACTTGAAGATCTGAACTTGTAATTGTCAAATACAGAACTTAAAATTGATAGCTTATAATTATAATTGCAAATTATAAGTTGAAGATCTGAACTTGTAATAGGTAAATCCAGAACTTCTAATTGTTAATTTCAAACTTAGATTGTAATTAATAATTTGAAGATCTGAACTTGTAATAGTCAAATACAGATCTCCGAATTGTTAAATACAAATTATTAGTGCAAATTATAACTTAAAGATCTGAACTTGTAATTGTCAAATACAGCACTTAGAATACATAACTTCAAATTATGATTGCAAATTATAACTGGAAGATCTGAACTTGTAATTGTCAAATACAGAACTTAGAATTGATTGCTTATAATTATAATTGCAAATTATAACTTGAAGAACTGAACTAGTAATAGTGAATTACAGAACTTCAAATTGTTAATTTCAAACTAAGATTGTAATTAATAATTTGAAGATCTGAACTTGTAATAATCAAATGCAGAACTCCGAATTGTTAAATACAAATTATTAGTGCAAATTATAACTTGAAGATCTGAACTTGTAATTGTCAAATACAGCACTTAGAATTCATAACTTCAAATTATGATTGCAAATTATAACTGGAAGATCTGAACTTGTAATATGTAACTACAGAACTTCGAATTGTTAATTTCAAACTAAGATTGTAATTAATAATTTGAAGATCTGAACTTGTAATAGTCAAATACAGAACTTCGAATTGTTAAATACAAATTATTAGTGCAAATTATAACTTGAAGATCTGAACTTGTAATTGTCAAATACAGAACTTAGAATTCATAACTTCAAATTATGATTGTAAATAATAATTAGAAGATCTGAACTTGTAATTGTCAAATACAGAACTTCGAATTGTTAAATACAAATTATTAGTGCAAATTATAACTTGAAGATCTGAACTAGTAATTGTCAAATTCAGAACTTAGAATTGATAGCTTATAATTATAATTGCAAATTATAACTTGAAGATCTGAACTTGTAATAGTGAATTACAGAACTTAGATTTGTTAAATACTAATTATTATTTCAAATTATAACTTGAAGATCTGAACTTGTAATTGTCAATTACGGAACTTAAAATTGATAGCTTATAATAATAATTGCAAATTATAACTTGAAGATCTGAACTTGTAATAGGTAAATACAGAACTTCGAATTGTTAATTTCAAACTAAGATTGTAAATAATAATTTGAAGATCTGAACTTGTAATAGTCAAATACAGAACTTCGAATTGTTAAATACAAATTATTAGTGCAAATTATAACTTGAAGATCTGAACTTGTAATTGTCAAATACAGAACTTAAAATTGATAGCTTATAATTATAATTGCAAATTATAAGTTGAAGATCTGCACTTGTAATAGGTAAATACAGAACTTCGAATTGTTAATTTCAAACTAAGATTGTAATTAATAACTTGAAGATCTGAACTTGTAATAGTCAAATACAGAACTTCGAATTGTTAAATTCAAATTATTAGTGCAAATTATAACTTGAAGATCTGAACTTGTAATAGTCAAATACAGAACTTCGAATTGTTAAATACAAATTATTAGTGCAAATTATAACTTGAAGATTTGAACTTGTAATTGTCTAATATAGAACTTAGAATTGATAGCTTAAAATTATAATTGCAAATTATAACTTGAAGATCTGAACTTGTAATAGTGAATTACAGAACTTCGAATTGTTAATCACAAATTATTAGTACAAATTATAACTTGAAGATCTGAACTTGTAATTGTCAAATACAGAACTTAAAATTGATAGCTTATAATTATAATTGCAAATTATAACTAGAAGATCTGAACTAGTAATAGGTAAATACAGAACTTCGAATTGTTAATTTCAAACTAAGATTGTAAATAATAATTTGAAGATCTGAACTTGTAATAGTCAAATACAGAACTTCGAATTGTTAAATACAAATTATTAGTGCAAATTATAACTTGAAAATCTGAACTTGTAATTGTCAAATACAGAACTTAAAATTGATAGCTTATATTTATAATTGCAAATTATAAGTTGAAGATCTGAACTTGTAATAGGTAAATACAGAACTTCGAATTGTTAATTTCTAACTAAGATTGTAATTAATAATTTGAAGATCTGAACTTGTAATGGTCAAATACAGAACTTCGAATTGTTAAATACAAATTATTAGTGCAAATTATAACTTGAAGATCTGAACTTGTAATTGTCAAATACAGCACTTAGAATTCATAACTTGAAATTATGATTGCAAATTATAACTTGAAGATCTGAACTTGTAATTGTAAAATACAGAACTAAGAATTCATAACTTCAAATTATGATTGTAAATAATAATTAGAAGATCTGAACTTGTAATAGTCAAATACAGAACTTCGAATTGTTAAATACAAATTATTAGTGCAAATTACAACTTGAAGATCTGAACTTGTAATTGTCAAATACAGAACTAAAATTCATAACTTCAAATTATGATTGCTAATTATAACTTGAAGATCTGAACTTGTAATAGTCAAATACAGAACTTAGAATAGGGAAATTCAAATTATGATTGCAAATTATAAATTGAAGATCTGAACTTGTAATAGTCAAATACAGAACTTAAAATTGATAGCTTATAATTATAATTGCAAATTATAACTTGAAGATCTGAATTTGTAGTAGGTAAATATAGAACTTCGAATTGTTAATTTCAAACTAAGATTGTAATTAATAATTTGAAGATCTGAACTTGTAATAGTCAAATACAGATCTCCGAATTGTTAAATACAAATTATTAGTGCAAATTATAACTTGAAGATCTGAACTTGTAATTGTCAAATACAGAACTTAAAATTGATAGGTAATAATTATAATTGCAAATTATAAGTTGAAGATCTGAACTTGTAATAGGTAAATACAGAACTTCGAATTGTTAATTTCAAACTAAGATTGTAATTAATAATTTGAAGATCTGAACTTGTAATAGTCAAATACAGAACTTCAAATTGTTAAATACAAATTATTAGTGCAAATTATAACTTGAAGATCTGAACTTGTAAAACAACCAACCCGCCTTAAGGGCGTAGTTAATAATTTCACCTGGAATTGGTGGTATCCAGTAATTATTTGTAGTTGTTGCCCGCTAGGACACGAAGTCACCAGCCCCTGCTTGCTTATAAGCTTGCGGAGGCAAAGGGGGTGGATCGAACTTCTCGTCGTTAATTGCTTTCCCTGCAAAGAAATGTGAACAAAAGAAAACACAATTTGATCAACAAAATATTTAATGATTTTAGCAGATTGACTCGTGATTACAACTTCCAACGTATCCAAATTTGACTCGGCTATCTTCAACTTTTGAGTCACCGACAATTGTGATAGTAAAAATATGTGTTCGTCTGCACAAAATCTAACAATAAATAAATGACTCACCAGTACTGATTGTCTCACAAAAAGTAATACGACAAGGTGTATCGTCAGCTTCGGTACAGGAACGATGTTAATTGATACTTCCAACACTTGCCAATGACTTCCTGATAGCTCTACAGGTGAACAGATGACCTTGCGAAAACAGACCAGTAGTGGGATTCGATTTACAGCAACAGATGGTTCGGTGTGGAAAACTTTCACACTTGGAAAACTTGATCGCGAACAAAACAGGTACCCAGGTAACAAAATCGCATACAACATTCGCATAGGAACTCTTGGTTTCGTGTTACTTAATTTATGATCTTCCATACAATTGCAATTGCGGCTCGACAAAATCAAACAGGCTCTCGTGCTTGGCGTTGTTGAAATTTCTTGTACAACACAAGTTATTTCGTTTGGGCGTTCTCGGGAACTCACACGGATTAAAACTCGTAGAATTAAAACAGAATACTACTCCGGAGTATCACCTCTAACCACAACATAAACGCACGACTTCTTAGTTTGCCGTCCAAATCTCAAAAAGCCTCGAAAAATACGCTGTACGCCGGGACCTTCAGGGCGCGTGGTACCTTTTAAGAACGCTAGGGGCCGAATTCCATTAGCGTCGCGTATGGGAATTCTAAATAGGAAATTATTTAACATAATTCCGTTACACTTGTAATTGTCAAATACAGTACTTAGAATTGATAGCTTATAATTATAATTGCAAATTATAACTTGACGAACTGAACTTGTAATAGTGAATTATAGAACTTAGATTTGTTAAATACTAATTATTATTTCAAATTATAACTTGAAGATCTGAACTTGTAATTGTCAAATACAGAACTTAAAATTGATAGCTTATAATTATAATTGCAAATTATAACTTGAAGATCTGAACTTGTAATTGTCAAATACAGCACTTAGAATACATAACTTCAAATTATGATTGCAAATTATAACTAGAAGATCTGAACTTGTAATTGTCAAATACAGCACTTAGAATACATAACTTCAAATTATGATTGCAAATTATAACTGGAAGATCTGAACTTGTAATTGTCAAATACAGAACTTAGAATTGATTGCTTATAATTATAATTGCAAATTATAACTTGAAGATCTGAACTTGTAATAGTGAATTACAGAACTTCAAATTGTTAATTTCAAACTAAGATTGTAATTAATAATTTGAAGATCTGAACTTGTAATAGTCAAATACAAAACTCCGAATTGTTAAATACAAATTATTAGTGCTAATTATAACTTGAAGATCTGAACTTGTAATTGTCAAATAGACTACTTAAAATTGATAGCTTATAATTATAATTGCAAATTATAACTTGAAGATCTGAACTTGTAATAGGTAAATACAGAACTTCGAATTGTTAATTTCAAACTAAGATTGTAAATAATAATTTGATGATCTGAACTTGTAATAGTCAAATACAGAACTGCGAATTGTTAAATACAAATTATTAGTGCAAATTATAACTTGAAGATCTGAACTTGTAATTGTCAAATACAGAACTTAAAATTGATAGCTTATAATTATAATTGCAAATTATAAGTTGAAGATCTGAACTTGTAATAGGTAAATCCAGAACTTCTAATTGTTAATTTCAAACTTAGATTGTAATTAATAATTTGATGATCTGAACTTGTAATAGTCAAATACAGATCTCCGAATTGTTAAATACAAATTATTAGTGCAAATTATAACTTAAAGATCTGAACTTGTAATTGTCAAATACAGCACTTAGAATACATAACTTCAAATTATGATTGCAAATTATAACTGAAAGATCTGAACTTGTAATTGTCAAATACAGAACTTAGAATTGATTGCTTATAATTATAATTGCAAATTATAACTTGAAGAACTGAACTTGTAATAGTGAATTACAGAACTTCAAATTGTTAATTTCAAACTAAGATTGTAATTAATAATTTGAAGATCTGAACTTGTAATAGTCAAATACAGAACTCCGAATTGTTAAATACAAATTATTAGTGCAAATTATAACTTGAAGATCTGAACTTGTAATTGTCAAATACAGAACTTAGAATTCATAACTTCAAATTATGATTGTAAATAATAATTAGAAGATCTGAACTTGTAATAGTCAAATACAGAACTTCGAATTGTTAAATACAAATTATTAGTGCAAATTATAACTTGAAGATCTGAACTAGTAATTGTCAAATTCAGAACTTAGAATTGATAGCTTATAATTATAATTGCAAATTATAACTTGAAGATCTGAACTTGTAATAGTGAATTACAGAACTTAGATTTGTTAAATACTAATTATTATTTCAAATTATAACTTGAAGATCTGAACTTGTAATTGTCAATTACGGAACTTAAAATTGATAGCTTATAATTATAATTGCAAATTATAACTTGAAGATCTGAACTTGTAATAGGTAAATACAGAACTTCGAATTGTTAATTTCAAACTAAGATTGTAAATAATAATTTGAAGATCTGAACTTGTAATAGTCAAATACAGAACTTCGAATTGTTAAATACAAATTATTAGTGCAAATTATAACTTGAAGATCTGAACTTGTAATTGTCAAATACAGAACTTAAAATTGATAGCTTATAATTATAATTGCAAATTATAAGTTGAAGATCTGAACTTGTAATAGGTAAATACAGAACTTCGAATTGTTAATTTCAAACTAAGATTGTAATTAATAACTTGAAGATCTGAACTTGTAATAGTCAAATACAGAACTTCGAATTGTTAAATTCAAATTATTAGTGCAAATTATAACTTGAAGATCTGAACTTGTAATAGTCAAATACAGAACTTCGAATTGTTAAATACAAATTATTAGTGCAAATTATAACTTGAAGATCTGAACTTGTAATTGTCTAATACAGAACTTAGAATTGATAGCTTAAAATTATAATTGCAAATTATAACTTGAAGATCTGAACTTGTAATAGTGAATTACAGAACTTCGAATTGTTAAATACAAATTATTAGTACAAATTATAACTTGAAGATCTGAACTTGTAATTGTCAAATACAGAACTTAAAATTGATAGCTTATAATTATAATTGCAAATTATAACTAGAAGATCTGAACTAGTAATAGGTAAATACAGAACTTCGAATTGTTAATTTCAAACTAAGATTGTAAATAATAATTTGAAGATCTGAACTTGTAATAGTCAAATACAGAACTTCGAATTGTTAAATACAAATTATTAGTGCAAATTATAACTTGAAAATCTGAACTTGTAATTGTCAAATACAGAACTTAAAATTGATAGCTTATATTTATAATTGCAAATTATAAGTTGAAGATCTGAACTTGTAATAGGTAAATACAGAACTTCGAATTGTTAATTTCAAACTAAGATTGTAATTAATAATTTGAAGATCTGAACTTGTAATGGTCAAATACAGAACTTCGAATTGTTAAATACAAATTATTAGTGCAAATTATAACTTGAAGATCTGAACTTGTAATTGTAAAATACAGAACTAAGAATTCATAACTTCAAATTATGATTGTAAATAATAATTAGAAGATCTGAACTTGTAATAGTCAAATACAGAACTTCGAATTGTTAAATACAAATTATTAGTGCAAATTACAACTTGAAGATCTGAACTTGTAATTGTCAAATACAGAACTAAAATTCATAACTTCAAATTATGATTGCTAATTATAACTTGAAGATCTGAACTTGTAATAGTCAAATACAGAACTTAGAATAGGGAAATTCAAATTATGATTGCAAATTATAACTTGAAGATCTGAACTTGTAATAGTCAAATACAGAACTTAAAATTGATAGCTTATAATTATAATTGCAAATTATAACTTGAAGATCTGAATTTGTAGTAGGTAAATATAGAACTTCGAATTGTTAATTTCAAACTAAGATTGTAATTAATAATTTGAAGATCTGAACTTGTAATAGTCAAATACAGATATCCGAATTGTTAAATACAAATTATTAGTGCAAATTATAACTTGAAGATCTGAACTTGTAATTGTCAAATACAGAACTTAAAATTGATAGGTAATAATTATAATTGCAAATTATAAGTTGAAGATCTGAACTTGTAATAGGTAAATACAGAACTTCGAATTGTTAATTTCAAACTAAGATTGTAATTAATAATTTGAAGATCTGAACTTGTAATAGTCAAATACAGAACTTCAAATTGTTAAATACAAATTATTAGTGCAAATTATAACTTGAAGATCTGAACTTGTAATTGTCAAATACAGAACTTAGAATTGATAGCTTATAATTATAATTGCAAATTATAACTTGACGAACTGAACTTGTAATAGTGAATTATAGAACTTAGATTTGTTAAATACTAATTATTATTTCAAATTATAACTTGAAGATCTGAACTTGTAATTGTCAAATACAGAACTTAAAATTGATAGCTTATAATTATAATTGCAAATTATAACTAGAAGATCTGAACTTGTAATTGTCAAATACAGCACTTAGAATACATAACTTCAAATTATGATTGCAAATTATAACTGGAAGATCTGAACTTGTAATTGTCAAATACAGCACTTAGAATACATAACTTCAAATTATGATTGCAAATTATAACTGGAAGATCTGAACTTGTAATTGTCAAATACAGAACTTAGAATTGATTGCTTATAATTATAATTGCAAATTATAACTTGAAGATCTGAACTTGTAATAGTGAATTACTGAACTTCAAATTGTTAATTTCAAACTAAGATTGTAATTAATAATTTGAAGATCTGAACTTGTAATAGTCAAATACAGAACTCCGAATTGTTAAATACAAATTATTAGTGCTAGTTATAACTTGAAGATCTGAACTTGTAATTGTCAAATAGAGAACTTAAAATTGATAGCTTATAATTATAATTGCAAATTATAAGTTGAAGATCTGAACTTGTAATAGGTAAATACAGAACTTCGAATTGTTAATTTCAAACTAAGATTGTAATTAATAATTTAAAGATCTGAACTTGTAATAGTCAAATACAGAACTTCGAATTGTTAAATACATATTATTAGTGCAAATTATAACTTGAAGATCTGAACTTGTAATTGTCAAATACAGAACTTAAAATTGATAGCTTATAATTATAATTGCAAATTATAAGTTGAAGATCTGAACTTGTAATAGGTAAATACAGAACTTCGAATTGTTAATTTCAAACTAAGATTGTAATTAATAATTTGAAGATCTGAACTTGTAATAGTCAAATACAGAACTTTGAATTGTTAAATACAAATTATTAGTGCAAATTATAACTTGAAGATCTGAACTTGTAATTGTCAAATACAGCACTTAGAATTCATAACTTCAAATTATGATTGCAAATTATAACTTGAAGATCTGAACTTGTAATTGTTAAATACAGAACTTAGAATTCATAACTTCAAATTATGATTGTAAATAATAATTAGAAGATCTGAACTTGTAATAGTCAAATACAGAACTTCGAATTGTTAAATACAAATTATTAGTGCAAATAATAACTTGAAGATCTGAACTTGTAATTGTCAAATACAGAACTTAGAATTGATGGCTTATAATTATAATTGCAAATTATAACTTGAAGATCTGAACTTGTAATTGTCAAATACAGCACTTAGAATTCATAACTTCAAATTATGATTGCAAATTATAACTGGAAGATCTGAACTGGTAATTGTGAAATACAGAACTTAGAACTCATAACTTCAAATTATGATTGAAAATAATAATTAGAAGATCTGAACTTGTAATTGTCAAATACAGAACTTAAAATTGATAGCTTATAATTATAATTGCAAATTAAAAGTTGAAGATCTAAACTTGTAATAGGTAAATACAGAACTTTGAATTGTTAATTTCAAACTAAGATTGTAATTAATAATTTGAAGATCTGAACTTGTAATAGTCAAATGCAGAACTTCGAATTGTTAAAAACAAATTATAAGTTCAAATTATAACTTGAAGATCTGAACTTGTAATTGTCAAATACAGAACTTAAAATTGATAGCTTATAATTATAATTGCAAATTATAAGTTTAAGAACTGAACTTGTAATATGTAAATACAGAACTTCGAATTTTTAATTTCAAACTAAGATTGTAATTAATAATTTGAAGATCTGAACTTGTAATAGTCAAATACAGAACTTCGAATTGTTAAATACAAATTATTAGTGCAAATTATAACTTGAAGATCTGAACTAGTTATTGTCAAATACAGAACTTAGAACTCATAACTTCAAATTATGATGGTAAATAATAATTAGAAGATCTGAACTTGTAATAGTCAAATACAGAACTTCGAATTGTTAAATACAAATTATTAGTGCAAATTATAACGTGAAGATCTGAACTTGTAATAGTCAAATACAGAACTTAGAATTGTAAAATTCAAATTATGATTGCAAATTATAACTTGAAGACCTGAACTTGTAATAGTCAAATACAGAACTTCGAATTGTTAAATACAAATTATTAGGGCAAATTATAACTTGAAGATCTGAACTTGTAATTGTCAAATACAGAACTTAAAATTGATTCTTATAATTATAATTGCAAATTATAAGTTGAAGATCTGAACTTGTAATAGGTAAATACAGAACTTCGAATTGTTAATTTCAAACTAAGATTGTAATTAATAATTTGAAGATCTGAACTTGTAATAGTCAAATACAGAACTTCGAATTGTTAAATACAAATTATGAGTGCAAATTATAACTAGAAGATCTGAACTTGTAATTGTCAAATACAGAACTTAGAATTCATAACTTCAAATTATGATTGCTAATTATAACTTGAAGATCTGAACTTGTAATAGTCAAATACAGAACTTAGAATGGTAAAATTCAAATTATGATTGCAAATTATAACTTGAAGATCTGAACTTGTAATAGTCAAATACAGAACTTAAAATTGATAGCTTATAATTATAATTGCAAATTATAACTTGAAGATCTGAATTTGTAATAGGTAAATACAGAACTTCGAATTGTTAATTTCAAACTAAGATTGTAAATAATAATTTGAAGATCTGAACTTGTAATAGTCAAATACAGAACTTCGAATTGCTAAATACAAATTATTAGTGCAAATTATAACTTGAAGATCTGAACTTGTAATTGTCAAATACAGAACTTAAAATTGCTAGCTTATAAATATAATTGCAAATTATAAGTTGAAGATCTGAACTTGTAATAGGTAAATACAGAACTTCGAATTGTTAATTTCAAACTAAGATTGCGTAATTAATAATTTGAAAATCTGAACTTGTAATAGTCAAATACAGAACTTCGAATGGTTAAATACACATTATTAGTGCAAATTATAACTTGACGATCTGAACTTGTAATTGTCAAATAGAGAACTTAAAATTGATAGCTTATAATTATAATTGCAAATTATAAGTTGAAGATCTGAACTTGTAATAGGTAAATACAGAACTTCGAATTGTTAATTTCAAACTAAGATTGTAATTAATAATTTGAAGATCTGAACTTGTAATAGTCAAATACGGAACTTCGAATTGTTAAATACAAATTATTAGTGCAAACTATAACTTGAAGATCTGAACTTGAATTGTCAAATACAGCACTTAGAATTCATAACTTCAAATTATGATTGCAAATTATAACTTGAAGATCTGAACTTGTAATTGTCAAATACAAAACTTAGTATTCATAACTTCAAATTATGATTGTAAATAATAATTAGAAGATCTGAACTTGTAATAGTCAAATACAGAACGTCGAATTGTTAAATACAAATTATTAGTGCACATTATAACTTGTAGATCTGAACTTGTAATGGTCAAATACAGAACTTAGAATTCATAACTTCAAATTATGAGTGCTAATTATAACTTAAAGATCTGACCTTGTAATTGTCAAATACGGAACTTAAAATTGATAGCTTATAATTATAATTGCAAATTATAACTTGAAGATCTGAACTTGTAATAGGTAAATACAGAACTTCGAATTGTTAATTTCAAACTAAGATTGTAAATAATAATTTGATGATCTGAACTTGTAATAGTCAAATACAGAACTGCGAATTGTTAAATACAAATTATTAGTGCAAATTATAACTTGAAGATCTGAACTTGTAATTGTCAAATACAGAACTTAAAATTGATAGCTTATAATTATAATTGCAAATTATAAGTTGAAGATCTGAACTTGTAATAGGAAAATCCAGAACTTCTAATTGTTAATTTCAAACTTAGATTGTAATTAATAATTTGAAGATCTGAACTTGTAATAGTCAAATACAGATCTCCGAATTGTTAAATACAAATTATTAGTGCAAATTATAACTTAAAGATCTGAACTTGTAATTGTCAAATACAGAACTTAGAATTGATTGCTTATAATTATAATTGCAAATTATAACTTGAAGAACTGAACTTGTAATAGTGAATTACAGAACTTCAAATTGTTAATTTCAAACTAAGATTGTAATCAATAATTTGAAGATCTGAACTTGTAATAGTCAAATACAGAACTCCGAATTGTTAAATACAAATTATTAGTGCAAATTATAACTTGAAGATCTGAACTTGTAATTGTCAAATACAGCACTTAGAATTCATAACTTCAAATTATGATTGCAAATTATAACTGGAAGATCTGAACTTGTAATATGTAACTACAGAACTTCGAATTGTTAATTTCAAACTAAGATTGTAATTAATAATTTGAAGATCTGAACTTGTAATAGTCAAATACAGAACTTCGAATTGTTAAATACAAATTATTAGTGCAAATTATAACTTGAAGATCTGAACTTGTAATTGTCAAATACAGAACTTAGAATTCATAACTTCAAATTATGATTGTAAATAATAATTAGAAGATCTGAACTTGTAATAGTCAAATACAGAACTTCGAATTGTTAAATACAAATTATTAGTGCAAATTATAACTTGAAGATCTGAACTAGTAATTGTCAAATTCAGAACTTAGAATTGATAGCTTATAATTATAATTGCAAATTATAACTTGAAGATCTGAACTTGTAATAGTGAATTACAGAACTTAGATTTGTTAAATACTAATTATTATTTCAAATTATAACTTGAAGATCTGAACTTGTAATTGTCAATTACGGAACTTAAAATTGATAGCTTATAATTATAATTGCAAATTATAACTTGAAGATCTGAACTTGTAATAGGTAAATACAGAACTTCGAATTGTTAATTTCAAACTAAGATTGTAAATAATAATTTGAAGATCTGAACTTGTAATAGTCAAATACAGAACTTCGAATTGTTAAATACAAATTATTAGTGCAAATTATAACTTGAAGATCTGAACTTGTAATAGTCAAATACAGAACTTCGAATTGTTAAATACAAATTATTAGTGCAAATTATAACTTGAAGATCTGAACTTGTAATTGTCTAATACAGAACTTAGAATTGATAGCTTAAAATTATAATTGCAAATTATAACTTGAAGATCTGAACTTGTAATAGTGAATTACAGAACTTCGAATTGTTAAATACAAATTATTAGTACAAATTATAACTTGAAGATCTGAACTTGTAATTGTCAAATACAGAACTTAAAATTGATAGCTTATAATTATAATTGCAAATTATAACTAGAAGATCTGAACTAGTAATAGGTAAATACAGAACTTCGAATTGTTAATTTCAAACTAAGATTGTAAATAATAATTTGAAGATCTGAACTTGTAATAGTCAAATACAGAACTTCGAATTGTTAAATACAAATTATTAGTGCAAATTATAACTTGAAAATCTGAACTTGTAATTGTCAAATACAGAACTTAAAATTGATAGCTTATATTTATAATTGCAAATTATAAGTTGAAGATCTGAACTTGTAATAGGTAAATACAGAACTTCGAATTGTTAATTTCAAACTAAGATTGTAATTAATAATTTGAAGATCTGAACTTGTAATGGTCAAATACAGAACTTCGAATTGTTAAATACAAATTATTAGTGCAAATTATAACTTGAAGATCTGAACTTGTAATTGTAAAATACAGAACTAAGAATTCATAACTTCAAATTATGATTGTAAATAATAATTAGAAGATCTGAACTTGTAATAGTCAAATACAGAACTTCGAATTGTTAAATACAAATTATTAGTGCAAATTACAACTTGAAGATCTGAACTTGTAATTGTCAAATACAGAACTAAAATTCATAACTTCAAATTATGATTGCTAATTATAACTTGAAGATCTGAACTTGTAATAGTCAAATACAGAACTTAGAATAGGGAAATTCAAATTATGATTGCAAATTATAACTTGAAGATCTGAACTTGTAATAGTCAAATACAGAACTTAAAATTGATAGCTTATAATTATAATTGCAAATTATAACTTGAAGATCTGAATTTGTAGTAGGTAAATATAGAACTTCGAATTGTTAATTTCAAACTAAGATTGTAATTAATAATTTGAAGATCTGAACTTGTAATAGTCAAATACAGATATCCGAATTGTTAAATACAAATTATTAGTGCAAATTATAACTTGAAGATCTGAACTTGTAATTGTCAAATACAGAACTTAAAATTGATAGGTAATAATTATAATTGCAAATTATAAGTTGAAGATCTGAACTTGTAATAGGTAAATACAGAACTTCGAATTGTTAATTTCAAACTAAGATTGTAATTAATAATTTGAAGATCTGAACTTGTAATAGTCAAATACAGAACTTCAAATTGTTAAATACAAATTATTAGTGCAAATTATAACTTGAAGATCTGAACTTGTAATTGTCAAATACAGAACTTAGAATTGATAGCTTATAATTATAATTGCAAATTATAACTTGACGAACTGAACTTGTAATAGTGAATTATAGAACTTAGATTTGTTAAATACTAATTATTATTTCAAATTATAACTTGAAGATCTGAACTTGTAATTGTCAAATACAGAACTTAAAATTGATAGCTTATAATTATAATTTCAAATTATAACTAGAAGATCTGAACTTGTAATTGTCAAATACAGCACTTAGAATACATAACTTCAAATTATGATTGCAAATTATAACTGGAAGATCTGAACTTGTAATTGTCAAATACAGCACTTAGAATACATAACTTCAAATTATGATTGCAAATTATAACTGGAAGATCTGAACTTGTAATTGTCAAATACAGAACTTAGAATTGATTGCTTATAATTATAATTGCAAATTATAACTTGAAGATCTGAACTTGTAATAGTGAATTACTGAACTTCAAATTGTTAATTTCAAACTAAGATTGTAATTAATAATTTGAAGATCTGAACTTGTAATAGTCAAATACAGAACTCCGAATTGTTAAATACAAATTATTAGTGCTAGTTATAACTTGAAGATCTGAACTTGTAATTGTCAAATAGAGAACTTAAAATTGATAGCTTATAATTATAATTGCAAATTATAAGTTGAAGATCTGAACTTGTAATAGGTAAATACAGAACTTCGAATTGTTAATTTCAAACTAAGATTGTAATTAATAATTTAAAGATCTGAACTTGTAATAGTCAAATACAGAACTTCGAATTGTTAAATACATATTATTAGTGCAAATTATAACTTGAAGATCTGAACTTGTAATTGTCAAATACAGAACTTAAAATTGATAGCTTATAATTATAATTGCAAATTATAAGTTGAAGATCTGAACTTGTAATAGGTAAATACAGAACTTCGAATTGTTAATTTCAAACTAAGATTGTAATTAATAATTTGAAGATCTGAACTTGTAATAGTCAAATACAGAACTTTGAATTGTTAAATACAAATTATTAGTGCAAATTATAACTTGAAGATCTGAACTTGTAATTGTCAAATACAGCACTTAGAATTCATAACTTCAAATTATGATTGCAAATTATAACTTGAAGATCTGAACTTGTAATTGTTAAATACAGAACTTAGAATTCATAACTTCAAATTATGATTGTAAATAATAATTAGAAGATCTGAACTTGTAATAGTCAAATACAGAACTTCGAATTGTTAAATACAAATTATTAGTGCAAATAATAACTTGAAGATCTGAACTTGTAATTGTCAAATACAGAACTTAGAATTGATGGCTTATAATTATAATTGCAAATTATAACTTGAAGATCTGAACTTGTAATTGTCAAATACAGCACTTAGAATTCATAACTTCAAATTATGATTGCAAATTATAACTGGAAGATCTGAACTGGTAATTGTGAAATACAGAACTTAGAACTCATAACTTCAAATTATGATTGAAAATAATAATTAGAAGATCTGAACTTGTAATTGTCAAATACAGAACTTAAAATTGATAGCTTATAATTATAATTGCAAATTAAAAGTTGAAGATCTAAACTTGTAATAGGTAAATACAGAACTTTGAATTGTTAATTTCAAACTAAGATTGTAATTAATAATTTGAAGATCTGAACTTGTAATAGTCAAATGCAGAACTTCGAATTGTTAAAAAAAAAATAATAGGTTCAAATTATAACTTGAAGATCTGAACTTGTAATTGTCAAATACAGAACTTAAAATTGATAGCTTATAATTATAATTGCAAATTATAAGTTTAAGAACTGAACTTGTAATATGTAAATACAGAACTTCGAATTTTTAATTTCAACTAAGATTGTAATTAATAATTTGAAGATCTGAACTTGTAATAGTCAAATACAGAACTTCGAATTGTTAAATACAAATTATTAGTGCAAATTATAACTTGAAGATCTGAACTAGTTATTGTCAAATACAGAACTTAGAACTCATAACTTCAAATTATGATTGTAAATAATAATTAGAAGATCTGAACTTGTAATAGTCAAATACAGAACTTCGAATTGTTAAATACAAATTATTAGTGCAAATTATAACGTGAAGATCTGAACTTGTAATAGTCAAATACAGAACTTAAAATTGATAGCTTATAATTATAATTGCAAATTATAAGTTTAAGAACTGAACTTGTAATATGTAAATACAGAACTTCGAATTTTTAATTTCAAACTAAGATTGTAATTAATAATTTTAAGATCTGAACTTGTAATAGTCAAATACAGAACTTCGAATTGTTAAATACAAATTATTAGTGCAAATTATAACTTGAAGATCTGAACTAGTTATTGTCAAATACAGAACTTAGAACTCATAACTTCAAATTATGATGGTAAATAATAATTAGAAGATCTGAACTTGTAATAGTCAAATACAGAACTTCGAATTGTTAAATACAAATTATTAGTGCAAATTATAACGTGAAGATCTGAACTTGTAATAGTCAAATACAGAACTTAGAATTGTAAAATTCAAATTATGATTGCAAATTATAACTTGAAGACCTGAACTTGTAATAGTCAAATACAGAACTTCGAATTGTTAAATACAAATTATTAGGGCAAATTATAACTTGAAGATCTGAACTTGTAATTGTCAAATACAGAACTTAAAATTGATTCTTATAATTATAATTGCAAATTATAAGTTGAAGATCTGAACTTGTAATAGGTAAATACAGAACTTCGAATTGTTAATTTCAAACTAAGATTGTAATTAATAATTTGAAGATCTGAACTTGTAATAGTCAAATACAGAACTTCGAATTGTTAAATACAAATTATGAGTGCAAATTATAACTAGAAGATCTGAACTTGTAATTGTCAAATACAGAACTTAGAATTCATAACTTCAAATTATGATTGCTAATTATAACTTGAAGATCTGAACTTGTAATAGTCAAATACAGAACTTAGAATGGTAAAATTCAAATTATGATTGCAAATTATAACTTGAAGATCTGAACTTGTAATAGTCAAATACAGAACTTAAAATTGATAGCTTATAATTATAATTGCAAATTATAACTTGAAGATCTGAATTTGTAATAGGTAAATACAGAACTTCGAATTGTTAATTTCAAACTAAGATTGTAAATAATAATTTGAAGATCTGAACTTGTAATAGTCAAATACAGAACTTCGAATTGCTAAATACAAATTATTAGTGCAAATTATAACTTGAAGATCTGAACTTGTAATTGTCAAATACAGAACTTAAAATTGCTAGCTTATAAATATAATTGCAAATTATAAGTTGAAGATCTGAACTTGTAATAGGTAAATACAGAACTTCGAATTGTTAATTTCAAACTAAGATTGCGTAATTAATAATTTGAAAATCTGAACTTGTAATAGTCAAATACAGAACTTCGAATGGTTAAATACACATTATTAGTGCAAATTATAACTTGACGATCTGAACTTGTAATTGTCAAATAGAGAACTTAAAATTGATAGCTTATAATTATAATTGCAAATTATAAGTTGAAGATCTGAACTTGTAATAGGTAAATACAGAACTTCGAATTGTTAATTTCAAACTAAGATTGTAATTAATAATTTGAAGATCTGAACTTGTAATAGTCAAATACGGAACTTCGAATTGTTAAATACAAATTATTAGTGCAAATTATAACTTGAAGATCTGAACTTGAATTGTCAAATACAGCACTTAGAATTCATAACTTCAAATTATGATTGCAAATTATAACTTGAAGATCTGAACTTGTAATTGTCAAATACAAAACTTAGTATTCATAACTTCAAATTATGATTGTAAATAATAATTAGAAGATCTGAACTTGTAATAGTCAAATACAGAACGTCGAATTGTTAAATACAAATTATTAGTGCACATTATAACTTGTAGATCTGAACTTGTAATGGTCAAATACAGAACTTAGAATTCATAACTTCAAATTATGAGTGCTAATTATAACTTAAAGATCTGACCTTGTAATTGTCAAATACGGAACTTAAAATTGATAGCTTATAATTATAATTGCAAATTATAACTTGAAGATCTGAACTTGTAATAGGTAAATCCAGAACTTCTAATTGTTAATTTCAAACTTAGATTGTAATTAATAATTTGAAGATCTGAACTTGTAATAGTCAAATACAGATCTCCGAATTGTTAAATACAAATTATTAGTGCAAATTATAACTTAAAGATCTGAACTTGTAATTGTCAAATACAGAACTTAGAATTGATTGCTTATAATTATAATTGCAAATTATAACTTGAAGAACTGAACTTGTAATAGTGAATTACAGAACTTCAAATTGTTAATTTCAAACTAAGATTGTAATCAATAATTTGAAGATCTGAACTTGTAATAGTCAAATACAGAACTCCGAATTGTTAAATACAAATTATTAGTGCAAATTATAACTTGAAGATCTGAACTTGTAATTGTCAAATACAGCACTTAGAATTCATAACTTCAAATTATGATTGCAAATTATAACTGGAAGATCTGAACTTGTAATATGTAACTACAGAACTTCGAATTGTTAATTTCAAACTAAGATTGTAATTAATAATTTGAAGATCTGAACTTGTAATAGTCAAATACAGAACTTCGAATTGTTAAATACAAATTATTAGTGCAAATTATAACTTGAAGATCTGAACTTGTAATTGTCAAATACAGAACTTAGAATTCATAACTTCAAATTATGATTGTAAATAATAATTAGAAGATCTGAACTTGTAATAGTCAAATACAGAACTTCGAATTGTTAAATACAAATTATTAGTGCAAATTATAACTTGAAGATCTGAACTAGTAATTGTCAAATTCAGAACTTAGAATTGATAGCTTATAATTATAATTGCAAATTATAACTTGAAGATCTGAACTTGTAATAGTGAATTACAGAACTTAGATTTGTTAAATACTAATTATTATTTCAAATTATAACTTGAAGATCTGAACTTGTAATTGTCAATTACGGAACTTAAAATTGATAGCTTATAATTATAATTGCAAATTATAACTTGAAGATCTGAACTTGTAATAGGTAAATACAGAACTTCGAATTGTTAATTTCAAACTAAGATTGTAAATAATAATTTGAAGATCTGAACTTGTAATAGTCAAATACAGAACTTCGAATTGTTAAATACAAATTATTAGTGCAAATTATAACTTGAAGATCTGAACTTGTAATTGTCAAATACAGAACTTAAAATTGATAGCTTATAATTATAATTGCAAATTATAAGTTGAAGATCTGAACTTGTAATAGGTAAATACAGAACTTCGAATTGTTAATTTCAAACTAAGATTGTAATTAATAACTTGAAGATCTGAACTTGTAATAGTCAAATACAGAACTTCGAATTGTTAAATTCAAATTATTAGTGCAAATTATAACTTGAAGATCTGAACTTGTAATAGTCGAATACAGAACTTCGAATTGTTAAATACAAATTATTAGTGCAAATTATAACTTGAAGATCTGAACTTGTAATTGTCTAATACAGAACTTAGAATTGATAGCTTAAAATTATAATTGCAAATTATAACTTGAAGATCTGAACTTGTAATAGTGAATTACAGAACTTCGAATTGTTAAATACAAATTATTAGTACAAATTATAACTTGAAGATCTGAACTTGTAATTGTCAAATACAGAACTTAAAATTGATAGCTTATAATTATAATTGCAAATTATAACTAGAAGATCTGAACTAGTAATAGGTAAATACAGAACTTCGAATTGTTAATTTCAAACTAAGATTGTAAATAATAATTTGAAGATCTGAACTTGTAATAGTCAAATACAGAACTTCGAATTGTTAAATACAAATTATTAGTGCAAATTATAACTTGAAAATCTGAACTTGTAATTGTCAAATACAGAACTTAAAATTGATAGCTTATATTTATAATTGCAAATTATAAGTTGAAGATCTGAACTTGTAATAGGTAAATACAGAACTTCGAATTGTTAATTTCAAACTAAGATTGTAATTAATAATTTGAAGATCTGAACTTGTAATGGTCAAATACAGAACTTCGAATTGTTAAATACAAATTATTAGTGCAAATTATAACTTGAAGATCTGAACTTGTAATTGTAAAATACAGAACTAAGAATTCATAACTTCAAATTATGATTGTAAATAATAATTAGAAGATCTGAACTTGTAATAGTCAAATACAGAACTTCGAATTGTTAAATACAAATTATTAGTGCAAATTACAACTTGAAGATCTGAACTTGTAATTGTCAAATACAGAACTAAAATTCATAACTTCAAATTATGATTGCTAATTATAACTTGAAGATCTGAACTTGTAATAGTCAAATACAGAACTTAGAATAGGGAAATTCAAATTATGATTGCAAATTATAACTTGAAGATCTGAACTTGTAATAGTCAAATACAGAACTTAAAATTGATAGCTTATAATTATAATTGCAAATTATAACTTGAAGATCTGAATTTGTAGTAGGTAAATATAGAACTTCGAATTGTTAATTTCAAACTAAGATTGTAATTAATAATTTGAAGATCTAAACTTGTAATAGTCAAATACAGATATCCGAATTGTTAAATACAAATTATTAGTGCAAATTATAACTTGAAGATCTGAACTTGTAATAGTCAAATACAGAACTTCGAATTGTTAAATACAAATTATTAGTGCAAATTATAACTTGAAGATCTGAACTTGTAATTGTCTAATACAGAACTTAGAATTGATAGCTTAAAATTATAATTGCAAATTATAACTTGAAGATCTGAACTTGTAATAGTGAATTACAGAACTTCGAATTGTTAAATACAAATTATTAGTACAAATTATAACTTGAAGATCTGAACTTGTAATTGTCAAATACAGAACTTAAAATTGATAGCTTATAATTATAATTGCAAATTATAACTAGAAGATCTGAACTAGTAATAGGTAAATACAGAACTTCGAATTGTTAATTTCAAACTAAGATTGTAAATAATAATTTGAAGATCTGAACTTGTAATAGTCAAATACAGAACTTCGAATTGTTAAATACAAATTATTAGTGCAAATTATAACTTGAAAATCTGAACTTGTAATTGTCAAATACAGAACTTAAAATTGATAGCTTATATTTATAATTGCAAATTATAAGTTGAAGATCTGAACTTGTAATAGGTAAATACAGAACTTCGAATTGTTAATTTCAAACTAAGATTGTAATTAATAATTTGAAGATCTGAACTTGTAATGGTCAAATACAGAACTTCGAATTGTTAAATACAAATTATTAGTGCAAATTATAACTTGAAGATCTGAACTTGTAATTGTAAAATACAGAACTAAGAATTCATAACTTCAAATTATGATTGTAAATAATAATTAGAAGATCTGAACTTGTAATAGTCAAATACAGAACTTCGAATTGTTAAATACAAATTATTAGTGCAAATTACAACTTGAAGATCTGAACTTGTAATTGTCAAATACAGAACTAAAATTCATAACTTCAAATTATGATTGCTAATTATAACTTGAAGATCTGAACTTGTAATAGTCAAATACAGAACTTAGAATAGGGAAATTCAAATTATGATTGCAAATTATAACTTGAAGATCTGAACTTGTAATAGTCAAATACAGAACTTAAAATTGATAGCTTATAATTATAATTGCAATTTATAACTTGAAGATCTGAATTTGTAGTAGGTAAATATAGAACTTCGAATTGTTAATTTCAAACTAAGATTGTAATTAATAATTTGAAGATCTGAACTTGTAATAGTCAAATACAGATATCCGAATTGTTAAATACAAATTATTAGTGCAAATTATAACTTGAAGATCTGAACTTGTAATTGTCAAATACAGAACTTAAAATTGATAGGTAATAATTATAATTGCAAATTATAAGTTGAAGATCTGAACTTGTAATAGGTAAATACAGAACTTCGAATTGTTAATTTCAAACTAAGATTGTAATTAATAATTTGAAGATCTGAACTTGTAATAGTCAAATACAGAACTTCAAATTGTTAAATACAAATTATTAGTGCAAATTATAACTTGAAGAACTGAACTTGTAATTGTCAAATACAGAACTTAGAATTGATAGCTTATAATTATAATTGCAAATTATAACTTGACGAACTGAACTTGTAATAGTGAATTATAGAACTTAGATTTGTTAAATACTAATTATTATTTCAAATTATAACTTGAAGATCTGAACTTGTAATTGTCAAATACAGAACTTAAAATTGATAGCTTATAATTATAATTGCAAATTATAACTAGAAGATCTGAACTTGTAATTGTCAAATACAGCACTTAGAATACATAACTTCAAATTATGATTGCAAATTATAACTGGAAGATCTGAACTTGTAATTGTCAAATACAGCACTTAGAATACATAACTTCAAATTATGATTGCAAATTATAACTGGAAGATCTGAACTTGTAATTGTCAAATACAGAACTTAGAATTGATTGCTTATAATTATAATTGCAAATTATAACTTGAAGATCTGAACTTGTAATAGTGAATTACTGAACTTCAAATTGTTAATTTCAAACTAAGATTGTAATTAATAATTTGAAGATCTGAACTTGTAATAGTCAAATACAGAACTCCGAATTGTTAAATACAAATTATTAGTGCTAGTTATAACTTGAAGATCTGAACTTGTAATTGTCAAATAGAGAACTTAAAATTGATAGCTTATAATTATAATTGCAAATTATAAGTTGAAGATCTGAACTTGTAATAGGTAAATACAGAACTTCGAATTGTTAATTTCAAACTAAGATTGTAATTAATAATTTAAAGATCTGAACTTGTAATAGTCAAATACAGAACTTCGAATTGTTAAATACATATTATTAGTGCAAATTATAACTTGAAGATCTGAACTTGTAATTGTCAAATACAGAACTTAAAATTGATAGCTTATAATTATAATTGCAAATTATAAGTTGAAGATCTGAACTTGTAATAGGTAAATACAGAACTTCGAATTGTTAATTTCAAACTAAGATTGTAATTAATAATTTGAAGATCTGAACTTGTAATAGTCAAATACAGAACTTTGAATTGTTAAATACAAATTATTAGTGCAAATTATAACTTGAAGATCTGAACTTGTAATTGTCAAATACAGCACTTAGAATTCATAACTTCAAATTATGATTGCAAATTATAACTTGAAGATCTGAACTTGTAATTGTTAAATACAGAACTTAGAATTCATAACTTCAAATTATGATTGTAAATAATAATTAGAAGATCTGAACTTGTAATAGTCAAATACAGAACTTCGAATTGTTAAATACAAATTATTAGTGCAAATAATAACTTGAAGATCTGAACTTGTAATTGTCAAATACAGAACTTAGAATTGATGGCTTATAATTATAATTGCAAATTGTAACTTGAAGATCTGAACTTGTAATTGTCAAATACAGCACTTAGAATTCATAACTTCAAATTATGATTGCAAATTATAACTGGAAGATCTGAACTGGTAATTGTGAAATACAGAACTTAGAACTCATAACTTCAAATTATGATTGAAAATAATAATTAGAAGATCTGAACTTGTAATTGTCAAATACAGAACTTAAAATTGATAGCTTATAATTATAATTGCAAATTAAAAGTTGAAGATCTAAACTTGTAATAGGTAAATACAGAACTTTGAATTGTTAATTTCAAACTAAGATTGTAATTAATAATTTGAAGATCTGAACTTGTAATAGTCAAATGCAGAACTTCGAATTGTTAAAAACAAATTATAAGTTCAAATTATAACTTGAAGATCTGAACTTGTAATTGTCAAATACAGAACTTAAAATTGATAGCTTATAATTATAATTGCAAATTATAAGTTTAAGAACTGAACTTGTAATATGTAAATACAGAACTTCGAATTTTTAATTTCAAACTAAGATTGTAATTAATAATTTGAAGATCTGAACTTGTAATAGTCAAATACAGAACTTCGAATTGTTAAATACAAATTATTAGTGCAAATTATAACTTGAAGATCTGAACTAGTTATTGTCAAATACAGAACTTAGAACTCATAACTTCAAATTATGATTGTAAATAATAATTAGAAGATCTGAACTTGTAATAGTCAAATACAGAACTTCGAATTGTTAAATACAAATTATTAGTGCAAATTATAACGTGAAGATCTGAACTTGTAATAGTCAAATACAGAACTTAGAATTGTAAAATTCAAATTATGATTGCAAATTATAACTTGAAGACCTGAACTTGTAATAGTCAAATACAGAACTTCGAATTGTTAAATACAAATTATTAGGACATATTATAACTTGAAGATCTGAACTTGTAATTGTCAAATACAGAACTTAGAATTCATAACTTCAAATTATGATTGTAAATAATAATTAGAAGATCTGAACTTGTAATAGTCAAATACAGAACTTCGAATTGTTAAATACAAATTATTAGTGCAAATTATAACTTGAAGATCTGAACTAGTAATTGTCAAATTCAGAACTTAGAATTGATAGCTTATAATTATAATTGCAAATTATAACTTGAAGATCTGAACTTGTAATAGTGAATTACAGAACTTAGATTTGTTAAATACTAATTATTATTTCAAATTATAACTTGAAGATCTGAACTTGTAATTGTCAATTACGGAACTTAAAATTGATAGCTTATAATTATAATTGCAAATTATAACTTGAAGATCTGAACTTGTAATAGGTAAATACAGAACTTCGAATTGTTAATTTCAAACTAAGATTGTAAATAATAATTTGAAGATCTGAACTTGTAATAGTCAAATACAGAACTTCGAATTGTTAAATACAAATTATTAGTGCAAATTATAACTTGAAGATCTGAACTTGTAATTGTCAAATACAGAACTTAAAATTGATAGCTTATAATTATAATTGCAAATTATAAGTTGAAGATCTGAACTTGTAATAGGTAAATACAGAACTTCGAATTGTTAATTTCAAACTAAGATTGTAATTAATAACTTGAAGATCTGAACTT
This sequence comes from Cantharis lateralis, assembly GCA_963170105.1. Classification (NCBI taxonomy): domain Eukaryota; kingdom Metazoa; phylum Arthropoda; class Insecta; order Coleoptera; family Cantharidae; genus Cantharis; species Cantharis lateralis. Next base: position 25,153,079 of record OY720628.1, read on the forward strand.
GTAATAGTCAAATACAGAACTTCGAATTGTTAAATTCAAATTATTAGTGCAAATTATAACTTGAAGATCTGAACTTGTAATAGTCGAATACAGAACTTCGAATTGTTAAATACAAATTATTAGTGCAAATTATAACTTGAAGATCTGAACTTGTAATTGTCTAATACAGAACTTAGAATTGATAGCTTAAAATTATAATTGCAAATTATAACTTGAAGATCTGAACTTGTAATAGTGAATTACAGAACTTCGAATTGTTAAATACAAATTATTAGTACAAATTATAACTTGAAGATCTGAACTTGTAATTGTCAAATACAGAACTTAAAATTGATAGCTTATAATTATAATTGCAAATTATAACTAGAAGATCTGAACTAGTAATAGGTAAATACAGAACTTCGAATTGTTAATTTCAAACTAAGATTGTAAATAATAATTTGAAGATCTGAACTTGTAATAGTCAAATACAGAACTTCGAATTGTTAAATACAAATTATTAGTGCAAATTATAACTTGAAAATCTGAACTTGTAATTGTCAAATACAGAACTTAAAATTGATAGCTTATATTTATAATTGCAAATTATAAGTTGAAGATCTGAACTTGTAATAGGTAAATACAGAACTTCGAATTGTTAATTTCAAACTAAGATTGTAATTAATAATTTGAAGATCTGAACTTGTAATGGTCAAATACAGAACTTCGAATTGTTAAATACAAATTATTAGTGCAAATTATAACTTGAAGATCTGAACTTGTAATTGTAAAATACAGAACTAAGAATTCATAACTTCAAATTATGATTGTAAATAATAATTAGAAGATCTGAACTTGTAATAGTCAAATACAGAACTTCGAATTGTTAAATACAAATTATTAGTGCAAATTACAACTTGAAGATCTGAACTTGTAATTGTCAAATACAGAACTAAAATTCATAACTTCAAATTATGATTGCTAATTATAACTTGAAGATCTGAACTTGTAATAGTCAAATACAGAACTTAGAATAGGGAAATTCAAATTATGATTGCAAATTATAACTTGAAGATCTGAACTTGTAATAGTCAAATACAGAACTTAAAATTGATAGCTTATAATTATAATTGCAAATTATAACTTGAAGATCTGAATTTGTAGTAGGTAAATATAGAACTTCGAATTGTTAATTTCAAACTAAGATTGTAATTAATAATTTGAAGATCTAAACTTGTAATAGTCAAATACAGATATCCGAATTGTTAAATACAAATTATTAGTGCAAATTATAACTTGAAGATCTGAACTTGTAATAGTCAAATACAGAACTTCGAATTGTTAAATACAAATTATTAGTGCAAATTATAACTTGAAGATCTGAACTTGTAATTGTCTAATACAGAACTTAGAATTGATAGCTTAAAATTATAATTGCAAATTATAACTTGAAGATCTGAACTTGTAATAGTGAATTACAGAACTTCGAATTGTTAAATACAAATTATTAGTACAAATTATAACTTGAAGATCTGAACTTGTAATTGTCAAATACAGAACTTAAAATTGATAGCTTATAATTATAATTGCAAATTATAACTAGAAGATCTGAACTAGTAATAGGTAAATACAGAACTTCGAATTGTTAATTTCAAACTAAGATTGTAAATAATAATTTGAAGATCTGAACTTGTAATAGTCAAATACAGAACTTCGAATTGTTAAATACAAATTATTAGTGCAAATTATAACTTGAAAATCTGAACTTGTAATTGTCAAATACAGAACTTAAAATTGATAGCTTATATTTATAATTGCAAATTATAAGTTGAAGATCTGAACTTGTAATAGGTAAATACAGAACTTCGAATTGTTAATTTCAAACTAAGATTGTAATTAATAATTTGAAGATCTGAACTTGTAATGGTCAAATACAGAACTTCGAATTGTTAAATACAAATTATTAGTGCAAATTATAACTTGAAGATCTGAACTTGTAATTGTAAAATACAGAACTAAGAATTCATAACTTCAAATTATGATTGTAAATAATAATTAGAAGATCTGAACTTGTAATAGTCAAATACAGAACTTCGAATTGTTAAATACAAATTATTAGTGCAAATTACAACTTGAAGATCTGAACTTGTAATTGTCAAATACAGAACTAAAATTCATAACTTCAAATTATGATTGCTAATTATAACTTGAAGATCTGAACTTGTAATAGTCAAATACAGAACTTAGAATAGGGAAATTCAAATTATGATTGCAAATTATAACTTGAAGATCTGAACTTGTAATAGTCAAATACAGAACTTAAAATTGATAGCTTATAATTATAATTGCAATTTATAACTTGAAGATCTGAATTTGTAGTAGGTAAATATAGAACTTCGAATTGTTAATTTCAAACTAAGATTGTAATTAATAATTTGAAGATCTGAACTTGTAATAGTCAAATACAGATATCCGAATTGTTAAATACAAATTATTAGTGCAAATTATAACTTGAAGATCTGAACTTGTAATTGTCAAATACAGAACTTAAAATTGATAGGTAATAATTATAATTGCAAATTATAAGTTGAAGATCTGAACTTGTAATAGGTAAATACAGAACTTCGAATTGTTAATTTCAAACTAAGATTGTAATTAATAATTTGAAGATCTGAACTTGTAATAGTCAAATACAGAATTTCAAATTGTTAAATACAAATTATTAGTGCAAATTATAACTTGAAGAACTGAACTTGTAATTGTCAAATACAGAACTTAGAATTGATAGCTTATAATTATAATTGCAAATTATAACTTGACGAACTGAACTTGTAATAGTGAATTATAGAACTTAGATTTGTTAAATACTAATTATTATTTCAAATTATAACTTGAAGATCTGAACTTGTAATTGTCAAATACAGAACTTAAAATTGATAGCTTATAATTATAATTGCAAATTATAACTAGAAGATCTGAACTTGTAATTGTCAAATACAGCACTTAGAATACATAACTTCAAATTATGATTGCAAATTATAACTGGAAGATCTGAACTTGTAATTGTCAAATACAGCACTTAGAATACATAACTTCAAATTATGATTGCAAATTATAACTGGAAGATCTGAACTTGTAATTGTCAAATACAGAACTTAGAATTGATTGCTTATAATTATAATTGCAAATTATAACTTGAAGATCTGAACTTGTAATAGTGAATTACTGAACTTCAAATTGTTAATTTCAAACTAAGATTGTAATTAATAATTTGAAGATCTGAACTTGTAATAGTCAAATACAGAACTCCGAATTGTTAAATACAAATTATTAGTGCTAGTTATAACTTGAAGATCTGAACTTGTAATTGTCAAATAGAGAACTTAAAATTGATAGCTTATAATTATAATTGCAAATTATAAGTTGAAGATCTGAACTTGTAATAGGTAAATACAGAACTTCGAATTGTTAATTTCAAACTAAGATTGTAATTAATAATTTAAAGATCTGAACTTGTAATAGTCAAATACAGAACTTCGAATTGTTAAATACATATTATTAGTGCAAATTATAACTTGAAGATCTGAACTTGTAATTGTCAAATACAGAACTTAAAATTGATAGCTTATAATTATAATTGCAAATTATAAGTTGAAGATCTGAACTTGTAATAGGTAAATACAGAACTTCGAATTGTTAATTTCAAACTAAGATTGTAATTAATAATTTGAAGATCTGAACTTGTAATAGTCAAATACAGAACTTTGAATTGTTAAATACAAATTATTAGTGCAAATTATAACTTGAAGATCTGAACTTGTAATTGTCAAATACAGCACTTAGAATTCATAACTTCAAATTATGATTGCAAATTATAACTTGAAGATCTGAACTTGTAATTGTTAAATACAGAACTTAGAATTCATAACTTCAAATTATGATTGTAAATAATAATTAGAAGATCTGAACTTGTAATAGTCAAATACAGAACTTCGAATTGTTAAATACAAATTATTAGTGCAAATAATAACTTGAAGATCTGAACTTGTAATTGTCAAATACAGAACTTAGAATTGATGGCTTATAATTATAATTGCAAATTATAACTTGAAGATCTGAACTTGTAATTGTCAAATACAGCACTTAGAATTCATAACTTCAAATTATGATTGCAAATTATAACTGGAAGATCTGAACTGGTAATTGTGAAATACAGAACTTAGAACTCATAACTTCAAATTATGATTGAAAATAATAATTAGAAGATCTGAACTTGTAATTGTCAAATACAGAACTTAAAATTGATAGCTTATAATTATAATTGCAAATTAAAAGTTGAAGATCTAAACTTGTAATAGGTAAATACAGAACTTTGAATTGTTAATTTCAAACTAAGATTGTAATTAATAATTTGAAGATCTGAACTTGTAATAGTCAAATGCAGAACTTCGAATTGTTAAAAACAAATTATAAGTTCAAATTATAACTTGAAGATCTGAACTTGTAATTGTCAAATACAGAACTTAAAATTGATAGCTTATAATTATAATTGCAAATTATAAGTTTAAGAACTGAACTTGTAATATGTAAATACAGAACTTCGAATTTTTAATTTCAAACTAAGATTGTAATTAATAATTTGAAGATCTGAACTTGTAATAGTCAAATACAGAACTTCGAATTGTTAAATACAAATTATTAGTGCAAATTATAACTTGAAGATCTGAACTAGTTATTGTCAAATACAGAACTTAGAACTCATAACTTCAAATTATGATTGTAAATAATAATTAGAAGATCTGAACTTGTAATAGTCAAATACAGAACTTCGAATTGTTAAATACAAATTATTAGTGCAAATTATAACGTGAAGATCTGAACTTGTAATAGTCAAATACAGAACTTAGAATTGTAAAATTCAAATTATGATTGCAAATTATAACTTGAAGACCTGAACTTGTAATAGTCAAATACAGAACTTCGAATTGTTAAATACAAATTATTAGGACATATTATAACTTGAAGATCTGAACTTGTAATTGTCAAATACAGAACTTAAAATTGATAGCTTATAATTATAATTGCAAATTATAAGTTGAAGATCTGAACTTGTAATAGGTAAATACAGAACTTCGAATTGTTAATTTCAAACTAAGATTGTAATTAATAATTTGAAGATCTGAACTTGTAATAGTCAAATACAGAACTTCGAATTGTTAAATACAAATTATTAGTGCAAATTATAACTTGAAGATCTGAACTTGTAATAGTCAAATACAGAACTTCGAATTGTTAAATACAAATTATTAGTGCAAATTATAACTTGAAGATCTGAACTTGTAATTGTCTAATACAGAACTTAGAATTGATAGCTTAAAATTATAATTGCAAATTATAACTTGAAGATCTGAACTTGTAATAGTGAATTACAGAACTTCGAATTGTTAAATACAAATTATTAGTACAAATTATAACTTGAAGATCTGAACTTGTAATTGTCAAATACAGAACTTAAAATTGATAGCTTATAATTATAATTGCAAATTATAACTAGAAGATCTGAACTAGTAATAGGTAAATACAGAACTTCGAATTGTTAATTTCAAACTAAGATTGTAAATAATAATTTGAAGATCTGAACTTGTAATAGTCAAATACAGAACTTCGAATTGTTAAATACAAATTATTAGTGCAAATTATAACTTGAAAATCTGAACTTGTAATTGTCAAATACAGAACTTAAAATTGATAGCTTATATTTATAATTGCAAATTATAAGTTGAAGATCTGAACTTGTAATAGGTAAATACAGAACTTCGAATTGTTAATTTCAAACTAAGATTGTAATTAATAATTTGAAGATCTGAACTTGTAATGGTCAAATACAGAACTTCGAATTGTTAAATACAAATTATTAGTGCAAATTATAACTTGAAGATCTGAACTTGTAATTGTAAAATACAGAACTAAGAATTCATAACTTCAAATTATGATTGTAAATAATAATTAGAAGATCTGAACTTGTAATAGTCAAATACAGAACTTCGAATTGTTAAATACAAATTATTAGTGCAAATTACAACTTGAAGATCTGAACTTGTAATTGTCAAATACAGAACTAAAATTCATAACTTCAAATTATGATTGCTAATTATAACTTGAAGATCTGAACTTGTAATAGTCAAATACAGAACTTAGAATAGGGAAATTCAAATTATGATTGCAAATTATAACTTGAAGATCTGAACTTGTAATAGTCAAATACAGAACTTAAAATTGATAGCTTATAATTATAATTGCAATTTATAACTTGAAGATCTGAATTTGTAGTAGGTAAATATAGAACTTCGAATTGTTAATTTCAAACTAAGATTGTAATTAATAATTTGAAGATCTGAACTTGTAATAGTCAAATACAGATATCCGAATTGTTAAATACAAATTATTAGTGCAAATTATAACTTGAAGATCTGAACTTGTAATTGTCAAATACAGAACTTAAAATTGATAGGTAATAATTATAATTGCAAATTATAAGTTGAAGATCTGAACTTGTAATAGGTAAATACAGAACTTCGAATTGTTAATTTCAAACTAAGATTGTAATTAATAATTTGAAGATCTGAACTTGTAATAGTCAAATACAGAACTTCAAATTGTTAAATACAAATTATTAGTGCAAATTATAACTTGAAGAACTGAACTTGTAATTGTCAAATACAGAACTTAGAATTGATAGCTTATAATTATAATTGCAAATTATAACTTGACGAACTGAACTTGTAATAGTGAATTATAGAACTTAGATTTGTTAAATACTAATTATTATTTCAAATTATAACTTGAAGATCTGAACTTGTAATTGTCAAATACAGAACTTAAAATTGATAGCTTATAATTATAATTGCAAATTATAACTAGAAGATCTGAACTTGTAATTGTCAAATACAGCACTTAGAATACATAACTTCAAATTATGATTGCAAATTATAACTGGAAGATCTGAACTTGTAATTGTCAAATACAGCACTTAGAATACATAACTTCAAATTATGATTGCAAATTATAACTGGAAGATCTGAACTTGTAATTGTCAAATACAGAACTTAGAATTGATTGCTTATAATTATAATTGCAAATTATAACTTGAAGATCTGAACTTGTAATAGTGAATTACTGAACTTCAAATTGTTAATTTCAAACTAAGATTGTAATTAATAATTTGAAGATCTGAACTTGTAATAGTCAAATACAGAACTCCGAATTGTTAAATACAAATTATTAGTGCTAGTTATAACTTGAAGATCTGAACTTGTAATTGTCAAATAGAGAACTTAAAATTGATAGCTTATAATTATAATTGCAAATTATAAGTTGAAGATCTGAACTTGTAATAGGTAAATACAGAACTTCGAATTGTTAATTTCAAACTAAGATTGTAATTAATAATTTAAAGATCTGAACTTGTAATAGTCAAATACAGAACTTCGAATTGTTAAATACATATTATTAGTGCAAATTATAACTTGAAGATCTGAACTTGTAATTGTCAAATACAGAACTTAAAATTGATAGCTTATAATTATAATTGCAAATTATAAGTTGAAGATCTGAACTTGTAATAGGTAAATACAGAACTTCGAATTGTTAATTTCAAACTAAGATTGTAATTAATAATTTGAAGATCTGAACTTGTAATAGTCAAATACAGAACTTTGAATTGTTAAATACAAATTATTAGTGCAAATTATAACTTGAAGATCTGAACTTGTAATTGTCAAATACAGCACTTAGAATTCATAACTTCAAATTATGATTGCAAATTATAACTTGAAGATCTGAACTTGTAATTGTTAAATACAGAACTTAGAATTCATAACTTCAAATTATGATTGTAAATAATAATTAGAAGATCTGAACTTGTAATAGTCAAATACAGAACTTCGAATTGTTAAATACAAATTATTAGTGCAAATAATAACTTGAAGATCTGAACTTGTAATTGTCAAATACAGAACTTAGAATTGATGGCTTATAATTATAATTGCAAATTATAACTTGAAGATCTGAACTTGTAATTGTCAAATACAGCACTTAGAATTCATAACTTCAAATTATGATTGCAAATTATAACTGGAAGATCTGAACTGGTAATTGTGAAATACAGAACTTAGAACTCATAACTTCAAATTATGATTGAAAATAATAATTAGAAGATCTGAACTTGTAATTGTCAAATACAGAACTTAAAATTGATAGCTTATAATTATAATTGCAAATTAAAAGTTGAAGATCTAAACTTGTAATAGGTAAATACAGAACTTTGAATTGTTAATTTCAAACTAAGATTGTAATTAATAATTTGAAGATCTGAACTTGTAATAGTCAAATGCAGAACTTCGAATTGTTAAAAACAAATTATAAGTTCAAATTATAACTTGAAGATCTGAACTTGTAATTGTCAAATACAGAACTTAAAATTGATAGCTTATAATTATAATTGCAAATTATAAGTTTAAGAACTGAACTTGTAATATGTAAATACAGAACTTCGAATTTTTAATTTCAAACTAAGATTGTAATTAATAATTTGAAGATCTGAACTTGTAATAGTCAAATACAGAACTTCGAATTGTTAAATACAAATTATTAGTGCAAATTATAACTTGAAGATCTGAACTAGTTATTGTCAAATACAGAACTTAGAACTCATAACTTCAAATTATGATTGTAAATAATAATTAGAAGATCTGAACTTGTAATAGTCAAATACAGAACTTCGAATTGTTAAATACAAATTATTAGTGCAAATTATAACGTGAAGATCTGAACTTGTAATAGTCAAATACAGAACTTAGAATTGTAAAATTCAAATTATGATTGCAAATTATAACTTGAAGACCTGAACTTGTAATAGTCAAATACAGAACTTCGAATTGTTAAATACAAATTATTAGGACATATTATAACTTGAAGATCTGAACTTGTAATTGTCAAATACAGAACTTAAAATTGATAGCTTATAATTATAATTGCAAATTATAAGTTGAAGATCTGAACTTGTAATAGGTAAATACAGAACTTCGAATTGTTAATTTCAAACTAAGATTGTAATTAATAATTTGAAGATCTGAACTTGTAATAGTCAAATACAGAACTTCGAATTGTTAAATACAAATTATGAGTGCAAATTATAACTAGAAGATCTGAACTTGTAATTGTCAAATACAGAACTTAGAATTCATAACTTCAAATTATGATTGCTAATTATAACTTGAAGATCTGAACTTGTAATAGTCAAATACAGAACTTAGAATGGTAAAATTCAAATTATGATTGCAAATTATAACTTGAAGATCTGAACTTGTAATAGTCAAATACAGAACTTAAAATTGATAGCTTATAATTATAATTGCAAATTATAACTTGAAGATCTGAATTTGTAATAGGTAAATACAGAACTTCGAATTGTTAATTTCAAACTAAGATTGTAAATAATAATTTGAAGATCTGAACTTGTAATAGTCAAATACAGAACTTCGAATTGCTAAATACAAATTATTAGTGCAAATTATAACTTGAAGATCTGAACTTGTAATTGTCAAATACAGAACTTAAAATTGCTAGCTTATAAATATAATTGCAAATTATAAGTTGAAGATCTGAACTTGTAATAGGTAAATACAGAACTTCGAATTGTTAATTTCAAACTAAGATTGCGTAATTAATAATTTGAAAATCTGAACTTGTAATAGTCAAATACAGAACTTCGAATGGTTAAATACACATTATTAGTGCAAATTATAACTTGACGATCTGAACTTGTAATTGTCAAATAGAGAACTTAAAATTGATAGCTTATAATTATAATTGCAAATTATAAGTTGAAGATCTGAACTTGTAATAGGTAAATACAGAACTTCGAATTGTTAATTTCAAACTAAGATTGTAATTAATAATTTGAAGATCTGAACTTGTAATAGTCAAAAACAGAACTCCGAATTGTTAAATACAAATTATTAGTGCTAGTTATAACTTGAAGATCTGAACTTGTAATTGTCAAATACAGAACTTAGAACTCATAACTTCAAATTATGATTGTAAATAATAATTAGAAGATCTGAACTTGTAATAGTCAAATACAGAACTTCGAATTGTTAAATACAAATTATTAGTGCAAATTATAACGTGAAGATCTGAACTTGTAATAGTCAAATACGGAACTTCGAATTGTTAAATACAAATTATTAGTGCAAATTATAACTTGAAGATCTGAACTTGTAATTGTCAAATACAAAACTTAGTATTCATAACTTCAAATTATGATTGTAAATAATAATTAGAAGATCTGAACTTGTAATAGTCAAATACAGAACGTCGAATTGTTAAATACAAATTATTAGTGCACATTATAACTTGTAGATCTGAACTTGTAATGGTCAAATACAGAACTTAGAATTCATAACTTCAAATTATGAGTGCTAATTATAACTTAAAGATCTGACCTTGTAATTGTCAAATACGGAACTTAAAATTGATAGCTTATAATTATAATTGCAAATTATAACTTGAAGATCTGAACTTGTAATAGGTAAATACAGAACTTCGAATTGTTAATTTCAAACTAAGATTGTAAATAATAATTTGATGATCTGAACTTGTAATAGTCAAATACAGAACTGCGAATTGTTAAATACAAATTATTAGTGCAAATTATAACTTGAAGATCTGAACTTGTAATTGTCAAATACAGAACTTAAAATTGATAGCTTATAATTATAATTGCAAATTATAAGTTGAAGATCTGAACTTGTAATAGGTAAATCCAGAACTTCTAATTGTTAATTTCAAACTTAGATTGTAATTAATAATTTGAAGATCTGAACTTGTAATAGTCAAATACAGATCTACGAATTGTTAAATACAAATTATTAGTGCAAATTATAACTTAAAGATCTGAACTTGTAATTGTCAAATACAGCACTTAGAATACATAACTTCAAATTATGATTGCAAATTATAACTGGAAGATCTGAACTTGTAATTGTCAAATACAGAACTTAGAATTGATTGCTTATAATTATAATTGCAAATTATAACTTGAAGAACTGAACTTGTAATAGTGAATTACAGAACTTCAAATTGTTAATTTCAAACTAAGATTGTAATCAATAATTTGAAGATCTGAACTTGTAATAGCCAAATACAGAACTCCGAATTGTTAAATACAAATTATTAGTGCAAATTATAACTTGAAGATCTGAACTTGTAATTGTCAAATACAGCACTTAGAATTCATAACTTCAAATTATGATTGCAAATTATAACTGGAAGATCTGAACTTGTAATATGTAACTACAGAACTTCGAATTGTTAATTTCAAACTAAGATTGTAATTAATAATTTGAAGATCTGAACTTGTAATAGTCAAATACAGAACTTCGAATTGTTAAATACAAATTATTAGTGCAAATTATAACTTGAAGATCTGAACTTGTAATTGTCAAATACAGAACTTAGAATTCATAACTTCAAATTATGATTGTAAATAATAATTAGAAGATCTGAACTTGTAATAGTCAAATACAGAACTTCGAATTGTTAAATACAAATTATTAGTGCAAATTATAACTTGAAGATCTGAACTAGTAATTGTCAAATTCAGAACTTAGAATTGATAGCTTATAATTATAATTGCAAATTATAACTTAAAGATCTGAACTTGTAATAGTGAATTACAGAACTTAGATTTGTTAAATACTAATTATTATTTCAAATTATAACTTGAAGATCTGAACTTGTAATTGTCAATTACGGAACTTAAAATTGATAGCTTATAATTATAATTGCTAATTATAACTTGAAGATCTGAACTTGTAATAGGTAAATACAGAACTTCGAATTGTTAATTTCAAACTAAGATTGTAAATAATAATTTGAAGATCTGAACTTGTAATAGTCAAATACAGAACTTCGAATTGTTAAATACAAATTATTAGTGCAAATTATAACTTGAAGATCTGAACTTGTAATTGTCAAATACAGAACTTAAAATTGATAGCTTATAATTATAATTGCAAATTATAAGTTGAAGATCTGAACTTGTAATAGGTAAATACAGAACTTCGAATTGTTAATTTCAAACTAAGATTGTAATTAATAACTTGAAGATCTGAACTTGTAATAGTCTAATACAGAACTTCGAATTGTTAAATTCAAATTATTAGTGCAAATTATAACTTGAAGATCTGAACTTGTTATAGTCAAATACAGAACTTCGAATTGTTAAATACAAATTATTAGTGCAAATTATAACTTGAAGATCTGAACTTGTAATTGTCTAATACAGAACTTAGAATTGATAGCTTAAAATTATAATTGCAAATTATAACTTGAAGATCTGAACTTGTAATAGTCAAATACAGAACTTCGAATTGTTAAATACAAATTATTAGTGCAAATTATAACGTGAAGATCTGAACTTGTAATAGTCAAATACAGAACTTAGAATTGTAAAATTCAAATTATTAGTGCAAATTATAACTTGAAGATCTGAACTTGTAATTGTCAAATACAGCACTTAGAATTCATAACTTCAAATTATAATTGCAAATTATAACTGGAAGATCTGAACTTGTAATATGTAACTACAGAACTTCGAATTGTTAATTTCAAACTAAGATTGTAATTAATAATTTGAAGATCTGAACTTGTAATAGTCAAATACAGAACTTCGAATTGTTAAATACAAATTATTAGTGCAAATTATAACTTGAAGATCTGAACTTGTAATTGTCAAATACAGAACTTAGAATTCATAACTTCAAATTATGATTGTAAATAATAATTAGAAGATCTGAACTTGTAATAGTCAAATACAGAACTTCGAATTGTTAAATACAAATTATTAGTGCAAATTATAACTTGAAGATCTGAACTAGTAATTGTCAAATTCAGAACTTAGAATTGATAGCTTATAATTATAATTGCAAATTATAACTTAAAGATCTGAACTTGTAATAGTGAATTACAGAACTTAGATTTGTTAAATACTAATTATTATTTCAAATTATAACTTGAAGATCTGAACTTGTAATTGTCAAATACAGAACTTAGAATTCATAACTTCAAATTATGATTGTAAATAATAATTAGAAGATCTGAACTTGTAATAGTCAAATACAGAACTTCGAATTGTTAAATTCAAATTATTAGTGCAAATTATAACTTGAAGATCTGAACTTGTAATTGTCAAATACAGAACTTAAAATTGATAGCTTATAATTATAATTGCAAATTATAAGTTGAAGATCTGAACTTGTAATAGGTAAATACAGAACTTCGAATTGTTAATTTCAAACTAAGATTGTAATTAATAACTTGAAGATCTGAACTTGTAATAGTCTAATACAGAACTTCGAATTGTTAAATTCAAATTATTAGTGCAAATTATAACTTGAAGATCTGAACTTGTAATAGTCAAATACAGAACTTCGAATTATTAAATACAAATTATTAGTGCAAATTATAACTTGAAGATCTGAACTTGTAATTGTCTAATACAGAACTTAGAATTGATAGCTTAAAATTATAATTGCAAATTATAACTTGAAGATCTGAACTTGTAATAGTCAAATACAGAACTTCGAATTGTTAAATACAAATTATTAGTGCAAATTATAACGTGAAGATCTGAACTTGTAATAGTCAAATACAGAACTTAGAATTGTAAAATTCAAATTATGATTGCAAATTATAACTTGAAGACCTGAACTTGTAATAGTCAAATACAGAACTTCGAATTGTTAAATACAAATTATTAGGGCAAATTATAACTTGAAGATCTGAACTTGTAATTGTCAAATATAGAACTGAAAATTGATAGCTTATAATTATAATTGCAAATTATAAGTTGAAGATCTGAACTTGTAATAGGTAAATACAGAACTTCGAATTGTTAATTTCAAACTAAGATTGTAATTAATAATTTGAAGATCTGAACTTGTAATAGTCAAATACAGAACTTCGAATTGTTAAATACAAATTATGAGTGCAAATTATAACTAGTAGATCTGAACTTGTAATTGTCAAATACAGAACATAGAATTCATAACTTCAAATTATGATTGCTAATTATAACTTGAAGATCTGAACTTGTAATAGTCAAATACAGAACTTAGAATGGTAAAATTCAAATTATGATTGCAAATTATAACTTGAAGATCTGAATTTGTAATAGGTAAATACAGAACTTCGAATTGTTAATTTCAAACTAAGATTGTAAATAATAATTTGAAGATCTGAACTTGTAATAGTCAAATACAGAACTTCGAATTGCTAAATACAAATTATTAGTGCAAATTATAACTTGAAGATCTGAACTTGTAATTGTCAAATACAGAACTTAAAATTGCTAGCTTATAAATATAATTGCAAATTATAAGTTGAAGATCTGAACTTGTAATAGGTAAATACAGAACTTCGAATTGTTAATTTCAAACTAAGATTGCGTAATTAATAATTTGAAAATCTGAACTTGTAATAGTCAAATACAGAACTTCGAATGGTTAAATACACATTATTAGTGCAAATTATAACTTGACGATCTGAACTTGTTATTGTCAAATAGAGAACTTAATATTGATAGCTTATAATTATAATTGCAAATTATAAGTTGAAGATCTGAACTTGTAATAGGTAAATACAGAACTTCGAATTGTTAATTTCAAACTAAGATTGTAATTAATAATTTGAAGATCTGAACTTGTAATAGTCAAATACGGAACTTCGAATTGTTAAATACAAATTATTAGTGCAAATTATAACTTGAAGATCTGAACTTGAATTGTCAAATACAGCACTTAGAATTCATAACTTCAAATTATGATTGCAAATTATAACTTGAAGATCTGAACTTGTAATTGTCAAATACAAAACTTAGTATTCATAACTTCAAATTATGATTGTAAATAATAATTAGAAGATCTGAACTTGTAATAGTCAAATACAGAACGTCGAATTGTTAAATACAAATTATTAGTGCACATTATAACTTGTAGATCTGAACTTGTAATGGTCAAATACAGAACTTAGAATTCATAACTTCAAATTATGAGTGCTAATTATAACTTAAAGATCTGACCTTGTAATTGTCAAATACGGAACTTAAAATTGATAGCTTATAATTATAATTGCAAATTATAACTTGAAGATCTGAACTTGTAATAGGTAAATACAGAACTTCGAATTGTTAATTTCAAACTAAGATTGTAAATAATAATTTGATGATCTGAACTTGTAATAGTCAAATACAGAACTGCGAATTGTTAAATACAAATTATTAGTGCAAATTATAACTTGAAGATCTGAACTTGTAATTGTCAAATACAGAACTTAAAATTGATAGCTTATAATTATAATTGCAAATTATAAGTTGAAGATCTGAACTTGTAATAGGTAAATCCAGAACTTCTAATTGTTAATTTCAAACTTAGATTGTAATTAATAATTTGAAGATCTGAACTTGTAATAGTCAAATACAGATCTACGAATTGTTAAATACAAATTATTAGTGCAAATTATAACTTAAAGATCTGAACTTGTAATTGTCAAATACAGCACTTAGAATACATAACTTCAAATTATGATTGCAAATTATAACTGGAAGATCTGAACTTGTAATTGTCAAATACAGAACTTAGAATTGATTGCTTATAATTATAATTGCAAATTATAACTTGAAGAACTGAACTTGTAATAGTGAATTACAGAACTTCAAATTGTTAATTTCAAACTAAGATTGTAATCAATAATTTGAAGATCTGAACTTGTAATAGCCAAATACAGAACTCCGAATTGTTAAATACAAATTATTAGTGCAAATTATAACTTGAAGATCTGAACTTGTAATTGT
Source organism: Cantharis lateralis (assembly GCA_963170105.1). Classification (NCBI taxonomy): domain Eukaryota; kingdom Metazoa; phylum Arthropoda; class Insecta; order Coleoptera; family Cantharidae; genus Cantharis; species Cantharis lateralis. Next base: position 25,168,971 of record OY720628.1, read on the forward strand.
CAAATACAGCACTTAGAATTCATAACTTCAAATTATGATTGCAAATTATAACTGGAAGATCTGAACTTGTAATATGTAACTACAGAACTTCGAATTGTTAATTTCAAACTAAGATTGTAATTAATAATTTGAAGATCTGAACTTGTAATAGTCAAATACAGAACTTCGAATTGTTAAATACAAATTATTAGTGCAAATTATAACTTGAAGATCTGAACTTGTAATTGTCAAATACAGAACTTAGAATTCATAACTTCAAATTATGATTGTAAATAATAATTAGAAGATCTGAACTTGTAATAGTCAAATACAGAACTTCGAATTGTTAAATACAAATTATTAGTGCAAATTATAACTTGAAGATCTGAACTAGTAATTGTCAAATTCAGAACTTAGAATTGATAGCTTATAATTATAATTGCAAATTATAACTTAAAGATCTGAACTTGTAATAGTGAATTACAGAACTTAGATTTGTTAAATACTAATTATTATTTCAAATTATAACTTGAAGATCTGAACTTGTAATTGTCAATTACGGAACTTAAAATTGATAGCTTATAATTATAATTGCTAATTATAACTTGAAGATCTGAACTTGTAATAGGTAAATACAGAACTTCGAATTGTTAATTTCAAACTAAGATTGTAAATAATAATTTGAAGATCTGAACTTGTAATAGTCAAATACAGAACTTCGAATTGTTAAATACAAATTATTAGTGCAAATTATAACTTGAAGATCTGAACTTGTAATTGTCAAATACAGAACTTAAAATTGATAGCTTATAATTATAATTGCAAATTATAAGTTGAAGATCTGAACTTGTAATAGGTAAATACAGAACTTCGAATTGTTAATTTCAAACTAAGATTGTAATTAATAACTTGAAGATCTGAACTTGTAATAGTCTAATACAGAACTTCGAATTGTTAAATTCAAATTATTAGTGCCAATTATAACTTGAAGATCTGAACTTGTAATAGTCAAATACAGAACTTCGAATTGTTAAATACAAATTATTAGTGCAAATTATAACTTGAAGATCTGAACTTGTAATTGTCTAATACAGAACTTAGAATTGATAGCTTAAAATTATAATTGCAAATTATAACTTGAAGATCTGAACTTGTAATAGTCAAATACAGAACTTCGAATTGTTAAATACAAATTATTAGTGCAAATTATAACGTGAAGATCTGAACTTGTAATAGTCAAATACAGAACTTAGAATTGTAAAATTCAAATTATGATTGCAAATTATAACTTGAAGACCTGAACTTGTAATAGTCAAATACAGAACTTCGAATTGTTAAATACAAATTATTAGGGCAAATTATAACTTGAAGATCTGAACTTGTAATTGTCAAGTATAGAACTGAAAATTGATAGCTTATAATTATAATTGCAAATTATAAGTTGAAGATCTGAACTTGTAATAGGTAAATACAGAACTTCGAATTGTTAATTTCAAACTAAGATTGTAATTAATAATTTGAAGATCTGAACTTGTAATAGTCAAATACAGAACTTCGAATTGTTAAATACAAATTATGAGTGCAAATTATAACTAGAAGATCTGAACTTGTAATTGTCAAATACAGAACTTAGAATTCATAACTTCAAATTATGATTGCTAATTATAACTTGAAGATCTGAACTTGTAATAGTCAAATACAGAACTTAGAATGGTAAAATTCAAATTATGATTGCAAATTATAACTTGAAGATCTGAACTTGTAATAGTCAAATACAGAACTTAAAATTGATAGCTTATAATTATAATTGCAAATTATAACTTGAAGATCTGAATTTGTAATAGGTAAATACAGAACTTCGAATTGTTAATTTCAAACTAAGATTGTAAATAATAATTTGAAGATCTGAACTTGTAATAGTCAAATACAGAACTTCGAATTGCTAAATACAAATTATTAGTGCAAATTATAACTTGAAGATCTGAACTTGTAATTGTCAAATACAGAACTTAAAATTGCTAGCTTATAAATATAATTGCAAATTATAAGTTGAAGATCTGAACTTGTAATAGGTAAATACAGAACTTCGAATTGTTAATTTCAAACTAAGATTGCGTAATTAATAATTTGAAAATCTGAACTTGTAATAGTCAAATACAGAACTTCGAATGGTTAAATACACATTATTAGTGCAAATTATAACTTGACGATCTGAACTTGTAATTGTCAAATAGAGAACTTAAAATTGATAGCTTATAATTATAATTGCAAATTATAAGTTGAAGATCTGAACTTGTAATAGGTAAATACAGAACTTCGAATTGTTAATTTCAAACTAAGATTGTAATTAATAATTTGAAGATCTGAACTTGTAATAGTCAAATACGGAACTTCGAATTGTTAAATACAAATTATTAGTGCAAATTATAACTTGAAGATCTGAACTTGAATTGTCAAATACAGCACTTAGAATTCATAACTTCAAATTATGATTGCAAATTATAACTTGAAGATCTGAACTTGTAATTGTCAAATACAAAACTTCGAATTGTTAAATACAAATTATTAGTGCAAATTATAACTTGAAGATCTGAACTTGTAATTGTCAAATACAGAACTTAGAATTCATAACTTCAAATTATGATTGTAAATAATAATTAGAAGATCTGAACTTGTAATAGTCAAATACAGAACGTCGAATTGTTAAATACAAATTATTAGTGCACATTATAACTTGTAGATCTGAACTTGTAATGGTCAAATACAGAACTTAGAATTCATAACTTCAAATTATGAGTGCTAATTATAACTTAAAGATCTGACCTTGTAATTGTCAAATACGGAACTTAAAATTGATAGCTTATAATTATAATTGCAAATTATAACTTGAAGATCTGAACTTGTAATAGGTAAATACAGAACTTCGAATTGTTAATTTCAAACTAAGATTGTAAATAATAATTTGATGATCTGAACTTGTAATAGTCAAATACAGAACTGCGAATTGTTAAATACAAATTATTAGTGCAAATTATAACTTGAAGATCTGAACTTGTAATTGTCAAATACAGAACTTAAAATTGATAGCTTATAATTATAATTGCAAATTATAAGTTGAAGATCTGAACTTGTAATAGGTAAATCCAGAACTTCTAATTGTTAATTTCAAACTTAGATTGTAATTAATAATTTGAAGATCTGAACTTGTAATAGTCAAATACAGATCTACGAATTGTTAAATACAAATTATTAGTGCAAATTATAACTTAAAGATCTGAACTTGTAATTGTCAAATACAGCACTTAGAATACATAACTTCAAATTATGATTGCAAATTATAACTGGAAGATCTGAACTTGTAATTGTCAAATACAGAACTTAGAATTGATTGCTTATAATTATAATTGCAAATTATAACTTGAAGAACTGAACTTGTAATAGTGAATTACAGAACTTCAAATTGTTAATTTCAAACTAAGATTGTAATCAATAATTTGAAGATCTGAACTTGTAATAGTCAAATACAGAACTCCGAATTGTTAAATACAAATTATTAGTGCAAATTATAACTTGAAGATCTGAACTTGTAATTGTCAAATACAGCACTTAGAATTCATAACTTCAAATTATGATTGCAAATTATAACTGGAAGATCTGAACTTGTAATATGTAACTACAGAACTTCGAATTGTTAATTTCAAACTAAGATTGTAATTAATAATTTGAAGATCTGAACTTGTAATAGTCAAATACAGAACTTCGAATTGTTAAATACAAATTATTAGTGCAAATTATAACTTGAAGATCTGAACTTGTAATTGTCAAATACAGAACTTAGAATTCATAACTTCAAATTATGATTGTAAATAATAATTAGAAGATCTGAACTTGTAATAGTCAAATACAGAACTTCGAATTGTTAAATACAAATTATTAGTGCAAATTATAACTTGCAGATCTGAACTAGTAATTGTCAAATTCAGAACTTAGAATTGATAGCTTATAATTATAATTGCAAATTATAACTTGAAGATCTGAACTTGTAATAGTGAATTACAGAACTTAGATTTGTTAAATACTAATTATTATTTCAAATTATAACTTGAAGATCTGAACTTGTAATTGTCAATTACGGAACTTAAAATTGATAGCTTATAATTATAATTGCTAATTATAACTTGAAGATCTGAACTTGTAATAGGTAAATACAGAACTTCGAATTGTTAATTTCAAACTAAGATTGTAAATAATAATTTGAAGATCTGAACTTGTAATAGTCAAATACAGAACTTCGAATTGTTAAATACAAATTATTAGTGCAAATTATAACTTGAAGATCTGAACTTGTAATTGTCAAATACAGAACTTAAAATTGATAGCTTATAATTATAATTGCAAATTATAAGTTGAAGATCTGAACTTGTAATAGGTAAATACAGAACTTCGAATTGTTAATTTCAAACTAAGATTGTAATTAATAACTTGAAGATCTGAACTTGTAATAGTCAAATACAGAACTTCGAATTGTTAAATTCAAATTATTAGTGCAAATTATAACTTGAAGATCTGAACTTGTAATAGTCAAATACAGAACTTCGAATTGTTAAATACAAATTATTAGTGCAAATTATAACTTGAAGATCTGAACTTGTAATTGTCTAATACAGAACTTAGAATTGATAGCTTAAAATTATAATTGCAAATTATAACTTGAAGATCTGAACTTGTAATAGTGAATTACAAAACTTCGAATTGTTAAATACAAATTATTAGTACAAATTATAACTTGAAGATCTGAACTTGTAATTGTCAAATACAGAACTAAGAATTCATAACTTCAAATTATGATTGTAAATAATAATTAGAAGATCTGAACTTGTAATAGTCAAATACAGAACTTCGAATTGTTAAATACAAATTATTAGTGCAAATTACAACTTGAAGATCTGAACTTGTAATTGTCAAATACAGAACTAAAATTCATAACTTCAAATTATGATTGCTAATTATAACTTGAAGATGTGAACTTGTAATAGTCAAATACAGAACTTAGAATAGGGAAATTCAAATTATGATTGCAAATTATAACTTGAAGATCTGAACTTGTAATAGGCAAATACAGAACTTAAAATTGATAGCTTATAATTATCATTGCAAATTATAACTTGAAGATCTGAATTTGTAGTAGGTAAATATAGAACTTCGAATTGTTAATTTCAAACTAAGATTGTAATTAATAATTTGAAGATCTGAACTTGTAATAGTCAAATACAGATCTCCGAATTGTTAAATACAAATTATTAGTGCAAATTATAACTTGAAGATCTGAACTTGTAATTGTCAAATACAGAACTTAAAATTGATAGGTAATAATTATAATTGCAAATTATAAGTTGAAGATCTGAACTTGTAATAGGTAAATACAGAACTTCGAATTGTTAATTTCAAACTAAGATTGTAATTAATAATTTGAAGATCTGAACTTGTAATAGTCAAATACAGAACTTCAAATTGTTAAATACAAATTATTAGTGCAAATTATAACTTGAAGATCTGAACTAGTAATTGTCAAATACAGGACTTAGAATTGATAGCTTATAATTATAATTGCAAATTATAACTTGACGAACTGAACTTGTAATAGTGAATTATAGAACTTAGATTTGTTAAATACTAATTATTATTTCAAATTATAACTTGAAGATCTGAACTTGTAATTGTCAAATACAGAACTTAACATTGATAGCTTATAATTATAATTGCAAATTATAACTAGAAGATCTGAACTTGTAATTGTCAAATACAGCACTTAGAATACATAACTTCAAATTATGATTGCAAATTATAACTGGAAGATCTGAACTTGTAATTGTCAAATACAGCACTTAGAATACATAACTTCAAATTATGATTGCAAATTATAACTGGAAGATCTGAACTTGTAATTGTCAAATACAGAACTTAAAATTGATAGCTTATAATTATAATTGCAAATTATAAGTTGAAGATCTGAACTTGTAATAGGTAAATACAGAACTTCGAATTGTTAATTTCAAACTAAGATTGTAATTAATAACTTGAAGATCTGAACTTGTAATAGTCAAATACAGAACTTCGAATTGTTAAATTCAAATTATTAGTGCAAATTATAACTTGAAGATCTGAACTTGTAATAGTCAAATACAGAACTTCGAATTGTTAAATACAAATTATTAGTGCAAATTATAACTTGAAGATCTGAACTTGTAATTGTCAAATACAGAACTTAAAATTGATAGCTTATAATTATAATTGCAAATTATAACTAGAAGATCTGAACTTGTAATTGTCAAATACAGCACTTAGAATACATAACTTCAAATTATGATTGCAAATTATAACTGGAAGATCTGAACTTGTAATTGTCAAATACAGCACTTAGAATACATAACTTCAAATTATGATTGCAAATTATAACTGGAAGATCTGAACTTGTAATTGTCAAATACAGAACTTAAAATTGATAGCTTAAAATTATAATTGCAAATTATAACTTGAAGATCTGAACTTGTAATAGTGAATTACAGAACTTCGAATTGTTAAATACAAATTATTAGTACAAATTATAACTTGAAGATCTGAACTTGTAATTGTCAAATACAGAACTTAAAATTGATAGCTTATAATTATAATTGCAAATTATAACTAGAAGATCTGAACTAGTAATAGGTAAATACAGAACTTCGAATTGTTAATTTCAAACTAAGATTGTAAATAATAATTTGAAGATCTGAACTTGTAATAGTCAAATACAGAACTTCGAATTGTTAAATACAAATTATTAGTGCAAATTATAACTTGAAAATCTGAACTTGTAATTGTCAAATACAGAACTTAAAATTGATAGCTTATATTTATAATTGCAAATTATAAGTTGAAGATCTGAACTTGTAATAGGTAAAAACAGAACTTCGAATTGTTAATTTCAAACTAAGATTGTAATTAATAATTTGAAGATCTGAACTTGTAATGGTCAAATACAGAACTTCGAATTGTTAAATACAAATTATTAGTGCAAATTATAACTTGAAGATCTGAACTTGTAATTGTCAAATACAGCACTTAGAATTCATAACTTGAAATTATGATTGCAAATTATAACTTGAAGATCTGAACTTGTAATTGTAAAATACAGAACTAAGAATTCATAACTTCAAATTATGATTGTAAATAATAATTAGAAGATCTGAACTTGTAATAGTCAAATACAGAACTTCGAATTGTTACATACAAATTATTAGTGCAAATTACAACTTGAAGATCTGAACTTGTAATTGTCAAATACAGAACTAAAATTCATAACTTCAAATTATGATTGCTAATTATAACTTGAAGATGTGAACTTGTAATAGTCAAATACAGAACTTAGAATAGGGAAATTCAAATTATGATTGCAAATTATAACTTGAAGATCTGAACTTGTAATAGTCAAATACAGAACTTAAAATTGATAGCTTATAATTATCATTGCAAATTATAACTTGAAGATCTGAATTTGTAGTAGGTAAATATAGAACTTCGAATTGTTAATTTCAAACTAAGATTGTAATTAATAATTTGAAGATCTGAACTTGTAATAGTCAAATACAGATCTCCGAATTGTTAAATACAAATTATTAGTGCAAATTATAACTTCAAGATCTGAACTTGTAATTGTCAAATACAGAACTTAAAATTGATAGGTATAATTATAATTGCAAATTATAAGTTGAAGATCTGAACTTGTAATAGGTAAATACAGAACTTCGAATTGTTAATTTCAAACTAAGATTGTAATTAATAATTTGAAGATCTGAACTTGTAATAGTCAAATACAGAACTTCAAATTGTTAAATACAAATTATTAGTGCAAATTATAACTTGAAGATCTGAACTTGTAATTGTCAAATACAGAACTTAGAATTGATAGCTTATAATTATAATTGCAAATTATAACTTGACGAACTGAACTTGTAATAGTGAATTATAGAACTTAGATTTGTTAAATACTAATTATTATTTCAAATTATAACTTGAAGATCTGAACTTGTAATTGTCAAATACAGAACTTAAAATTGATAGCTTATAATTATAATTGCAAATTATAACTAGAAGATCTGAACTTGTAATTGTCAAATACAGCACTTAGAATACATAACTTCAAATTATGATTGCAAATTATAACTGGAAGATCTGAACTTGTAATTGTCAAATACAGCACTTAGAATACATAACTTCAAATTATGATTGCAAATTATAACTGGAAGATCTGAACTTGTAATTGTCAAATACAGAACTTAGAATTGATTGCTTATAATTATAATAGCAAATTATAACTTGAAGATCTGAACTTGTAATAGTGAATTACTGAACTTCAAATTGTTAATTTCAAACTAAGATTGTAATTAATAATTTGAATATCTGAACTTGTAATAGTCAAATACAGAACTCCGAATTGTTAAATACAAATTATTAGTGCTAATTATAACTTGAAGATCTGAACTTGTAATTGTCAAATACAGCACTTAGAATTCATAACTTCAAATTATGATTGCAAATTATAACTGGAAGATCTGAACTTGTAATATGTAAATACAGAAATTCGAATTGTTAATTTCAAACTAAGATTATAATTAATAATTTGAAGATCTGAACTTGTAATAGTCAAATACAGAACTTCGAATTGTTAAATACAAATTATTAGTGCAAATTATAACTTGAAGATCTGAACTTGTAATTGTCAAATACAGAACTTAGAATTCATAACTTCAAATTATGATTGTAAATAATAATTAGAAGATCTGAACTTGTAATAGTCAAATACAGAACTTCGAATTGTTAAATACAAATTATTAGTGCAAATTATAACTTGAAGATCTGAACTTGTAATTGTCAAATACAGAACTTAAAATTGATAGCTTATAATTATAATTGCAAATTATAAGTTGAAGATCTGAACTTGTAATAGGTAAATACAGAACTTCGAATTGTTAATTTCAAACTAAGATTGTAATTAATAACTTGAAGATCTGAACTTGTAATAGTCAAATACAGAACTTCGAATTGTTAAATACAAATTATTAGTGCAAATTATAACTTGAAGATCTGAACATGTAATAGTCAAATACAGAACTTCGAATTGTTAAATACAAATTATTAGTGCTAATTATAACTTGAAGATCTGAACTTGTAATTGTCTAATACAGAACTTAGAATTGATAGCTTAAAATTATAATTGCAAATTATAACTTGAAGATCTGAACTTGTAATAGTGAATTACAGAACTTCGAATTGTTAAATACAAATTATTAGTACAAATTATAACTTGAAGATCTGAACTTGTAATTGTCAAATACAGAACTTAAAATTGATAGCTTATAATTATAATTGCAAATTATAACTAGAAGATCTGAACTAGTAATAGGTAAATACAGAACTTCGAATTGTTAATTTCAAACTAAGATTGTAAATAATAATTTGAAGATCTGAACTTGTAATAGTCAAATACAGAACTTAGAATTAATAACTTCAAATTATGATTGCTAATTATAACTTGAAGATCTGAACTTGTAATAGTCAAATACAGAACTTAGAATTGGGAAATTCAAATTATGATTGCAAATTATAACTTGAAGATCTGAACTTGTAATAGTCAAATACAGAACTTAAAATTGATAGCTTATAATTATAATTGCAAATTATAAGTTGAAGATCTGAACTTGTAATAGGTAAATACAGAACTTCGAATTGTTAATTTCAAACTAAGATTGTAATAAATAATTTGAAGATCTGAACTTGTAATTGTCAAATACAGAACTTCAAATTGTTAAATACAAATTATTAGTGCAAATTATAACTTGAAGATCTGAACTTGTAATTGTCAAATACAGAACTTAAAATTGATAGCTTATTATTATAATTGCAAATTATAAGTTGAAGATCTGAACTTGTAATAGGTAAATACAGAACTTCGAATTGTTAATTTCAAACTAAGATTGTAATTAATAATTTGAAGATCTGAACTTGTAATAGTCAAATACATAACTTCAAATTGTTAAATACAAATTATTAGTGCAAATTATAACTTGAAGATCTGAACTTGTAATTGTCAAATACAGAACTTAGAATTGATAGCTTATAATTATAATTGCAAATTATAACTTGAAGAACTGAACTTGTAATAGTGAATTACAGAACTTAGATTTGTTAAATACTAATTATTATTTCAAATTATAACTTGAAGATCTGAACTTGTAATAAGTAAATACAGAACTTCGAATTGTTAATTTCAAACTAAGATTGTAAGTAAAAATTTTAAAGACCTGAACTTGTAATAGTCAAATACAGAATTTCGAATTGTTAAATACAAATTATTAGTGCAAATTATAACTTGTAAATCTGAACTTGTAATAGTCAAATACAGAACTTCGAATTGTTAAATACAAATTATTAGTGCAAATTATAACTTGAAGATCTGAACTTGTAATTGTCAAATACAGAACTTCGAATTGTTAAATACAAATTATTAGTGCAAATTATAACTTGAAGATCTGAACTTGTAATTGTCTAATACAGAACTTAGAATTGATAGCTTAAAATTATAATTGCAAATTATAACTTGAAGATCTGAACTTGTAATAGTGAATTACAAAACTTCGAATTGTTAAATACAAATTATTAGTACAAATTATAACTTGAAGATTTGAACTTGTAATTGTCAAATACAGAACTTAAAATTGATAGCTTATAATTATAATTGCAAATTATAAGTTGAAGATCTGAACTTGTAATAGGTAAATACAGAACTTCGAATTGTTAATTTCAAACTAAGATTGTAATTAATAATTTGAAGATCTGAACTTGTAATGGTCAAATACAGAACTTCGAATTGTTAAATACAAATTATTAGTGCAAATTATAACTTGAAGATCTGAACTTGTAATTGTCAAATACAGCACTTAGAATTCATAACTTGAAATTATGATTGCAAATTATAACTTGAAGATCTGAACTTGTAATTGTAAAATACAGAACTAAGAATTCATAACTTCAAATTATGATTGTAAATAATAATTAGAAGATCTGAACTTGTAATAGTCAAATACAGAACTTCGAATTGTTAAATACAAATTATTAGTGCAAATTACAACTTGAAGATCTGAACTTGTAATTGTCAAATACAGAACTAAAATTCATAACTTCAAATTATGATTGCTAATTATAACTTGAAGATCTGAACTTGTAATAGTCAAATACAGAACTTAGAATAGGGAAATTCAAATTTTGATTGCAAATTATAACTTGAAGATCTGAACTTGTAATAGTCAAATACAGAACTTAAAATTGATAGCTTATAATTATAATTGCAAATTATAACTTGAAGATCTGAATTTGTAGTAGGTAAATATAGAACTTCGAATTGTTAATTTCAAACTAAGATTGTAATTAATAATTTGAAGATCTGAACTTGTAATAGTCAAATACAGATCTCCGAATTGTTAAATACAAATTATTAGTGCAAATTATAACTTGAAGATCTGAACTTGTAATTGTCAAATACAGAACTTAAAATTGATAGGTAATAATTATAATTGCAAATTATAAGTTGAAGATCTGAACTTGTAATAGGTAAATACAGAACTTCGAATTGTTAATTTCAAACTAAGATTGTAATTAATAATTTGAAGATCTGAACTTGTAATAGTCAAATACAGAACTTCAAATTGTTAAATACAAATTATTAGTGCAAATTATAACTTGAAGATATGAACTTGTAATTGGCAAATACAGAACTTAGAATTGATAGCTTATAATTATAATTGCAAATTATAACTTGACGAACTGAACTTGTAATAGTGAATTATAGAACTTAGATTTGTTAAATACTAATTATTATTTCAAATTATAACTAGAAGATCTGAACTTGTAATAGTCAAATACAGAACTTAAAATTGATAGCTTATAATTATAATTGCTAATTATAACTTGAAGATCTGAATTTGTAATAAGTAAATACAGAACTTCGAATTGTTAATTTCAAACTAAGATTGTAATTAATAATTTGAAGATCTGAACTTGTAATAGTCAAATACAGAACTTCGAATTGTTAAATACAAATTATTAGTGCAAATTATAACTTGAAGATCTGAACTTGTAATTGTCAAATACAGAACTTAAAATTGATAGCTAATAATTATAATTGCAAATTAAAACTTGAAGATCTGAATTTGTAATAGGTAAATACAGAACTTCGAATTGTTAATTTCAAACTAAGATTGTAATTAATAATTTGAAGATCTGAACTTGTAATAGTCAAATACAGAACTTAAAATTGTTAAATACAAATTATTAGTGCAAATTATAACTTGAAGATCTGAACTTGTAATTGTCAAATACAGAACTTAGAATTGATAGCTTATAATTATAATTGCAAATTATAACTTGAAGATCGGAACTTGTAATAGTGAATTACAAACTTAGATTAGTGAAATACTAATTATTATTTCAAATTATAACTTGAAGATTTGAACTTGTAATTGTCAAATACAGAACTTAAAATTGATAGCTTATAATTATAATTGCAAATTATAACTAGAAGATCTGAACTTGCAATAGGTAAATACAGAACTTCGAATTGTTAATTTCAAACTAAGATTGTAAATAATAATTTGAAGATCTGAACTTGTAATTGTCAAATACAGAACTTAGAATTGATAGCTTATAATTATAATTGCAAATTATAACTTGAAGATCTGAACTTGTAATAGTGAATTACAAACTTCGAATTGTTAAATACAAATTATTAGTGCAAATTATAACTTGAAGATCTGAACTTGTAATTGTCAAATACAGAACTTAGAATTCATAACTTCAAATTATGATTGTAAATAATAATTAGAAGATCTCAACTTGTAATAGTCAAATACAGAACTTCAAATTGTTAAATTCAAATTATTAGTGCAAATTATAACTTGAAGATCTTAACTTGTAATTGTCAAATACAGCACTTAGAATTCATAACTTCAAATTATGATTGCAAATTATAACTTGAAGATCTGAACTTGTAATTGTAAAATACAGAACTACGAATTCATAACTTCAAATTATGATTGTAAATAATAATTAGAAGATCTGAACTTGTAATAGTCAAATACAGAACTTCGAATTGTTAAATACAAATTATTAGTGCAAATTATAACTTGAAGCTCTGAACTTGTAATTGTCAAATACAGAACTTAGAATTCATAACTACAAATTATGATTGCTAATTATAACTTGAAGATCTGAAGTTGTAATAGTCAAATACAGAACTTAGAATTGGGAAATTCAAATTATGATTGCAAATTATAACTTGAAGATCTGAACTTGTAATAGTCAAATACAGAACTTAAAATTGATAGCTTATAATTATAATTGCAAATTATAACTTGAAGATCTGAATTTGTAATAGGTAAATATAGAACTTCGAATTGTTAATTTCAAACTAAGATTGTAAATAATAATTTGAAGTTCTGAACTTGTAATAGTCAAATATAGAACTTCGAATTGTTAAATACAAATTATTAGTGCAAATTATAACTTGAAGATCTGAACTTGTAATTGTCAAATACAGAACTTAAAATTGATAGCTTATTATTATAATTGCAAATTATAAGTTGAAGATCTGAACTTGTAATAGGTAAATACAGAACTTCGAATTGTTAATTTCAAACTAAGATTGTAATTAATAATTTGAAGATCTGAACTTGTAATAGTCAAATACATAACTTCAAATTGTTAAATACAAATTATTAGTGCAAATTATAACTTGAAGATCTGAACTTGTAATTGTCAAATACAGAACTTAGAATTGATAGCTTATAATTATAATTGCAAATTATAACTTGAAGAACTGAACTTGTAATAGTGAATTACAGAACTTAGATTTGTTAAATACTAATTATTATTTCAAATTATAACTTGAAGATCTGAACTTGTAATAAGTAAATACAGAACTTCGAATTGTTAATTTCAAACTAAGATTGTAAGTAAAAATTTTAAAGACCTGAACTTGTAATAGTCAAATACAGAATTTCGAATTGTTAAATACAAATTATTAGTGCAAATTATAACTTGTAAATCTGAACTTGTAATAGTCAAATACAGAACTTCGAATTGTTAAATACAAATTATTAGTGCAAATTATAACTTGAAGATCTGAACTTGTAATTGTCAAATACAGAACTTCGAATTGTTAAATACAAATTATTAGTGCAAATTATAACTTGAAGATCTGAACTTGTAATTGTCTAATACAGAACTTAGAATTGATAGCTTAAAATTATAATTGCAAATTATAACTTGAAGATCTGAACTTGTAATAGTGAATTACAGAACTTCGAATTGTTAAATACAAATTATTAGTACAAATTATAACTTGAAGATCTGAACTTGTAATTGTCAAATACAGAACTTAAAATTGATAGCTTATAATTATAATTGCAAATTATAACTAGAAGATCTGAACTAGTAATAGGTAAATACAGAACTTCGAATTGTTAATTTCAAACTAAGATTGTAAATAATAATTTGAAGATCTGAACTTGTAATAGTCAAATACAGAACTTCGAATTGTTAAATACAAATTATTAGTGCAAATTATAACTTGAAAATCTGAACTTGTAATTGTCAAATACAGAACTTAAAATTGATAGCTTATATTTATAATTGCAAATTATAAGTTGAAGATCTGAACTTGTAATAGGTAAATACAGAACTTCGAATTGTTAATTTCAAACTAAGATTGTAATTAATAATTTGAAGATCTGAACTTGTAATGGTCAAATACAGAACTTCGAATTGTTAAATACAAATTATTAGTGCAAATTATAACTTGAAGATCTGAACTTGTAATTGTCAAATACAGCACTTAGAATTCATAACTTGAAATTATGATTGCAAATTATAACTTGAAGATCTGAACTTGTAATTGTAAAATACAGAACTAAGAATTCATAACTTCAAATTATGATTGTAAATAATAATTAGAAGATCTGAACTTGTAATAGTCAAATACAGAACTTCGAATTGTTAAATACAAATTATTAGTGCAAATTACAACTTGAAGATCTGAACTTGTAATTGTCAAATACAGAACTAAAATTCATAACTTCAAATTATGATTGCTAATTATAACTTGAAGATCTGAACTTGTAATAGTCAAATACAGAACTTAGAATAGGGAAATTCAAATTATGATTGCAAATTATAACTTGAAGATCTGAACTTGTAATAGTCAAATACAGAACTTAAAATTGATAGCTTATAATTATAATTGCAAATTATAACTTGAAGATCTGAATTTGTAGTAGGTAAATATAGAACTTCGAATTGTTAATTTCAAACTAAGATTGTAATTAATAATTTGAAGATCTGAACTTGTAATAGTCAAATACAGATCTCCGAATTGTTAAATACAAATTATTAGTGCAAATTATAACTTGAAGATCTGAACTTGTAATTGTCAAATACAGAACTTAAAATTGATAGGTAATAATGATAATTGCAAATTATAAGTTGAAGATCTGAACTTGTAATAGGTAAATACAGAACTTCGAATTGTTAATTTCAAACTAAGATTGTAATTAATAATTTGAAGATCTGAACTTGTAATAGTCAAATACAGAACTTCAAATTGTTAAATACAAATTATTAGTGCAAATTATAACTTGAAGATATGAACTTGTAATTGTCAAATACAGAACTTAGAATTGATAGCTTATAATTATAATTGCAAATTATAACTTGACGAACTGAACTTGTAATAGTGAATTATAGAACTTAGATTTGTTAAATACTAATTATTATTTCAAATTATAACTTGAAGATCTGAACTTGTAATTGTCAAATACAGAACTTAAAATTGATAGCTTATAATTATAATTGCAAATTATAACTAGAAGATCTGAACTTGTAATTGTCAAATACAGCACTTAGAATACATAACTTCAAATTATGATTGCAAATTATAACTGGAAGATCTGAACTTGTAATTGTCAAATACAGCACTTAGAATACATAACTTCAAATTATGATTGCAAATTATAACTGGAAGATCTGAACTTGTAATTGTCAAATACAGAACTTAGAATTGATTGCTTATAATTATAATTGCAAATTATAACTTGAAGATCTGAACTTGTAATAGTGAATTACAGAACTTCAAATTGTTAATTTCAAACTAAGATTGTAATTAATAATTTGAAGATCTGAACTTGTAATAGTCAAATACAGAACTCCGAATTGTTAAATACAAATTATTAGTGCTAATTATAACTTGAAGATCTGAACTTGTAATTGTCAAATACAGCACTTAGAATTCATAACTTCAAATTATGATTGCAAATTATAACTGGAAGATCTGAACTTGTAATATGTAAATACAGAACTTCGAATTGTTAATTTCAAACTAAGATTATAATTAATAATTTGAAGATCTGAACTTGTAATAGTCAAATACAGAACTTCGAATTGTTAAATACAAATTATTAGTGCAAATTATAACTTGAAGATCTGAACTTGTAATTGTCAAATACAGAACTTAGAATTCATAACTTCAAATTATGATTGTAAATAATAATTAGAAGATCTGAACTTGTAATAGTCAAATACAGAACTTCGAATTGTTAAATACAAATTATTAGTGCAAATTATGACTTGAAGATCTGAACTTGTAACTGTCAAATACAGAACTTAAAATTGATAGCTTATAATTATAATTGCAAATTATAAGTTGAAGATCTGAACTTGTAATAGGTAAATACAGAACTTCGAATTGTTAATTTCAAACTAAGATTGTAATTAATAATTTGAAGATCTGAACTTGTAATGGTCAAATACAGAACTTCGAATTGTTAAATACAAATTATTAGTGCAAATTATAACTTGAAGATCTGAACTTGTAATTGTCAAATACAGCACTTAGAATTCATAACTTGAAATTATGATTGCAAATTATAACTTGAAGATCTGAACTTGTAATTGTAAAATACAGAACTAAGAATTCATAACTTCAAATTATGATTGTAAATAATAATTAGAAGATCTGAACTTGTAATAGTCAAATACAGAACTTCGAATTGTTAAATACAAATTATTAGTGCAAATTACAACTTGAAGATCTGAACTTGTAATTGTCAAATACAGAACTAAAATTCATAACTTCAAATTATGATTGCTAATTATAACTTGAAGATCTGAACTTGTAATAGTCAAATACAGAACTTAGAATAGGGAAATTCAAATTATGATTGCAAATTATAACTTGAAGATCTGAACTTGTAATAGTCAAATACAGAACTTAAAATTGATAGCTTATAATTATAATTGCAAATTATAACTTGAAGATCTGAATTTGTAGTAGGTAAATATAGAACTTCGAATTGTTAATTTCAAACTAAGATTGTAATTAATAATTTGAAGATCTGAACTTGTAATAGTCAAATACAGATCTCCGAATTGTTAAATACAAATTATTAGTGCAAATTATAACTTGAAGATCTGAACTTGTAATTGTCAAATACAGAACTTAAAATTGATAGGTAATAATGATAATTGCAAATTATAAGTTGAAGATCTGAACTTGTAATAGGTAAATACAGAACTTCGAATTGTTAATTTCAAACTAAGATTGTAATTAATAATTTGAAGATCTGAACTTGTAATAGTCAAATACAGAACTTCAAATTGTTAAATACAAATTATTAGTGCAAATTATAACTTGAAGATATGAACTTGTAATTGTCAAATACAGAACTTAGAATTGATAGCTTATAATTATAATTGCAAATTATAACTTGACGAACTGAACTTGTAATAGTGAATTATAGAACTTAGATTTGTTAAATACTAATTATTATTTCAAATTATAACTTGAAGATCTGAACTTGTAATTGTCAAATACAGAACTTAAAATTGATAGCTTATAATTATAATTGCAAATTATAACTAGAAGATCTGAACTTGTAATTGTCAAATACAGCACTTAGAATACATAACTTCAAATTATGATTGCAAATTATAACTGGAAGATCTGAACTTGTAATTGTCAAATACAGCACTTAGAATACATAACTTCAAATTATGATTGCAAATTATAACTGGAAGATCTGAACTTGTAATTGTCAAATACAGAACTTAGAATTGATTGCTTATAATTATAATTGCAAATTATAACTTGAAGATCTGAACTTGTAATAGTGAATTACAGAACTTCAAATTGTTAATTTCAAACTAAGATTGTAATTAATAATTTGAAGATCTGAACTTGTAATAGTCAAATACAGAACTCCGAATTGTTAAATACAAATTATTAGTGCTAATTATAACTTGAAGATCTGAACTTGTAATTGTCAAATACAGCACTTAGAATTCATAACTTCAAATTATGATTGCAAATTATAACTGGAAGATCTGAACTTGTAATATGTAAATACAGAACTTCGAATTGTTAATTTCAAACTAAGATTATAATTAATAATTTGAAGATCTGAACTTGTAATAGTCAAATACAGAACTTCGAATTGTTAAATACAAATTATTAGTGCAAATTATAACTTGAAGATCTGAACTTGTAATTGTCAAATACAGAACTTAGAATTCATAACTTCAAATTATGATTGTAAATAATAATTAGAAGATCTGAACTTGTAATAGTCAAATACAGAACTTCGAATTGTTAAATACAAATTATTAGTGCAAATTATGACTTGAAGATCTGAACTTGTAACTGTCAAATACAGAACTTAAAATTGATAGCTTATAATTATAATTGCAAATTATAAGTTGAAGATCTGAACTTGTAATAGGTAAATACAGAACTTCGAATTGTTAATTTCAAACTAAGATTGTAATTAATAACTTGAAGATCTGAACTTGTAATAGTCAAATACAGAACTTCGAATTGTTAAATACAAATTATTAGTGCAAATTATAACTTGAAGATCTGAACATGTAATAGTCAAATACAGAACTTCGAATTGTTAAATACAAATTATTAGTGCAAATTATAACTTGAAGATCTGAACTTGTAATTGTCTAATACAGAACTTAGAATTGATAGCTTAAAATTGTAATTGCAAATTATAACTTGAAGATCTGAACTTGTAATAGTGAATTACAGAACTTCGAATTGTTAAATACAAATTATTAGTACAAATTATAACTTGAAGATCTGAACTTGTAATTGTCAAATACAGAACTTAAAATTGATAGCTTATAATTATAATTGCAAATTATAACTAGAAGATCTGAACTAGTAATAGGTAAATACAGAACTTCGAATTGTTAATTTCAAACTAAGATTGTAAATAATAATTTGAAGATCTGAACTTGTAATAGTCAAATACAGAACTTCGAATTGTTAAATACAAATTATTAGTGCAAATTATAACTTGAAAATCTGAACTTGTAATTGTCAAATACCGAACTTAAAATTGATAGGTTATAATTATAATTGCAAATTATAAGTTGAAGATCTGAACTTGTAATAGGTAAATACAGAACTTCGAATTGTTAATTTCAAACTAAGATTGTAATTAATAATTTGAAGATCTGAACTTGTAATAGTCAAATACAGAACTTCGAATTGTTAAATACAAATTATTAGTGCAAATTATAACTTGAAGATCTGAACTTGTAATTGTCAAATACAGCACTTAGAATTCATAACTTCAAATTATGATTGCAAATTATAACTTGAAGATCTGAACTTGTAATTGTAAAATACAGAACTAAGAATTCATAACTTCAAATTATGATTGTAAATAATAGTTAGAAGAGCTGAACTTGTAATAGTCAAATACAGAACTTCGAATTGTTAAATACAAATTATTAGTGCAAATTATAACTTGAAGATCTGAACTTGTAATTGTCAAATACAGAACTTAGAATTAATAACTTCAAATTATGATTGCTAATTATAACTTGAAGATCTGAACTTGTAATAGTCAAATACAGAACTTAGAATTGGGTAATTCAAATTATGATTGCAAATTATAACTTGAAGATCTGAACTTGTAATAGTCAAATACAGAACTTCGAATTGTTAAATACAAATTATTAGTGCAAATTATAACTTGAAGATCTGAACTTGTAATTGTCAAATACAGAACTTAGAATTCATAACTTCAAATTATGATTGTAAATAATAATTAGAAGATCTGAACTTGTAATAGTCAAATACAGAACTTCGAATTGTTAAATACAAATTATTAGTGCAAATTATGACTTGAAGATCTGAACTTGTAACTGTCAAATACAGAACTTAAAATTGATAGCTTATAATTATAATTGCAAATTATAAGTTGAAGATCTGAACTTGTAATAGGTAAATACAGAACTTCGAATTGTTAATTTCAAACTAAGATTGTAATTAATAACTTGAAGATCTGAACTTGTAATAGTCAAATACAGAACTTCGAATTGTTAAATACAAATTATTAGTGCAAATTATAACTTGAAGATCTGAACATGTAATAGTCAAATACAGAACTTCGAATTGTTAAATACAAATTATTAGTGCAAATTATAACTTGAAGATCTGAACTTGTAATTGTCTAATACAGAACTTAGAATTGATAGCTTAAAATTGTAATTGCAAATTATAACTTGAAGATCTGAACTTGTAATAGTGAATTACAGAACTTCGAATTGTTAAATACAAATTATTAGTACAAATTATAACTTGAAGATCTGAACTTGTAATTGTCAAATACAGAACTTAAAATTGATAGCTTATAATTATAATTGCAAATTATAACTAGAAGATCTGAACTAGTAATAGGTAAATACAGAACTTCGAATTGTTAATTTCAAACTAAGATTGTAAATAATAATTTGAAGATCTGAACTTGTAATAGTCAAATACAGAACTTCGAATTGTTAAATACAAATTATTAGTGCAAATTATAACTTGAAAATCTGAACTTGTAATTGTCAAATACCGAACTTAAAATTGATAGGTTATAATTATAATTGCAAATTATAAGTTGAAGATCTGAACTTGTAATAGGTAAATACAGAACTTCGAATTGTTAATTTCAAACTAAGATTGTAATTAATAATTTGAAGATCTGAACTTGTAATAGTCAAATACAGAACTTCGAATTGTTAAATACAAATTATTAGTGCAAATTATAACTTGAAGATCTGAACTTGTAATTGTCAAATACAGCACTTAGAATTCATAACTTCAAATTATGATTGCAAATTATAACTTGAAGATCTGAACTTGTAATTGTAAAATACAGAACTAAGAATTCATAACTTCAAATTATGATTGTAAATAATAGTTAGAAGAGCTGAACTTGTAATAGTCAAATACAGAACTTCGAATTGTTAAATACAAATTATTAGTGCAAATTATAACTTGAAGATCTGAACTTGTAATTGTCAAATACAGAACTTAGAATTAATAACTTCAAATTATGATTGCTAATTATAACTTGAAGATCTGAACTTGTAATAGTCAAATACAGAACTTAGAATTGGGAAATTCAAATTATGATTGCAAATTATAACTTGAAGATCTGAACTTGTAATAGTCAAATACAGAACTTAAAATTGATAGCTTATAATTATAATTGCAAATTATAACTTGAAGATCTGAATTTGTAGTAGGTAAATATAGAACTTCGAATTGTTAATTTCAAACTAAAATTGTAAATAATAATTTGAAGTTCTGAACTTGTAATAGTCAAATACAGAACTTCGAATTGTTAAATACAAATTTTTAGTGCAAATTATAACTTGAAGATCTGAACTTGTAATTGTCAAATACAGAACTTAAAATTGATAGCTTATAATTATAATTGCCAATTATAAGTTGAAGATCTGAACTTGTAATAGGTAAATACAGAACTTCGAATTGTTAATTTCAAACTAAGATTGTAATTAATAATTTGAGGATCTGAACTTGTAATAGTCAAATACAGAACTTCTAATTGTTAAATACAAATTATTAGTGCAAATTATAACTTGAAGATCTGAACTTGTAATTGTCAAATACAGAACTTAGAATTCATAACTTCAAATTATGATTGCTAATTATAACTTGAAGATCTGACCTTGTAATAGTCAAATACAGAACTTAGAATTGTGAAATTACAATTATGATTGCAAATTATAACTTGAAGATCTGAACTTGTAATAGTCAAATACAGAACTTAAAATTGATAGCTTATAATTATAATTGCTAATTATAACTTGAAGATCTGAATTTGTAATAAGTAAATACAGAACTTCGAATTGTTAATTTCAAACTAAGATTGTAATTAATAATTTGAAGATCTGAACTTGTAATAGTCAAATACAGAACTTCGAATTGTTAAATACAAATTATTAGTGCAAATTATAACTTGAAGATCTGAACTTGTAATTGTCAAATACAGAACTTAAAATTGATAGCTTATAATTATAATTGCAAATTATAAGTTGAAGATCTGAACTTGTAATAGGTAAATACAGAACTTCGAATTGTTAATTTCAAACTAAGATTGTAATTAATAATTTGAAGATCTGAACTTGTAATAGTCAAATACATAACTTCAAATTGTTAAATACAAATTATTAGTGCAAATTATAACTTGAAGATCTGAACTTGTAATAGTCAAATACAGAACTTCGAATTGTTAAATACAAATTATTAGTGCAAATTATAACTTGAAGATCTGAACTTGTAATTGTCAAATACAGAACTTAAAATTGATAGCTTATAATTATAATTGCAAATTATAAGTTGAAGATCTGAACTTGTAATAGGTAAATACAGAACTTCGAATTGTTAATTTCAAACTAAGATTGTAATTAATAATTTGAAGATCTGAACTTGTAATAGTCAAATACATAACTTCAAATTGTTAAATACAAATTATTAGTGCAAATTATAACTTGAAGATCTGAACTTGTAATTGTCAAATACAGAACTTAGAATTGATAGCTTATAATTATAATTGCAAATTATAACTTGAAGAACTGAACTTGTAATAGTGAATTACAGAACTTAGATTTGTTAAATACTAATTATTATTTCAAATTATAACTTGAAGATCTGAACTTGTAATAAGTAAATACAGAACTTCGAATTGTTAATTTCAAACTAAGATTGTAAGTAAAAATTTTAAAGACCTGAACTTGTAATAGTCAAATACAGAACTTCGAATTGTTAAATACAAATTATTAGTGCAAATTATAACTTGTAAATCTGAACTTGTAATAGTCAAATACAGAACTTCGAATTGTTAAATACAAATTATTGGTGCAAATTATAACTTGAAGATCTGAACTTGTAATTGTCAAATACAGAACTTCGAATTGTTAAATACAAATTATTAGTGCAAATTATAACTTGAAGATCTGAACTTGTAATTGTCTAATACAGAACTTAGAATTGATAGCTTAAAATTATAATTGCAAATTATAACTTGAAGATCTGAACTTGTAATAGTGAATTACAGAACTTCGAATTGTTAAATACAAATTATTAGTACAAATTATAACTTGAAGATCTGAACTTGTAATTGTCAAATACAGAACTTAAAATTGATAGCTTATAATTATAATTGCAAATTATAACTAGAAGATCTGAACTAGTAATAGGTAAATACAGAACTTCGAATTGTTAATTTCAAACTAAGATTGTAAATAATAATTTGAAGATCTGAACTTGTAATAGTCAAATACAGAACTTCGAATTGTTAAATACAAATTATTAGTGCAAATTATAACTTGAAAATCTGAACTTGTAATTGTCAAATACAGAACTTAAAATTGATAGCTTATATTTATAATTGCAAATTATAAGTTGAAGATCTGAACTTGTAATAGGTAAATACAGAACTTCGAATTGTTAATTTCAAACTAAGATTGTAATTAATAATTTGAAGATCTGAACTTGTAATGGTCAAATACAGAACTTCGAATTGTTAAATACAAATTATTAGTGCAAATTATAACTTGAAGATCTGAACTTGTAATTGTCACATACAGCACTTAGAATTCATAACTTGAAATTATGATTGCAAATTATAACTTGAAGATCTGAACTTGTAATTGTAAAATACAGAACTAAGAATTCATAACTTCAAATTATGATTGTAAATAATAATTAGAAGATCTGAACTTGTAATAGTCAAATACAGAACTTCGAATTGTTAAATACAAATTATTAGTGCAAATTACAACTTGAAGATCTGAACTTGTAATTGTCAAATACAGAACTAAAATTCATAACTTCAAATTATGATTGCTAATTATACTTGAAGATCTGAACTTGTAATAGTCAAATACAGAACTTAGAATAGGGAAATTCAAATTATGATTGCGAATTATAACTTGAAGATCTGAACTTGTAATAGTCAAATGCAGAACTTAAAATTGATAGCTTATAATTATAATTGCAAATTATAACTTGAAGATCTGAATTTGTAGTAGGTAAATATAGAACTTCGAATTGTTAATTTCAAACTAAGATTGTAAATAATAATTTGAAGTTCTGAACTTGTAATAGTCAAATACAGAACTTCCAATTGTTAAATACAAATTATTAGTGCAAATTATAACTTGAAGATCTGAACTTGTAATTGTCAAATACAGAACTTAAAATTGATAGCTTATAATTATAATTGCAAATTATAAGTTGAAGATCTGAACTTGTAATAGGTAAATACAGAACTTCGAATTGTTAATTTCAAACTAAGATTGTAATTAATAATTTGAAGATCTGAACTTGTAATAGTCAAATACATAACTTCAAATTGTTAAATACAAATTATTAGTGCAAATTATAACTTGAAGATCTGAACTTGTAATTGTCAAATACAGAACTTAGAATTGATAGCTTATAATTATAATTGCAAATTATAACTTGAAGAACTGAACTTGTAATAGTGAATTACAGAACTTAGATTTGCTATATACTAATTATTATTTCAAATTATAACTTGAAGATCTGAACTTGTAATAAGTAAAAACAGAACTTCGAATTGTTAATTTCAAACTAAGATTGTAAATAATAATTTGAAGTTCTGAACTTGTAATAGTCAAATACAGAACTTCCAATTGTTAAATACAAATTATTAGTGCAAATTATAACTTGAAGATCTGAACTTGTAATTGTCAAATACAGAACTTAAAATTGATAGGTAATAATTATAATTGCAAATTATAAGTTGAAGATCTGAACTTGTAATAGGTAAATCCAGAACTTCGAATTGTTAATTTCAAACTAAGATTGTAATTAATAATTTGAAGATCTGAACTTGTAATAGTCAAATACAGAACTTCAAATTGTTAAATACAAATTATTAGTGCAAATTATAACTTGAAGATCTGAACTTGTAATTGTCAAATACAGAACTTAGAATTGATAGCTTATAATTATAATTGCAAATTATAACTTGAAGAACTGAACTTGTAATAGTGAATTATAGAACTTAGATTTGTTAAATACTAATTATTATTTCAAATTATAACTTGAAGATCTGAACTTGTAATTGTCAAATACAGAACTTAAAATTGATAGCTTATAATTATAATTGCAAATTATAACTTGAAGATCTCAACTTGTAATAGTGAATTACAAACTTCGAATTGTTAAATACAAATTATTAGTGCAAATTATAACTTGAAGATCTGAACTTGTAATTATCAAATACAGCACTTGGAATTCATAACTTCAAATTATTATTGCAAATTATAACTTGAAGATCTGAACTTGTAATTGTCAAATACAGAACTTAGAATTGATAGCTTATAATTATAATTGCAAATTATAACTTGAAGATCTGAACTTGTAATAGTGAATTACAAACTTCGAATTGTTAAATACAAATTATTAGTGCAAATTATAACTTGAAGATCTGAACTTGTAATTATCAAATACAGCACTTGGAATTCATAACTTCAAATTATGATTGCAAATTATAACTTGAAGATCTGAACTTGTAATTGTCAAATACAGAACTTAGAATTCATAACTTCAAATTATGATTGTAAATAATAATTAGAAGATCTGAACTTGTAATAGTCAAATACAGAACTTCAAATTGTTAAATTCAAATTATTAGTGCAAATTATAACTTGAAGATCTTAACTTGTAATTGTCAAATACAGCACTTAGAATTCATAACTTCACATTATGATTGCAAATTATAACTTGAAGATCTGAACTTGTAATTGTAAAATACAGAACTACGAATTCATAACTTCAAATTATGATTGTAAATAATAATTAGAAGATCTGAACTTGTAATAGTCAAATACAGAACTTCGAATTGTTAATTACAAATTATTAGTGCAAATTATAACTTGAAGCTCTGAACTTGTAATTGTCAAATACAGAACTTAGAATTCATAACTTCAAATAATGATTGCTAATTATAACTTGAAGATCTGAACTTGTAATAGTCAAATACAGAACTTAGAATTGGGAAATTCAAATTATGATTGCAAATTATAACTTGAAGATCTGAACTTGTAATAGTCAAATACAGAACTTAAAATTGATAGCTTATAATTATAATTGCAAATTATAACTTGAAGATCTGAATTTGTAATAGGTAAATATAGAACTTCGAATTGTTAATTTCAAACTAAGATTGCAAATAATAATTTGAAGTTTTGAACTTGTAATAGTCAAATACAGAACTTCGAATTGTTAAATACAAATTATTAGTGCAAATTATAACTTGAAGATCTGAACTTGTAATTGTCAAATACAGAACTTAAAATTGATAGCTTATAATTATAATTGCAAATTATAAGTTGAAGATCTGAACTTGTAATAGGTAAATACAGAACTTCGAATTGTTAATTTCAAACTAAGATTGTAATTAATAATTTGAAGATCTGAACTTGTAATAGTCAAATACATAACTTCAAATTGTTAAATACAAATTATTAGTGCAAATTATAACTTGAAGATCTGAACTTGTAATAGTCAAATACAGAACTTCGAATTGTTAAATACAAATTATTAGTGCAAATTATAACTTGAAGATCTGAACTTGTAATTGTCAAATACAGAACTTAAAATTGATAGCTTATAATTATAATTGCAAATTATAAGTTGAAGATCTGAACTTGTAATAGGTAAATACAGAACTTCGAATTGTTAATTTCAAACTAAGATTGTAATTAATAATTTGAAGATCTGAACTTGTAATAGTCAAATACATAACTTCAAATTGTTAAATACAAATTATTAGTGCAAATTATAACTTGAAGATCTGAACTTGTAATTGTCAAATACAGAACTTAGAATTGATAGCTTATAATTATAATTGCAAATTATAACTTGAAGAACTGAACTTGTAATAGTGAATTACAGAACTTAGATTTGTTAAATACTAATTATTATTTCAAATTATAACTTGAAGATCTGAACTTGTAATAAGTAAATACAGAACTTCGAATTGTTAATTTCAAACTAAGATTGTAAGTAAAAATTTTAAAGACCTGAACTTGTAATAGTCAAATACAGAACTTCGAATTGTTAAATACAAATTATTAGTGCAAATTATAACTTGTAAATCTGAACTTGTAATAGTCAAATACAGAACTTCGAATTGTTAAATACAAATTATTGGTGCAAATTATAACTTGAAGATCTGAACTTGTAATTGTCAAATACAGAACTTCGAATTGTTAAATACAAATTATTAGTGCAAATTATAACTTGAAGATCTGAACTTGTAATTGTCTAATACAGAACTTAGAATTGATAGCTTAAAATTATAATTGCAAATTATAACTTGAAGATCTGAACTTGTAATAGTGAATTACAGAACTTCGAATTGTTAAATACAAATTATTAGTACAAATTATAACTTGAAGATCTGAACTTGTAATTGTCAAATACAGAACTTAAAATTGATAGCTTATAATTATAATTGCAAATTATAACTAGAAGATCTGAACTAGTAATAGGTAAATACAGAACTTCGAATTGTTAATTTCAAACTAAGATTGTAAATAATAATTTGAAGATCTGAACTTGTAATAGTCAAATACAGAACTTCGAATTGTTAAATACAAATTATTAGTGCAAATTATAACTTGAAAATCTGAACTTGTAATTGTCAAATACAGAACTTAAAATTGATAGCTTATATTTATAATTGCAAATTATAAGTTGAAGATCTGAACTTGTAATAGGTAAATACAGAACTTCGAATTGTTAATTTCAAACTAAGATTGTAATTAATAATTTGAAGATCTGAACTTGTAATGGTCAAATACAGAACTTCGAATTGTTAAATACAAATTATTAGTGCAAATTATAACTTGAAGATCTGAACTTGTAATTGTCAAATACAGCACTTAGAATTCATAACTTGAAATTATGATTGCAAATTATAACTTGAAGATCTGAACTTGTAATTGTAAAATACAGAACTAAGAATTCATAACTTCAAATTATGATTGTAAATAATAATTAGAAGATCTGAACTTGTAATAGTCAAATACAGAACTTCGAATTGTTAAATACAAATTATTAGTGCAAATTACAACTTGAAGATCTGAACTTGTAATTGTCAAATACAGAACTAAAATTCATAACTTCAAATAATGATTGCTAATTATACTTGAAGATCTGAACTTGTAATAGTCAAATACAGAACTTAGAATAGGGAAATTCAAATTATGATTGCGAATTATAACTTGAAGATCTGAACTTGTAATAGTCAAATGCAGAACTTAAAATTGATAGCTTATAATTATAATTGCAAATTATAACTTGAAGATCTGAATTTGTAGTAGGTAAATATAGAACTTCGAATTGTTAATTTCAAACTAAGATTGTAAATAATAATTTGAAGTTCTGAACTTGTAATAGTCAAATACAGAACTTCCAATTGTTAAATACAAATTATTAGTGCAAATTATAACTTGAAGATCTGAACTTGTAATTGTCAAATACAGAACTTAAAATTGATAGGTAATAATTATAATTGCAAATTATAAGTTGAAGATCTGAACTTGTAATAGGTAAATACAGAACTTCGAATTGTTAATTTCAAACTAAGATTGTAATTAATAATTTGAAGTTCTGAACTTGTAATAGTCAAATACAGAACTTCAAATTGTTAAATACAAATTATTAGTGCAAATTATAACTTGAAGATCTGAACTTGTAATTGTCAAATACAGAACTTAAAATTGATAGCTTATAATTATAATTGCAAATTATAACTAGAAGATCTGAACTTGTAATTGTCAAATACAGCACTTAGAATACATAACTTCAAATTATGAATGCAAATTATAACTGGAAGATCTGAACTTGTAATTGTCAAATACAGAACTTAAAATTGATAGCTTATAATTATAATTGCAAATTATAACTAGAAGATCTGAACTTGTAATTGTCAAATACAGCACTTAGAATACATAACTTCAAATTATGAATGCAAATTATAACTGGAAGATCTGAACTTGTAATTGTCAAATACAGCACTTAGAATACATAACTTCAAATTATGATTGCAAATTATAACTGGAAGATCTGAACTTGTAATTGTCAAATACAGAACTTAGAATTGATTGCTTATAATTATAATTGCAAATTATAACTTGAAGAGCTGAACTTGTAATAGTGAATTACAGAACTTCAAATTGTTAATTACAAACTAAGATTGTAATTAATAATTTGAAGATCTGAACTTGTAATTGTCAAATACAGCACTTAGAATTCATAACTTCAAATTATGATTGCAAATTATAACTGGAAGATCTGAACTTGTAATATGTAAATACAGAACTTCGAATTGTTAATTTCAAACTAAGATTGTAATTAATAATTTGAAGATCTGAACTTGTAATAGTCAAATACAGAACTTCGAATTGTTAAATACAAATTATTAGTGCAAATTATAACTTGAAGATCTGAACTTGTAATTGTCAAATACAGAACTTAAAATTCATAACTTCAAATTATGATTGTAAATAATAATTAGAAGATCTGAACTTGTAATAGTCAAATACAGAACTTCGAATTTTTAAATACAAATTATTAGTGCAAATTATAACTTGAAGATCTGAACTTGTAATTGTCAAATACAGAACTTAAAATTGATAGCTTATAATTATAATTGCAATTTATAAGTTGAAGATCTGAACTTGTAATAGGTAAATACAGAACTTCGAATTGTTAATTTCAAACTAAGATTGTAATTAATAACTTGAAGATCTGAACTTGTAATAGTCAAATACAGAACTTCGAATTGTTAAATACAAATTATTAGTGCAAATTATAACTTGAAGATCTGAACTTGTAATAGTCAAATACAGAACTTCGAATTGTTAAATACAAATTATTAGTGCAAATTATAACTTGAAGATCTGAACTTGTAATAGTGAATTACAGAACTTCGAATTGTTAAATACAAATTATTAGTACAAATTATAACTTGAAGATCTGAACTTGTAATTGTCAAATACAGAACTTAAAATTGATAGCTTATAATTATAATTGCAAATTATAACTAGAAGATCTGAACTAGTAATAGGTAAATACAGAACTTCGAATTGTTAATTTCAAACTAAGATTGTAAATAATAATTTGAAGATCTGAACTTGTAATAGTCAAATACAGAACTTCGAATTGTTAAATACAAATTATTAGTGCAAATTATAACTTGAAAATCTGAACTTGTAATTGTCAAATACCGAACTTAAAATTGATAGCTTATAATTATAATTGCAAATTATAAGTTGAAGATCTGAACTTGTAATATGTAAATACAGAAATTCGAATTGTTAATTTCAAACTAAGATTATAATTAATAATTTGAAGATCTGAACTTGTAATAGTCAAATACAGAACTTCGAATTGTTAAATACAAATTATTAGTGCAAATTATAACTTGAAGATCTGAACTTGTAATTGTCAAATACAGAACTTAGAATTCATAACTTCAAATTATGATTGTAAATAATAATTAGAAGATCTGAACTTGTAATAGTCAAATACAGAACTTCGAATTGTTAAATACAAATTATTAGTGCAAATTATAACTGAAGATCTGAACTTGTAATTGTCAAATACAGAACTTAAAATTGATAGCTTATAATTATAATTGCAAATTATAAGTTGAAGATCTGAACTTGTAATAGGTAAATACAGAACTTCGAATTGTTAATTTCAAACTAAGATTGTAATTAATAACTTGAAGATCTGAACTTGTAATAGTCAAATACAGAACTTCGAATTGTTAAATACAAATTATTAGTGCAAATTATAACTTGAAGATCTGAACATGTAATAGTCAAATACAGAACTTCGAATTGTTAAATACAAATTATTAGTGCTAATTATAACTTGAAGATCTGAACTTGTAATTGTCTAATACAGAACTTAGAATTGATAGCTTAAAATTATAATTGCAAATTATAACTTGAAGATCTGAACTTGTAATAGTGAATTACAGAACTTCGAATTGTTAAATACAAATTATTAGTACAAATTATAACTTGAAGATCTGAACTTGTAATTGTCAAATACAGAACTTAAAATTGATAGCTTATAATTATAATTGCAAATTATAACTAGAAGATCTGAACTAGTAATAGGTAAATACAGAACTTCGAATTGTTAATTTCAAACTAAGATTGTAAATAATAATTTGAAGATCTGAACTTGTAATAGTCAAATACAGAACTTAGAATTAATAACTTCAAATTATGATTGCTAATTATAACTTGAAGATCTGAACTTGTAATAGTCAAATACAGAACTTAGAATTGGGAAATTCAAATTATGATTGCAAATTATAACTTGAAGATCTGAACTTGTAATAGTCAAATACAGAACTTAAAATTGATAGCTTATAATTATAATTGCAAATTATAACTTGAAGATCTGAATTTGTAGTAGGTAAATATAGAACTTCGAATTGTTAATTTCAAACTAAGATTGCAAATAATAATTTGAAGTTTTGAACTTGTAATAGTCAAATACAGAACTTCGAATTGTTAAATACAAATTATTAGTGCAAATTATAACTTGAAGATCTGAACTTGTAATTGTCAAATACAGAACTTAAAATTGATAGCTTATAATTATAATTGCAAATTATAAGTTGAAGATCTGAACTTGTAATAGGTAAATACAGAACTTCGAATTGTTAATTTCAAACTAAGATTGTAATTAATAATTTGAAGATCTGAACTTGTAATAGTCAAATACATAACTTCAAATTGTTAAATACAAATTATTAGTGCAAATTATAACTTGAAGATCTGAACTTGTAATAGTCAAATACAGAACTTCGAATTGTTAAATACAAATTATTAGTGCAAATTATAACTTGAAGATCTGAACTTGTAATTGTCAAATACAGAACTTAAAATTGATAGGTAATAATTATAATTGCAAATTATAAGTTGAAGATCTGAACTTGTAATAGGTAAATACAGAACTTCGAATTGTTAATTTCAAACTAAGATTGTAATTAATAATTTGAAGTTCTGAACTTGTAATAGTCAAATACAGAACTTCAAATTGTTAAATACAAATTATTAGTGCAAATTATAACTTGAAGATCTGAACTTGTAATTGTCAAATACAGAACTTAAAATTGATAGCTTATAATTATAATTGCAAATTATAACTAGAAGATCTGAACTTGTAATTGTCAAATACAGCACTTAGAATACATAACTTCAAATTATGAATGCAAATTATAACTGGAAGATCTGAACTTGTAATTGTCAAATACAGAACTTAAAATTGATAGCTTATAATTATAATTGCAAATTATAACTAGAAGATCTGAACTTGTAATTGTCAAATACAGCACTTAGAATACATAACTTCAAATTATGAATGCAAATTATAACTGGAAGATCTGAACTTGTAATTGTCAAATACAGCACTTAGAATACATAACTTCAAATTATGATTGCAAATTATAACTGGAAGATCTGAACTTGTAATTGTCAAATACAGAACTTAGAATTGATTGCTTATAATTATAATTGCAAATTATAACTTGAAGAGCTGAACTTGTAATAGTGAATTACAGAACTTCAAATTGTTAATTACAAACTAAGATTGTAATTAATAATTTGAAGATCTGAACTTGTAATAGTCAAATACAGTACTCCGAATTGTTAAATACAAATTATTAGTGCAAATTATAACTTGAAGATCTGAACTTGTAATTGTCAAATACAGCACTTAGAATTCATAACTTCAAATTATGATTGCAAATTATAACTGGAAGATCTGAACTTGTAATATGTAAATACAGAACTTCGAATTGTTAATTTCAAACTAAGATTGTAATTAATAATTTGAAGATCTGAACTTGTAATAGTCAAATACAGAACTTCGAATTGTTAAATACAAATTATTAGTGCAAATTATAACTTGAAGATCTGAACTTGTAATTGTCAAATACAGAACTTAAAATTCATAACTTCAAATTATGATTGTAAATAATAATTAGAAGATCTGAACTTGTAATAGTCAAATACAGAACTTCGAATTGTTAAATACAAATTATTAGTGCAACTTATAACTTGAAGATCTGAACTTGTAATTGTCAAATACAGAACTTAAAATTGATAGCTTATAATTATAATTGCAATTTATAAGTTGAAGATCTGAACTTGTAATAGGTAAATACAGAACTTCGAATTGT
Organism: Cantharis lateralis; assembly: GCA_963170105.1. Taxonomy (NCBI): domain Eukaryota; kingdom Metazoa; phylum Arthropoda; class Insecta; order Coleoptera; family Cantharidae; genus Cantharis; species Cantharis lateralis. Next base: position 25,202,651 of record OY720628.1, read on the forward strand.
TAATTTCAAACTAAGATTGTAATTAATAACTTGAAGATCTGAACTTGTAATAGTCAAATACAGAACTTCGAATTGTTAAATACAAATTATTAGTGCAAATTATAACTTGAAGATCTGAACTTGTAATAGTCAAATACAGAACTTCGAATTGTTAAATACAAATTATTAGTGCAAATTATAACTTGAAGATCTGAACTTGTAATAGTGAATTACAGAACTTCGAATTGTTAAATACAAATTATTAGTACAAATTATAACTTGAAGATCTGAACTTGTAATTGTCAAATACAGAACTTAAAATTGATAGCTTATAATTATAATTGCAAATTATAACTAGAAGATCTGAACTAGTAATAGGTAAATACAGAACTTCGAATTGTTAATTTCAAACTAAGATTGTAAATAATAATTTGAAGATCTGAACTTGTAATAGTCAAATACAGAACTTCGAATTGTTAAATACAAATTATTAGTGCAAATTATAACTTGAAAATCTGAACTTGTAATTGTCAAATACCGAACTTAAAATTGATAGCTTATAATTATAATTGCAAATTATAAGTTGAAGATCTGAACTTGTAATATGTAAATACAGAAATTCGAATTGTTAATTTCAAACTAAGATTATAATTAATAATTTGAAGATCTGAACTTGTAATAGTCAAATACAGAACTTCGAATTGTTAAATACAAATTATTAGTGCAAATTATAACTTGAAGATCTGAACTTGTAATTGTCAAATACAGAACTTAGAATTCATAACTTCAAATTATGATTGTAAATAATAATTAGAAGATCTGAACTTGTAATAGTTAAATACAGAACTTCGAATTGTTAAATACAAATTATTAGTGCAAATTATAACTTGAAGATCTGAACTTGTAATTGTCAAATACAGAACTTAAAATTGATAGCTTATAATTATAATTGCAAATTATAAGTTGAAGATCTGAACTTGTAATAGGTAAATACAGAACTTCGAATTGTTAATTTCAAACTAAGATTGTAATTAATAACTTGAAGATCTGAACTTGTAATAGTCAAATACAGAACTTCGAATTGTTAAATACAAATTATTAGTGCAAATTATAACTTGAAGATCTGAACATGTAATAGTCAAATACAGAACTTCGAATTGTTAAATACAAATTATTAGTGCTAATTATAACTTGAAGATCTGAACTTGTAATTGTCTAATACAGAACTTAGAATTGATAGCTTAAAATTATAATTGCAAATTATAACTTGAAGATCTGAACTTGTAATAGTGAATTACAGAACTTCGAATTGTTAAATACAAATTATTAGTACAAATTATAACTTGAAGATCTGAACTTGTAATTGTCAAATACAGAACTTAAAATTGATAGCTTATAATTATAATTGCAAATTATAACTAGAAGATCTGAACTAGTAATAGGTAAATACAGAACTTCGAATTGTTAATTTCAAACTAAGATTGTAAATAATAATTTGAAGATCTGAACTTGTAATAGTCAAATACAGAACTTAGAATTAATAACTTCAAATTATGATTGCTAATTATAACTTGAAGATCTGAACTTGTAATAGTCAAATACAGAACTTAGAATTGGGAAATTCTAATTATGATTGCAAATTATAACTTGAAGATCTGAACTTGTAATAGTCAAATACAGAACTTAAAATTGATAGCTTATAATTATAATTGCAAATTATAACTTGAAGATCTGAATTTGTAGTAGGTAAATATAGAACTTCGAATTGTTAATTTCAAACTAAGATTGTAAATAATAATTTGAAGTTCTGAACTTGTAATAGTCAAATACAGAACTTCGAATTGTTAAATACAAATTTTTAGTGCAAATTATAACTTGAAGATCTGAACTTGTAATAGTCAAATACAGAACTTAAAATTGATAGCTTATAATTATAATTGCAAATTATAAGTTGAAGATCTGAACTTGTAATAGGTAAATACAGAACTTCGAATTGTTAATTTCAAACTAAGATTGTAATAAATAATTTGAAGATCTGAACTTGTAATTGTCAAATACAGAACTTCAAATTGTTAAATACAAATTATTAGTGCAAATTATAACTTGAAGATCTGAACTTGTAATTGTCAAATACAGAACTTAAAATTGATAGCTTATTATTATAATTGCAAATTATAAGTTGAAGATCTGAACTTGTAATAGGTAAATACAGAACTTCGAATTGTTAATTTCAAACTAAGATTGTAATTAATAATTTGAAGATCTGAACTTGTAATAGTCAAATACATAACTTCAAATTGTTAAATACAAATTATTAGTGCAAATTATAACTTGAAGATCTGAACTTGTAATTGTCAAATACAGAACTTAGAATTGATAGCTTATAATTATAATTGCAAATTATAACTTGAAGAACTGAACTTGTAATAGTGAATTACAGAACTTAGATTTGTTAAATACTAATTATTATTTCAAATTATAACTTGAAGATCTGAACTTGTAATAAGTAAATACAGAACTTCGAATTGTTAATTTCAAACTAAGATTGTAAGTAAAAATTTTAAAGACCTGAACTTGTAATAGTCAAATACAGAATTTCGAATTGTTAAATACAAATTATTAGTGCAAATTATAACTTGAAGATCTGAACTTGTAATAGTCAAATACAGAACTTAGAATAGGGAAATTCAAATTATGATTGCGAATTATAACTTGAAGATCTGAACTTGTAATAGTCAAATACAGAACTTAAAATTGATAGCTTATAATTATAATTGCAAATTATAACTTGAAGATCTGAATTTGTAGTAGGTAAATATAGAACTTCGAATTGTTAATTTCAAACTAAGATTGTAAATAATAATTTGAAGTTCTGAACTTGTAATAGTCAAATACAGAACTTCCAATTGTTAAATACAAATTATTAGTGCAAATTATAACTTGAAGATCTGAACTTGTAATTGTCAAATACAGAACTTAAAATTGATAGGTAATAATTATAATTGCAAATTATAAGTTGAAGATCTGAACTTGTAATAGGTAAATACAGAACTTCGAATTGTTAATTTCAAACTAAGATTGTAATTAATAATTTGAAGTTCTGAACTTGTAATAGTCAAATACAGAACTTCAAATTGTTAAATACAAATTATTAGTGCAAATTATAACTTGAAGATCTGAACTTGTAATTGTCAAATACAGCACTTAGAATACATAACTTCAAATTATGAATGCAAATTATAACTGGAAGATCTGAACTTGTAATTGTCAAATACAGCACTTAGAATACATAACTTCAAATTATGATTGCAAATTATAACTGGAAGATCTGAACTTGTAATTGTCAAATACAGAACTTAGAATTGATTGCTTATAATTATAATTGCAAATTATAACTTGAAGAGCTGAACTTGTAATAGTGAATTACAGAACTTCAAATTGTTAATTACAAACTAAGATTGTAATTAATAATTTGAAGATCTGAACTTGTAATAGTCAAATACAGTACTCCGAATTGTTAAATACAAATTATTAGTGCAAATTATAACTTGAAGATCTGAACTTGTAATTGTCAAATACAGCACTTAGAATTCATAACTTCAAATTATGATTGCAAATTATAACTGGAAGATCTGAACTTGTAATATGTAAATACAGAACTTCGAATTGTTAATTTCAAACTAAGATTGTAATTAATAATTTGAAGATCTGAACTTGTAATAGTCAAATACAGAACTTCGAATTGTTAAATACAAATTATTAGTGCAAATTATAACTTGAAGATCTGAACTTGTAATTGTCAAATACAGAACTTAAAATTCATAACTTCAAATTATGATTGTAAATAATAATTAGAAGATCTGAACTTGTAATAGTCAAATACAGAACTTCGAATTGTTAAATACAAATTATTAGTGCAAATTATAACTTGAAGATCTGAACTTGTAATTGTCAAATACAGAACTTAAAATTGATAGCTTATAATTATAATTGCAATTTATAAGTTGAAGATCTGAACTTGTAATAGGTAAATACAGAACTTCGAATTGTTAATTTCAAACTAAGATTGTAATTAATAACTTGAAGATCTGAACTTGTAATAGTCAAATACAGAACTTCGAATTGTTAAATACAAATTATTAGTGGAAATTATAACTTGAAGATCTGAACTTGTAATAGTCAAATACAGAACTTCGAATTGTTAAATACAAATTATTAGTGCAAATTATAACTTGAAGATCTGAACTTGTAATAGTGAATTACAGAACTTCGAATTGTTAAATACAAATTATTAGTACAAATTATAACTTGAAGATCTGAACTTGTAATTGTCAAATACAGAACTTAAAATTGATAGCTTATAATTATAATTGCAAATTATAACTAGAAGATCTGAACTAGTAATAGGTAAATACAGAACTTCGAATTGTTAATTTCAAACTAAGATTGTAAATAATAATTTGAAGATCTGAACTTGTAATAGTCAAATACAGAACTTCGAATTGTTAAATACAAATTATTAGTGCAAATTATAACTTGAAAATCTGAACTTGTAATTGTCAAATACCGAACTTAAAATTGATAGCTTATAATTATAATTGCAAATTATAAGTTGAAGATCTGAACTTGTAATATGTAAATACAGAAATTCGAATTGTTAATTTCAAACTAAGATTATAATTAATAATTTGAAGATCTGAACTTGTAATAGTCAAATACAGAACTTCGAATTGTTAAATACAAATTATTAGTGCAAATTATAACTTGAAGATCTGAACTTGTAATTGTCAAATACAGAACTTAAAATTGATAGCTTATAATTATAATTGCAAATTATAAGTTGAAGATCTGAACTTGTAATAGGTAAATACAGAACTTCGAATTGTTAATTTCAAACTAAGATTGTAATTAATAACTTGAAGATCTGAACTTGTAATAGTCAAATACAGAACTTCGAATTGTTAAATACAAATTATTAGTGCAAATTATAACTTGAAGATCTGAACATGTAATAGTCAAATACAGAACTTCGAATTGTTAAATACAAATTATTAGTGCTAATTATAACTTGAAGATCTGAACTTGTAATTGTCTAATACAGAACTTAGAATTGATAGCTTAAAATTATAATTGCAAATTATAACTTGAAGATCTGAACTTGTAATAGTGAATTACAGAACTTCGAATTGTTAAATACAAATTATTAGTACAAATTATAACTTGAAGATCTGAACTTGTAATTGTCAAATACAGAACTTAAAATTGATAGCTTATAATTATAATTGCAAATTATAACTAGAAGATCTGAACTAGTAATAGGTAAATACAGAACTTCGAATTGTTAATTTCAAACTAAGATTGTAAATAATAATTTGAAGATCTGAACTTGTAATAGTCAAATACAGAACTTAGAATTAATAACTTCAAATTATGATTGCTAATTATAACTTGAAGATCTGAACTTGTAATAGTCAAATACAGAACTTAGAATTGGGAAATTCAAATTATGATTGCAAATTATAACTTGAAGATCTGAACTTGTAATAGTCAAATACAGAACTTAAAATTGATAGCTTATAATTATAATTGCAAATTATAACTTGAAGATCTGAATTTGTAGTAGGTAAATATAGAACTTCGAATTGTTAATTTCAAACTAAGATTGTAAATAATAATTTGAAGTTCTGAACTTGTAATAGTCAAATACAGAACTTCGAATTGTTAAATACAAATTTTTAGTGCAAATTATAACTTGAAGATCTGAACTTGTAATAGTCAAATACAGAACTTAAAATTGATAGCTTATAATTATAATTGCAAATTATAAGTTGAAGATCTGAACTTGTAATAGGTAAATACAGAACTTCGAATTGTTAATTTCAAACTAAGATTGTAATAAATAATTTGAAGATCTGAACTTGTAATTGTCAAATACAGAACTTCAAATTGTTAAATACAAATTATTAGTGCAAATTATAACTTGAAGATCTGAACTTGTAATTGTCAAATACAGAACTTAAAATTGATAGCTTATTATTATAATTGCAAATTATAAGTTGAAGATCTGAACTTGTAATAGGTAAATACAGAACTTCGAATTGTTAATTTCAAACTAAGATTGTAATTAATAATTTGAAGATCTGAACTTGTAATAGTCAAATACATAACTTCAAATTGTTAAATACAAATTATTAGTGCAAATTATAACTTGAAGATCTGAACTTGTAATTGTCAAATACAGAACTTAGAATTGATAGCTTATAATTATAATTGCAAATTATAACTTGAAGAACTGAACTTGTAATAGTGAATTACAGAACTTAGATTTGTTAAATACTAATTATTATTTCAAATTATAACTTGAAGATCTGAACTTGTAATAAGTAAATACAGAACTTCGAATTGTTAATTTCAAACTAAGATTGTAAGTAAAAATTTTAAAGACCTGAACTTGTAATAGTCAAATACAGAATTTCGAATTGTTAAATACAAATTATTAGTGCAAATTATAACTTGTAAATCTGAACTTGTAATAGTCAAATACAGAACTTCGAATTGTTAAATACAAATTATTAGTGCAAATTATAACTTGAAGATCTGAACTTGTAATTGTCAAATACAGAACTTCGAATTGTTAAATACAAATTATTAGTGCAAATTATAACTTGAAGATCTGAACTTGTAATTGTCTAATACAGAACTTAGAATTGATAGCTTAAAATTATAATTGCAAATTATAACTTGAAGATCTGAACTTGTAATAGTGAATTACAAAACTTCGAATTGTTAAATACAAATTATTAGTACAAATTATAACTTGAAGATCTGAACTTGTAATTGTCAAATACAGAACTTAAAATTGATAGCTTATAATTATAATTGCAAATTATAAGTTGAAGATCTGAACTTGTAATAGGTAAATACAGAACTTCGAATTGTTAATTTCAAACTAAGATTGTAATTAATAATTTGAAGATCTGAACTTGTAATGGTCAAATACAGAACTTCGAATTGTTAAATACAAATTATTAGTGCAAATTATAACTTGAAGATCTGAACTTGTAATTGTCAAATACAGCACTTAGAATTCATAACTTGAAATTATGATTGCAAATTATAACTTGAAGATCTGAACTTGTAATTGTAAAATACAGAACTAAGAATTCATAACTTCAAATTATGATTGTAAATAATAATTAGAAGATCTGAACTTGTAATAGTCAAATACAGAACTTCGAATTGTTAAATACAAATTAATAGTGCAAATTACAACTTGAAGATCTGAACTTGTAATTGTCAAATACAGAACTAAAATTCATAACTTCAAATTATGATTGCTAATTATAACTTGAAGATCTGAACTTGTAATAGTCAAATACAGAACTTAGAATAGGGAAATTCAAATTATGATTGCAAATTATAACTTGAAGATCTGAACTTGTAATAGTCAAATACAGAACTTAAAATTGATAGCTTATAATTATAATTGCAAATTATAACTTGAAGATCTGAATTTGTAGTAGGTAAATATAGAACTTCGAATTGTTAATTTCAAACTAAGATTGTAATTAATAATTTGAAGATCTGAACTTGTAATAGTCAAATACAGATCTCCGAATTGTTAAATACAAATTATTAGTGCAAATTATAACTTGAAGATCTGAACTTGTAATTGTCAAATACAGAACTTAAAATTGATAGGTAATAATTATAATTGCAAATTATAAGTTGAAGATCTGAACTTGTAATAGGTAAATACAGAACTTCGAATTGTTAATTTCAAACTAAGATTGTAATTAATAATTTGAAGATCTGAACTTGTAATAGTCAAATACAGAACTTCAAATTGTTAAATACAAATTATTAGTGCAAATTATAACTTGAAGATATGAACTTGTAATTGTCAAATACAGAACTTAGAATTGATAGCTTATAATTATAATTGCAAATTATAACTTGACGAACTGAACTTGTAATAGTGAATTATAGAACTTAGATTTGTTAAATACTAATTATTATTTCAAATTATAACTAGAAGATCTGAACTTGTAATAGTCAAATACAGAACTTAAAATTGATAGCTTATAATTATAATTGCTAATTATAACTTGAAGATCTGAATTTGTAATAAGTAAATACAGAACTTCGAATTGTTAATTTCAAACTAAGATTGTAATTAATAATTTGAAGATCTGAACTTGTAATAGTCAAATACAGAACTTCGAATTGTTAAATACAAATTATTAGTGCAAATTATAACTTGAAGATCTGAACTTGTAATTGTCAAATACAGAACTTAAAATTGATAGCTAATAATTATAATTGCAAATTAAAACTTGAAGATCTGAATTTGTAATAGGTAAATACAGAACTTCGAATTGTTAATTTCAAACTAAGATTGTAATTAATAATTTGAAGATCTGAACTTGTAATAGTCAAATACAGAACTTAAAATTGTTAAATACAAATTATTAGTGCAAATTATAACTTGAAGATCTGAACTTGTAATTGTCAAATACAGAACTTAGAATTGATAGCTTATAATTATAATTGCAAATTATAACTTGAAGATCGGAACTTGTAATAGTGAATTACAAACTTAGATTAGTGAAATACTAATTATTATTTCAAATTATAACTTGAAGATTTGAACTTGTAATTGTCAAATACAGAACTTAAAATTGATAGCTTATAATTATAATTGCAAATTATAACTAGAAGATCTGAACTTGCAATAGGTAAATACAGAACTTCGAATTGTTAATTTCAAACTAAGATTGTAAATAATAATTTGAAGATCTGAACTTGTAATTGTCAAATACAGAACTTAGAATTGATAGCTTATAATTATAATTGCAAATTATAACTTGAAGATCTGAACTTGTAATAGTGAATTACAAACTTCGAATTGTTAAATACAAATTATTAGTGCAAATTATAACTTGAAGATCTGAACTTGTAATTGTCAAATACAGAACTTAGAATTCATAACTTCAAATTATGATTGTAAATAATAATTAGAAGATCTCAACTTGTAATAGTCAAATACAGAACTTCAAATTGTTAAATTCAAATTATTAGTGCAAATTATAACTTGAAGATCTTAACTTGTAATTGTCAAATACAGCACTTAGAATTCATAACTTCAAATTATGATTGCAAATTATAACTTGAAGATCTGAACTTGTAATTGTAAAATACAGAACTACGAATTCATAACTTCAAATTATGATTGTAAATAATAATTAGAAGATCTGAACTTGTAATAGTCAAATACAGAACTTCGAATTGTTAAATACAAATTATTAGTGCAAATTATAACTTGAAGCTCTGAACTTGTAATTGTCAAATACAGAACTTAGAATTCATAACTACAAATTATGATTGCTAATTATAACTTGAAGATCTGAAGTTGTAATAGTCAAATACAGAACTTAGAATTGGGAAATTCAAATTATGATTGCAAATTATAACTTGAAGATCTGAACTTGTAATAGTCAAATACAGAACTTAAAATTGATAGCTTATAATTATAATTGCAAATTATAACTTGAAGATCTGAATTTGTAATAGGTAAATATAGAACTTCGAATTGTTAATTTCAAACTAAGATTGTAAATAATAATTTGAAGTTCTGAACTTGTAATAGTCAAATTCAGAACTTCGAATTGTTAAATACAAATTATTAGTGCAAATTATAACTTGAAGATCTGAACTTGTAATTGTCAAATACAGAACTTAAAATTGATAGCTTATTATTATAATTGCAAATTATAAGTTGAAGATCTGAACTTGTAATAGGTAAATACAGAACTTCGAATTGTTAATTTCAAACTAAGATTGTAATTAATAATTTGAAGATCTGAACTTGTAATAGTCAAATACATAACTTCAAATTGTTAAATACAAATTATTAGTGCAAATTATAACTTGAAGATCTGAACTTGTAATTGTCAAATATAGAACTTAGAATTGATAGCTTATAATTATAATTGCAAATTATAACTTGAAGAACTGAACTTGTAATAGTGAATTACAGAACTTAGATTTGTTAAATACTAATTATTATTTCAAATTATAACTTGAAGATCTGAACTTGTAATAAGTAAATACAGAACTTCGAATTGTTAATTTCAAACTAAGATTGTAAGTAAAAATTTTAAAGACCTGAACTTGTAATAGTCAAATACAGAATTTCGAATTGTTAAATACAAATTATTAGTGCAAATTATAACTTGTAAATCTGAACTTGTAATAGTCAAATACAGAACTTCGAATTGTTAAATACAAATTATTAGTGCAAATTATAACTTGAAGATCTGAACTTGTAATTGTCAAATACAGAACTTCGAATTGTTAAATACAAATTATTAGTGCAAATTATAACTTGAAGATCTGAACTTGTAATTGTCTAATACAGAACTTAGAATTGATAGCTTAAAATTATAATTGCAAATTATAACTTGAAGATCTGAACTTGTAATAGTGAATTACAAAACTTCGAATTGTTAAATACAAATTATTAGTACAAATTATAACTTGAAGATCTGATCTTGTAATTGTCAAATACAGAACTTAAAATTGATAGCTTATAATTATAATTGCAAATTATAAGTTGAAGATCTGAACTTGTAATAGGTAAATACAGAACTTCGAATTGTTAATTTCAAACTAAGATTGTAATTAATAATTTGAAGATCTGAACTTGTAATGGTCAAATACAGAACTTCGAATTGTTAAATACAAATTATTAGTGCAAATTATAACTTGAAGATCTGAACTTGTAATTGTCAAATACAGCACTTAGAATTCATAACTTGAAATTATGATTGCAAATTATAACTTGAAGATCTGAACTTGTAATTGTAAAATACAGAACTAAGAATTCATAACTTCAAATTATGATTGTAAATAATAATTAGAAGATCTGAACTTGTAATAGTCAAATACAGAACTTCGAATTGTTAAATACAAATTAATAGTGCAAATTACAACTTGAAGATCTGAACTTGTAATTGTCAAATACAGAACTAAAATTCATAACTTCAAATTATGATTGCTAATTATAACTTGAAGATCTGAACTTGTAATAGTCAAATACAGAACTTAGAATAGGGAAATTCAAATTATGATTGCAAATTATAACTTGAAGATCTGAACTTGTAATAGTCAAATACAGAACTTAAAATTGATAGCTTATAATTATAATTGCAAATTATAACTTGAAGATCTGAATTTGTAGTAGGTAAATATAGAACTTCGAATTGTTAATTTCAAACTAAGATTGTAATTAATAATTTGAAGATCTGAACTTGTAATAGTCAAATACAGATCTCCGAATTGTTAAATACAAATTATTAGTGCAAATTATAACTTGAAGATCTGAACTTGTAATTGTCAAATACAGAACTTAAAATTGATAGGTAATAATTATAATTGCAAATTATAAGTTGAAGATCTGAACTTGTAATAGGTAAATACAGAACTTCGAATTGTTAATTTCAAACTAAGATTGTAATTAATAATTTGAAGATCTGAACTTGTAATAGTCAAATACAGAACTTCAAATTGTTAAATACAAATTATTAGTGCAAATTATAACTTGAAGATATGAACTTGTAATTGTCAAATACAGAACTTAGAATTGATAGCTTATAATTATAATTGCAAATTATAACTTGACGAACTGAACTTGTAATAGTGAATTATAGAACTTAGATTTGTTAAATACTAATTATTATTTCAAATTATAACTAGAAGATCTGAACTTGTAATAGTCAAATACAGAACTTAAAATTGATAGCTTATAATTATAATTGCTAATTATAACTTGAAGATCTGAATTTGTAATAAGTAAATACAGAACTTCGAATTGTTAATTTCAAACTAAGATTGTAATTAATAATTTGAAGATCTGAACTTGTAATAGTCAAATACAGAACTTCGAATTGTTAAATACAAATTATTAGTGCAAATTATAACTTGAAGATCTGAACTTGTAATTGTCAAATACAGAACTTAAAATTGATAGCTAATAATTATAATTGCAAATTAAAACTTGAAGATCTGAATTTGTAATAGGTAAATACAGAACTTCGAATTGTTAATTTCAAACTAAGATTGTAATTAATAATTTGAAGATCTGAACTTGTAATAGTCAAATACAGAACTTAAAATTGTTAAATACAAATTATTAGTGCAAATTATAACTTGAAGATCTGAACTTGTAATTGTCAAATACAGAACTTAGAATTGATAGCTTATAATTATAATTGCAAATTATAACTTGAAGATCGGAACTTGTAATAGTGAATTACAAACTTAGATTAGTGAAATACTAATTATTATTTCAAATTATAACTTGAAGATTTGAACTTGTAATTGTCAAATACAGAACTTAAAATTGATAGCTTATAATTATAATTGCAAATTATAACTAGAAGATCTGAACTTGCAATAGGTAAATACAGAACTTCGAATTGTTAATTTCAAACTAAGATTGTAAATAATAATTTGAAGATCTGAACTTGTAATTGTCAAATACAGAACTTAGAATTGATAGCTTATAATTATAATTGCAAATTATAACTTGAAGATCTGAACTTGTAATAGTGAATTACAAACTTCGAATTGTTAAATACAAATTATTAGTGCAAATTATAACTTGAAGATCTGAACTTGTAATTGTCAAATACAGAACTTAGAATTCATAACTTCAAATTATGATTGTAAATAATAATTAGAAGATCTCAACTTGTAATAGTCAAATACAGAACTTCAAATTGTTAAATTCAAATTATTAGTGCAAATTATAACTTGAAGATCTTAACTTGTAATTGTCAAATACAGCACTTAGAATTCATAACTTCAAATTATGATTGCAAATTATAACTTGAAGATCTGAACTTGTAATTGTAAAATACAGAACTACGAATTCATAACTTCAAATTATGATTGTAAATAATAATTAGAAGATCTGAACTTGTAATAGTCAAATACAGAACTTCGAATTGTTAAATACAAATTATTAGTGCAAATTATAACTTGAAGCTCTGAACTTGTAATTGTCAAATACAGAACTTAGAATTCATAACTACAAATTATGATTGCTAATTATAACTTGAAGATCTGAAGTTGTAATAGTCAAATACAGAACTTAGAATTGGGAAATTCAAATTATGATTGCAAATTATAACTTGAAGATCTGAACTTGTAATAGTCAAATACAGAACTTAAAATTGATAGCTTATAATTATAATTGCAAATTATAACTTGAAGATCTGAATTTGTAATAGGTAAATATAGAACTTCGAATTGTTAATTTCAAACTAAGATTGTAAATAATAATTTGAAGTTCTGAACTTGTAATAGTCAAATTCAGAACTTCGAATTGTTAAATACAAATTATTAGTGCAAATTATAACTTGAAGATCTGAACTTGTAATTGTCAAATACAGAACTTAAAATTGATAGCTTATTATTATAATTGCAAATTATAAGTTGAAGATCTGAACTTGTAATAGGTAAATACAGAACTTCGAATTGTTAATTTCAAACTAAGATTGTAATTAATAATTTGAAGATCTGAACTTGTAATAGTCAAATACATAACTTCAAATTGTTAAATACAAATTATTAGTGCAAATTATAACTTGAAGATCTGAACTTGTAATTGTCAAATACAGAACTTAGAATTGATAGCTTATAATTATAATTGCAAATTATAACTTGAAGAACTGAACTTGTAATAGTGAATTACAGAACTTAGATTTGTTAAATACTAATTATTATTTCAAATTATAACTTGAAGATCTGAACTTGTAATAAGTAAATACAGAACTTCGAATTGTTAATTTCAAACTAAGATTGTAAGTAAAAATTTTAAAGACCTGAACTTGTAATAGTCAAATACAGAATTTCGAATTGTTAAATACAAATTATTAGTGCAAATTATAACTTGTAAATCTGAACTTGTAATAGTCAAATACAGAACTTCGAATTGTTAAATACAAATTATTAGTGCAAATTATAACTTGAAGATCTGAACTTGTAATTGTCAAATACAGAACTTCGAATTGTTAAATACAAATTATTAGTGCAAATTATAACTTGAAGATCTGAACTTGTAATTGTCTAATACAGAACTTAGAATTGATAGCTTAAAATTATAATTGCAAATTATAACTTGAAGATCTGAACTTGTAATAGTGAATTACAGAACTTCGAATTGTTAAATACAAATTATTAGTACAAATTATAACTTGAAGATCTGAACTTGTAATTGTCAAATACAGAACTTAAAATTGATAGCTTATAATTATAATTGCAAATTATAACTAGAAGATCTGAACTAGTAATAGGTAAATACAGAACTTCGAATTGTTAATTTCAAACTAAGATTGTAAATAATAATTTGAAGATCTGAACTTGTAATAGTCAAATACAGAACTTCGAATTGTTAAATACAAATTATTAGTGCAAATTATAACTTGAAAATCTGAACTTGTAATTGTCAAATACAGAACTTAAAATTGATAGCTTATATTTATAATTGCAAATTATAAGTTGAAGATCTGAACTTGTAATAGGTAAATACAGAACTTCGAATTGTTAATTTCAAACTAAGATTGTAATTAATAATTTGAAGATCTGAACTTGTAATGGTCAAATACAGAACTTCGAATTGTTAAATACAAATTATTAGTGCAAATTATAACTTGAAGATCTGAACTTGTAATTGTCAAATACAGCACTTAGAATTCATAACTTGAAATTATGATTGCAAATTATAACTTGAAGATCTGAACTTGTAATTGTAAAATACAGAACTAAGAATTCATAACTTCAAATTATGATTGTAAATAATAATTAGAAGATCTGAACTTGTAATAGTCAAATACAGAACTTCGAATTGTTAAATACAAATTATTAGTGCAAATTACAACTTGAAGATCTGAACTTGTAATTGTCAAATACAGAACTAAAATTCATAACTTCAAATTATGATTGCTAATTATAACTTGAAGATCTGAACTTGTAATAGTCAAATACAGAACTTAGAATAGGGAAATTCAAATTATGATTGCAAATTATAACTTGAAGATCTGAACTTGTAATAGTCAAATACAGAACTTAAAATTGATAGCTTATAATTATAATTGCAAATTATAACTTGAAGATCTGAATTTGTAGTAGGTAAATATAGAACTTCGAATTGTTAATTTCAAACTAAGATTGTAATTAATAATTTGAAGATCTGAACTTGTAATAGTCAAATACAGATCTCCGAATTGTTAAATACAAATTATTAGTGCAAATTATAACTTGAAGATCTGAACTTGTAATTGTCAAATACAGAACTTAAAATTGATAGGTAATAATGATAATTGCAAATTATAAGTTGAAGATCTGAACTTGTAATAGGTAAATACAGAACTTCGAATTGTTAATTTCAAACTAAGATTGTAATTAATAATTTGAAGATCTGAACTTGTAATAGTCAAATACAGAACTTCAAATTGTTAAATACAAATTATTAGTGCAAATTATAACTTGAAGATATGAACTTGTAATTGTCAAATACAGAACTTAGAATTGATAGCTTATAATTATAATTGCAAATTATAACTTGACGAACTGAACTTGTAATAGTGAATTATAGAACTTAGATTTGTTAAATACTAATTATTATTTCAAATTATAACTTGAAGATCTGAACTTGTAATTGTCAAATACAGAACTTAAAATTGATAGCTTATAATTATAATTGCAAATTATAACTAGAAGATCTGAACTTGAAATTGTCAAATACAGCACTTAGAATACATAACTTCAAATTATGATTGCAAATTATAACTGGAAGATCTGAACTTGTAATTGTCAAATACAGCACTTAGAATACATAACTTCAAATTATGATTGCAAATTATAACTGGAAGATCTGAACTTGTAATTGTCAAATACAGAACTTAGAATTGATTGCTTATAATTATAATTGCAAATTATAACTTGAAGATCTGAACTTGTAATAGTGAATTACAGAACTTCAAATTGTTAATTTCAAACTAAGATTGTAATTAATAATTTGAAGATCTGAACTTGTAATAGTCAAATACAGAACTCCGAATTGTTAAATACAAATTATTAGTGCTAATTATAACTTGAAGATCTGAACTTGTAATTGTCAAATACAGCACTTAGAATTCATAACTTCAAATTATGATTGCAAATTATAACTGGAAGATCTGAACTTGTAATATGTAAATACAGAACTTCGAATTGTTAATTTCAAACTAAGATTATAATTAATAATTTGAAGATCTGAACTTGTAATAGTCAAATACAGAACTTCGAATTGTTAAATACAAATTATTAGTGCAAATTATAACTTGAAGATCTGAACTTGTAATTGTCAAATACAGAACTTAGAATTCATAACTTCAAATTATGATTGTAAATAATAATTAGAAGATCTGAACTTGTAATAGTCAAATACAGAACTTCGAATTGTTAAATACAAATTATTAGTGCAAATTATAACTTGAAGATCTGAACTTGTAACTGTCAAATACAGAACTTAAAATTGATAGCTTATAATTATAATTGCAAATTATAAGTTGAAGATCTGAACTTGTAATAGGTAAATACAGAACTTCGAATTGTTAATTTCAAACTAAGATTGTAATTAATAACTTGAAGATCTGAACTTGTAATAGTCAAATACAGAACTTCGAATTGTTAAATACAAATTATTAGTGCAAATTATAACTTGAAGATCTGAACATGTAATAGTCAAATACAGAACTTCGAATTGTTAAATACAAATTATTAGTGCAAATTATAACTTGAAGATCTGAACTTGTAATTGTCTAATACAGAACTTAGAATTGATAGCTTAAAATTGTAATTGCAAATTATAACTTGAAGATCTGAACTTGTAATAGTGAATTACAGAACTTCGAATTGTTAAATACAAATTATTAGTACAAATTATAACTTGAAGATCTGAACTTGTAATTGTCAAATACAGAACTTAAAATTGATAGCTTATAATTATAATTGCAAATTATAACTAGAAGATCTGAACTAGTAATAGGTAAATACAGAACTTCGAATTGTTAAATTCAAACTAAGATTGTAAATAATAATTTGAAGATCTGAACTTGTAATAGTCAAATACAGAACTTCGAATTGTTAAATACAAATTATTAGTGCAAATTATAACTTGAAAATCTGAACTTGTAATTGTCAAATACCGAACTTAAAATTGATAGGTTATAATTATAATTGCAAATTATAAGTTGAAGATCTGAACTTGTAATAGGTAAATACAGAACTTCGAATTGTTAATTTCAAACTAAGATTGTAATTAATAATTTGAAGATCTGAACTTGTAATAGTCAAATACAGAACTTCGAATTGTTAAATACAAATTATTAGTGCAAATTATAACTTGAAGATCTGAACTTGTAATTGTCAAATACAGCACTTAGAATTCATAACTTCAAATTATGATTGCAAATTATAACTTGAAGATCTGAACTTGTAATTGTAAAATACAGAACTAAGAATTCATAACTTCAAATTATGATTGTAAATAATAGTTAGAAGAGCTGAACTTGTAATAGTCAAATACAGAACTTCGAATTGTTAAATACAAATTATTAGTGCAAATTATAACTTGAAGATCTGAACTTGTAATTGTCAAATACAGAACTTAGAATTAATAACTTCAAATTATGATTGCTAATTATAACTTGAAGATCTGAACTAGTAATAGTCAAATACAGAACTTAGAATTGGGAAATTCAAATTATGATTGCAAATTATAACTTGAAGATCTGAACTTGTAATAGTCAAATACAGAACTTAAAATTGATAGCTTATAATTATAATTGCAAATTATAACTTGAAGATCTGAATTTGTAGTAGGTAAATATAGAACTTCGAATTGTTAATTTCAAACTAAAATTGTAAATAATAATTTGAAGTTCTGAACTTGTAATAGTCAAATACAGAACTTCGAATTGTTAAATACAAATTTTTAGTGCAAATTATAACTTGAAGATCTGAACTTGTAATTGTCAAATACAGAACTTAAAATTGATAGCTTATAATTATAATTGCAAATTATAAGTTGAAGATCTGAACTTGTAATAGGTAAATACAGAACTTCGAATTGTTAATTTCAAACTAAGATTGTAATTAATAATTTGAGGATCTGAACTTGTAATAGTCAAATACAGAACTTCTAATTGTTAAATACAAATTATTAGTGCAAATTATAACTTGAAGATCTGAACTTGTAATTGTCAAATACAGAACTTAGAATTCATAACTTCAAATTATGATTGCTAATTATAACTTGAAGATCTGACCTTGTAATAGTCAAATACAGAACTTAGAATTGTGAAATTACAATTATGATTGCAAATTATAACTTGAAGATCTGAACTTGTAATAGTCAAATACAGAACTTAAAATTGATAGCTTATAATTATAATTGCTAATTATAACTTGAAGATCTGAATTTGTAATAAGTAAATACAGAACTTCGAATTGTTAATTTCAAACTAAGATTGTAATTAATAATTTGAAGATCTGAACTTGTAATAGTCAAATACAGAACTTCGAATTGTTAAATACAAATTATTAGTGCAAATTATAACTTGAAGATCTGAACTTGTAATTGTCAAATACAGAACTTAAAATTGATAGCTAATAATTATAATTGCAAATTAAAACTTGAAGATATGAATT
The DNA here is from genome assembly GCA_963170105.1 of Cantharis lateralis. Classification (NCBI taxonomy): domain Eukaryota; kingdom Metazoa; phylum Arthropoda; class Insecta; order Coleoptera; family Cantharidae; genus Cantharis; species Cantharis lateralis. The sequence continues at coordinate 25,221,389 of OY720628.1, forward strand.
TGTAATAGGTAAATACAGAACTTCGAATTGTTAATTTCAAACTAAGATTGTAATTAATAATTTGAAGATCTGAACTTGTAATAGTCAAATACAGAACTTAAAATTGTTAAATACAAATTATTAGTGCAAATTATAACTTGAAGATCTGAACTTGTAATTGTCAAATACAGAACTTAGAATTGATAGCTTATAATTATAATTGCAAATTATAACTTGAAGATCGGAACTTGTAATAGTGAATTACAAACTTAGATTAGTGAAATACTAATTATTATTTCAAATTATAACTTGAAGATTTGAACTTGTAATTGTCAAATACAGAACTTAAAATTGATAGCTTATAATTATAATTGCAAATTATAACTAGAAGATCTGAACTTGCAATAGGTAAATACAGAACTTCGAATTGTTAATTTCAAACTAAGATTGTAAATAATAATTTGAAGATCTGAACTTGTAATTGTCAAATACAGAACTTAGAATTGATAGCTTATAATTATAATTGCAAATTATAACTTGAAGATCTGAACTTGTAATAGTGAATTACAAACTTCGAATTGTTAAATACAAATTATTAGTGCAAATTATAACTTGAAGATCTGAACTTGTAATTATCAAATACAGCACTTGGAATTCATAACTTCAAATTATGATTGCAAATTATAACTTGAAGATCTGAACTTGTAATTGTCAAATACAGAACTTAGAATTCATAACTTCAAATTATGATTGTAAATAATAATTAGAAGATCTGAACTTGTAATAGTCAAATACAGAACTTCAAATTGTTAAATTCAAATTATTAGTGCAAATTATAACTTGAAGATCTTAACTTGTAATTGTCAAATACAGCACTTAGAATTCATAACTTCTAATTATGATTGCAAATTATAACTTGAAGATCTGAACTTGTAATTGTAAAATGCAGAACTACGAATTCATAACTTCAAATTATGATTGTAAATAATAATTAGAAGATCTGAACTTGTAATAGTCAAATACAGAACTTCGAATTGTTAAATACAAATTATTAGTGCAAATTATAACTTGAAGCTCTGAACTTGTAATTGTCAAATACAGAACTTAGAATTCATAACTACAAATTATGATTGCTAATTATAACTTGAAGATCTGAACTTGTAATAGTCAAATACAGAACTTAGAATTGGGAAATTCAAATTATGATTGCAAATTATAACTTGAAGATCTGAACTTGTAATAGTCAAATACAGAACTTAAAATTGATAGCTTATAATTATAATTGCAAATTATAACTAGAAGATCTGAACTTGTAATTGTCAAATACAGCACTTAGAATACATAACTTCAAATTATGATTGCAAATTATAACTGGAAGATCTGAACTTGTAATTGTCAAATACAGCACTTAGAATACATAACTTCAAATTATGATTGCAAATTATAACTGGAAGATCTGAACTTGTAATTGTCAAATACAGAACTTAGAATTGATTGCTTATAATTATAATTGCAAATTATAACTTGAAGATCTGAACTTGTAATAGTGAATTACAGAACTTCAAATTGTTAATTTCAAACTAAGATTGTAATTAATAATTTGAAGATCTGAACTTGTAATAGTCAAATACAGAACTCCGAATTGTTAAATACAAATTATTAGTGCTAATTATAACTTGAAGATCTGAACTTGTAATTGTCAAATACAGCACTTAGAATTCATAACTTCAAATTATGATTGCAAATTATAACTGGAAGATCTGAACTTGTAATATGTAAATACAGAACTTCGAATTGTTAATTTCAAACTAAGATTATAATTAATAATTTGAAGATCTGAACTTGTAATAGTCAAATACAGAACTTCGAATTGTTAAATACAAATTATTAGTGCAAATTATAACTTGAAGATCTGAACTTGTAATTGTCAAATACAGAACTTAGAATTCATAACTTCAAATTATGATTGTAAATAATAATTAGAAGATCTGAACTTGTAATAGTCAAATACAGAACTTCGAATTGTTAAATACAAATTATTAGTGCAAATTATAACTTGAAGATCTGAACTTGTAACTGTCAAATACAGAACTTAAAATTGATAGCTTATAATTATAATTGCAAATTATAAGTTGAAGATCTGAACTTGTAATAGGTAAATACAGAACTTCGAATTGTTAATTTCAAACTAAGATTGTAATTAATAACTTGAAGATCTGAACTTGTAATAGTCAAATACAGAACTTCGAATTGTTAAATACAAATTATTAGTGCAAATTATAACTTGAAGATCTGAACATGTAATAGTCAAATACAGAACTTCGAATTGTTAAATACAAATTATTAGTGCAAATTATAACTTGAAGATCTGAACTTGTAATTGTCTAATACAGAACTTAGAATTGATAGCTTAAAATTGTAATTGCAAATTATAACTTGAAGATCTGAACTTGTAATAGTGAATTACAGAACTTCGAATTGTTAAATACAAATTATTAGTACAAATTATAACTTGAAGATCTGAACTTGTAATTGTCAAATACAGAACTTAAAATTGATAGCTTATAATTATAATTGCAAATTATAACTAGAAGATCTGAACTAGTAATAGGTAAATACAGAACTTCGAATTGTTAATTTCAAACTAAGATTGTAAATAATAATTTGAAGATCTGAACTTGTAATAGTCAAATACAGAACTTCGAATTGTTAAATACAAATTATTAGTGCAAATTATAACTTGAAAATCTGAACTTGTAATTGTCAAATACCGAACTTAAAATTGATAGGTTATAATTATAATTGCAAATTATAAGTTGAAGATCTGAACTTGTAATAGGTAAATACAGAACTTCGAATTGTTAATTTCAAACTAAGATTGTAATTAATAATTTGAAGATCTGAACTTGTAATAGTCAAATACAGAACTTCGAATTGTTAAATACAAATTATTAGTGCAAATTATAACTTGAAGATCTGAACTTGTAATTGTCAAATACAGCACTTAGAATTCATAACTTCAAATTATGATTGCAAATTATAACTTGAAGATCTGAACTTGTAATTGTAAAATACAGAACTAAGAATTCATAACTTCAAATTATGATTGTAAATAATAGTTAGAAGAGCTGAACTTGTAATAGTCAAATACAGAACTTCGAATTGTTAAATACAAATTATTAGTGCAAATTATAACTTGAAGATCTGAACTTGTAATTGTCAAATACAGAACTTAGAATTAATAACTTCAAATTATGATTGCTAATTATAACTTGAAGATCTGAACTTGTAATAGTCAAATACAGAACTTAGAATTGGGAAATTCAAATTATGATTGCAAATTATAACTTGAAGATCTGAACTTGTAATAGTCAAATACAGAACTTAAAATTGATAGCTTATAATTATAATTGCAAATTATAACTTGAAGATCTGAATTTGTAGTAGGTAAATATAGAACTTCGAATTGTTAATTTCAAACTAAAATTGTAAATAATAATTTGAAGTTCTGAACTTGTAATAGTCAAATACAGAACTTCGAATTGTTAAATACAAATTTTTAGTGCAAATTATAACTTGAAGATCTGAACTTGTAATTGTCAAATACAGAACTTAAAATTGATAGCTTATAATTATAATTGCAAATTATAAGTTGAAGATCTGAACTTGTAATAGGTAAATACAGAACTTCGAATTGTTAATTTCAAACTAAGATTGTAATTAATAATTTGAGGATCTGAACTTGTAATAGTCAAATACAGAACTTCTAATTGTTAAATACAAATTATTAGTGCAAATTATAACTTGAAGATCTGAACTTGTAATTGTCAAATACAGAACTTAGAATTCATAACTTCAAATTATGATTGCTAATTATAACTTGAAGATCTGACCTTGTAATAGTCAAATACAGAACTTAGAATTGTGAAATTACAATTATGATTGCAAATTATAACTTGAAGATCTGAACTTGTAATAGTCAAATACAGAACTTAAAATTGATAGCTTATAATTATAATTGCTAATTATAACTTGAAGATCTGAATTTGTAATAAGTAAATACAGAACTTCGAATTGTTAATTTCAAACTAAGATTGTAATTAATAATTTGAAGATCTGAACTTGTAATAGTCAAATACAGAACTTCGAATTGTTAAATACAAATTATTAGTGCAAATTATAACTTGAAGATCTGAACTTGTAATTGTCAAATACAGAACTTAAAATTGATAGCTAATAATTATAATTGCAAATTAAAACTTGAAGATATGAATTTGTAATAGGTAAATACAGAACTTCGAATTGTTAATTTCAAACTAAGATTGTAATTAATAATTTGAAGATCTGAACTTGTAATAGTCAAATACAGAACTTAAAATTGTTAAATACAAATTATTAGTGCAAATTATAACTTGAAGATCTGAACTTGTAATTGTCAAATACAGAACTTAGAATTGATAGCTTATAATTATAATTGCAAATTATAACTTGAAGATCGGAACTTGTAATAGTGAATTACAAACTTAGATTAGTGAAATACTAATTATTATTTCAAATTATAACTTGAAGATTTGAACTTGTAATTGTCAAATACAGAACTTAAAATTGATAGCTTATAATTATAATTGCAAATTATAACTAGAAGATCTGAACTTGCAATAGGTAAATACAGAACTTCGAATTGTTAATTTCAAACTAAGATTGTAAATAATAATTTGAAGATCTGAACTTGTAATTGTCAAATACAGAACTTAGAATTGATAGCTTATAATTATAATTGCAAATTATAACTTGAAGATCTGAACTTGTAATAGTGAATTACAAACTTCGAATTGTTAAATACAAATTATTAGTGCAAATTATAACTTGAAGATCTGAACTTGTAATTATCAAATACAAAACTTGGAATTCATAACTTCAAATTATGATTGCAAATTATAACTTGAAGATCTGAACTTGTAATTGTCAAATACAGAACTTAGAATTCATAACTTCAAATTATGATTGTAAATAATAATTAGAAGATCTGAACTTGTAATAGTCAAATACAGAACTTCAAATTGTTAAATTCAAATTATTAGTGCAAATTATAACTTGAAGATCTTAACTTGTAATTGTCAAATACAGCACTTAGAATTCATAACTTCTAATTATGATTGCAAATTATAACTTGAAGATCTGAACTTGTAATTGTAAAATGCAGAACTACGAATTCATAACTTCAAATTATGATTGTAAATAATAATTAGAAGATCTGAACTTGTAATAGTCAAATACAGAACTTCGAATTGTTAAATACAAATTATTAGTGCAAATTATAACTTGAAGCTCTGAACTTGTAATTGTCAAATACAGAACTTAGAATTCATAACTACAAATTATGATTGCTAATTATAACTTGAAGATCTGAACTTGTAATAGTCAAATACAGAACTTAGAATTGGGAAATTCAAATTATGATTGCAAATTATAACTTGAAGATCTGAACTTGTAATAGTCAAATACAGAACTTAAAATTGATAGCTTATAATTATAATTGCAAATTATAACTTGAAGATCTGAATTTGTAATAGGTAAATATAGAACTTCGAATTGTTAATTTCAAACTAAGATTGTAAATAATAATTTGAAGTTCTGAACTTGTAATAGTCAAATACAGAACTTCGAATTGTTAAATACAAATTATTAGTGCAAATTATAACTTGAAGATCTGAACTTGTAATTGTCAAATACAGAACTTAAAATTGATAGCTTATAATTATAATTGCAAATTATAAGTTGAAGATCTGAACTTGTAATAGGTAAATACAGAACTTCGAATTGTTAATTTCAAACTAAGATTGTAATTAATAATTTGAAGATCTGAACTTGTAATAGTCAAATACATAACTTCAAATTGTTAAATACAAATTATTAGTGCAAATTATAACTTGAAGATCTGAACTTGTAATTGTCAAATACAGAACTTAGAATTGATAGCTTATAATTATAATTGCAAATTATAACTTGAAGAACTGAACTTGTAATAGTGAATTACAGAACTTAGATTTGTTAAATACTAATTATTATTTCAAATTATAACTTGAAGATCTGAACTTGTAATAAGTAAAAACAGAACTTCGAATTGTTAATTTCAAACTAAGATTGTAAATAATAATTTGAAGTTCTGAACTTGTAATAGTCAAATACAGAACTTCGAATTGTTAAATACAAATTATTAGTGCAAATTATAACTTGAAGATCTGAACATGTAATAGTCAAATACAGAACTTCGAATTGTTAAATACAAATTATTAGTGCAAATTATAACTTGAAGATCTGAACTTGTAATTGTCTAATACAGAACTTAGAATTGATAGCTTAAAATTGTAATTGCAAATTATAACTTGAAGATCTGAACTTGTAATAGTGAATTACAGAACTTCGAATTGTTAAATACAAATTATTAGTACAAATTATAACTTGAAGATCTGAACTTGTAATTGTCAAATACAGAACTTAAAATTGATAGCTTATAATTATAATTGCAAATTATAACTAGAAGATCTGAACTAGTAATAGGTAAATACAGAACTTCGAATTGTTAATTTCAAACTAAGATTGTAAATAATAATTTGAAGATCTGAACTTGTAATAGTCAAATACAGAACTTCGAATTGTTAAATACAAATTATTAGTGCAAATTATAACTTGAAAATCTGAACTTGTAATTGTCAAATACCGAACTTAAAATTGATAGGTTATAATTATAATTGCAAATTATAAGTTGAAGATCTGAACTTGTAATAGGTAAATACAGAACTTCGAATTGTTAATTTCAAACTCAGATTGTAATTAATAATTTGAAGATCTGAACTTGTAATAGTCAAATACAGAACTTCGAATTGTTAAATACAAATTATTAGTGCAAATTATAACTTGAAGATCTGAACTTGTAATTGTCAAATACAGCACTTAGAATTCATAACTTCAAATTATGATTGCAAATTATAACTTGAAGATCTGAACTTGTAATTGTAAAATACAGAACTAAGAATTCATAACTTCAAATTATGATTGTAAATAATAGTTAGAAGAGCTGAACTTGTAATAGTCAAATACAGAACTTCGAATTGTTAAATACAAATTATTAGTGCAAATTATAACTTGAAGATCTGAACTTGTAATTGTCAAATACAGAACTTAGAATTAATAACTTCAAATTATGATTGCTAATTATAACTTGAAGATCTGAACTTGTAATAGTCAAATACAGAACTTAGAATTGGGAAATTCAAATTATGATTGCAAATTATAACTTGAAGATCTGAACTTGTAATAGTCAAATACAGAACTTAAAATTGATAGCTTATAATTATAATTGCAAATTATAACTTGAAGATCTGAATTTGTAGTAGGTAAATATAGAACTTCGAATTGTTAATTTCAAACTAAAATTGTAAATAATAATTTGAAGTTCTGAACTTGTAATAGTCAAATACAGAACTTCGAATTGTTAAATACAAATTTTTAGTGCAAATTATAACTTGAAGATCTGAACTTGTAATTGTCAAATACAGAACTTAAAATTGATAGCTTATAATTATAATTGCAAATTATAAGTTGAAGATCTGAACTTGTAATAGGTAAATACAGAACTTCGAATTGTTAATTTCAAACTAAGATTGTAATTAATAATTTGAGGATCTGAACTTGTAATAGTCAAATACAGAACTTCTAATTGTTAAATACAAATTATTAGTGCAAATTATAACTTGAAGATCTGAACTTGTAATTGTCAAATACAGAACTTAGAATTCATAACTTCAAATTATGATTGCTAATTATAACTTGAAGATCTGACCTTGTAATAGTCAAATACAGAACTTAGAATTGTGAAATTACAATTATGATTGCAAATTATAACTTGAAGATCTGAACTTGTAATAGTCAAATACAGAACTTAAAATTGATAGCTTATAATTATAATTGCTAATTATAACTTGAAGATCTGAATTTGTAATAAGTAAATACAGAACTTCGAATTGTTAATTTCAAACTAAGATTGTAATTAATAATTTGAAGATCTGAACTTGTAATAGTCAAATACAGAACTTCGAATTGTTAAATACAAATTATTAGTGCAAATTATAACTTGAAGATCTGAACTTGTAATTGTCAAATACAGAACTTAAAATTGATAGCTAATAATTATAATTGCAAATTAAAACTTGAAGATATGAATTTGTAATAGGTAAATACAGAACTTCGAATTGTTAATTTCAAACTAAGATTGTAATTAATAATTTGAAGATCTGAACTTGTAATAGTCAAATACAGAACTTAAAATTGTTAAATACAAATTATTAGTGCAAATTATAACTTGAAGATCTGAACTTGTAATTGTCAAATACAGAACTTAGAATTGATAGCTTATAATTATAATTGCAAATTATAACTTGAAGATCGGAACTTGTAATAGTGAATTACAAACTTAGATTAGTGAAATACTAATTATTATTTCAAATTATAACTTGAAGATTTGAACTTGTAATTGTCAAACACAGAACTTAAAATTGATAGCTTATAATTATAATTGCAAATTATAACTAGAAGATCTGAACTTGCAATAGGTAAATACAGAACTTCGAATTGTTAATTTCAAACTAAGATTGTAAATAATAATTTGAAGATCTGAACTTGTAATTGTCAAATACAGAACTTAGAATTGATAGCTTATAATTATAATTGCAAATTATAACTTGAAGATCTGAACTTGTAATAGTGAATTACAAACTTCGAATTGTTAAATACAAATTATTAGTGCAAATTATAACTTGAAGATCTGAACTTGTAATTATCAAATACAGCACTTGGAATTCATAACTTCAAATTATGATTGCAAATTATAACTTGAAGATCTGAACTTGTAATTGTCAAATACAGAACTTAGAATTCATAACTTCAAATTATGATTGTAAATAATAATTAGAAGATCTGAACTTGTAATAGTCAAATACAGAACTTCAAATTGTTAAATTCAAATTATTAGTGCAAATTATAACTTGAAGATCTTAACTTGTAATTGTCAAATACAGCACTTAGAATTCATAACTTCTAATTATGATTGCAAATTATAACTTGAAGATCTGAACTTGTAATTGTAAAATGCAGAACTACGAATCCATAACTTCAAATTATGATTGTAAATAATAATTAGAAGATCTGAACTTGTAATAGTCAAATACAGAACTTCGAATTGTTAAATACAAATTATTAGTGCAAATTATAACTTGAAGCTCTGAACTTGTAATTGTCAAATACAGAACTTAGAATTCATAACTACAAATTATGATTGCTAATTATAACTTGAAGATCTGAACTTGTAATAGTCAAATACAGAACTTAGAATTGGGAAATTCAAATTATGATTGCAAATTATAACTTGAAGATCTGAACTTGTAATAGTCAAATACAGAACTTAAAATTGATAGCTTATAATTATAATTGCAAATTATAACTTGAAGATCTGAATTTGTAATAGGTAAATATAGAACTTCGAATTGTTAATTTCAAACTAAGATTGTAAATAATAATTTGAAGTTCTGAACTTGTAATAGTCAAATACAGAACTTCGAATTGTTAAATACAAATTATTAGTGCAAATTATAACTTGAAGATCTGAACTTGTAATTGTCAAATACAGAACTTAAAATTGATAGCTTATAATTATAATTGCAAATTATAAGTTGAAGATCTGAACTTGTAATAGGTAAATACAGAACTTCGAATTGTTAATTTCAAACTAAGATTGTAATTAATAATTTGAAGATCTGAACTTGTAATAGTCAAATACATAACTTCAAATTGTTAAATACAAATTATTAGTGCAAATTATAACTTGAAGATCTGAACTTGTAATTGTCAAATACAGAACTTAGAATTGATAGCTTATAATTATAATTGCAAATTATAACTTGAAGAACTGAACTTGTAATAGTGAATTACAGAACTTAGATTTGTTAAATACTAATTATTATTTCAAATTATAACTTGAAGATCTGAACTTGTAATAAGTAAAAACAGAACTTCGAATTGTTAATTTCAAACTAAGATTGTAAATAATAATTTGAAGTTCTGAACTTGTAATAGTCAAATACAGAACTTCCAATTGTTAAATACAAATTATTAGTGCAAATTATAACTTGAAGATCTGAACTTGTAATTGTCAAATACAGAACTTAAAATTGATAGGTAATAATTATAATTGCAAATTATAAGTTGAAGATCTGAACTTGTAATAGGTAAATCCAGAACTTCGAATTGTTAATTTCAAACTAAGATTGTAATTAATAATTTGAAGATCTGAACTTGTAATAGTCAAATACAGAACTTCAAATTGTTAAATACAAATTATTAGTGCAAATTATAACTTGAAGATCTGAACTTGTAATTGTCAAATACAGAACTTAAAATTGATAGCTTATAATTATAATTGCAAATTATAACTTGAAGATCTGAACTTGTAATAGTGAATTACAAACTTCGAATTGTTAAATACAAATTATTAGTGCAAATTATAACTTGAAGATCTGAACTTGTAATTATCAAATACAGCACTTGGAATTCATAACTTCAAATTATTATTGCAAATTATAACTTGAAGATCTGAACTTGTAATTGTCAAATACAGAACTTAGAATTGATAGCTTATAATTATAATTGCAAATTATAACTTGAAGATCTGAACTTGTAATAGTGAATTACAAACTTCGAATTGTTAAATACAAATTATTAGTGCAAATTATAACTTGAAGATCTGAACTTGTAATTATCAAATACAGCACTTGGAATTCATAACTTCAAATTATGATTGCAAATTATAACTTGAAGATCTGAACTTGTAATTGTCAAATACAGAACTTAGAATTCATAACTTCAAATTATGATTGTAAATAATAATTAGAAGATCTGAACTTGTAATAGTCAAATACAGAACTTCAAATTGTTAAATTCAAATTATTAGTGCAAATTATAACTTGAAGATCTTAACTTGTAATTGTCAAATACAGCACTTAGAATTCATAACTTCTAATTATGATTGCAAATTATAACTTGAAGATCTGAACTTGTAATTGTAAAATGCAGAACTACGAATTCATAACTTCAAATTATGATTGTAAATAATAATTAGAAGATCTGAACTTGTAATAGTCAAATACAGAACTTCGAATTGTTAAATACAAATTATTAGTGCAAATTATAACTTGAAGCTCTGAACTTGTAATTGTCAAATACAGAACTTAGAATTCATAACTACAAATTATGATTGCTAATTATAACTTGAAGATCTGAACTTGTAATAGTCAAATACAGAACTTAGAATTGGGAAATTCAAATTATGATTGCAAATTATAACTTGAAGATCTGAACTTGTAATAGTCAAATACAGAACTTAAAATTGATAGCTTATAATTATAATTGCAAATTATAACTTGAAGATCTGAATATGTAATAGGTAAATATAGAACTTCGAATTGTTAATTTCAAACTAAGATTGTAAATAATAATTTGAAGTTCTGAACTTGTAATAGTCAAATACAGAACTTCGAATTGTTAAATACAAATTATTAGTGCAAATTATAACTTGAAGATCTGAACTTGTAATTGTCAAATACAGAACTTAAAATTGATAGCTTATAATTATAATTGCAAATTATAAGTTGAAGATCTGAACTTGTAATAGGTAAATACAGAACTTCGAATTGTTAATTTCAAACTAAGATTGTAATTAATAATTTGAAGATCTGAACTTGTAATAGTCAAATACATAACTTCAAATTGTTAAATACAAATTATTAGTGCAAATTATAACTTGAAGATCTGAACTTGTAATTGTCAAATACAGAACTTAGAATTGATAGCTTATAATTATAATTGCAAATTATAACTTGAAGAACTGAACTTGTAATAGTGAATTACAGAACTTAGATTTGTTAAATACTAATTATTATTTCAAATTATAACTTGAAGATCTGAACTTGTAATAAGTAAAAACAGAACTTCGAATTGTTAATTTCAAACTAAGATTGTAAATAATAATTTGAAGTTCTGAACTTGTAATAGTCAAATACAGAACTTCCAATTGTTAAATACAAATTATTAGTGCAAATTATAACTTGAAGATCTGAACTTGTAATTGTCAAATACAGAACTTAAAATTGATAGGTAATAATTATAATTGCAAATTATAAGTTGAAGATCTGAACTTGTAATAGGTAAATCCAGAACTTCGAATTGTTAATTTCAAACTAAGATTGTAATTAATAATTTGAAGATCTGAACTTGTAATAGTCAAATACAGAACTTCAAATTGTTAAATACAAATTATTAGTGCAAATTATAACTTGAAGATCTGAACTTGTAATTGTCAAATACAGAACTTAGAATTGATAGCTTATAATTATAATTGCAAATTATAACTTGACGAACTGAACTTGTAATAGTGAATTATAGAACTTAGATTTGTTAAATACTAATTATTATTTCAAATTATAACTTGAAGATCTGAACTTGTAATTGTCAAATACAGAACTTAAAATTGATAGCTTATAATTATAATTGCAAATTATAACTTGAAGATCTCAACTTGTAATAGTGAATTACAAACTTCGAATTGTTAAATACAAATTATTAGTGCAAATTATAACTTGAAGATCTGAACTTGTAATTATCAAATACAGCACTTGGAATTCATAACTTCAAATTATTATTGCAAATTATAACTTGAAGATCTGAACTTGTAATTGTCAAATACAGAACTTAGAATTGATAGCTTATAATTATAATTGCAAATTATAACTTGAAGATCTGAACTTGTAATAGTGAATTACAAACTTCGAATTGTTAAATACAAATTATTAGTGCAAATTATAACTTGAAGATCTGAACTTGTAATTATCAAATACAGCACTTGGAATTCATAACTTCAAATTATGATTGCAAATTATAACTTGAAGATCTGAACTTGTAATTGTCAAATACAGAACTTAGAATTCATAACTTCAAATTATGATTGTAAATAATAATTAGAAGATCTGAACTTGTAATAGTCAAATACAGAACTTCAAATTGTTAAATTCAAATTATTAGTGCAAATTATAACTTGAAGATCTTAACTTGTAATTGTCAAATACAGCACTTAGAATTCATAACTTCAAATTATGATTGCAAATTATAACTTGAAGATCTGAACTTGTAATTGTAAAATACAGAACTACGAATTCATAACTTCAAATTATGATTGTAAATAATAATTAGAAGATCTGAACTTGTAATAGTCAAATACAGAACTTCGAATTGTTAATTACAAATTATTAGTGCAAATTATAACTTGAAGCTCTGAACTTGTAATTGTCAAATACAGAACTTAGAATTCATAACTTCAAATTATGATTGCTAATTATAACTTGAAGATCTGAACTTGTAATAGTCAAATACAGAACTTAGAATTGGGAAATTCAAATTATGATTGCAAATTATAACTTGAAGATCTGAACTTGTAATAGTCAAATACAGAACTTAAAATTGATAGCTTATAATTATAATTGCAAATTATAACTTGAAGATCTGAATTTGTAATAGGTAAATATAGAACTTCGAATTGTTAATTTCAAACTAAGATTGCAAATAATAATTTGAAGTTTTGAACTTGTAATAGTCAAATACAGAACTTCGAATTGTTAAATACAAATTATTAGTGCAAATTATAACTTGAAGATCTGAACTTGTAATTGTCAAATACAAAACTTAAAATTGATAGCTTATAATTATAATTGCAAATTATAAGTTGAAGATCTGAACTTGTAATAGGTAAATACAGAACTTCGAATTGTTAATTTCAAACTAAGATTGTAATTAATAATTTGAAGATCTGAACTTGTAATAGTCAAATACATAACTTCAAATTGTTAAATACAAATTATTAGTGCAAATTATAACTTGAAGATCTGAACTTGTAATAGTCAAATACAGAACTTCGAATTGTTAAATACAAATTATTAGTGCAAATTATAACTTGAAGATCTGAACTTGTAATTGTCAAATACAGAACTTAAAATTGATAGCTTATAATTATAATTGCAAATTATAAGTTGAAGATCTGAACTTGTAATAGGTAAATACAGAACTTCGAATTGTTAATTTCAAACTAAGATTGTAATTAATAATTTGAAGATCTGAACTTGTAATAGTCAAATACATAACTTCAAATTGTTAAATACAAATTATTGCTGCAAATTATAACTTGAAGATCTGAACTTGTAATTGTCAAATACAGAACTTAGAATTGATAGCTTATAATTATAATTGCAAATTATAACTTGAAGAACTGAACTTGTAATAGTGAATTACAGAACTTAGATTTGTTAAATACTAATTATTATTTCAAATTATAACTTGAAGATCTGAACTTGTAATAAGTAAATACAGAACTTCGAATTGTTAATTTCAAACTAAGATTGTAAGTAAAAATTTTAAAGACCTGAACTTGTAATAGTCAAATACAGAACTTCGAATTGTTAAATACAAATTATTAGTGCAAATTATAACTTGAAGATCTGAACTTGTAATTGTCAAATACAGAACTTAAAATTGATAGCTTATAATTATAATTGCAAATTATAACTAGAAGATCTGAACTAGTAATAGGTAAATACAGAACTTCGAATTGTTAATTTCAAACTAAGATTGTAAATAATAATTTGAAGATCTGAACTTGTAATAGTCAAATACAGAACTTCGAATTGTTAAATACAAATTATTAGTGCAAATTATAACTTGAAAATCTGAACTTGTAATTGTCAAATACAGAACTTAAAATTGATAGCTTATATTTATAATTGCAAATTATAAGTTGAAGATCTGAACTTGTAATAGGTAAATACAGAACTTCGAATTGTTAATTTCAAACTAAGATTGTAATTAATAATTTGAAGATCTGAACTTGTAATGGTCAAATACAGAACTTCGAATTGTTAAATACAAATTATTAGTGCAAATTATAACTTGAAGATCTGAACTTGTAATTGTCAAATACAGCACTTAGAATTCATAACTTGAAATTATGATTGCAAATTATAACTTGAAGATCTGAACTTGTAATTGTAAAATACAGAACTAAGAATTCATAACTTCAAATTATGATTGTAAATAATAATTAGAAGATCTGAACTTGTAATAGTCAAATACAGAACTTCGAATTGTTAAATACAAATTATTAGTGCAAATTACAACTTGAAGATCTGAACTTGTAATTGTCAAATACAGAACTAAAATTCATAACTTCAAATTATGATTGCTAATTATAACTTGAAGATCTGAACTTGTAATAGTCAAATACAGAACTTAGAATAGGGAAATTCAAATTATGATTGCGAATTATAACTTGAAGATCTGAACTTGTAATAGTCAAATACAGAACTTAAAATTGATAGCTTATAATTATAATTGCAAATTATAACTTGAAGATCTGAATTTGTAGTAGGTAAATATAGAACTTCGAATTGTTAATTTCAAACTAAGATTGTAAATAATAATTTGAAGTTCTGAACTTGTAATAGTCAAATACAGAACTTCCAATTGTTAAATACAAATTATTAGTGCAAATTATAACTTGAAGATCTGAACTTGTAATTGTCAAATACAGAACTTAAAATTGATAGGTAATAATTATAATTGCAAATTATAAGTTGAAGATCTGAACTTGTAATAGGTAAATACAGAACTTCGAATTGTTAATTTCAAACTAAGATTGTAATTAATAATTTGAAGTTCTGAACTTGTAATAGTCAAATACAGAACTTCAAATTGTTAAATACAAATTATTAGTGCAAATTATAACTTGAAGATCTGAACTTGTAATTGTCAAATACAGAACTTAAAATTGATAGCTTATAATTATAATTGCAAATTATAACTAGAAGATCTGAACTTGTAATTGTCAAATACAGCACTTAGAATACATAACTTCAAATTATGAATGCAAATTATAACTGGAAGATCTGAACTTGTAATTGTCAAATACAGAACTTAAAATTGATAGCTTATAATTATAATTGCAAATTATAACTAGAAGATCTGAACTTGTAATTGTCAAATACAGCACTTAGAATACATAACTTCAAATTATGAATGCAAATTATAACTGGAAGATCTGAACTTGCAATTGTCAAATACAGCACTTAGAATACATAACTTCAAATTATGATTGCAAATTATAACTGGAAGATCTGAACTTGTAATTGTCAAATACAGAACTTAGAATTGATTGCTTATAATTATAATTGCAAATTATAACTTGAAGAGCTGAACTTGTAATAGTGAATTACAGAACTTCAAATTGTTAATTACAAACTAAGATTGTAATTAATAATTTGAAGATCTGAACTTGTAATAGTCAAATACAGTACTCCGAATTGTTAAATACAAATTATTAGTGCAAATTATAACTTGAAGATCTGAACTTGTAATTGTCAAATACAGCACTTAGAATTCATAACTTCAAATTATGATTGCAAATTATAACTGGAAGATCTGAACTTGTAATATGTAAATACAGAACTTCGAATTGTTAATTTCAAACTAAGATTGTAATTAATAATTTGAAGATCTGAACTTGTAATAGTCAAATACAGAACTTCGAATTGTTAAATACAAATTATTAGTGCAAATTATAACTTGAAGATCTGAACTTGTAATTGTCAAATACAGAACTTAAAATTCATAACTTCAAATTATGATTGTAAATAATAATTAGAAGATCTGAACTTGTAATAGTCAAATACAGAACTTCGAATTGTTAAATACAAATTATTAGTGCAAATTATAACTTGAAGATCTGAACTTGTAATTGTCAAATACAGAACTTAAAATTGATAGCTTATAATTATAATTGCAATTTATAAGTTGAAGATCTGAACTTGTAATAGGTAAATACAGAACTTCGAATTGTTAATTTCAAACTAAGATTGTAATTAATAACTTGAAGATCTGAACTTGTAATAGTCAAATACAGAACTTCGAATTGTTAAATACAAATTATTAGTGCAAATTATAACTTGAAGATC
The DNA here is from genome assembly GCA_963170105.1 of Cantharis lateralis. Taxonomy (NCBI): domain Eukaryota; kingdom Metazoa; phylum Arthropoda; class Insecta; order Coleoptera; family Cantharidae; genus Cantharis; species Cantharis lateralis. The sequence continues at coordinate 25,238,473 of OY720628.1, forward strand.
TGAACTTGTAATAGTCAAATACAGAACTTCGAATTGTTAAATACAAATTATTAGTGCAAATTATAACTTGAAGATCTGAACTTGTAATAGTGAATTACAGAACTTCGAATTGTTAAATACAAATTATTAGTACAAATTATAACTTGAAGATCTGAACTTGTAATTGTCAAATACAGAACTTAAATTGATAGCTTATAATTATAATTGCAAATTATAACTAGAAGATCTGAACTAGTAACAGAACTTCGAATTGTTAATTTCAAACTAAGATTGTAAATAATAATTTGAAGATCTGAACTTGTAATAGTCAAATACAGAACTTCGAATTGTTAAATACAAATTATTAGTGCAAATTATAACTTGAAAATCTGAACTTGTAATTGTCAAATACCGAACTTAAAATTGATAGCTTATAATTATAATTGCAAATTATAAGTTGAAGATCTGAACTTGTAATAGGTAAATACAGAACTTCGAATTGTTAATTTCAAACTAAGATTGTAATTAATAATTTGAAGATCTGAACTTGTAATAGTCAAATACAGAACTTCGAATTGTTAAATACAAATTATTAGTGCAAATTATAACTTGAAGATCTGAACTAGTAATTGTGAAATACAGCACTTAGAACGCATAACTTCAAATTATGATTGCAAATTATAACTTGAAGATCTGAACTTTTAATTGTAAAATACAGAACTAAGAATTCATAACTTCAAATTATGATTGTAAATAATAGTTAGAAGATCTGAACTTGTAATAGTCAAATACAGAACTTCGAATTGTTAAATACAAATTATTAGTGCAAATTCTAACTTGAAGATCTGAACTTGTAATTGTCAAATACAGAACTTAGAATTCATAACTTCAAATTATGATTGCTAATTATAACTTGAAGATCTGAACTTGTAATAGTCAAATACAGAACTTAGAATTGGGAAATTCAAATTATGATTGCAAATTATAACTTGAAGATCTGAACTTGTAATAGTCAAATACAGAACTTAAAATTGATAGCTTATAATTATAATTGCAAATTATAACTTGAAGATCTGAATTTGTAGTAGGTAAATATAGAACTTCGAATTGTTAATTTCAAACTAAGATTGTAAATAATAATTTGAAGTTCTGAACTTGTAATAGTCAAATACAGAACTTCGAATTGTTAAATACAAATTTTTAGTGCAAATTATAACTTGAAGATCTGAACTTGTAATTGTCAAATACAGAACTTAAAATTGATAGCTTATAATTATAATTGCAAATTATAAGTTGAAGATCTGAACTTGTAATAGGTAAATACAGAACTTCGAATTGTTAATTTCAAACTAAGATTGTAATAAATAATTTGAAGATCTGAACTTGTAATTGTCAAATACAGAACTTCAAATTGTTAAATACAAATTATTAGTGCAAATTATAACTTGAAGATCTGAACTTGTAATTGTCAAATACAGAACTTAGAATTGATAGCTTATAATTATAATTGCAAATTATAAGTTGAAGATCTGAACTTGTAATAGGTAAATACAGAACTTCGAATTGTTAATTTCAAACTAAGATTGTAATTAATAATTTGAGGATCTGAACTTGTAATAGTCAAATACAGAACTTCTAATTGTTAAATACAAATTATTAGTGCAAATTATAACTTGAAGATCTGAACTTGTAATTGTCAAATACAGAACTTAGAATTCATAACTTCAAATTATGATTGCTAATTATAACTTGAAGATCTGACCTTGTAATAGTCAAATACAGAACTTAGAATTGTGAAATTACAATTATGATTGCAAATTATAACTTGAAGATCTGAACTTGTAATAGTCAAATACAGAACTTAAAATTGATAGCTTATAATTATAATTGCTAATTATAACTTGAAGATCTGAATTTGTAATAAGTAAATACAGAACTTCGAATTGTTAATTTCAAACTAAGATTGTAATTAATAATTTGAAGATCTGAACTTGTAATAGTCAAATACAGAACTTCGAATTGTTAAATACAAATTATTAGTGCAAATTATAACTTGAAGATCTGAACTTGTAATTGTCAAATACAGAACTTAAAATTGGTAGCTAATAATTATAATTGCAAATTAAAACTTGAAGATCTGAATTTGTAATAGGTAAATACAGAACTTCGAATTGTTAATTTCAAACTAAGATTGTAATTAATAATTTGAAGATCTGAACTTGTAATAGTCAAATACAGAACTTAAAATTGTTAAATACAAATTATTAGTGCAAATTATAACTTGAAGATCTGAACTTGTAATTGTCAAATACAGAACTTAGAATTGATAGCTTATAATTATAATTGCAAATTATAACTTGAAGATCGGAACTTGTAATAGTGAATTACAAACTTAGATTAGTGAAATACTAATTATTATTTCAAATTATAACTTGAAGATTTGAACTTGTAATTGTCAAATACAGAACTTAAAATTGATAGCTTATAATTATAATTGCAAATTATAACTAGAAGATCTGAACTTGCAATAGGTAAATACAGAACTTCGAATTGTTAATTTCAAACTAAGATTGTAAATAATAATTTGAAGATCTGAACTTGTAATTGTCAAATACAGAACTTAGATTTGATAGCTTATAATTATAATTGCAAATTATAACTTGAAGATCTGAACTTGTAATAGTGAATTACAAACTTCGAATTGTTAAATACTAATTATTAGTGCAAATTATAACTTGAAGATCTGAACTAGTAATAGGTAAATACAGAACTTCGAATTGTTAATTTCAAACTAAGATTGTAAATAATAATTTGAAGATCTGAACTTGTAATAGTCAAATACAGAACTTCGAATTGTTAAATACAAATTATTAGTGCAAATTATAACTTGAAAATCTGAACTTGTAATTGTCAAATACCGAACTTAAAATTGATAGCTTATAATTATAATTGCAAATTATAAGTTGAAGATCTGAACTTGTAATAGGTAAATACAGAACATCGAATTGTTAATTTCAAACTAAGATTGTAATTAATAATTTGAAGATCTGAACTTGTAATTGTCAAATACAGAACTTCGAATTGTTAAATACAAATTATTAGTGCAAATTATAACTTGAAGATCTGAACTAGTAATTGTCAAATACAGCACTTAGAACTCATAACTTCAAATTATGATTGCAAATTATAACTTGAAGATCTGAACTTGTAATTGTAAAATACAGAACTAAGAATTCATAACTTCAAATTATGATTGTAAATAATAGTTAGAAGATCTGAACTTGTAATAGTCAAATACAGAACTTCGAATTGTTAAATACAAATTATTAGTGCAAATTATAACTTGAAGATCTGAACTTGTAATTGTCAAATACAGAACTTAGAATTCATAACTTCAAATTATGATTGCTAATTATAACTTGAAGATCTGAACTTGTAATAGTCAAATACAGAACTTAGAATTGGGAAATTCAAATTATGATTGCAAATTATAACTTGAAGATCTGAACTTGTAATAGTCAAATACAGAACTTAAAATTGATAGCTTATAATTATAATTGCAAATTACAACTTGAAGATCTGAATTTGTAGTAGGTAAATATAGAACTTCGAATTGTTAATTTCAAACTAAGATTGTAAATAATAATTTGAAGTTCTGAACTTGTAATAGTCAAATACAGAACTTCGAATTGTTAAATACAAATTTTTAGTGCAAATTATAACTTGAAGATCTGAACTTGTAATTGTCAAATACAGAACTTAAAATTGATAGCTTATAATTATAATTGCAAATTATAAGTTGAAGATCTGAACTTGTAATAGGTAAATACAGAACTTCAAATTGTTAATTTCAAACTAAGATTGTAATAAATAATTTGAAGATCTGAACTTGTAATTGTCAAATACAGAACTTCAAATTGTTAAATACAAATTATTAGTGCAAATTATAACTTGAAGATCTGAACTTGTAATTGTCAAATACAGAACTTAGAATTGATAGCTTATAATTATAATTGCAAATTATAAGTTGAAGATCTGAACTTGTAATAGGTAAATACAGAACTTCGAATTGTTAATTTCAAACTAAGATTGTAATTAATAATTTGAGGATCTGAACTTGTAATAGTCAAATACAGAACTTCTAATTGTTAAATACAAATTATTAGTGCAAATTATAACTTGAAGATCTGAACTTGTAATAGTCAAATACAGAACTTAGAATTGTGAAATTACAATTATGATTGCAAATTATAACTTGAAGATCTGAACTTGTAATAGTCAAATACAGAACTTAAAATTGATAGCTTATAATTATAATTGCTAATTATAACTTGAAGATCTGAATTTGTAATAAGTAAATACAGAACTTCGAATTGTTAATTTCAAACTAAGATTGTAATTAATAATTTGAAGATCTGAACTTGTAATAGTCAAATACAGAACTTAAAATTGTTAAATACAAATTATTAGTGCAAATTATAACTTGAAGATCTGAACTTGTAATTGTCAAATACAGAACTTAGAATTGATAGCTTATAATTATAATTGCAAATTATAACTTGAAGATCGGAACTTGTAATAGTGAATTACAAACTTAGATTAGTGAAATACTAATTATTATTTCAAATTATAACTTGAAGATTTGAACTTGTAATTGTCAAATACAGAACTTAAAATTGATAGCTTATAATTATAATTGCAAATTATAACTAGAAGATCTGAACTTGCAATAGGTAAATACAGAACTTCGAATTGTTAATTTCAAACTAAGATTGTAAATAATAATTTGAAGATCTGAACTTGTAATTGTCAAATACAGAACTTAGATTTGATAGCTTATAATTATAATTGCAAATTATAACTTGAAGATCTGAACTTGTAATTGTCAAATACAGCACTTAGAACTCATAACTTCAAATTATGATTGCAAATTATAACTTGAAGATCTGAACTTGTAATTTTAAAATACAGAACTAAGAATTCATAACTTCAAATTATGATTGTAAATAATAGTTAGAAGATCTGAACTTGTAATAGTCAAATACAGAACTTCGAATTGTTAAATACAAATTATTAGTGCAAATTATAACTTGAAGATCTGAACTTGTAATTGTCAAATACAGAACTTAGAATTCATAACTTCAAATTATGATTGCTAATTATAACTTGAAGATCTGAACTTGTAATAGTCAAATACAGAACTTAGAATTGGGAAATTCAAATTATGATTGCAAATTATAACTTGAAGATCTGAACTTGTAATAGTCAAATACAGAACTTAAAATTGATAGCTTATAATTATAATTGCAAATTATAACTTGAAGATCTGAATTTGTAGTAGGTAAATATAGAACTTCGAATTGTTAATTTCAAACTAAGATTGTAAATAATAATTTGAAGTTCTGAACTTGTAATAGTCAAATACAGAACTTCGAATTGTTAAATACAAATTTTTAGTGCAAATTATAACTTGAAGATCTGAACTTGTAATTGTCAAATACAGAACTTAAAATTGATAGCTTATAATTATAATTGCAAATTATAAGTTGAAGATCTGAACTTGTAATAGGTAAATACAGAACTTCGAATTGTTAATTTCAAACTAAGATTGTAATAAATAATTTGAAGATCTGAACTTGTAATTGTCAAATACAGAACTTCAAATTGTTAAATACAAATTATTAGTGCAAATTATAACTTGAAGATCTGAACTTGTAATTGTCAAATACAGAACTTAGAATTGATAGCTTATAATTATAATTGCAAATTATAAGTTGAAGATCTGAACTTGTAATAGGTAAATACAGAACTTCGAATTGTTAATTTCAAACTAAGATTGTAATTAATAATTTGAGGATCTGAACTTGTAATAGTCAAATACAGAACTTCTAATTGTTAAATACAAATTATTAGTGCAAATTATAACTTGAAGATCTGAACTTGTAATTGTCAAATACAGAACTTAGAATTCATAACTTCAAATTATGATTGCTAATTATAACTTGAAGATCTGACCTTGTAATAGTCAAATACAGAACTTCGAATTGTTAATTTCAAACTAAGATTGTAATTAATAATTTGAAGATCTGAACTTGTAATAGTCAAATACAGAACTTCGAATTGTTAAATACAAATTTTTAGTGCAAATTATAACTAGAAGATCTGAACTTGTAATTGTCAAATACAGAACTTAAAATTGATAGCTAATAATTATAATTGCAAATTAAAACTTGAAGATCTGAATTTGTAATAGGTAAATACAGAACTTCGAATTGTTAATTTCAAACTAAGATTGTAATTAATAATTTGAAGATCTGAAATGTAATAGTCAAATACAGAACTTAAAATTGTTAAATACAAATTATTAGTGCAAATTATAACTTGAAGATCTGAACTTGTAATTGTCAAATACAGAACTTAGAATTGATAGCTTATAATTATAATTGCAAATTATAACTTGAAGATCGGAACTTGTAATAGTGAATTACAAACTTAGATTAGTGAAATACTAATTATTATTTCAAATTATAACTTGAAGATTTGAACTTGTAATTGTCAAATACAGAACTTAAAATTGATAGCTTATAATTATAATTGCAAATTATAACTAGAAGATCTGAACTTGCAATAGGTAAATACAGAACTTCGAATTGTTAATTTCAAACTAAGATTGTAAATAATAATTTGAAGATCTGAACTTGTAATAGTCAAATACAGAACTTCGAATTGTTAAATACAAATTATTAGTGCAAATTATAACTTGAAAATCTGAACTTGTAATTGTCAAATACCGAACTTAAAATTGATAGCTTATAATTATAATTGCAAATTATAAGTTGAAGATCTGAACTTGTAATAGGTAAATACAGAACTTCGAATTGTTAATTTCAAACTAAGATTGTAATTAATAATTTGAAGATCTGAACTTGTAATAGTCAAATACAGAACTTCGAATTGTTAAATACAAATTATTAGTGCAAATTATAACTTGAAGATCTGAACTTGTAATTGTCAAATACAGCACTTAGAATTCATAACTTCAAATTATGATTGCAAATTATAACTTGAAGATCTGAACTTGTAATTGTAAAATACAGAACTAAGAATTCATAACTTCAAATTATGATTGTAAATAATAGTTAGAAGATCTGAACTTGTAATAGTCAAATACAGAACTTCGAATTGTTAAATACAAATTATTAGTGCAAATTATAACTTGAAGATCTGAACTTGTAATTGTCAAATACAGAACTTAGAATTCATAACTTCAAATTATGATTGCTAATTATAACTTGAAGATCTGAACTTGTAATAGTCAAATACAGAACTTAGAATTGGGAAATTCAAATTATGATTGCAAATTATAACTTGAAGATCTGAACTTGTAATAGTCAAATACAGAACTTAAAATTGATAGCTTATAATTATAATTGCAAATTATAACTAGAAGATCTGAACTTGTAATTGTCAAATACAGCACTTAGAATACATAACTTCAAATTATGATTGCAAATTATAACTGAAAGATCTGAACTTGTAATTGTCATATACAGCACTTAGAATACATAACTTCAAATTATGATTGCAAATTATAACTGGAAGATCTGAACTTGTAATTGTCAAATACAGAACTTAGAATTGATTGCTTATAATTATAATTGCAAATTATAACTTGAAGATCTGAACTTGTAATAGTGAATTACAGAACTTCAAATTGTTAATTTCAAACTAAGATTGTAATTAATAATTTGAAGATCTGAACTTGTAATAGTCAAATACAGAACTCCGAATTGTTAAATACAAATTATTAGTGCAAATTATAACTTGAAGATCTGAACTTGTAATTGTCAAATACAGCACTTAGAATTCATAACTTCAAATTATGATTGCAAATTATAACTGGAAGATCTGAACTTGTAATATGTAAATACAGAACTTCGAATTGTTAATTTCAAACTAAGATTGTAATTAATAATTTGAAGATCTGAACTTGTAATAGTCAAATACAGAACTTCGAATTGTTAAATACAAATTATTAGTGCAAATTATAACTTGAAGATCTGAACTTGTAATTGTCAAATACAGAACTTAGAATGCATAACTTCAAATTATGATTGTAAATATTAATTAGAAGATCTGAACTTGTAATAGTCAAATACAGAACCTCGAATTGTTAAATACAAATTATTAGTGCAAATTATAACTTGAAGATCTGAACTTGTAATTGTCAAATACAGAACTTAAAATTGATAGCTTATAATTATAATTGCAAATTATAAGTTGTAGATCTGAACTTGTAATAGGTAAATACAGAACTTCGAATTGTTAATTTCAAACTAAGATTGTAATTAATAACTTGAAGATCTGAACTTGTAATAGTCAAATACAGAACTTCGAATTGTTAAATACAAATTATTAGTACAAATTATAACTTGAAGATCTGAACTTGTAATAGTCTAATACAGAACTTCGAATTGTTAAATACAAATTATTAGTGCAAATTATAACTTGAAGATCTGAACTTGTAATAGTGAATTACAGAACTTCGAATTGTTAAATACAAATTATTAGTACAAATTATAACTTGAAGATCTGAACTTGTAATTGTCAAATACAGAACTTAAAATTGATAGCTTATAATTATAATTGCAAATTATAACTAGAAGATCTGAACTAGTAATAGGTAAATACAGAACTTCGAATTGTTAATTTCAAACTAAGATTGTAAATAATAATTTGAAGATCTGAACTTGTAATAGTCAAATACAGAACTTCGAATTGTTAAATACAAATTATTAGTGCAAATTATAACTTGAAAATCTGAACTTGTAATTGTCAAATACCGAACTTAAAATTGATAGCTTATAATTATAATTGCAAATTATAAGTTGAAGATCTGAACTTGTAATAGGTAAATACAGAACTTCGAATTGTTAATTTCAAACTAAGATTGTAATTAATAATTTGAAGATCTGAACTTGTAATAGTCAAATACAGAACTTCGAATTGTTAAATACAAATTATTAGTGCAAATTATAACTTGAAGATCTGAACTTGTAATTGTCAAATACAGCACTTAGAACTCATAACTTCAAATTATGATTGCAAATTATAACTTGAAGATCTGAACTTGTAATTGTAAAATACAGAACTAAGAATTCATAACTTCAAATTATGATTGTAAATAATAGTTAGAAGATCTGAACTTGTAATAGTCAAATACAGAACTTCGAATTGTTAAATACAAATTATTAGTGCAAATTATAACTTGAAGATCTGAACTTGTAATTGTCAAATACAGAACTTAGAATTCATAACTTCAAATTATGATTGCTAATTATAACTTGAAGATCTGAACTTGTAATAGTCAAATACAGAACTTAGAATTGGGAAATTCAAATTATGATTGCAAATTATAACTTGAAGATCTGAACTTGTAATAGTCAAATACAGAACTTAAAATTGATAGCTTATAATTATAATTGCAAATTATAACTTGAAGATCTGAATTTGTAGTAGGTAAATATAGAACTTCGAATTGTTAATTTCAAACTAAGATTGTAAATAATAATTTGAAGTTCTGAACTTGTAATAGTCAAATACAGAACTTCGAATTGTTAAATACAAATTTTTAGTGCAAATTATAACTTGAAGATCTGAACTTGTAATTGTCAAATACAGAACTTAAAATTGATAGCTTATAATTATAATTGCAAATTATAAGTTGAAGATCTGAACTTGTAATAGGTAAATACAGAACTTCGAATTGTTAATTTCAAACTAAGATTGTAATAAATAATTTGAAGATCTGAACTTGTAATTGTCAAATACAGAACTTCAAATTGTTAAATACAAATTATTAGTGCAAATTATAACTTGAAGATCTGAACTTGTAATTGTCAAATACAGAACTTAGAATTGATAGCTTATAATTATAATTGCAAATTATAAGTTGAAGATCTGAACTTGTAATAGGTAAATACAGAACTTCGAATTGTTAATTTCAAACTAAGATTGTAATTAATAATTTGAGGATCTGAACTTGTAATAGTCAAATACAGAACTTCTAATTGTTAAATACAAATTATTAGTGCAAATTATAACTTGAAGATCTGAACTTGTAATTGTCAAATACAGAACTTAGAATTCATAACTTCAAATTATGATTGCTAATTATAACTTGAAGATCTGACCTTGTAATAGTCAAATACAGAACTTAGAATTGTGAAATTACAATTATGATTGCAAATTATAACTTGAAGATCTGAACTTGTAATAGTCAAATACAGAACTTAAAATTGATAGCTTATAATTATAATTGCTAATTATAACTTGAAGATCTGAATTTGTAATAAGTAAATACAGAACTTCGAATTGTTAATTTCAAACTAAGATTGTAATTAATAATTTGAAGATCTGAACTTGTAATAGTCAAATACAGAACTTCGAATTGTTAAATACAAATTTTTAGTGCAAATTATAACTAGAAGATCTGAACTTGTAATTGTCAAATACAGAACTTAAAATTGATAGCTAATAATTATAATTGCAAATTAAAACTTGAAGATCTGAATTTGTAATAGGTAAATACAGAACTTCGAATTGTTAATTTCAAACTAAGATTGTAATTAATAATTTGAAGATCTGAAATGTAATAGTCAAATACAGAACTTAAAATTGTTAAATACAAATTATTAGTGCAAATTATAACTTGAAGATCTGAACTTGTAATAGTCAAATACAGAACTTAGAATTGGGAAATTCAAATTATGATTGCAAATTATAACTTGAAGATCTGAACTTGTAATAGTCAAATACAGAACTTAAAATTGATAGCTTATAATTATAATTGCAAATTATAACTTGAAGATCTGAATTTGTAGTAGGTAAATATAGAACTTCGAATTGTTAATTTCAAACTAAGATTGTAAATAATAATTTGAAGTTCTGAACTTGTAATAGTCAAATACAGAACTTCGAATTGTTAAATACAAATTTTTAGTGCAAATTATAACTTGAAGATCTGAACTTGTAATTGTCAAATACAGAACTTAAAATTGATAGCTTATAATTATAATTGCAAATTATAAGTTGAAGATCTGAACTTGTAATAGGTAAATACAGAACTTCGAATTGTTAATTTCAAACTAAGATTGTAATAAATAATTTGAAGATCTGAACTTGTAATTGTCAAATACAGAACTTCAAATTGTTAAATACAAATTATTAGTGCAAATTATAACTTGAAGATCTGAACTTGTAATTGTCAAATACAGAACTTAGAATTGATAGCTTATAATTATAATTGCAAATTATAAGTTGAAGATCTGAACTTGTAATAGGTAAATACAGAACTTCGAATTGTTAATTTCAAACTAAGATTGTAATTAATAATTTGAGGATCTGAACTTGTAATAGTCAAATACAGAACTTCTAATTGTTAAATACAAATTATTAGTGCAAATTATAACTTGAAGATCTGAACTTGTAATTGTCAAATACAGAACTTAGAATTCATAACTTCAAATTATGATTGCTAATTATAACTTGAAGATCTGACCTTGTAATAGTCAAATACAGAACTTAGAATTGTGAAATTACAATTATGATTGCAAATTATAACTTGAAGATCTGAACTTGTAATAGTCAAATACAGAACTTAAAATTGATAGCTTATAATTATAATTGCTAATTATAACTTGAAGATCTGAATTTGTAATAAGTAAATACAGAACTTCGAATTGTTAATTTCAAACTAAGATTGTAATTAATAATTTGAAGATCTGAACTTGTAATTGTCAAATACAGAACTTCGAATTGTTAAATACAAATTTTTAGTGCAAATTATAACTAGAAGATCTGAACTTGTAATTGTCAAATACAGAACTTAAAATTGATAGCTAATAATTATAATTGCAAATTAAAACTTGAAGATCTGAATTTGTAATAGGTAAATACAGAACTTCGAATTGTTAATTTCAAACTAAGATTGTAATTAATAATTTGAAGATCTGAAATGTAATAGTCAAATACAGAACTTAAAATTGTTAAATACAAATTATTAGTGCAAATTATAACTTGAAGATCTGAACTTGTAATTGTCAAATACAGAACTTAGAATTGATAGCTTATAATTATAATTGCAAATTATAACTTGAAGATCGGAACTTGTAATAGTGAATTACAAACTTAGATTAGTGAAATACTAATTATTATTTCAAATTATAACTTGAAGATTTGAACTTGTAATTGTCAAATACAGAACTTAAAATTGATAGCTTATAATTATAATTGCAAATTATAACTAGAAGATCTGAACTTGCAATAGGTAAATACAGAACTTCGAATTGTTAATTTCAAACTAAGATTGTAAATAATAATTTGAAGATCTGAACTTGTAATAGTCAAATACAGAACTTCGAATTGTTAAATACAAATTATTAGTGCAAATTATAACTTGAAAATCTGAACTTGTAATTGTCAAATACCGAACTTAAAATTGATAGCTTATAATTATAATTGCAAATTATAAGTTGAAGATCTGAACTTGTAATAGGTAAATACAGAACTTCGAATTGTTAATTTCAAACTAAGATTGTAATTAATAATTTGAAGATCTGAACTTGTAATAGTCAAATACAGAACTTCGAATTGTTAAATACAAATTATTAGTGCAAATTATAACTTGAAGATCTGAACTTGTAATTGTCAAATACAGCACTTAGAATTCATAACTTCAAATTATGATTGCAAATTATAACTTGAAGATCTGAACTTGTAATTGTAAAATACAGAACTAAGAATTCATAACTTCAAATTATGATTGTAAATAATAGTTAGAAGATCTGAACTTGTAATAGTCAAATACAGAACTTCGAATTGTTAAATACAAATTATTAGTGCAAATTATAACTTGAAGATCTGAACTTGTAATTGTCAAATACAGAACTTAGAATTCATAACTTCAAATTATGATTGCTAATTATAACTTGAAGATCTGAACTTGTAATAGTCAAATACAGAACTTAGAATTGGGAAATTCAAATTATGATTGCAAATTATAACTTGAAGATCTGAACTTGTAATAGTCAAATACAGAACTTAAAATTGATAGCTTATAATTATAATTGCAAATTATAACTAGAAGATCTGAACTTGTAATTGTCAAATACAGCACTTAGAATACATAACTTCAAATTATGATTGCAAATTATAACTGAAAGATCTGAACTTGTAATTGTCATATACAGCACTTAGAATACATAACTTCAAATTATGATTGCAAATTATAACTGGAAGATCTGAACTTGTAATTGTCAAATACAGAACTTAGAATTGATTGCTTATAATTATAATTGCAAATTATAACTTGAAGATCTGAACTTGTAATAGTGAATTACAGAACTTCAAATTGTTAATTTCAAACTAAGATTGTAATTAATAATTTGAAGATCTGAACTTGTAATAGTCAAATACAGAACTCCGAATTGTTAAATACAAATTATTAGTGCAAATTATAACTTGAAGATCTGAACTTGTAATTGTCAAATACAGCACTTAGAATTCATAACTTCAAATTATGATTGCAAATTATAACTGGAAGATCTGAACTTGTAATATGTAAATACAGAACTTCGAATTGTTAATTTCAAACTAAGATTGTAATTAATAATTTGAAGATCTGAACTTGTAATAGTCAAATACAGAACTTCGAATTGTTAAATACAAATTATTAGTGCAAATTATAACTTGAAGATCTGAACTTGTAATTGTCAAATACAGAACTTAGAATGCATAACTTCAAATTATGATTGTAAATATTAATTAGAAGATCTGAACTTGTAATAGTCAAATACAGAACCTCGAATTGTTAAATACAAATTATTAGTGCAAATTATAACTTGAAGATCTGAACTTGTAATTGTCAAATACAGAACTTAAAATTGATAGCTTATAATTATAATTGCAAATTATAAGTTGTAGATCTGAACTTGTAATAGGTAAATACAGAACTTCGAATTGTTAATTTCAAACTAAGATTGTAATTAATAACTTGAAGATCTGAACTTGTAATAGTCAAATACAGAACTTCGAATTGTTAAATACAAATTATTAGTACAAATTATAACTTGAAGATCTGAACTTGTAATAGTCTAATACAGAACTTCGAATTGTTAAATACAAATTATTAGTGCAAATTATAACTTGAAGATCTGAACTTGTAATAGTGAATTACAGAACTTCGAATTGTTAAATACAAATTATTAGTACAAATTATAACTTGAAGATCTGAACTTGTAATTGTCAAATACAGAACTTAAAATTGATAGCTTATAATTATAATTGCAAATTATAACTAGAAGATCTGAACTAGTAATAGGTAAATACAGAACTTCGAATTGTTAATTTCAAACTAAGATTGTAAATAATAATTTGAAGATCTGAACTTGTAATAGTCAAATACAGAACTTCGAATTGTTAAATACAAATTATTAGTGCAAATTATAACTTGAAAATCTGAACTTGTAATTGTCAAATACCGAACTTAAAATTGATAGCTTATAATTATAATTGCAAATTATAAGTTGAAGATCTGAACTTGTAATAGGTAAATACAGAACTTCGAATTGTTAATTTCAAACTAAGATTGTAATTAATAATTTGAAGATCTGAACTTGTAATAGTCAAATACAGAACTTCGAATTGTTAAATACAAATTATTAGTGCAAATTATAACTTGAAGATCTGAACTTGTAATTGTCAAATACAGCACTTAGAACTCATAACTTCAAATTATGATTGCAAATTATAACTTGAAGATCTGAACTTGTAATTGTAAAATACAGAACTAAGAATTCATAACTTCAAATTATGATTGTAAATAATAGTTAGAAGATCTGAACTTGTAATAGTCAAATACAGAACTTCGAATTGTTAAATACAAATTATTAGTGCAAATTATAACTTGAAGATCTGAACTTGTAATTGTCAAATACAGAACTTAGAATTCATAACTTCAAATTATGATTGCTAATTATAACTTGAAGATCTGAACTTGTAATAGTCAAATACAGAACTTAGAATTGGGAAATTCAAATTATGATTGCAAATTATAACTTGAAGATCTGAACTTGTAATAGTCAAATACAGAACTAAAATTGATAGCTTATAATTATAATTGCAAATTATAACTTGAAGATCTGAATTTGTAGTAGGTAAATATAGAACTTCGAATTGTTAATTTCAAACTAAGATTGTAAATAATAATTTGAAGTTCTGAACTTGTAATAGTCAAATACAGAACTTCGAATTGTTAAATACAAATTTTTAGTGCAAATTATAACTTGAAGATCTGAACTTGTAATTGTCAAATACAGAACTTAAAATTGATAGCTTATAATTATAATTGCAAATTATAAGTTGAAGATCTGAACTTGTAATAGGTAAATACAGAACTTCGAATTGTTAATTTCAAACTAAGATTGTAATAAATAATTTGAAGATCTGAACTTGTAATTGTCAAATACAGAACTTCAAATTGTTAAATACAAATTATTAGTGCAAATTATAACTTGAAGATCTGAACTTGTAATTGTCAAATACAGAACTTAGAATTGATAGCTTATAATTATAATTGCAAATTATAAGTTGAAGATCTGAACTTGTAATAGGTAAATACAGAACTTCGAATTGTTAATTTCAAACTAAGATTGTAATTAATAATTTGAGGATCTGAACTTGTAATAGTCAAATACAGAACTTCTAATTGTTAAATACAAATTATTAGTGCAAATTATAACTTGAAGATCTGAACTTGTAATTGTCAAATACAGAACTTAGAATTCATAACTTCAAATTATGATTGCTAATTATAACTTGAAGATCTGACCTTGTAATAGTCAAATACAGAACTTAGAATTGTGAAATTACAATTATGATTGCAAATTATAACTTGAAGATCTGAACTTGTAATAGTCAAATACAGAACTTAAAATTGATAGCTTATAATTATAATTGCTAATTATAACTTGAAGATCTGAATTTGTAATAAGTAAATACAGAACTTCGAATTGTTAATTTCAAACTAAGATTGTAATTAATAATTTGAAGATCTGAACTTGTAATAGTCAAATACAGAACTTCGAATTGTTAAATACAAATTATTAGTGCAAATTATAACTTGAAGATCTGAACTTGTAATTGTCAAATACAGAACTTAGAATGCATAACTTCAAATTATGATTGTAAATATTAATTAGAAGATCTGAACTTGTAATAGTCAAATACAGAACCTCGAATTGTTAAATACAAATTATTAGTGCAAATTATAACTTGAAGATCTGAACTTGTAATTGTCAAATACAGAACTTAAAATTGATAGCTTATAATTATAATTGCAAATTATAAGTTGTAGATCTGAACTTGTAATAGGTAAATACAGAACTTCGAATTGTTAATTTCAAACTAAGATTGTAATTAATAACTTGAAGATCTGAACTTGTAATAGTCAAATACAGAACTTCGAATTGTTAAATACAAATTATTAGTACAAATTATAACTTGAAGATCTGAACTTGTAATAGTCTAATACAGAACTTCGAATTGTTAAATACAAATTATTAGTGCAAATTATAACTTGAAGATCTGAACTTGTAATAGTGAATTACAGAACTTCGAATTGTTAAATACAAATTATTAGTACAAATTATAACTTGAAGATCTGAACTTGTAATTGTCAAATACAGAACTTAAAATTGATAGCTTATAATTATAATTGCAAATTATAACTAGAAGATCTGAACTAGTAATAGGTAAATACAGAACTTCGAATTGTTAATTTCAAACTAAGATTGTAAATAATAATTTGAAGATCTGAACTTGTAATAGTCAAATACAGAACTTCGAATTGTTAAATACAAATTATTAGTGCAAATTATAACTTGAAAATCTGAACTTGTAATTGTCAAATACCGAACTTAAAATTGATAGCTTATAATTATAATTGCAAATTATAAGTTGAAGATCTGAACTTGTAATAGGTAAATACAGAACTTCGAATTGTTAATTTCAAACTAAGATTGTAATTAATAATTTGAAGATCTGAACTTGTAATAGTCAAATACAGAACTTCGAATTGTTAAATACAAATTATTAGTGCAAATTATAACTTGAAGATCTGAACTTGTAATTGTCAAATACAGCACTTAGAACTCATAACTTCAAATTATGATTGCAAATTATAACTTGAAGATCTGAACTTGTAATTGTAAAATACAGAACTAAGAATTCATAACTTCAAATTATGATTGTAAATAATAGTTAGAAGATCTGAACTTGTAATAGTCAAATACAGAACTTCGAATTGTTAAATACAAATTATTAGTGCAAATTATAACTTGAAGATCTGAACTTGTAATTGTCAAATACAGAACTTAGAATTCATAACTTCAAATTATGATTGCTAATTATAACTTGAAGATCTGAACTTGTAATAGTCAAATACAGAACTTAGAATTGGGAAATTCAAATTATGATTGCAAATTATAACTTGAAGATCTGAACTTGTAATAGTCAAATACAGAACTAAAATTGATAGCTTATAATTATAATTGCAAATTATAACTTGAAGATCTGAATTTGTAGTAGGTAAATATAGAACTTCGAATTGTTAATTTCAAACTAAGATTGTAAATAATAATTTGAAGTTCTGAACTTGTAATAGTCAAATACAGAACTTCGAATTGTTAAATACAAATTTTTAGTGCAAATTATAACTTGAAGATCTGAACTTGTAATTGTCAAATACAGAACTTAAAATTGATAGCTTATAATTATAATTGCAAATTATAAGTTGAAGATCTGAACTTGTAATAGGTAAATACAGAACTTCGAATTGTTAATTTCAAACTAAGATTGTAATAAATAATTTGAAGATCTGAACTTGTAATTGTCAAATACAGAACTTCAAATTGTTAAATACAAATTATTAGTGCAAATTATAACTTGAAGATCTGAACTTGTAATTGTCAAATACAGAACTTAGAATTGATAGCTTATAATTATAATTGCAAATTATAAGTTGAAGATCTGAACTTGTAATAGGTAAATACAGAACTTCGAATTGTTAATTTCAAACTAAGATTGTAATTAATAATTTGAGGATCTGAACTTGTAATAGTCAAATACAGAACTTCTAATTGTTAAATACAAATTATTAGTGCAAATTATAACTTGAAGATCTGAACTTGTAATTGTCAAATACAGAACTTAGAATTCATAACTTCAAATTATGATTGCTAATTATAACTTGAAGATCTGACCTTGTAATAGTCAAATACAGAACTTAGAATTGTGAAATTACAATTATGATTGCAAATTATAACTTGAAGATCTGAACTTGTAATAGTCAAATACAGAACTTAAAATTGATAGCTTATAATTATAATTGCTAATTATAACTTGAAGATCTGAATTTGTAATAAGTAAATACAGAACTTCGAATTGTTAATTTCAAACTAAGATTGTAATTAATAATTTGAAGATCTGAACTTGTAATAGTCAAATACAGAACTTCGAATTGTTAAATACAAATTATTAGTGCAAATTATAACTAGAAGATCTGAACTTGTAATTGTCAAATACAGAACTTAAAATTGATAGCTAATAATTATAATTGCAAATTAAAACTTGAAGATCTGAATTTGTAATAGGTAAATACAGAACTTCGAATTGTTAATTTCAAACCTAGATTGTAATTAATAATTTGAAGATCTGAACTTGTAATAGTCAAATACAGAACTTAAAATTGTTAAATACAAATTATTAGTGCAAATTATAACTTGAAGATCTGAACTTGTAATTGTCAAATACAGCACTTAGAATTCATAACTTCAAATTATGATTGCAAATTATAACTTGAAGATCTGAACTTGTAATTGTAAAATACAGAACTAAGAATTCATAACATCAAATTATGATTGTAAATAATAGTTAGAAGATCTGAACTTGTAATAGTCAAATACAGAACTTCGAATTGATAGCTTATAATTATAATTGCAAATTATAACTTGAAGATCTGAACTTGTAATAGTGAATTACAAACTTCGAATTGTTAAATACAAATTATTAGTGCAAATTATAACTTGAAGATCTGAACTTGTAATAGTCAAATACAGAACTTAGAATTGGGAAATTCAAATTATGATTGCAAATTATAACTTGAAGATCTGAACTTGTAATAGTCAAATACAGAACTTAAAATTGATAGCTTATAATTATAATTGCAAATTATAACTAGAAGATCTGAACTTGTAATTGTCAAATACAGCACTTAGAATACATAACTTCAAATTATGATTGCAAATTATAACTGAAAGATCTGAACTTGTGATTGTCATATACAGCACTTAGAATACATAACTTCAAATTATGATTGCAAATTATAACTGGAAGATCTGAACTTGTAATTGTCAAATACAGAACTTAGAATTGATTGCTTATAATTATAATTGCAAATTATAACTTGAAGATCTGAACTTGTGATAGTGAATTACAGAACTTCAAATTGTTAATTTCAAACTAAGATTGTAATTAATAATTTGAAGATCTGAACTTGTAATAGTCAAATACAGAACTCCGAATTGTTAAATACAAATTATTAGTGCAAATTATAACTTGAAGATCTGAACTTGTAATTGTCAAATACAGCACTTAGAATTCATAACTTCAAATTATGATTGCAAATTATAACTGGAAGATCTGAACTTGTAATATGTAAATACAGAACTTCGAATTGTTAATTTCAAACTAAGATTGTAATTAATAATTTGAAGATCTGAACTTGTAATAGTCAAATACAGAACTTCGAATTGTTAAATACAAATTATTAGTGCAAATTATAACTTGAAGATCTGAACTTGTAATTGTCAAATACAGAACTTAGAATGCATAACTTCAAATTATAATTGTAAATATTAATTAGAAGATCTGAACTTGTAATAGTCAAATACAGAACCTCGAATTGTTAAATACAAATTATTAGTGCAAATTATAACTTGAAGATCTGAACTTGTAATTGTCAAATACAGAACTTAAAATTGATAGCTTATAATTATAATTGCAAATTATAAGTTGTAGATCTGAACTTGTAATAGGTAAATACAGAACTTCGAATTGTTAATTTCAAACTAAGATTGTAATTAATAACTTGAAGATCTGAACTTGTAATAGTCAAATACAGAACTTCGAATTGTTAAATACAAATTATTAGTGCAAATTATAACTTGAAGATCTGAACTTGTAATAGTCTAATACAGAACTTCGAATTGTTAAATACAAATTATTAGTGCAAATTATAACTTGAAGATCTGAACTTGTAATAGTGAATTACAGAACTTCGGATTGTTAAATACAAATTATTAGTACAAATTATAACTTGAAGATCTGAACTTGTAATTGTCAAATACAGAACTTAAAATTGATAGCTTATAATTATAATTGCAAATTATAACTAGAAGATCTGAACTAGTAATAGGTAAATACAGAACTTCGAATTGTTAATTTCAAACTAAGATTGTAAATAATAATTTGAAGATCTGAACTTGTAATAGTCAAATACAGAACTTCGAATTGTTAAATACAAATTATTAGTGCAAATTATAACTTGAAAATCTGAACTTGTAATTGTCAAATACCGAACTTAAAATTGATAGCTTATAATTATAATTGCAAATTATAAGTTGAAGATCTGAACTTGTAATAGGTAAATACAGAACTTCGAATTGTTAATTTCAAACTAAGATTGTAATTAATAATTTGAAGATCTGAACTTGTAATAGTCAAATACAGAACTTCGAATTGTTAAATACAAATTATTAGTGCAAATTATAACTTGAAGATCTGAACTTGTAATTGTCAAATACAGCACTTAGAACTCATAACTTCAAATTATGATTGCAAATTATAACTTGAAGATCTGAACTTGTAATTGTAAAATACAGAACTAAGAATTCATAACTTCAAATTACGATTGTAAATAATAGTTAGAAGATCTGAACTTGTAATAGTCAAATACAGAACTTCGTATTGTTAAATACAAATTATTAGTGCAAATTATAACTTGAAGATCTGAACTTGTAATTGTCAAATACAGAACTTAGAATTCATAACTTCAAATTATGATTGCTAATTATAACTTGAAGATCTGAACTTGTAATAGTCAAATACAGAACTTAGAATTGGGAAATTCAAATTATGATTGCAAATTATAACTTGAAGATCTGAACTTGTAATAGTCAAATACAGAACTTAAAATTGATAGCTTATAATTATAATTGCAAATTATAACTTGAAGATCTGAATTTGTAGTAGGTAAATATAGAACTTCGAATTGTTAATTTCAAACTAAGATTGTAAATAATAATTTGAAGTTCTGAACTTGTAATAGTCAAATACAGAACTTCGAATTGTTATATACAAATTTTTAGTGCAAATTATAACTTGAAGATCTGAACTTGTAATTGTCAAATACAGAACTTAAAATTGATAGCTTATAATTATAATTGCAAATTATAAGTTGAAGATCTGAACTTGTAATAGGTAAATACAGAACTACGAATTGTTACTTTCAAACTAAGATTGTAATAAATAATTTGAAGATCTGAACTTGTAATTGTCAAATACAGAACTTCAAATTGTTAAATACAAATTATTAGTGCAAATTTTAACTTGAAGATCTGAACTTGTAATTGTCAAATACAGAACTTAGAATTGATAGCTTATAATTATAATTGCAAATTATAAGTTGAAGATCTGAACTTGTAATAGGTAAATACAGAACTTCGAATTGTTAATTTCAAACTAAGATTGTAATTAATAATTTGAGGATCTGAACTTGTAATAGTCAAATACAGAACTTCTAATTGTTAAATACAAATTATTAGTGCAAATTATAACTTGAAGATCTGAACTTGTAATTGTCAAATACAGAACTTAGAATTCATAACTTCAAATTATGATTGCTAATTATAACTTGAAGATCTGACCTTGTAATAGTCAAATACAGAACTTAGAATTGTGAAATTACAATTATGATTGCAAATTATAACTTGAAGATCTGAACTTGTAATAGTCAAATACAGAACTTAAAATTGATAGCTTATAATTATAATTGCTAATTATAACTTGAAGATCTGAATTTGTAATAAGTAAATACAGAACTTCGAATTGTTAATTTCAAACTAAGATTGTAATTAATAATTTGAAGATCTGAACTTGTAATAGTCAAATACAGAACTTCGAATTGTTAAATACAAATATTAGTGCAAATTATAACTTGAAGATCTGAACTTGTAATTGTCAAATACAGAACTTAAAATTGATAGCTAATAATTATAATTGCAAATTAAAACTTGAAGATCTGAATTTGTAATAGGTAAATACAGAACTTCGAATTGTTAATTTCAAACTAAGGTTGTAATTAATAATTTGAAGATCTGAACTTGTAATAGTCAAATACAGAACTTAAAATTGTTAAATACAAATTATTAGTGCAAATTATAACTTGAAGATCTGAACTTGTAATTGTCAAATACAGAACTTAGAATTGATAGCTTATAATTATAATTGCAAATTATAACTTGAAGATCGGAACTTGTAATAGTGAATTACAAACTTAGATTAGTGAAATACTAATTATTATTTCAAATTATAACTTGAAGATTTGAACTTGTAATTGTCAAATACAGAACTTAAAATTGATAGCTTATAATTATAATTGCAAATTATAACTAGAAGATCTGAACTTGCAATAGGTAAATACAGAACTTCGAATTGTTAATTTCAAACTAAGATTGTAAATAATAATTTGAAGATCTGAACTTGTAATTGTCAAATACAGAACTTAGAATTCATAACTTCAAATTATGATTGCAAATTATAACTTGAAGATCTGAACTTGTAATTATCAAATACAGCACTTGGAATTCATAACTTCAAATTATGATTGCAAATTATAACTTGAAGATCTGAACTTGTAATTGTCAAATACAGAACTTAGAATTCATAACTTCAAATTATGATTGTAAATAATAATTAGAAGATCTCAACTTGTAATAGTCAAATACAGAACTTCAAATTGTTAAATTCAAATTATTAGTGCAAATTATAACTTGAAGATCTTAACTTGTAATTGTCAAATACAGCACTTAGAATTCATAACTTCAAATTATGATTGCAAATTATAACTTGAAGATCTGAACTTGTAATTGTAAAATACAGAACTACGAATTCATAACTTCAAATTATGATTGTAAATAATAATTAGAAGATCTGAACTTGTAATAGTCAAATACAGACCTTCGAATTGTTAACTACAAATTATTAGTGCAAATTATAACTTGAAGCTCTGAACTTGTAATTGTCAAATACAGAACTTAGAATTCATAACTACAAATTATGATTGCTAATTATAACTTGAAGATCTGAACTTGTAATAGTCAAATACAGAACTTAGAATTGGGAAATTCAAATTATGATTGCAAATTATAACTTGAAGATCTGAACTTGTAATAGTCAAATACAGAACTTAAAATTGATAGCTTATAAATATAATTGCAAATTATAACTTGAAGATCTGAATTTGTAATAGGTAAATATAGAACTTCGAATTGTTAATTTCAAACTAAGATTGTAAATAATAATTTGAAGTTCTGAACTTGTAATAGTCAAATACAGAACTTCGAATTGTTAAATACAAATTATTAGTGCAAATTATAACTTGAAGAGCTGAACTTGTAATTGTCAAATACAGAACTTAAAATTGATAGCTTATAATTATAATTGCAAATTATAAGTTGAAGATCTGAACTTGTAATAGGTAAATACAGAACTTCGAATTGTTAATTTCAAACTAAGATTGTAATTAATAATTTGAAGATCTGAACTTGTAATAGTCAAATACAGAACTTCAAATTGTTAAATACAAATTATTAGTGCAAATTATAACTTGAAGATCTGAACTTGTAATTGTCAAATACAGAACTTAGAATTGATAGCTTATAATTATAATTGCAAATTATAACTTGACGAACTGAACTTGTAATAGTGAATTATAGAACTTAGATTTGTTAAATACTAACTATTATTTCAAATTATAACTTGAAGATCTGAACTTGTAATTGTCAAATACAGAACTTCGAATTGTTAAATACAAATTATGATTGCAAATTATAACTGGAAGATCTGAACTTGTAATATGTAAATACAGAACTTCGAATTGTTAATTTCAAACTAAGATTGTAATTAATAATTTGAAGATCTGAACTTGTAATAGTCAAATACAGAACTTCGAATTGTTAAATACAAATTATTAGTGCAAATTATAACTTGAAGATCTGAACTTGTAATTGTCAAATACAGAACTTAGAATGCATAACTTCAAATTATGATTGTAAATATTAATTAGAAGATCTGAACTTGTAATAGTCAAATACAGAACCTCGAATTGTTAAATACAAATTATTAGTGCAAATTATAACTTGAAGATCTGAACTTGTAATTGTCAAATACAGAACTTAAAATTGATAGCTTATAATTATAATTGCAAATTATAAGTTGTAGATCTGAACTTGTAATAGGTAAATACAGAACTTCGAATTGTTAATTTCAAACTAAGATTGTAATTAATAACTTGAAGATCTGAACTTGTAATAGTCAAATACAGAACTTCGAATTGTTAAATACAAATTATTAGTGCAAATTATAACTTGAAGATCTGAACTTGTAATAGTCTAATACAGAACTTCGAATTGTTAAATACAAATTATTAGTGCAAATTATAACTTGAAGATCTGAACTTGTAATAGTGAATTACAGAACTTCGGATTGTTAAATACAAATTATTAGTACAAATTATAACTTGAAGATCTGAACTTGTAATTGTCAAATACAGAACTTAAAATTGATAGCTTATAATTATAATTGCAAATTATAACTAGAAGATCTGAACTAGTAATAGGTAAATACAGAACTTCGAATTGTTAATTTCAAACTAAGATTGTAAATAATAATTTGAAGATCTGAACTTGTAATAGTCAAATACAGAACTTCGAATTGTTAAATACAAATTATTAGTGCAAATTATAACTTGAAAATCTGAACTTGTAATTGTCAAATACCGAACTTAAAATTGATAGCTTATAATTATAATTGCAAATTATAAGTTGAAGATCTGAACTTGTAATAGGTAAATACAGAACTTCGAATTGTTAATTTCAAACTAAGATTGTAATTAATAATTTGAAGATCTGAACTTGTAATAGTCAAATACAGAACTTCGAATTGTTAAATACAAATTATTAGTGCAAATTATAACTTGAAGATCTGAACTTGTAATTGTCAAATACAGCACTTAGAACTCATAACTTCAAATTATGATTGCAAATTATAACTTGAAGATCTGAACTTGTAATTGTAAAATACAGAACTAAGAATTCATAACTTCAAATTACGATTGTAAATAATAGTTAGAAGATCTGAACTTGTAATAGTCAAATACAGAACTTCGTATTGTTAAATACAAATTATTAGTGCAAATTATAACTTGAAGATCTGAACTTGTAATTGTCAAATACAGAACTTAGAATTCATAACTTCAAATTATGATTGCTAATTATAACTTGAAGATCTGAACTTGTAATAGTCAAATACAGAACTTAGAATTGGGAAATTCAAATTATGATTGCAAATTATAACTTGAAGATCTGAACTTGTAATAGTCAAATACAGAACTTAAAATTGATAGCTTATAATTATAATTGCAAATTATAACTTGAAGATCTGAATTTGTAGTAGGTAAATATAGAACTTCGAATTGTTAATTTCAAACTAAGATTGTAAATAATAATTTGAAGTTCTGAACTTGTAATAGTCAAATACAGAACTTCGAATTGTTATATACAAATTTTTAGTGCAAATTATAACTTGAAGATCTGAACTTGTAATTGTCAAATACAGAACTTAAAATTGATAGCTTATAATTATAATTGCAAATTATAAGTTGAAGATCTGAACTTGTAATAGGTAAATACAGAACTACGAATTGTTACTTTCAAACTAAGATTGTAATAAATAATTTGAAGATCTGAACTTGTAATTGTCAAATACAGAACTTCAAATTGTTAAATACAAATTATTAGTGCAAATTTTAACTTGAAGATCTGAACTTGTAATTGTCAAATACAGAACTTAGAATTGATAGCTTATAATTATAATTGCAAATTATAAGTTGAAGATCTGAACTTGTAATAGGTAAATACAGAACTTCGAATTGTTAATTTCAAACTAAGATTGTAATTAATAATTTGAGGATCTGAACTTGTAATAGTCAAATACAGAACTTCTAATTGTTAAATACAAATTATTAGTGCAAATTATAACTTGAAGATCTGAACTTGTAATTGTCAAATACAGAACTTAGAATTCATAACTTCAAATTATGATTGCTAATTATAACTTGAAGATCTGACCTTGTAATAGTCAAATACAGAACTTAGAATTGTGAAATTACAATTATGATTGCAAATTATAACTTGAAGATCTGAACTTGTAATAGTCAAATACAGAACTTAAAATTGATAGCTTATAATTATAATTGCTAATTATAACTTGAAGATCTGAATTTGTAATAAGTAAATACAGAACTTCGAATTGTTAATTTCAAACTAAGATTGTAATTAATAATTTGAAGATCTGAACTTGTAATAGTCAAATACAGAACTTCGAATTGTTAAATACAAATATTAGTGCAAATTATAACTTGAAGATCTGAACTTGTAATTGTCAAATACAGAACTTAAAATTGATAGCTAATAATTATAATTGCAAATTAAAACTTGAAGATCTGAATTTGTAATAGGTAAATACAGAACTTCGAATTGTTAATTTCAAACTAAGGTTGTAATTAATAATTTGAAGATCTGAACTTGTAATAGTCAAATACAGAACTTAAAATTGTTAAATACAAATTATTAGTGCAAATTATAACTTGAAGATCTGAACTTGTAATTGTCAAATACAGAACTTAGAATTGATAGCTTATAATTATAATTGCAAATTATAACTTGAAGATCGGAACTTGTAATAGTGAATTACAAACTTAGATTAGTGAAATACTAATTATTATTTCAAATTATAACTTGAAGATTTGAACTTGTAATTGTCAAATACAGAACTTAAAATTGATAGCTTATAATTATAATTGCAAATTATAACTAGAAGATCTGAACTTGCAATAGGTAAATACAGAACTTCGAATTGTTAATTTCAAACTAAGATTGTAAATAATAATTTGAAGATCTGAACTTGTAATTGTCAAATACAGAACTTAGAATTCATAACTTCAAATTATGATTGCAAATTATAACTTGAAGATCTGAACTTGTAATTGTCAAATACAGAACTTAGAATTCATAACTTCAAATTATGATTGTAAATAATAATTAGAAGATCTCAACTTGTAATAGTCAAATACAGAACTTCAAATTGTTAAATTCAAATTATTAGTGCAAATTATAACTTGAAGATCTTAACTTGTAATTGTCAAATACAGCACTTAGAATTCATAACTTCAAATTATGATTGCAAATTATAACTTGAAGATCTGAACTTGTAATTGTAAAATACAGAACTACGAATTCATAACTTCAAATTATGATTGTAAATAATAATTAGAAG
This sequence comes from Cantharis lateralis, assembly GCA_963170105.1. NCBI lineage: Eukaryota > Metazoa > Arthropoda > Insecta > Coleoptera > Cantharidae > Cantharis > Cantharis lateralis. Next base: position 25,266,184 of record OY720628.1, read on the forward strand.
ATCTGAACTTGTAATAGTCAAATACAGACCTTCGAATTGTTAACTACAAATTATTAGTGCAAATTATAACTTGAAGCTCTGAACTTGTAATTGTCAAATACAGAACTTAGAATTCATAACTACAAATTATGATTGCTAATTATAACTTGAAGATCTGAACTTGTAATAGTCAAATACAGAACTTAGAATTGGGAAATTCAAATTATGATTGCAAATTATAACTTGAAGATCTGAACTTGTAATAGTCAAATACAGAACTTAAAATTGATAGCTTATAAATATAATTGCAAATTATAACTTGAAGATCTGAATTTGTAATAGGTAAATATAGAACTTCGAATTGTTAATTTCAAACTAAGATTGTAAATAATAATTTGAAGTTCTGAACTTGTAATAGTCAAATACAGAACTTCGAATTGTTAAATACAAATTATTAGTGCAAATTATAACTTGAAGAGCTGAACTTGTAATTGTCAAATACAGAACTTAAAATTGATAGCTTATAATTATAATTGCAAATTATAAGTTGAAGATCTGAACTTGTAATAGGTAAATACAGAACTTCGAATTGTTAATTTCAAACTAAGATTGTAATTAATAATTTGAAGATCTGAACTTGTAATAGTCAAATACAGAACTTCAAATTGTTAAATACAAATTATTAGTGCAAATTATAACTTGAAGATCTGAACTTGTAATTGTCAAATACAGAACTTAGAATTGATAGCTTATAATTATAATTGCAAATTATAACTTGACGAACTGAACTTGTAATAGTGAATTATAGAACTTAGATTTGTTAAATACTAACTATTATTTCAAATTATAACTTGAAGATCTGAACTTGTAATTGTCAAATACAGAACTTCGAATTGTTAAATACAAATTATTAGTGCAAATTATAACTTGAAGATCTGAACTTGTAATTGTCTAATACAGAACTTAGAATTGATAGCTTAAAATTATAATTGCAAATTATAACTTGAAGATCTGAACTTGTAATAGTGAATTACAGAACTTCGAATTGTTAAATACAAATTATTAGTACAAATTATAACTTGAAGATCTGAACTTGTAATTGTCAAATACAGAACTTAAAATTGATAGCTTATAATTATAATTGCAAATTATAACTAGAAGATCTGAACTAGTAATAGGTAAATACAGAACTTCGAATTGTTAATTTCAAACTAAGATTGTAAATAATAATTTGAAGATCTGAACTGGTAATAGTCAAATACAGAACTTCGAATTGTTAAATACAAATTATTAGTGCAAATTATAACTTGAAAATCTGAACTTGTAATTGTCAAATACAGAACTTAAAATTGATAGCTTATATTTATAATTGCAAATTATAAGTTGAAGATCTGAACTTGTAATAGGTAAATACAGAACTTCGAATTGTTAATTTCAAACTAAGATTGTAATTAATAATTTGAAGATCTGAACTTGTAATGGTCAAATACAGAACTTCGAATTGTTAAATACAAATTATTAGTGCAAATTATAACTTGAAGATCTGAACTTGTAATTGTCAAATACAGCACTTAGAATTCATAACTTGAAATTATGATTGCAAATTATAACTTGAAGATCTGAACTTGTAATTGTAAAATACAGAACTAAGAATTCATAACTTCAAATTATGATTGTAAATAATAATTAGAAGATCTGAACTTGTAATAGTCAAATACAGAACTTCGAATTGTTAAATACAAATTATTAGTGCAAATTACAACTTGAAGATCTGAACTTGTAATTGTCAAATACAGAACTAAAATTCATAACTTCAAATTATGATTGCTAATTATAACTTGAAGATCTGAACTTGTAATAGTCAAATACAGAACTTAGAATAGGGAAATTCAAATTATGATTGCAAATTATAACTTGAAGATCTGAACTTGTAATAGTCAAATACAGAACTTAAAATTGATAGCTTATAATTATAATTGCAAATTATAACTTGAAGATCTGAATTTGTAGTAGGTAAATATAGAACTTCGAATTGTTAATTTCAAACTAAGATTGTAATTAATAATTTGAAGATCTGAACTTGTAATAGTCAAATACAGATCTCCGAATTGTTAAATACAAATTATTAGTGCAAATTATAACTTGAAGATCTGAACTTGTAATTGTCAAATACAGAACTTAAAATTGATAGGTAATAATTATAATTGCAAATTATAAGTTGAAGATCTGAACTTGTAATAGGTAAATACAGAACTTCGAATTGTTAATTTCAAACTAAGATTGTAATTAATAATTTGAAGATCTGAACTTGTAATAGTCAAATACAGAACTTCAAATTGTTAAATACAAATTATTAGTGCAAATTATAACTTGAAGATCTGAACTTGTAATTGTCAAATACAGAACTTAGAATTGATAGCTTATAATTATAATTGCAAATTATAACTTGACGAACTGAACTTGTAATAGTGAATTATAGAACTTAGATTTGTTAAATACTAACTATTATTTCAAATTATAACTTGAAGATCTGAACTTGTAATTGTCAAATACAGAACTTAAAATTGATAGCTTATAATTATAATTGCAAATTAAAACTAGAAGATCTGAACTTGTAATTGTCAAATACAGCACTTAGAATACATAACTTCAAATTATGATTGCAAATTATAACTGGAAGATCTGAACTTGTAATTGTCAAATACAGCACTTAGAATACATAACTTCAAATTATGATTGCAAATTATAACTGGAAGATCTGAACTTGTAATTGTAAAATACAGAACTTAGAATTGATTGCTTATAATTATAATTGCAAATTATAACTTGACGATCTGAACTTGTAATAGTGAATTACAGAACTTCAAATTGTTAATTTCAAACTAAGATTGTAATTAATAATTTGAAGATCTGAACTTGTAATAGTCAAATACAGAACTCCGAATTGTTAAATACAAATTATTAGTGCTAATTATAACTTGAAGATCTGAACTTGTAATTGTCAAATACAGCACTTAGAATTCATAACTTCAAATTATGATTGCAAATTATAACTGGAAGATCTGAACTTGTAATAGGTAAATACAGAACTTCGAATTGTTAATTTCAAACTAAGATTGTAATTAATAACTTGAAGATCTGAACTTGTAATAGTCAAATACAGAACTTCGAATTGTTAAATACAAATTATTAGTGCAAATTATAACTTGAAGATCTGAACATGTAATAGTCAAATACAGAACTTCGAATTGTTAAATACAAATTATTAGTGCAAATTATAACTTGAAGATCTGAACTTGTAATTGTCTAATACAGAACTTAGAATTGATAGCTTAAAATTATAATTGCAAATTATAACTTGAAGATCTGAACTTGTAATAGTGAATTACAGAACTTCGAATTGTTAAATACAAATTATTAGTGCAAATTATAACTTGAAGATCTGAACTTGTAATTGTCAAATACAGAACTTAAAATTGATAGCTTATAATTATAATTGCAAATTATAACTAGAAGATCTGAACTAGTAATAGGTAAATACAGAACTTCGAATTGTTAATTTCAAACTAAGATTGTAAATAATAATTTGAAGATCTGAACTTGTAATAGTCAAATACAGAACTTCGAATTGTTAAATACAAATTATTAGTGCAAATTATAACTTGAAAATCTGAACTTGTAATTGTCAAATACCGAACTTAAAATTGATAGCTTATAATTATAATTGCAAATTATAAGTTGAAGATCTGAACTTGTAATAGGTAAATACAGAACTTCGAATTGTTAATTTCAAACTAAGATTGTAATTAATAATTTGAAGATCTGAACTTGTAATAGTCAAATACAGAACTTCGAATTGTTAAATAATAATTATTAGTGCAAATTATAACTTGAAGATCTGAACTTGTAATTGTCAAATACAGCACTTAGAATTCATAACTTCAAATTATGATTGCAAATTATAACTTGAAGATCTGAACTTGTAATTGTAAAATACAGAACTAAGAATTCATAACTTCAAATTATGATTGTAAATAATAGTTAGAAGAGCTGAACTTGTAATAGTCAAATACAGAACTTCGAATTGTTAAATACAAATTATTAGTGCAAATTATAACTTGAAGATCTGAACTTGTAATTGTCAAATACAGAACTTAGAATTAATAACTTCAAATTATGATTGCTAATTATAACTTGAAGATCTGAACTTGTAATAGTCAAATACAGAACTTAGAATTGGGAAATTCAAATTATGATTGCAAATTATAACTTGAAGATCTGAACTTGTAATAGTCAAATACAGAACTTAAAATTGATAGCTTATAATTATAATTGCAAATTATAACTTGAAGATCTGAATTTGTAGTAGGTAAATATAGAACTTCGAATTGTTAATTTCAAACTAAGATTATAATTAATATCTTGAAGATCTGAACTTGTAATAGTCAAATACAGAACTTCGAATTGTGTAATACAAATTATTAGTGCAAATTATAACTTGAAGATCTGAACTTGTAATTGTCAAATACAGAACTTCGAATTGTTAAATACAAATTATTAGTGCAAATTATAACTTGAAGATCTGAACTTGTAATTGTCAAATACAGAACTTAAAATTGATAGCTTATAATTATAATTGCAAATTATAAGTTGAAGATCTGAACTTGTAATAGGTAAATACAGAACTTCGAATTGTTAATTTCAAACTAAGATTGTAATTAATAACTTGAAGATCTGAACTTGTAATAGTCAAATACAGAACTTCGAATTGTTAAATACAAATTATTAGTGCAAATTATAACTTGAAGATCTGAACATGTAATAGTCAAATACAGAACTTCGAATTGTTAAATACAAATTATTAGTGCAAATTATAACTTGAAGATCTGAACTTGTAATTGTCTAATACAGAACTTAGAATTGATAGCTTAAAATTATAATTGCAAATTATAACTTGAAGATCGGAACTTGTAATAGTGAATTACAAACTTAGATTAGTGAAATACTAATTATTATTTCAAATTATAACTTGAAGATTTGAACTTGTAATTGTCAAATACAGAACTTAAAATTGATAGCTTATAATTATAATTGCAAATTATAACTAGAAGATCTGAACTTGCAATAGGTAAATACAGAACTTCGAATTGTTAATTTCAAACTAAGATTGTAAATAATAATTTGAAGATCTGAACTTGTAATTGTCAAATACAGAACTTAGAATTGATAGCTTATAATTATAATTGCAAATTATAACTTGAAGATCTGAACTTGTAATAGTGAATTACAAACTTCGAATTGTTAAATACAAATTATTAGTGCAAATTATAACTTGAAGATCTGAACTTGTAATTATCAAATACAGCACTTGGAATTCATAACTTCAAATTATGATTGCAAATTATAACTTGAAGATCTGAACTTGTAATTGTCAAATACAGAACTTAGAATTCATAACTTCAAATTATGATTGTAAATAATAATTAGAAGATCTCAACTTGTAATAGTCAAATACAGAACTTCAAATTGTTAAATTCAAATTATTAGTGCAAATTATAACTTGAAGATCTTAACTTGTAATTGTCAAATACAGCACTTAGAATTCATAACTTCAAATTATGATTGCAAATTATAACTTGAAGATCTGAACTTGTAATTGTAAAATACAGAACTACGAATTCATAACTTCAAATTATGATTGTAAATAATAATTAGCAGATCTGAACTTGTAATAGTCAAATACAGAACTTCGAATTGTTAAATACAAATTATTAGTGCAAATTATAACTTGAAGCTCTGAACTTGTAATTGTCAAATACAGAACTTAGAATTCATAACTACAAATTATGATTGCTAATTATAACTTGAAGATCTGAACTTGTAATAGTCAAATACAGAACTTAGAATTGGGAAATTCAAATTATGATTGCAAATTATAACTAGAAGATCTGAACTTGTAATAGTCAAATACAGAACTTAAAATTGATAGCTTATAAATATAATTGCAAATTATAACTTGAAGATCTGAATTTGTAATAGGTAAATATAGAACTTCGAATTGTTAATTTCAAACTAAGATTGTAAATAATAATTTGAAGTTCTGAACTTGTAATAGTCAAATACAGAACTTCGAATTGTTAAATACAAATTATTAGTGCAAATTATAACTTGAAGATCTGAACTTGTAATTGTCAAATACAGAACTTATAATTGATAGCTTATAATTATAATTGCAAATTATAAGTTGTAGATCTGAACTTGTAATAGGTAAATACAGAACTTCGAAATGTTAATTTCAAACTAAGATTGTAATTAATAATTTGAAGATCTGAACTTGTAATAGTCAAATACATAACTTCAAATTGTTAAATACAAATTATTAGTGCAAATTATAACTTGAAGATCTGAACTTGTAATTGTCAAATACAGAACTTAGAATTGATAGCTTATAATTATAATTGCAAATTATAACTTGAAGAACTGAACTTGTAATAGTCAAATACAGAACTTAAAATTGATAGCTTATAATTATAATTGCAAATTATAACTTGAAGATCTGAATTTGTAGTAGGTAAATATAGAACTTCGAATTGTTAATTTCAAACTAAGATTATAATTAATATCTTGAAGATCTGAACTTGTAATAGTCAAATACAGAACTTCGAATTGTGTAATACAAATTATTAGTGCAAATTATAACTTGAAGATCTGAACTTGTAATTGTCAAATACAGAACTTCGAATTGTTAAATACAAATTATTAGTGCAAATTATAACTTGAAGATCTGAACTTGTAATTGTCAAATACAGAACTTAAAATTGATAGCTTATAATTATAATTGCAAATTATAAGTTGAAGATCTGAACTTGTAATAGGTAAATACAGAACTTCGAATTGTTAATTTCAAACTAAGATTGTAATTAATAACTTGAAGATCTGAACTTGTAATAGTCAAATACAGAACTTCGAATTGTTAAATTCAATTATTAGTGCAAATTATAACTTGAAGATCTGAACATGTAATAGTCAAATACAGAACTTCGAATTGTTAAATACAAATTATTAGTGCAAATTATAACTTGAAGATCTGAACTTGTAATTGTCTAATACAGAACTTAGAATTGATAGCTTAAAATTATAATTGCAAATTATAACTTGAAGATCGGAACTTGTAATAGTGAATTACAAACTTAGATTAGTGAAATACTAATTATTATTTCAAATTATAACTTGAAGATTTGAACTTGTAATTGTCAAATACAGAACTTAAAATTGATAGCTTATAATTATAATTGCAAATTATAACTAGAAGATCTGAACTTGCAATAGGTAAATACAGAACTTCGAATTGTTAATTTCAAACTAAGATTGTAAATAAAAATTTGAAGATCTGAACTTGTAATTGTCAAATACAGAACTTAGAATTGATAGCTTATAATTATAATTGCAAATTATAACTTGAAGATCTGAACTTGTAATAGTGAATTACAAACTTCGAATTGTTAAATACAAATTATTAGTGCAAATTATAACTTGAAGATCTGAACTTGTAATTATCAAATACAGCACTTGGAATTCATAACTTCAAATTATGATTGCAAATTATAACTTGAAGATCTGAACTTGTAATTGTCAAATACAGAACTTAGAATTCATAACTTCAAATTATGATTGTAAATAATAATTAGAAGATCTCAACTTGTAATAGTCAAATACAGAACTTCAAATTGTTAAATTCAAATTATTAGTGCAAATTATAACTTGAAGATCTTAACTTGTAATTGTCAAATACAGCACTTAGAATTCATAACTTCAAATTATGATTGCAAATTATAACTTGAAGATCTGAACTTGTAATTGTAAAATACAGAACTACGAATTCATAACTTCAAATTATGATTGTAAATAATAATTAGAAGATCTGAACTTGTAATAGTCAAATACAGAACTTCGAATTGTTAAATACAAATTATTAGTGCAAATTATAACTTGAAGCTCTGAACTTGTAATTGTCAAATACAGAACTTAGAATTCATAACTACAAATTATGATTGCTAATTATAACTTGAAGATCTGAACTTGTAATAGTCAAATACAGAACTTAGAATTGGGAAATTCAAATTATGATTGCAAATTATAACTAGAAGATCTGAACTTGTAATTGTAAAATACAGAACTTAGAATTGATTGCTTATAATTATAATTGCAAATTATAACTTGACGATCTGAACTTGTAATAGTGAATTACAGAACTTCAAATTGTTAATTTCAAACTAAGATTGTAAATAATAATTTGAAGTTCTGAACTTGTAATAGTCAAATACAGAACTTCGAATTGTTAAATACAAATTATTAGTGCAAATTATAACTTGAAGATCTGAACTTGTAATTGTCAAATACAGAACTTATAATTGATAGCTTATAATTATAATTGCAAATTATAAGTTGAAGATCTGAACTTGTAATAGGTAAATACAGAACTTCGAATTGTTAATTTCAAACTAAGATTGTAATTAATAATTTGAAGATCTGAACTTGTAATAGTCAAATACATAACTTCAAATTGTTAAATACAAATTATTAGTGCAAATTATAACTTGAAGATCTGAACTTGTAATAGTCAAATACAGAACTTAGAATTGATAGCTTATAATTATAATTGCAAATTATAACTTGAAGAACTGAACTTGTAATAGTGAATTACAGAACTTAGATTTGTTAAATACTAATTATTATTTCAAATTATAACTTGAAGATCTGAACTTGTAATAAGTAAATACAGAACTTCGAATTGTTAATTTCAAACTAAGATTGTAAGTAAAAATTTTAAAGACCTGAACTTGTAATAGTCAAATACAGAATTTCGAATTGTTAAATACAAATTATTAGTGCAAATTATAACTTGTAAATCTGAACTTGTAATAGTCAAATACCGAACTTCGAATTGTTAAATACAAATTATTAGTGCAAATTATAACTTGAAGATCTGAACTTGTAATTGTCAAATACAGAACTTCGAATTGTTAAATACAAATTATTAGTGCAAATTATAACTTGAAGATCTGAACTTGTAATTGTCTAATACAGAACTTAGAATTGATAGCTCAAAATTATAATTGCAAATTATAACTTGAAGATCTGAACTTGTAATAGTGAATTACAGAACTTCGAATTGTTAAATACAAATTATTAGTACAAATTATAACTTGAAGATCTGAACTTGTAATTGTCAAATACAGAACTTAAAATTGATAGCTTATAATTATAATTGCAAATTATAACTAGAAGATCTGAACTAGTAATAGGTAAATACAGAACTTCGAATTGTTAATTTCAAACTAAGATTGTAAATAATAATTTGAAGATCTGAACTGGTAATAGTCAAATACAGAACTTCGAATTGTTAAATACAAATTATTAGTGCAAATTATAACTTGAAAATCTGAACTTGTAATTGTCAAATACAGAACTTAAAATTGATAGCTTATATTTATAATTGCAAATTATAAGTTGAAGATCTGAACTTGTAATAGGTAAATACAGAACTTCGAATTGTTAATTTCAAACTAAGATTGTAATTAATAATTTGAAGATCTGAACTTGTAATGGTCAAATACAGAACTTCGAATTGTTAAATACAAATTATTATTGCAAATTATAACTTGAAGATCTGAACTTGTAATTGTCAAATACAGCACTTAGAATTCATAACTTGAAATTATGATTGCAAATTATAACTTGAAGATCTGAACTTGTAATTGTAAAATACAGAACTAAGAATTCATAACTTCAAATTATGATTGTAAATAATAATTAGAAGATCTGAACTTGTAATAGTCAAATACAGAACTTCGAATTGTTAAATACAAATTATTAGTGCAAATTACAACTTGAAGATCTGAACTTGTAATTGTCAAATACAGAACTAAAATTCATAACTTCAAATTATGATTGCTAATTATAACTTGAAGATCTGAACTTGTAATAGTCAAATACAGAACTTAGAATAGGGAAATTCAAATTATGATTGCAAATTATAACTTGAAGATCTGAACTTGTAATAGTCAAATACAGATCTCCGAATTGTTAAATACAAATTATTAGTGCAAATTATAACTTGAAGATCTGAACTTGTAATTGTCAAATACAGAACTTAAAATTGATAGGTAATAATTATAATTGCAAATTATAAGTTGAAGATCTGAACTTGTAATAGGTAAATACAGAACTTCGAATTGTTAATTTCAAACTAAGATTGTAATTAATAATTTGAAGATCTGAACTTGTAATAGTCAAATACAGAACTTCAAATTGTTAAATACAAATTATTAGTGCAAATTATAACTTGAAGATCTGAACTTGTAATTGTCAAATACAGAACTTAGAATTGATAGCTTATAATTATAATTGCAAATTATAACTTGACGAACTGAACTTGTAATAGTGAATTATAGAACTTAGATTTGTTAAATACTAATTATTATTTCAAATTATAACTGGAAGATCTGAACTTGTAATTGTCAAATACAGAACTTAAAATTGATAGCTTATAATTATAATTGCAAATTATAACTAGAAGATCTGAACTTGTAATTGTCAAATACAGCACTTAGAATACATAACTTTAAATTATGATTGCAAATTATAACTGGAAGATCTGAACTTGTAATTGTCAAATACAGCACTTAGAATACATAACTTCAAATTATGATTGCAAATTATAACTGGAAGATCTGAACTTGTAATTGTCAAATACAGAACTTAGAATTGATTGCTTATAATTATAATTGCAAATTATAACTTGACGATCTGAACTTGTAATAGTGAATTACAGAACTTCAAATTGTTAATTTCAAACTAAGATTGTAATTAATAATTTGAAGATCTGAACTTGTAATAGTCAAATACAGAACTCCGAATTGTTAAATACAAATTATTAGTGCTAATTATAACTTGAAGATCTGAACTTGTAATTGTCAAATACAGCACTTAGAATTCATAACTTCAAATTATGATTGCAAATTATAACTGGAAGATCTGAACTTGTAATAGGTAAATACAGAACTTCGAATTGTTAATTTCAAACTAAGATTGTAATTAATAACTTGAAGATCTGAACTTGTAATAGTCAAATACAGAACTTCGAATTGTTAAATACAAATTATTAGTGCAAATTATAACTTGAAGATCTGAACATGTAATAGTCAAATACAGAACTTCGAATTGTTAAATACAAATTATTAGTGCAAATTATAACTTGAAGATCTGAACTTGTAATTGTCTAATACAGAACTTAGAATTGATAGCTTAAAATTATAATTGCAAATTATAACTTGAAGATCTGAACTTGTAATAGTGAATTACAGAACTTCGAATTGTTAAATACAAATTATTAGTGCAAATTATAACTTGAAGATCTGAACTTGTAATTGTCTAATACAGAACTTAAAATTGATAGCTTATAATTATAATTGCAAATTATAACTAGAAGATCTGAACTAGTAATAGGTAAATACAGAACTTCGAATTGTTAATTTCAAACTAAGATTGTAAATAATAATTTGAAGATCTGAACTTGTAATAGTCAAATACAGAACTTCGAATTGTTAAATACAAATTATTAGTGCAAATTATAACTTGAAAATCTGAACTTGTAATTGTCAAATACCGAACTTAAAATTGATAGCTTATAATTATAATTGCAAATTATAAGTTGAAGATCTGAACTTGTAATAGGTAAATACAGAACTTCGAATTGTTAATTTCAAACTAAGATTGTAATTAATAATTTGAAGATCTGAACTTGTAATAGTCAAATACAGAACTTCGAATTGTTAAATACAAATTATTAGTGCAAATTATAACTTGAAGATCTGAACTTGTAATTGTCAAATACAGCACTTAGAATTCATAACTTCAAATTATGATTGCAAATTATAACTTGAAGATCTGAACTTGTAATTGTAAAATACAGAACTAAGAATTCATAACTTCAAATTATGATTGTAAATAATAGTTAGAAGAGCTGAACTTGTAATAGTCAAATACAGAACTTCGAATTGTTAAATACAAATTATTAGTGCAAATTATAACTTGAAGATCTGAACTTGTAATTGTCAAATTCGGAACTTCGAATTGTTAAATACAAATTATTAGTGCAAATTATAACTTGAAGATCTGAACTTGTAATTGTCAAATACAGAACTTAAAATTGATAGCTTATAATTATAATTGCAAATTATAAGTTGAAGATCTGAACTTGTAATAGGTAAATACAGAACTTCGAATTGTTAATTTCAAACTAAGATTGTAATTAATAACTTGAAGATCTGAACTTGTAATAGTCAAATACAGAACTTCGAATTGTTAAATACAAATTATTAGTGCAAATTATAACTTGTAAATCTGAACTTGTAATAGTCAAATACAGAACTTCGAATTGTTAAATACAAATTATTAGTGCAAATTATAACTTGAAGATCTGAACTTGTAATTGTCAAATACAGAACTTCGAATTGTTAAATACAAATTATTAGTGCAAATTATAACTTGAAGATCTTAACTTGTAATTGTCAAATACAGAACTTCGAATTGTTAAATACAAATTATTAGTACAAATTATAACTTGAAGATCTGAACTTGTAATTGTCAAATACAGAACTTAAAATTGATAGCTTATAATTATAATTGCAAATTATAACTAGAAGATCTGAACTAGTAATAGGTAAATACAGAACTTCGAATTGTTAATTTCAAACTAAGATTGTAAATAATAATTTGAAGATCTGAACTGGTAATAGTCAAATACAGAACTTCGAATTGTTAAATACAAATTATTAGTGCAAATTATAACTTGAAAATCTGAACTTGTAATACAGAACTTAAAATTGATAGCTTATATTTATAATTGCAAATTATAAGTTGAAGATCTGAACTTGTAATAGGTAAATACAGAACTTCGAATTGTTAATTTCAAACTAAGATTGTAATTAATAATTTGAAGATCTGAACTTGTAATGGTCAAATACAGAACTTCGAATTGTTAAATTCAAATTATTAGTGCAAATTATAACTTGAAGATCTGAACTTGTAATTGTCAAATACAGCACTTAGAATTCATAACTTGAAATTATGATTGCAAATTATAACTTGAAGATCTGAACTTGTAATTGTAAAATACAGAACTAAGAATTCATAACTTCAAATTATGATTGTAAATAATAATTAGAAGATCTGAACTTGTAATAGTCAAATACAGAACTTCGAATTGTTAAATACAAATTATTAGTGCAAATTACAACTTGAAGATCTGAACTTGTAATTGTCAAATACAGAACTAAAATTCATAACTTCAAATTATGATTGCTAATTATAACTTGAAGATCTGAACTTGTAATAGTCAAATACAGAACTTAGAATAGGGAAATTCAAATTATGATTGCAAATTATAACTTGAAGATCTGAACTTGTAATAGTCAAATACAGAACTTAAAATTGATAGCTTATAATTATAATTGCAAATTATAACTTGAAGATCTGAATTTGTAGTAGGTAAATATAGAACTTCGAATTGTTAATTTCAAACTAAGATTGTAATTAATAATTTGAAGATCTGAACTTGTAATAGTCAAATACAGATCTCCGAATTGTTAAATACAAATTTTTAGTGCAAATTATAACTTGAAGATCTGAACTTGTAATTGTCAAATACAGAACTTAAAATTGATAGGTAATAATTATAATTGCAAATTATAAGTTGAAGATCTGAACTTGTAATAGGTAAATACAGAACTTCGAATTGTTAATTTCAAACTAAGATTGTAATTAATAATTTGAAGATCTGAACTTGTAATAGTCAAATACAGAACTTCAAATGGTTAAATACAAATTATTAGTGCAAATTATAACTTGAAGATCTGAACTTGTAATTGTCAAATACAGAACTTAGAATTGATAGCTTATAATTATAATTGCAAATTATAACTTGACGAACTGAACTTGTAATAGTGAATTATAGAACTTAGATTTGTTAAATACTAATTATTATTTCAAATTATAACTTGAAGATCTGAACTTGTAATTGTCAAATACAGAACTTAAAATTGATAGCTTATAATTATAATTGCAAATTATAACTAGAAGATCTGAACTTGTAATTGTCAAATACAGCACTTAGAATAATAACTTCAAATTATGATTGCAAATTATAACTGGAAGATCTGAACTTGTAATTGTCAAATACAGCACTTAGAATACATAACTTCAAATTATGATTGCAAATTATAACTGGAAGATCTGAACTTGTAATTGTCAAATACAGAACTTAGAATTGATTGCTTATAATTATAATTGCAAATTATAACTTGACGATCTGAACTTGTAATAGTGAATTGCAGAACTTCAAATTGTTAATTTCAAACTAAGATTGTAATTAATAATTTGAAGATCTGAACTTGTAATAGTCAAATACAGAACTCCGAATTGTTAAATACAAATTATTAGTGCTAATTATAACTTGAAGATCTGAACTTGTAATTGTCAAATACAGCACTTAGAATTCATAACTTCAAATTATGATTGCAAATTATAACTGGAAGATCTGAACTTGTAATAGGTAAATACAGAACTTCGAATTGTTAATTTCAAACTAAGATTGTAATTAATAACTTGAAGATCTGAACTTGTAATAGTCAAATACAGAACTTCGAATTGTTAAATACAAATTATTAGTGCAATTTATAACTTGAAGATCTGAACATGTAATAGTCAAATACAGAACTTCGAATTGTTAAATACAAATTATTAGTGCAAATTATAACTTGAAGATCTGAACTTGTAATTGTCTAATACAGAACTTAGAATTGATAGCTTAAAATTATAATTGCAAATTATAACTTGAAGATCTGAACTTGTAATAGTGAATTACAGAACTTCGAATTGTTAAATACAAATTATTAGTGCAAATTATAACTTGAAGATCTGAACTTGTAATTGTCAAATACAGAACTTAAAATTGATAGCTTATAATTATAATTGCAAATTATAACTAGAAGATCTGAACTAGTAATAGGTAAATACAGAACTTCGAATTGTTAATTTCAAACTAAGATTGTAAATAATAATTTGAAGATCTGAACTTGTAATAGTCAAATACAGAACTTCGAATTGTTAAATACAAATTATTAGTGCAAATTATAACTTGAAAATCTGAACTTGTAATTGTCAAATACCGAACTTAAAATTGATAGCTTATAATTATAATTGCAAATTATAAGTTGAAGATCTGAACTTGTAATAGGTAAATACAGAACTTCGAATTGTTAATTTCAAACTAAGATTGTAATTAATAATTTGAAGATCTGAACTTGTAATAGTCAAATACAGAACTTCGAATTGTTAAATACAAATTATTAGTGCAAATTATAACTTGAAGATCTGAACTTGTAATTGTCAAATACAGCACTTAGAATTCATAACTTCAAATTATGATTGCAAATTATAACTTGAAGATCTGAACTTGTAATTGTAAAATACAGAACTAAGAATTCATAACTTCAAATTATGATTGTAAATAATAGTTAGAAGAGCTGAACTTGTAATAGTCAAATACAGAACTTCGAATTGTTAAATACAAATTATTAGTGCAAATTATAACTTGAAGATCTGAACTTGTAATTGTCAAATACAGAACTTCGAATTGTTAAATACAAATTATTAGTGCAAATTATAACTTGAAGATCTGAACTTGTAATTGTCAAATACAGAACTTAAAATTGATAGCTTATAATTATAATTGCAAATTATAAGTTGAAGATCTGAACTTGTAATAGGTAAATACAGAACTTCGAATTGTTAATTTCAAACTAAGATTGTAATTAATAACTTGAAGATCTGAACTTGTAATAGTCAAATACAGAACTTCGAATTGTTAAATACAAATTATTAGTGCAAATTATAACTTGAAGATCTGAACATGTAATAGTCAAATACAGAACTTCGAATTGTTAAATACAAATTATTAGTGCAAATTATAACTTGAAGATCTGAACTTGTAATTGTCTAATACAGAACTTAGAATTGATAGCTTAAAATTATAATTGCAAATTATAACTTGAAGATCTGAACTTGTAATAGTGAATTACAGAACTTCGAATTGTTAAATACAAATTATTAGTGCAAATTATAACTTGAAGATCTGAACTTGTAATTGTCAAATACAGAACTTAAAATTGATAGCTTATAATTATAATTGCAAATTATAACTAGAAGATCTGAACTAGTAATAGGTAAATGCAGAACTTCGAATTGTTAATTTCAAACTAAGATTGTAAATAATAATTTGAAGATCTGAACTTGTAATAGTCAAATACAGAACTTCGAATTGTTAAATACAAATTATTAGTGCAAATTATAACTTGAAAATCTGAACTTGTAATTGTCAAATACCGAACTTAAAATTGATAGCTTATAATTATAATTGCAAATTATAAGTTGAAGATCTGAACTTGTAATAGGTAAATACAGTACTTCGAATTGTTAATTCCAAACTAAGATTGTAATTAATAATTTGAAGATCTGAACTTGTAATAGTCAAATACAGAACTTCGAATTGTTAAATACAAATTATTAGTGCAAATTATAACTTGAAGATCTGAACTTGTAATTGTCAAATACAGCACTTAGAATTCATAACTTCAAATTATGATTGCAAATTATAACTTGAAGATCTGAACTTGTAATTGTAAAATACAGAACTAAGAATTCATAACTTCAAATTATGATTGTAAATAATAGTTAGAAAAGCTGAACTTGTAATAGTCAAATACAGAACTTCGAATTGTTAAATACAAATTATTAGTGCAAATTATAACTGGAAGATCTGAACTTGTAATTGTCAAATACAGAACTTAGAATTGATTGCTTATAATTATAATTGCAAATTATAACTTGACGATCTGAACTTGTAATAGTGAATTACAGAACTTCAAATTGTTAATTTCAAACTAAGATTGTAATTAATAATTTGAAGATCTGAACTTGTAATAGTCAAATACAGAACTCCGAATTGTTAAATACAAATTATTAGTGCTAATTATAACTTGAAGATCTGAACTTGTAATTGTCAAATACAGCACTTAGAATTGATAACTTCAAATTATGATTGCAAATTATAACTGGAAGATCTGAACTTGTAATAGGTAAATACAGAACTTCGAATTGTTAATTTCAAACTAAGATTGTAATTAATAACTTGAAGATCTGAACTTGTAATAGTCAAATACAGAACTTCGAATTGTTAAATACAAATTATTAGTGCAAATTATAACTTGAAGATCTGAACATGTAATAGTCAAATACAGAACTTCGAATTGTTAAATACAAATTATTAGTGCAAATTATAACTTGAAGATCTGAACTTGTAATTGTCTAATACAGAACTTAGAATTGATAGCTTAAAATTATAATTGCAAATTATAACTTGAAGATCTGAACTTGTAATAGTGAATTACAGAACTTCGAATTGTTAAATACAAATTATTAGTGCAAATTATAACTTGAAGATCTGAACTTGTAATTGTCAAATACAGAACTTAAAATTGATAGCTTATAATTATAATTGCAAATTATAACTAGAAGATCTGAACTAGTAATAGGTAAATGCAGAACTTCGAATTGTTAATTTCAAACTAAGATTGTAAATAATAATTTGAAGATCTGAACTTGTAATAGTCAAATACAGAACTTCGAATTGTTAAATACAAATTATTAGTGCAAATTATAACTTGAAAATCTGAACTTGTAATTGTCAAATACCGAACTTAAAATTGATAGCTTATAATTATAATTGCAAATTATAAGTTGAAGATCTGAACTTGTAATAGGTAAATACAGTACTTCGAATTGTTAATTCCAAACTAAGATTGTAATTAATAATTTGAAGATCTGAACTTGTAATAGTCAAATACAGAACTTCGAATTGTTAAATACAAATTATTAGTGCAAATTATAACTTGAAGATCTGAACTTGTAATTGTCAAATACAGCACTTAGAATTCATAACTTCAAATTATGATTGCAAATTATAACTTGAAGATCTGAACTTGTAATTGTAAAATACAGAACTAAGAATTCATAACTTCAAATTATGATTGTAAATAATAGTTAGAAAAGCTGAACTTGTAATAGTCAAATACAGAACTTCGAATTGTTAAATACAAATTATTAGTGCAAATTATAACTGGAAGATCTGAACTTGTAATTGTCAAATACAGAACTTAGAATTGATTGCTTATAATTATAATTGCAAATTATAACTTGACGATCTGAACTTGTAATAGTGAATTACAGAACTTCAAATTGTTAATTTCAAACTAAGATTGTAATTAATAATTTGAAGATCTGAACTTGTAATAGTCAAATACAGAACTCCGAATTGTTAAATACAAATTATTAGTGCTAATTATAACTTGAAGATCTGAACTTGTAATTGTCAAATACAGCACTTAGAATTGATAACTTCAAATTATGATTGCAAATTATAACTGGAAGATCTGAACTTGTAATAGGTAAATACAGAACTTCGAATTGTTAATTTCAAACTAAGATTGTAATTAATAACTTGAAGATCTGAACTTGTAATAGTCAAATACAGAACTTCGAATTGTTAAATACAAATTATTAGTGCAAATTATAACTTGAAGATCTGAACATGTAATAGTCAAATACAGAACTTCGAATTGTTAAATACAAATTATTAGTGCAAATTATAACTTGAAGATCTGAACTTGTAATTGTCTAATACAGAACTTAGAATTGATAGCTTAAAATTATAATTGCAAATTATAACTTGAAGATCTGAACTTGTAATAGTGAATTACAGAACTTCGAATTGTTAAATACAAATTATTAGTGCAAATTATAACTTGAAGATCTGAACTTGTAATTGTCAAATACAGAACTTAAAATTGATAGCTTATAATTATAATTGCAAATTATAACTAGAAGATCTGAACTAGTAATAGGTAAATACAGAACTTCGAATTGTTAATTTCAAACTAAGATTGTAAATAATAATTTGAAGATCTGAACTTGTAATAGTCAAATACAGAACTTCGAATTGTTAAATACAAATTATTAGTGCAAATTATAACTTGAAAATCTGAACTTGTAATTGTCAAATACCGAACTTAAAATTGATAGCTTATAATTATAATTGCAAATTATAAGTTGAAGATCTGAACTTGTAATAGGTAAATACAGAACTTCGAATTGTTAATTTCAAACTAAGATTGTAATTAATAATTTGAAGATCTGAACTTGTAATAGTCAAATACAGAACTTCGAATTGTTAAATACAAATTATTAGTGCAAATTATAACTTGAAGATCTGAACTTGTAATTGTCAAATACAGCACTTAGAATTCATAACTTCAAATTATGATTGCAAATTATAACTTGAAGATCTGAACTTGTAATTGTAAAATACAGAACTAAGAATTCATAACTTCAAATTATGATTGTAAATAATAGTTAGAAGAGCTGAACTTGTAATAGTCAAATACAGAACTTCGAATTGTTAAATACAAATTATTAGTGCAAATTATAACTTGAAGATCTGAACTTGTAATTGTCAAATACAGAACTTCGAATTGTTAAATACAAATTATTAGTGCAAATTATAACTTGAAGATCTGAACTTGTAATTGTCAAATACAGAACTTAAAATTGATAGCTTATAATTATAATTGCAAATTATAAGTTGAAGATCTGAACTTGTAATAGTCAAATACAGAACTTAGAATTGTGAAATTACAATTATGATTGCAAATTATAACTTGAAGATCTGAACTTGTAATTGTCAAATACAGAACTTCGAATTGTTAAATACAAACTAAGATTGTAATTAATAATTTGAAGATCTGAACTTGTAATAGTCAAATACAGAACTTCGAATTGTTAAATACAAATTATTAGTGCAAATTATAACTTGAAGATCTGAACTTGTAATTGTCAAATACAGCACTTAGAATTCATAACTTCAAATTATGATTGCAAATTATAACTTGAAGATCTGAACTTGTAATTGTAAAATACAGAACTAAGAATTCATAACTTCAAATTATGATTGTAAATAATAGTTAGAAGAGCTGAACTTGTAATAGTCAAATACAGAACTTCGAATTGTTAAATACAAATTATTAGTGCAAATTATAACTTGAAGATCTGAACTTGTAATTGTCAAATACAGAACTTCGAATTGTTAAATACCAATTATTAGTGCAAATTATAACTTGAAGATCTGAACTTGTAATTGTCAAATACAGAACTTAGAATTCATAACTTCAAATTATGATTGCTAATTATAACTTGAAGATCTGACCTTGTAATAGTCAAATACAGAACTTAGAATTGTGAAATTACAATTATGATTGCAAATTATAACTTGAAGATCTGAACTTGTAATTGTCAAATACAGAACTTCGAATTGTTAAATACAAATTATTAGTGCAAATTATAACTTGAAGATCTGAACTTGTAATTGTCAAATACAGAACTTAAAATTGATAGCTTATAATTATAATTGCAAATTATAAGTTGAAGATCTGAACTTGTAATAGGTAAATACAGAACTTCGAATTGTTAATTTCAAACTAAGATTGTAATTAATAACTTGAAGATCTGAACTTGTAATAGTCAAATACAGAACTTCGAATTGTTAAATACAAATTATTAGTGCAAATTATAACTTGAAGATCTGAACATGTAATAGTCAAATACAGAACTTCGAATTGTTAAATACAAATTATTAGTGCAAATTATAACTTGAAGATCTGAACTTGTAATTGTCTAATACAGAACTTAGAATTGATAGCTTAAAATTATAATTGCAAATTATAACTTGAAGATCTGAACTTGTAATAGTGAATTACAGAACTTCGAATTGTTAAATACAAATTATTAGTGCAAATTATAACTTGAAGATCTGAACTTGTAATTGTCAAATACAGAACTTAAAATTGATAGCTTATAATTATAATTGCAAATTATAACTAGAAGATCTGAACTAGTAATAGGTAAATGCAGAACTTCGAATTGTTAATTTCAAACTAAGATTGTAAATAATAATTTGAAGATCTGAACTTGTAATAGTCAAATACAGAACTTCGAATTGTTAAATACAAATTATTAGTGCAAATTATAACTTGAAAATCTGAACTTGTAATTGTCAAATACCGAACTTAAAATTGATAGCTTATAATTATAATTGCAAATTATAAGTTGAAGATCTGAACTTGTAATAGGTAAATACAGTACTTCGAATTGTTAATTCCAAACTAAGATTGTAATTAATAATTTGAAGATCTGAACTTGTAATAGTCAAATACAGAACTTCGAATTGTTAAATACAAATTATTAGTGCAAATTATAACTTGAAGATCTGAACTTGTAATTGTCAAATACAGCACTTAGAATTCATAACTTCAAATTATGATTGCAAATTATAACTTGAAGATCTGAACTTGTAATTGTAAAATACAGAACTAAGAATTCATAACTTCAAATTATGATTGTAAATAATAGTTAGAAAAGCTGAACTTGTAATAGTCAAATACAGAACTTCGAATTGTTAAATACAAATTATTAGTGCAAATTATAACTTGAAGATCTGAACTTGTAATTGTCAAATACAGAACTTAAAATTGATAGCTTATAATTATAATTGCAAATTATAAGTTGAAGATCTGAACTTGTAATAGGTAAATACAGAACTTCGAATTGTTAATTTCAAACTAAGATTGTAATAAATAATTAGAAGATCTGAACTTGTAATTGTCAAATACAGAACTTCAAATTGTTAAATACAAATTATTAGTGCAAATTATAACTTGAAGATCTGAACTTGTAATTGTCAAATACAGAACTTAGAATTGATAGCTTATAATTATAATTGCAAATTATAAGTTGAAGATCTGAACTTGTAATAGGTAAATACAGAACTTCGAATTGTTAATTTCAAACTAAGATTGTTATTAATAATTTGAGGATCTGAACTTGTAATAGTCAAATACAGAACTTCTAATTGTTAAATACCAATTATTAGTGCAAATTATAACTTGAAGATCTGAACTTGTAATTGTCAAATACAGAACTTAGAATTCATAACTTCAAATTATGATTGCTAATTATAACTTGAAGATCTGACCTTGTAATAGTCAAATACAGAACTTAGAATTGTGAAATTACAATTATGATTGCAAATTATAACTTGAAGATCTGAACTTGTAATTGTCAAATACAGAACTTCAAATTGTTAAATACAAATTATTAGTGCAAATTATAACTTGAAGATCTGAACTTGTAATTGTCAAATACAGAACTTAGAATTGATAGCTTATAATTATAATTGCTAATTATAACTTGAAGATCTGAATTTGTAATAAGTAAATACAGAACTTCGAATTGTTAATTTCAAACTAAGATTGTAATTAATAATTTGAAGATCTGAACTTGTAATAGTCAAATACAGAACTTCGAATTGTTAAATACAAATTATTAGTGCAAATTATAACTTGAAGATCTAAACTTGTATTTGTCAAATACAGAACTTAAAATTGATAGCTAATAATTATAATTGCAAATTAAAACTTGAAGATCTGAATTTGTAATAGGTAGATACAGAACTTCGAATTGTTAATTTCAAACTAAGATTGTAATTAATAATTTGAAGATCTGAACTTGTAATAGTCAAATACAGAACTTCAAATTGTTAAATACAAATTATTAGTGCAAATTATAACTTGAAGATCTGAACTTGTAATTGTCAAATACAGAACTTAGAATTGATAGCTTATAATTATAATTGCAAATTATAACTTGACGAACTGAACTTGTAATAGTGAATTATAGAACTTAGATTTGTTAAATACTAATTATTATTTCAAATTATAACTTGAAGATCTGAACTTGTAATTGTCAAATACAGAACTTAAAATTGATAGCTTATAATTATAATTGCAAATTATAACTAGAAGATCTGAACTTGTAATTGTCAAATACAGCACTTAGAATACATAACTTCAAAATATGATTGCAAATTATAACTGAAAGATCTGAACTTGTAATTGTCAAATACAGCACTTAGAATACATAACTTCAAATTATGATTGCAAATTATAACTGGAAGATCTGAACTTGTAATTGTCAAATACAGAACTTAGAATTGATTGCTTATAATTATAATTGCAAATTATAACTTGAAGATCTGAACTTGTAATAGTGAATTACAGAACTTCAAATTGTTAATTTCAAACTAAGATTGTAATTAATAATTTGAAGATCTGAACTTGTAATAGTCAAATACAGAACTCCGAATTGTTAAATACAAATTATTAGTGCAAATTATAACTTGAAGATCTGAACTTGTAATTGTCAAATACAGCACTTAGAATTCATAACTTCAAATTATGATTGCAAATTATAACTGGAAGATCTGAACTTGTAATATGTAAATACAGAACTTCGAATTGTTAATTTCAAACTAAGATTGTAATTAATAATTTGAAGATCTGAACTTGTAATAGTCAAATACAGAACTTCGAATTGTTAAATACAAATTATTAGTGGAAATTATAACTTGAAGATCTGAACTTGTAATTGTCAAATACAGAACTTAGAATTCATAACTTCAAATTATGATTGTAAATATTAATTAGAAGATCTGAACTTGTAATAGTCAAATACAGAACCTCGAATTGTTAAATACAAATTATTAGTGCAAATTATAACTTGAAGATCTGAACTTGTAATTGTCAAATACAGAACTTAAAATTGATAGCTTATAATTATAATTGCAAATTATAAGTTGAAGATCTGAACTTGTAATAGCTAAATACAGAACTTCGAATTGTTAATTTCAAACTAAGATTGTAATTAATAACTTGAAGATCTGAACTTGTAATAGTCTAATACAGAACTTCGAATTGTTAAATACAAATTATTAGTGCAAATTATAACTTGAAGATCTGAACTTGTAATAGTCTAATACAGAACTTCGAATTGTTAAATACAAATTATTAGTGCAAATTATAACTTGAAGATCTGAACTTGTAATAGTGAATTACAGAACTTCGAATTGTTAAATACAAATTATTAGTACAAATTATAACTTGAAGATCTGAACTTGTAATTGTCAAATACAGAACTTAAAATTGATAGCTTATAATTATAATTGCAAATTATAACTAGAAGATCTGAACTAGTAATAGGTAAATACAGAACTTCGAATTGTTAATTTCAAACTAAGATTGTAAATAATAATTTGAAGATCTGAACTTGTAATAGTCAAATACAGAACTTCGAATTGTTAAATACAAATTATTAGTGCAAATTATAACTTGAAAATCTGAACTTGTAATTGTTAAATACCGAACTTAAAATTGATAGCTTATAATTATAATTGCAAATTATAAGTTGAAGATCTGAACTTGTAATAGGTAAATACAGAACTTCGAATTGTTAATTTCAAACTAAGATTGTAATTAATAATTTGAAGATCTGAACTTGTAATAGTCAAATACAGAACTTCAAATTGTTAAATACAAATTATTAGTGCAAATTATAACTTGAAGATCTGAACTTGTAATTGTCAAATACAGCACTTAGAACTCATAACTTCAAATTATGATTGCAAATTATAACTTGAAGATCTGAACTTGTAATTGTAAAATACAGAACTAAGAATTCATAACTTCAAATTATGATTGTAAATAATAGTTAGAAGATCTGAACTTGTAATAGTCAAATACAGAACTTCGAATTGTTAAATACAAATTATTAGTGCAAATTATAACTTGAAGATCTGAACTTGTAATTGTCAAATACAGAACTTAGAATTCATAACTTCAAATTATGATTGCTAATTATAACTTGAAGATCTGAACTTGTAATAGTCAAATACAGAACTTAGAATTGGGAAATTCAAATTATGATTGCAAATTATAACTTGAAGATCTGAACTTGTAATAGTCAAATACAGAACTTAAAATTGATAGCTTATAATTATAATTGCAAATTATAACTTGAAGATCTGAATTAGTAGTAGGTAAATATAGAACTTCGAATTGTTAATTTCAAACTAAGATTGTAAATAATAATTTGAAGTTCTGAACTTGTAATAGTCAAATACAGAACTTCGAATTGTTAAATACAAATTTTTAGTGCAAATTATAACTTGAAGATCTGAACTTGTAATTGTCAAATACAGAACTTAAAATTGATAGCTTATAATTATAATTGCAAATTATAAGTTGAAGATCTGAACTTGTAATAGGTAAATACAGAACTTCGAATTGTTAATTTCAAACTAAGATTGTAATAAATAATTTGAAGATCTGAACTTGTAATTGTCAAATACAGAACTTCAAATTGTTAAATACAAATTATAAGTGCAAATTATAACTTGAAGATCTGAACTTGTAATTGTCAAATACAGAACTTAGAATTGATAGCTTATAATTATAATTGCAAATTATAAGTTGAAGATCTGAACTTGTAATAGGTAAATACAGAACTTCGAATTGTTAATTTCAAACTAAGATTGTAATTAATAATTTGAGGATCTGA
Source organism: Cantharis lateralis (assembly GCA_963170105.1). Taxonomy (NCBI): domain Eukaryota; kingdom Metazoa; phylum Arthropoda; class Insecta; order Coleoptera; family Cantharidae; genus Cantharis; species Cantharis lateralis. The sequence goes on from OY720628.1 coordinate 25,291,786, forward strand.
ACTTGTAATAGTCAAATACATAACTTCTAATTGTTAAATACAAATTATTAGCGCAAATTATAACTTGAAGATCTGAACTTGTAATTGTCAAATACAGAACTTAGAATTCATAACTTCAAATTATGATTGCTAATTATAACTTGAAGACCTGAACTTGTAATAGTCAAATACAGAATTTCGAATTGGTAAATACAAATTATTAGTGCAAATTATAACTTGTAAATCTGAACTTGTAATAGTAAAATACAGAACTTCGAATTGTTAAATACAAATTATTAGTGCAAATTATAACTTGAAGATCTGAACTTGTAATTGTCAAATACAGAACTAAGAATTCATAACTTCATATTATGATTGTAAATAATAATTAGAAGATCTGAACTTGTAATAGTCAAATACAGAACTTCGAATTGTTAAATACAAATTATTAGTGCAAATTACAACTTGAAGATCTGAACTTGTAATTGTCAAATACAGAACTAAAATTCATAACTTCAAATTATGATTGCTAATTATAACTTGAAGATCTGAACTTGTAATAGTCAAATACAGAACTTAGAATAGGGAAATTCAAATTATGATTGCAAATTATAACTTGAAGATCTGAACTTGTAATAGTCAAATACAGAACTTAAAATTGATAGCTTATAATTATAATTGCAAATTATAACTTGAAGATCTGAATTTGTAGTAGGTAAATATAGAACTTCGAATTGTTAATTTCAAACTAAGATTGTAAATAATAATTTGAAGTTCTGAACTTGTAATAGTCAAATACAGAACTTCCAATTGTTAAATACAAATTATTAGTGCAAATTATAACTTGAAGATCTGAACTTGTAATTGTCAAATACAGAACTTAAAATTGATAGGTAATAATTATAATTGCAAATTATAAGTTGAAGATCTGAACTTGTAATAGGTAAATCCAGAACTTCGAATTGTTAATTTCAAACTAAGATTGTAATTAATAATTTGAAGATCTGAACTTGTAATAGTCAAATACAGAACTTCAAATTGTTAAATACAAATTATTAGTGCAAATTATAACTTGAAGATCTGAACTTGTAATTGTCAAATACAGAACTTAGAATTGATAGCTTATAATTATAATTGCAAATTATAACTTGACGAACTGAACTTGTAATAGTGAATTATAGAACTTAGATTTGTTAAATACTAATTATTATTTCAAATTATAACTTGAAGATCTGAACTTGTAATTGTCAAATACAGAACTTAAAATTGATAGCTTATAATTATAATTGCAAATTATAACTAGAAGATCTGAACTTGTAATAGTCAAATACAGAACTTAAAATTGATAGCTTATAATTATAATTGCAAATTATAACTTGAAGATCTGAATTTGTAGTAGGTAAATATAGAACTTCGAATTGTTAATTTCAAACTAAGATTGTAAATAATAATTTGAAGTTCTGAACTTGTAATGGTCAAATACAGAACTTCGAATTGTTAAATACAAATTTTTAGTGCAAATTATAACTTGAAGATCTGAACTTGTAATTGTCAAATACAGAACTTAAAATTGATAGCTTATAATTATAATTGCAAATTATAAGTTGAAGATCTGAACGTGTAATAGGTAAATACAGAACTTCGAATTGTTAATTTCAAACTAAGATTGTAATAAATAATTTGAAGATCTGAACTTGTAATTGTCAAATACAGAACTTCAAATTGTTAAATACAAATTATAAGTGCAAATTATAACTTGAAGATCTGAACTTGTAATTGTCAAATACAGAACTTCAAATTGTTAAATACAAATTATTAGTGCAAATTATAACTTGAAGATCTGAACTTGTAATTGTCAAATACAGAACTTAGAATTGATAGCTTATAATTATAATTGCAAATTATAACTTGACGAACTGAACTTGTAATAGTGAATTATAGAACTTAGATTTGTTAAATACTAATTATTATTTCAAATTATAACTTGAAGATCTGAACTTGTAATTGTCAAATACAGAACTTAAAATTGATAGCTTATAATTATAATTGCAAATTATAACTAGAAGATCTGAACTTGTAATTGTCATATACAGCACTTAGAATACATAACTTCAAAATATGATTGCAAATTATAACTGAAAGATCTGAACTTGTAATTGTCAAATACAGCACTTAGAATACATAACTTCAAATTATGATTGCAAATTATAACTGGAAGATCTGAACTTGTAATTGTCAAATACAGAACTTAGAATTGATTGCTTATAATTATAATTGCAAATTATAACTTGAAGATCTGAACTTGTAATAGTGAATTACAGAACTTCAAATTGTTAATTTCAAACTAAGATTGTAATTAATAATTTGAAGATCTGAACTTGTAATAGTCAAATACAGAACTCCGAATTGTTAAATACAAATTATTAGTGCAAATTATAACTTGAAGATCTGAACTTGTAATTGTCAAATACAGCACTTAGAATTCATAACTTCAAATTATGATTGCAAATTATAACTGGAAGATCTGAACTTGTAATATGTAAATACAGAACTTCGAATTGTTAATTTCAAACTAAGATTGTAATTAATAATTTGAAGATCTGAACTTGTAATAGTCAAATACAGAACTTCGAATTGTTAAATACAAATTATTAGTGGAAATTATAACTTGAAGATCTGAACTTGTAATTGTCAAATACAGAACTTAGAATTCATAACTTCAAATTATGATTGTAAATATTAATTAGAAGATCTGAACATGTAATAGTCAAATACAGAACCTCGAATTGTTAAATACAAATTATTAGTGCAAATTATAACTTGAAGATCTGAACTTGTAATTGTCAAATACAGAACTTAAAATTGATAGCTTATAATTATAATTGCAAATTATAAGTTGAAGATCTGAACTTGTAATAGCTAAATACAGAACTTCGAATTGTTAATTTCAAACTAAGATTGTAATTAATAACTTGAAGATCTGAACTTGTAATAGTCTAATACAGAACTTCGAATTGTTAAATACAAATTATTAGTGCAAATTATAACTTGAAGATCTGAACTTGTAATAGTCTAATACAGAACTTCGAATTGTAAAATACAAATTATTAGTGCAAATTATAACTTGAAGATCTGAACTTGTAATAGTGAATTACAGAACTTCGAATTGTTAAATACAAATTATTAGTACAAATTATAACTTGAAGATCTGAACTTGTAATTGTCAAATACAGAACTTAAAATTGATAGCTTATAATTATAATTGCAAATTATAACTAGAAGATCTGAACTAGTAATAGGTAAATACAGAACTTCGAATTGTTAATTTCAAACTAAGATTGTAAATAATAATTTGAAGATCTGAACTTGTAATAGTCAAATACAGAACTTCGAATTGTTAAATACAAATTATTAGTGCAAATTATAACTTGAAAATCTGAACTTGTAATTGTTAAATACCGAACTTAAAATTGATAGCTTATAATTATAATTGCAAATTATAAGTTGAAGATCTGAACTTGTAATAGGTAAATACAGAACTTCGAATTGTTAATTTCAAACTAAGATTGTAATTAATAATTTGAAGATCTGAACTTGTAATAGTCAAATACAGAACTTCGAATTGTTAAATACAAATTATTAGTGCAAATTATAACTTGAAGATCTGAACTTGTAATTGTCAAATACAGCACTTAGAACTCATAACTTCAAATTATGATTGCAAATTATAACTTGAAGATCTGAACTTGTAATTGTAAAATACAGAACTAAGAATTCATAACTTCAAATTATGATTGTAAATAATAGTTAGAAGATCTGAACTTGTAATAGTCAAATACAGAACTTCGAATTGTTAAATACAAATTATTAGTGCAAATTATAACTTGAAGATCTGAACTTGTAATTGTCAAATACAGAACTTAGAATTCATAACTTCAAATTATGATTGCTAATTATAACTTGAAGATCTGAACTTGTAATAGTCAAATACAGAACTTAGAATTGGGAAATTCAAATTATGATTGCAAATTATAACTTGAAGATCTGAACTTGTAATAGTCAAATACAGAACTTAAAATTGATAGCTTATAATTATAATTGCAAATTATAACTTGAAGATCTGAATTTGTAGTAGGTAAATATAGAACTTCGAATTGTTAATTTCAAACTAAGATTGTAAATAATAATTTGAAGTTCTGAACTTGTAATAGTCAAATACAGAACTTCGAATTGTTAAATACAAATTTTTAGTGCAAATTATAACTTGAAGATCTGAACTTGTAATTGTCAAATACAGAACTTAGAATTCATAACTTCAAATTATGATTGTAAATATCAATTAGAAGATCTCAACTTGTAATAGTCAAATACAGAACTTCAAATTGTTAAATTCAAATTATTAGTGCAAATTATAACTTGAAGATCTTAACTTGTAATTGTCAAATACAGCACTTAGAATTCATAACTTCAAATTATGATTGCAAATTATAACTTGAAGATCTGAACTTGTAATTGTCAAATACAGAACTTAGAATTCATAACTACAAATTATGATTGCTAATTATAACTTGAAGATCTGAACTTGTAATAGTCAAATACAGAACTTAGAATTGGGAAATTCAAATTATGATTGCAAATTATAACTTGAAGATCTGAACTTGTAATAGTCAAATACAGAACTTAAAATTGATAGCTTATAAATATAATTGCAAATTATAACTTGAAGATCTGAATTTGTAATAGGTAAATATAGAACTTCGATATGTTAATTTCAAACTAAGATTGTAAATAATAATTTGAAGTTCTGAACTTGTAATAGTCAAATACAGAACTTCGAATTGTTAAATACAAATTATTAGTGCAAATTATAACTTGAAGATCTGAACTTGTAATTGTCAAATACAGAACTTAAAATTGATAGCTTATAATTATAATTGCAAATTATAAGTTGAAGATCTGAACTTGTAATAGGTAAATACAGAACTTCGAATTGTTAATTTCAAACTAAGATTGTAATTAATAATTTGAAGATCTGAACTTGTAATAGTCAAATACATAACTTCAAATTGTTAAATACAAATTATTAGTGCAAATTATAACTTGAAGATCTGAACTTGTAATTGTCAAATACAGAACTTAGAATTGATAGCTTATAATTATAATTGCAAATTATAACTTGAAGAACTGAACTTGTAATAGTGAATTACAGAACTTAGATTTGTTAAATACTAATTATTATTTCAAATTATAACTTGAAGCTCTGAACTTGTAATAAGTAAATACAGAACTTCGAATTGTTAAATACAAATTATTAGTGCAAATTATAACTTGTAAATCTGAACTTGTAATAGTCAAATACAGAACTTCGAATTGTTAAATACAAATTATTAGTGCAAATTATAACTTGAAGATCTGAACTTGTAATTGTCAAATACAGAACTTCGAATTGTTAAATACAAATTATTAGTGCAAATTATAACTTGAAGATCTGAACTTGTAATTGTCTAATACAGAACTTAGAATTGATAGCTTAAAATTATAATTGCAAATTATAACTTGAAGATCTGAACTTGTAATAGTGAATTACAGAACTTCGAATTGTTAAATACAAATTATTAGTACAAATTATAACTTGAAGATCTGAACTTGTAATTGTCAAATACAGAACTTAAAATTGATAGCTTATAATTATTATTGCAAATTATAACTAGAAGATCTGAACTAGTAATAGGTAAATACAGAACTTCGAATTGTTAATTTCAAACTAAGATTGTAAATAATAATTTGAAGATCTGAACTGGTAATAGTCAAATACAGAACTTCGAATTGTTAAATACAAATTATTAGTGCAAATTATAACTTGAAAATCTGAACTTGTAATTGTCAAATACAGAACTTAAAATTGATAGCTTATATTTATAATTGCAAATTATAAGTTGAAGATCTGAACTTGTAATAGGTAAATACAGAACTTCGAATTGTTAATTTCAAACTAAGATTGTAATTAATAATTTGAAGATCTGAACTTGTAATGGTCAAATACAGAACTCCGAATTGTTAAATACAAATTATTAGTGCAAATTATAACTTGAAGATCTGAACTTGTAATTGTCAAATACAGCACTTAGAATTCATAACTTGAAATTATGATTGCAAATTATAACTTGAAGATCTGAACTTGTAATTGTAAAATACAGAACTAAGAATTCATAACTTCAAATTATGATTGTAAATAATAATTAGAAGATCTGAACTTGTAATAGTCAAATACAGAACTTCGAATTGTTAAATACAAATTATTAGTGCAAATTACAACTTGAAGATCTGAACTTGTAATTGTCAAATACAGAACTAAAATTCATAACTTCAAATTATGATTGCTAATTATAACTTGAAGATCTGAACTTGTAATAGTCAAATACAGAACTTAGAATAGGGAAATTCAAATTATGATTGCAAATTATAACTTGAAGATCTGAACTTGTAATAGTCAAATACAGAACTTAAAATTGATAGCTTATAATTATAATTGCAAATTATAACTTGAAGATCTGAATTTGTAGTAGGTAAATATAGAACTTCGAATTGTTACTTTCAAACTAAGATTGTAATTAATAATTTGAAGATCTGAACTTGTAATAGTCAAATACAGATCTCCGAATTGTTAAATACAAATTATTAGTGCAAATTATAACTTGAAGATCTGAACTTGTAATTGTCAAATACAGAACTTAAAATTGATAGGTAATAATTATAATTGCAAATTATAAGTTGAAGATCTGAACTTGTAATAGGTAAATACAGAACTTCGAATTGTTAATTTCAAACTAAGATTGTAATTAATAATTTGAAGATCTGAACTTGTAATAGTCAAATACAGAACTTCAAATTGTTAAATACAAATTATTAGTGCAAATTATAACTTGAAGATCTGAACTTGTAATTGTCAAATACAGAACTTAGAATTGATAGCTTATAATTATAATTGCAAATTATAACTTGACGAACTGAACTTGTAATAGTGAATTATAGAACTTAGATTTGTTAAATACTAATTATTATTTCAAATTATAACTTGAAGATCTGAACTTGTAATTGTCAAATACAGAACTTAAAATTGATAGCTTATAATTATAATTGCAAATTATAACTAGAAGATCTGAACTTGTAATTGTCAAATACAGCACTTAGAATACATAACTTCAAATTATGATTGCAAATTATAACTGGAAGATCTGAACTTGTAATTGTCAAATACAGCACTTAGAATACATAACTTCAAATTATGATTGCAAATTATAACTGGAAGATCTGAACTTGTAATTGTCAAATACAGAACTTAGAATTGATTGCTTATAATTATAATTGCAAATTATAACTTGACGATCTGAACTTGTAATAGTGAATTACAGAACTTCAAATTGTTAATTTCAAACTAAGATTGTAATTAATAATTTGAAGATCTGAACTTGTAATAGTCAAATACAGAACTCCGAATTGTTAAATACAAATTATTAGTGCTAATTATAACTTGAAGATCTGAACTTGTAATTGTCAAATACAGCACTTAGAATTCATAACTTCAAATTATGATTGCAAATTATAACTGGAAGATCTGAACTTGTAATATGTAAATACAGAACTTCGAATTGTTAAATACAAATTATTAGTGCAAATTATAACTTGAAGATCTGAACTTGTAATTGTCAAATACAGAACTTCGAATTGTTAAATACAAATTATTAGTGCAAATTATAACTTGAAGATCTGAACTTGTAATTGTCAAATACAGAACTTAAAATTGATAGCTTATAATTATAATTGCAAATTATAAGTTGAAGATCTGAACTTGTAATAGGTAAATACAGAACTTCGAATTGTTAATTTCAAACTAAGATTGTAATTAATAACTTGAAGATCTGAACTTGTAATAGTCAAATACAGAACTTCGAATTGTTAAATACAAATTATTAGTGCAAATTATAACTTGAAGATCTGAACATGTAATAGTCAAATACAGAACTTCGAATTGTTAAATACAAATTATTAGTGCAAATTATAACTTGAAGATCTGAACTTGTAATTATCTAATACAGAACTTAGAATTGATAGCTTAAAATTATAATTGCAAATTATAACTTGAAGATCTGAACTTGTAATAGTGAATTACAGAACTACGAATTGTTAAATACAAATTATTAGTGCAAATTATAACTTGAAGATCTGAACTTGTAATTGTCAAATACAGAACTTAAAATTGATAGCTTATAATTATAATTGCAAATTATAACTAGAAGATCTGAACTAGTAATAGGTAAATACAGAACTTCGAATTGTTAATTTCAAACTAAGATTGTAAATAATAATTTGAAGATCTGAACTTGTAATAGTCAAATACAGAACTTCGAATTGTTAAATACAAATTATTAGTGCAAATTATAACTTGAAAATCTGAACTTGTAATTTTCAAATACCGAACTTAAAATTGATAGCTTATAATTATAATTGCAAATTATAAGTTGAAGATCTGAACTTGTAATAGGTAAATACAGAACTTCGAATTGTTAATTTCAAACTAAGACTGTAATTAATAATTTGAAGATCTGAACTTGTAATAGTCAAATACAGAACTTCGAATTGTTAAATACAAATTATTTGTGCAAATTATAACTTGAAGATCTGAACTTGTAATTGTCAAATACAGCACTTAGAATTCATAACTTCAAATTATGATTGCAAATTATAACTTGAAGATCTGAACTTGTAATTGTAAAATACAGAACTAAGAATTCATAACTTCAAATTATGATTGTAAATAATAGTTAGAAGAGCTGAACTTGTAATAGTCAAATACAGAACTTCGAATTGTTAAATACAAATTATTAGTGCAAATTATAACTTGAAGATCTGAACTTGTAATTGTCAAATACAGAACTTAGAATTAATAACTTCAAATTATGATTGCTAATTATAACTTGAAGATCTGAACTTGTAATAGTCAAATACAGAACTTAGAATTGGGAAATTCAAATTATGATTGCAAATTATAACTTGAAGATCTGAACTTGTAATAGTCAAATACAGAACTTAAAATTGATAGCTTATAATTATAATTGCAAATTATAACTTGAAGATCTGAATTTGTAGTAGGTAAATATAGAACTTCGAACTGTTAATTTCAAACTAAGATTGTAAATAATAATTTGAAGTTCTGAACTTGTAATAGTCAAATACAGAACTTCGAATTGTTAAATACAAATTTTTAGTGCAAATTATAACTTGAAGATCTGAACTTGTAATTGTCAAATACAGAACTTAAAATTGATAGCTAATAATTATAATTGCAAATTATAAGTTGAAGATCTGAACTTGTAATAGGTAAATACAGAACTTCGAATTGTTAATTTCAAACTAAGATTGTAATAAATAATTTGAAGATCTGAACTTGTAATTGTCAAATACAGAACTTCAAATTGTTAAATACAAATTATTAGTGCAAATTATAACTTGAAGATCTGAACTTGTAATTGTCAAATACAGAACTTAGAATTGATAGCTTATAATTATAATTGCAAATTATAAGTTGAAGATCTGAACTTGTAATAGGTAAATACAGAACTTCGAATTGTTAATTTCAAATTAAGATTGTAATTAATAATTTGAGGATCTGAACTTGTAATAGTCAAATACAGAACTTCTAATTGTTAAATACAAATTATTAGTGCAAATTATAACTTGAAGATCTGAACTTGTAATTGTCAAATACAGAACTTAGAATTCATAACTTCAAATTCTGATTGCTAATTATAACTTGAAGATCTGACCTTGTAATAGTCAAATACAGAACTTAGAATTGTGAAATTACAATTATGATGGCAAATTATAACTTGAAGATCTGAACTTGTAATAGTCAAATACAGAACTTAAAATTGATAGCTTATAATTATAATTGCTAATTATAACTTGAAGATCTGAATTTGTAATAAGTAAATACAGAACTTCGAATTGTTAATTTCAAACTAAGATTGTAATTAATAATTTGAAGATCTGAACTTGTAATAGTCAAATACAGAACTTCGAATTGTTAAATACAAATTATTAGTGCAAATTATAACTTGAAGATCTGAACTTGTAATTGTCAAATACAGAACTTAAAATTGATAGCTAATAATTATAATTGCAAATTAAAACTTGAAGATCTGAATTTGTAATAGGTAAATACAGAACTTCGAATTGTTAATTTCAAACTAAGATTGTAATTAATAATTTGAAGATCTGAACTTGTAATAGTCAAATACAGAACTTAAAATTGTTAAATACAAATTATTAGTGCAAATTACAACTTGAAGATCTGAACTTGTAATTGTCAAATACAGAACTTAGAATTGATAGCTTATAATTATAATTGCAAATTATAACTTGAAGATCGGAACTTGTAATAGTGAATTACAAACTTAGATCAGTGAAATACTAATTATTATTTCAAATTATAACTTGAAGATTTGAACTTGTAATTGTCAAATACAGAACTTAAAATTGATAGCTTATAATTATAATTGCAAATTATAACTAGAAGATCTGAACTTGCAATAGGTAAATACAGAACTTCGAATTGTTAATTTCAAACTAAGATTGTAAATAATAATTTGAAGATCTGAACTTGTAATAGTCAAATACATAACTTCAAATTGTTAAATACAAATTATTAGTGCAAATTATAACTTGAAGATCTGAACTTGTAATTGTCAAATACAGAACTTAGAATTGATAGCTTATAATTATAATTGCAAATTATAACTTGAAGAACTGAACTTGTAATAGTGAATTACAGAACTTAGATTTGTTAAATACTAATTATTATTTCAAATTATAACTTGAAGATCTGAACTTGTAATAAGTAAATACAGAACTTCGAATTGTTAATTTCAAACTAAGATTGTAAGTAAAAATTTTAAAGACCTGAACTTGTAATAGTCAAATACAGAATTTCGAATTGTTAAATACAAATTATTAGTGCAAATTATAACTTGTAAATCTGAACTAGTAATAGTCAAATACAGAACTTCGAATTGTTAAATACAAATTATTAGTGCAAATTATAACTTGAAGATCTGAACTTGTAATTGTCAAATACAGAACTTCGAATTGTTAATTTCAAACTAAGATTGTAAATAATAATTTGAAGATCTGAACTTGTAATAGTCAAATACAGAACTTCGAATTGTTAAATACAAATTATTAGTGCAAATTATAACATGAAGATCTGAACATATAATTGTCAAATACAGAACTTAAAATTGATAGCTTATAATTATAATTGCAAATTATAAGTTGAAGATCTGAACTTGTAATAGGTACAAATTATAACTTGAAGATCTGAACTTGTAATTGTCAAATACAGAACTTAGAATTCATAACTTCAAATTATGATTGTAAATAATAATTAGAAGATCTGAACTTGTAATAGTCAAATACAGAACTTCAAATTGTTAAATTCAAATTATTAGTGCAAATTATAACTTGAAGATCTTAACTTGTAATTGTCAAATACAGCACTTAGAATTCATAACTTCAAATTATGATTGCAAATTATAACGAATTCATAACTTCAAATTATGATTGTAAATAATAATTAGAAGATCTGAACTTGTAATAGTCAAATACAGAACTTCGAATTGTTAATTTGAAACTAAGATTGTAATTAATAATTTGAAGATCTGAACTTGTAATAGTCAAATACAGAACTTCGAATTGTTAAATACAAATAATTAGTGCAAATTATAACTTGAAGATCTGAACTTGTAATTGTCAAATACAGAACTTAGAATTCATAACTTCAAATTATGATTGTAAATATTAATTAGAAGATCTGAACTTGTAATAGTCAAATACAGAACCTCGAATTGTTAAATACAAATTATTAGTGCAAATTATAACTTGAAGATCTGAACTTGTAATTGTCAAATACAGAACTTAAAATTGATAGCTTATAATTATAATTGCAAATTATAAGTTGAAGATCTGAACTTGTAATAGGTAAATACAGAACTTCGAATTGTTAATTTCAAACTAAGATTGTAATTAATAACTTGAAGATCTGAACTTGTAATAGTCAAATACAGAACTTCGAATTGTTAAATACAAATTATTAGTGCAAATTATAAATTGAAGATCTGAACTTGTAATAGTCAAATACAGAACTTCGAATTGTTAAATACAAATTATTAGTGCAAATTATAACTTGAAGATCTGAACTTGTAATAGTGAATTACAGAACTTCGAATTGTTAAATACAAATTATTAGTACAAATTATAACTTGAAGATCTGAACTTGTAATTGTCAAATACAGAACTTAAAATTGATAGCTTATAATTATAATTGCAAATTATAACTAGAAGATCTGAACTAGTAATAGGTAAATACAGAACTTCGAATTGTTAATTTCAAACTAAGATTGTAAATAATAATTTGAAGATCTGAACTTGTAATAGTCAAATACAGGACTTCGAATTGTTAAATACAAATTATAAGTGCAAATTATAACTTGAAAATCTGAACTTGTAATTGTCAAATACCGAACTTAAACTTGATAGCTTATAATTATAATTGCAAATTATAAGTTGAAGATCTGAACTTGTAATAGTCAAATACAGAACTTCGAATTGTTAAATACAAATTATTAGTGCAAATTATAACTTGAAGATCTGAACTTGTAATTGTCAAATACAGCACTTAGAACTCATAACTTCAAATTATGATTGCAAATTATAACTTGAAGATCTGAACTTGTAATTGTAAAATACAGAACTAAGAATTCATAACTTCAAATTATGATTGTAAATAATAGTTAGAAGATCTGAACTTGTAATAGTCAAATACAGAACTTCGAATTGTTAAATACAAATTATTAGTGCAAATTATAACTTGAAGATCTGAACTTGTAATTGTCAAATACAGAACTTAGAATTCATAACTTCAAATTATGATTGCTAATTATAACTTGAAGATCTGAACTTGTAATAGTCAAATACAGAACTTAGAATTGGGAAATTCAAATTATGATTGCAAATTATAACTTGAAGATCTGAACTTGTAATAGTCAAATACAGAACTATAATTGATAGCTTATAATTATAATTGCAAATTATAACTTGAAGATCTGAATTTGTAGTAGGTAAATATAGAACTTCGAATTGTTAATTTCAAACTAAGATTGTAAATAATAATTTGAAGTTCTGAACTTGTAATAGTCAAATACAGAACTTCGAATTGTTAAATACAAATTTTTAGTGCAAATTATAACTTGAAGATCTGAACTTGTAATTGTCAAATACAGAACTTAAAATTGATAGCTTATAATTATAATTGCAAATTATAAGTTGAAGATCTGAACTTGTAATAGGTAAATACAGAACTTCGAATTGTTAATTTCAAACTAAGATTGTAATAAATAATTTGAAGATCTGAACTTGTAATTGTCAAATACAGAACTTCAAATTGTTAAATACAAATTATTAGTGCAAATTATAACTTGAAGATCTGAACTTGTAATTGTCAAATACAGAACTTAGAATTGATAGCTTATAATTATAATTGCAAATTATAAGTTGAAGATCTGAACTTGTAATAGGTAAATACAGAACTTCGAATTGTTAATTTCAAATTAAGATTGTAATTAATAATTTGAGGATCTGAACTTGTAATAGTCAAATACAGAACTTCTAATTGTTAAATACAAATTATTAGTGCAAATTATAACTTGAAGATCTGAACTTGTAATTGTCAAATACAGAACTTAGAATTCATAACTTCAAATTCTGATTGCTAATTATAACTTGAAGTTCTGACCTTGTAATAGTCAAATACAGAACTTAGAATTGTGAAATTACAATTATGATGGCAAATTATAACTTGAAGATCTGAACTTGTAATAGTCAAATACAGAACTTAAAATTGATAGCTTATAATTATAATTGCTAATTATAACTTGAAGATCTGAATTTGTAATAAGTAAATACAGAACTTCGAATTGTTAATTTCAAACTAAGATTGTAATTAATAATTTGAAGATCTGAACTTGTAATAGTCAAATACAGAACTTCGAATTGTTAAATACAAATTATTAGTGCAAATTATAACTTGAAGATCTGAACTTGTAATTGTCAAATACAGAACTTAAAATTGATAGCTAATAATTATAATTGCAAATTAAAACTTGAAGATCTGAATTTGTAATAGGTAAATACAGAACTTCGAATTGTTAATTTCAAACTAAGATTGTAATTAATAATTTGAAGATCTGAACTTGTAATAGTCAAATACAGAACTTAAAATTGTTAAATACAAATTATTAGTGCAAATTACAACTTGAAGATCTGAACTTGTAATTGTCAAATACAGAACTTAGAATTGATAGCTTATAATTATAATTGCAAATTATAACTTGAAGATCGGAACTTGTAATAGTGAATTACAAACTTAGATCAGTGAAATACTAATTATTATTTCAAATTATAACTTGAAGATTTGAACTTGTAATTGTCAAATACAGAACTTAAAATTGATAGCTTATAATTATAATTGCAAATTATAACTAGAAGATCTGAACTTGCAATAGGTAAATACAGAACTTCGAATTGTTAATTTCAAACTAAGATTGTAAATAATAATTTGAAGATCTGAACTTGTAATAGTCAAATACATAACTTCAAATTGTTAAATACAAATTATTAGTGCAAATTATAACTTGAAGATCTGAACTTGTAATTGTCAAATACAGAACTTAGAATTGATAGCTTATAATTATAATTGCAAATTATAACTTGAAGAACTGAACTTGTAATAGTGAATTACAGAACTTAGATTTGTTAAATACTAATTATTATTTCAAATTATAACTTGAAGATCTGAACTTGTAATAAGTAAATACAGAACTTCGAATTGTTAATTTCAAACTAAGATTGTAAGTAAAAATTTTAAAGACCTGAACTTGTAATAGTCAAATACAGAATTTCGAATTGTTAAATACAAATTATTAGTGCAAATTATAACTTGTAAATCTGAACTAGTAATAGTCAAATACAGAACTTCGAATTGTTAAATACAAATTATTAGTGCAAATTATAACTTGAAGATCTGAACTTGTAATTGTCAAATACAGAACTTCGAATTGTTAATTTCAAACTAAGATTGTAAATAATAATTTGAAGATCTGAACTTGTAATAGTCAAATACAGAACTTCGAATTGTTAAATACAAATTATTAGTGCAAATTATAACATGAAGATCTGAACATATAATTGTCAAATACAGAACTTAAAATTGATAGCTTATAATTATAATTGCAAATTATAAGTTGAAGATCTGAACTTGTAATAGGTACAAATTATAACTTGAAGATCTGAACTTGTAATTGTCAAATACAGAACTTAGAATTCATAACTTCAAATTATGATTGTAAATAATAATTAGAAGATCTGAACTTGTAATAGTCAAATACAGAACTTCAAATTGTTAAATTCAAATTATTAGTGCAAATTATAACTTGAAGATCTTAACTTGTAATTGTCAAATACAGCACTTAGAATTCATAACTTCAAATTATGATTGCAAATTATAACGAATTCATAACTTCAAATTATGATTGTAAATAATAATTAGAAGATCTGAACTTGTAATAGTCAAATACAGAACTTCGAATTGTTAATTTGAAACTAAGATTGTAATTAATAATTTGAAGATCTGAACTTGTAATAGTCAAATACAGAACTTCGAATTGTTAAATACAAATAATTAGTGCAAATTATAACTTGAAGATCTGAACTTGTAATTGTCAAATACAGAACTTAGAATTCATAACTTCAAATTATGATTGTAAATATTAATTAGAAGATCTGAACTTGTAATAGTCAAATACAGAACCTCGAATTGTTAAATACAAATTATTAGTGCAAATTATAACTTGAAGATCTGAACTTGTAATTGTCAAATACAGAACTTAAAATTGATAGCTTATAATTATAATTGCAAATTATAAGTTGAAGATCTGAACTTGTAATAGGTAAATAC
Source organism: Cantharis lateralis (assembly GCA_963170105.1). Taxonomy (NCBI): domain Eukaryota; kingdom Metazoa; phylum Arthropoda; class Insecta; order Coleoptera; family Cantharidae; genus Cantharis; species Cantharis lateralis. Next base: position 25,307,834 of record OY720628.1, read on the forward strand.
AGAACTTCGAATTGTTAATTTCAAACTAAGATTGTAATTAATAACTTGAAGATCTGAACTTGTAATAGTCAAATACAGAACTTCGAATTGTTAAATACAAATTATTAGTGCAAATTATAAATTGAAGATCTGAACTTGTAATAGTCAAATACAGAACTTCGAATTGTTAAATACAAATTATTAGTGCAAATTATAACTTGAAGATCTGAACTTGTAATAGTGAATTACAGAACTTCGAATTGTTAAATACAAATTATTAGTACAAATTATAACTTGAAGATCTGAACTTGTAATTGTCAAATACAGAACTTAAAATTGATAGCTTATAATTATAATTGCAAATTATAACTAGAAGATCTGAACTAGTAATAGGTAAATACAGAACTTCGAATTGTTAATTTCAAACTAAGATTGTAAATAATAATTTGAAGATCTGAACTTGTAATAGTCAAATACAGGACTTCGAATTGTTAAATACAAATTATAAGTGCAAATTATAACTTGAAAATCTGAACTTGTAATTGTCAAATACCGAACTTAAACTTGATAGCTTATAATTATAATTGCAAATTATAAGTTGAAGATCTGAACTTGTAATAGTCAAATACAGAACTTCGAATTGTTAAATACAAATTATTAGTGCAAATTATAACTTGAAGATCTGAACTTGTAATTGTCAAATACAGCACTTAGAACTCATAACTTCAAATTATGATTGCAAATTATAACTTGAAGATCTGAACTTGTAATTGTAAAATACAGAACTAAGAATTCATAACTTCAAATTATGATTGTAAATAATAGTTAGAAGATCTGAACTTGTAATAGTCAAATACAGAACTTCGAATTGTTAAATACAAATTATTAGTGCAAATTATAACTTGAAGATCTGAACTTGTAATTGTCAAATACAGAACTTAGAATTCATAACTTCAAATTATGATTGCTAATTATAACTTGAAGATCTGAACTTGTAATAGTCAAATACAGAACTTAGAATTGGGAAATTCAAATTATGATTGCAAATTATAACTTGAAGATCTGAACTTGTAATAGTCAAATACAGAACTATAATTGATAGCTTATAATTATAATTGCAAATTATAACTTGAAGATCTGAATTTGTAGTAGGTAAATATAGAACTTCGAATTGTTAATTTCAAACTAAGATTGTAAATAATAATTTGAAGTTCTGAACTTGTAATAGTCAAATACAGAACTTCGAATTGTTAAATACAAATTTTTAGTGCAAATTATAACTTGAAGATCTGAACTTGTAATTGTCAAATACAGAACTTAAAATTGATAGCTTATAATTATAATTGCAAATTATAAGTTGAAGATCTGAACTTGTAATAGGTAAATACAGAACTTCGAATTGTTAATTTCAAACTAAGATTGTAATAAATAATTTGAAGATCTGAACTTGTAATTGTCAAATACAGAACTTCAAATTGTTAAATACAAATTATTAGTGCAAATTATAACTTGAAGATCTGAACTTGAAATTGTCAAATACAGAACTTAGAATTGATAGCTTATAATTATAATTGCAAATTATAAGTTGAAGATCTGAACTTGTAATAGGTAAATACAGAACTTCGAATTGTTAATTTCAAACTAAGATTGTAATTAATAATTTGAGGATCTGAACTTGTTATAGTCAAATACAGAACTTCTAATTGTTAAATACAAATTATTAGTGCAAATTATAACTTGAAGATCTGAACTTGTAATTGTCAAATACAGAACTTAGAATTCATAACTTCAAATTATGATTGCTAATTATAACTTGAAGATCTGACCTTGTAATAGTCAAATACAGAACTTAGAATTGTGAAATTACAATTATGATTGCAAATTATAACTTGAAGATCTGAACTTGTAATAGTCAAATACAGAACTTAAAATTGATAGCTTATAATTATAATTGCAAATTAAAACTTGAAGATCTGAATTTGTAATAGGTAAATACAGAACTTCGAATTGTTAATTTCAAACTAAGATTGTAATTAATAATTTGAAGATCTGAACTTGTAATAGTCAAATACAGAACTTAAAATTGTTAAATACAAATTATTAGTGCAAATTATAACTTGAAGATCTGAACTTGTAATTGTCAAATACAGAACTTAAAATTGATAGCTTATAATTATAATTGCAAATTAAAACTTGAAGATCTGAATTTGTAATAGGTAAATACAGAACTTCGAATTGTTAATTTCAAACTAAGATTGTAATTAATAATTTGAAGATCTGAACTTGTAATAGTCAAATACAGAACTTAAAATTGTTAAATACAAATTATTAGTGCAAATTATAACTTGAAGATCTGAACTTGTAATTGTCAAATACAGAACTTAGAATTGATAGCTTATAATTATAATTGCAAATTATAACTTGAAGATCTGATCTTGTAATAGTGAATTACTAACTTAGATTAGTGAAATACTAATTATTATTTCAAATTATAACTTGAAGATTTGAACTTGTAATTGTCAAATACAGAACTTAATATTGATAGCTTATAATTATAATTGCAAATTATAACTAGAAGATCTGAACTTGCAATAGGTAAATACAGAACTTCGAATTGTTAATTTCAAACTAAGATTGTAAATAATAATTTGAAGATCTGAACTTGTAATTGTCAAATACAGAACTTGAGAATTGATAGCTTATAATTATAATTGCAAATTATAACTTGAAGATCTGAACTTGTAATAGTGAATTACAAACTTCGAATTGTTAAATACAAATTATTAGTGCAAATTATAACTTGAAGATCTGAACTTGTAATTATCAAATACAGCACTTGGAATTCATAACTTCAAATTATGATTGCAAATTATAACTTGAAGATCTGAACTTGTAATTGTCAAATACAGAACTTAGAATTCATAACTTCAAATTATGATTGTAAATAATAATTAGAAGATCTGAACTTGTAATAGTCAAATACAGAACTTCAAATTGTTAAATTCAAATTATTAGTGCAAATTATAACTTGAAGATCTTAACTTGTAATTGTCAAATACAGCACTTAGAATTCATAACTTCAAATTATGATTGCAAATTATAACTTGAAGATCTGAACTTGTAATTGTAAAATACAGAACTACGAATTCATAACTTCAAATTATGATTGTAAATAATAATTAGAAGATCTGAACTTGTAATAGTCAAATACAGAACTTCGAATTGTTAAATACAAATTATTAGTGCAAATTATAACTTGAAGCTCTGAACTTGTAATTGTCAAATACAGAACTTAGAATTCATAACTTCAAATTATGATTGCTAATTATAACTTGAAGATCTGAACTTGTAATAGTCAAATACAGAACTTAGAATTGGGAAATTCAAATTATGATTGCAAATTATAACTTGAAGATCTGAACTTGTAATAGTCAAATACAGAACTTAAAATTGATAGCTTATAATTATAATAGCAAATTATAACTTGAAGATCTGAATTTGTAATAGGTAAATATAGAACTTCCAATTGTTAATTTCAAACTAAGATTGTAAATAATAATTTGAAGTTCTGAACTTGTAATAGTCAAATACAGAACTTCGAATTGTTAAATACAAATTATTAGTGCAAATTATAACTTGAAGATCTGAACTTGTAATTGTCAAATACAGAACTTAAAATTGATAGCTTATAATTATAATTGCAAATTATAAGTTGAAGATCTGAACTTGTAATAGGTAAATACAGAACTTCGAATTGTTAATTTCAAACTAAGATTGTAATTAATAATTTGAAGATCTGAACTTGTAATTGTCAAATACATAACTTGAAATTGTTAAATACAAATTATTAGTGCAAATTATAACTTGAAGATCTGAACTTGTAATTGTCAAATACAGAACTTAGAATTGATAGCTTATAATTAAAATTGCAAATTATAACTTGAAGAACTGAACTTGTAATAGTGAATTACAGAACTTAGATTTGTTAAATACTAATTATTATTTCAAATTATAACTTGAAGATCTGAACTTGTAATAAGTAAATACAGAACTTCGAATTGTTAATTTCAAACTAAGATTGTAAGTAAAAATTTTAAAGACTTGAACTTGTAATAGTCAAATACAGAACTTCGAATTGTTAAATACAAATTATTAGTGCAAATTATAACTTGTAAATCTGAACTTGTAATAGTCAAATACAGAACTTCGAATTGTTAAATACAAATTATTAGTGCAAATTATAACTTGAAGATCTGAACTTGTAATTGTAAAATACAGAACTAAGAATTCATAACTTCAAATTATGATTGTAAATAATAATTAGAAGATCTGAACTTGTAATTGTCAAATACAGAACTTAGAATTGATAGCTTATAATTATAATTGCAAATTATAACTTGAAGATCTGAACTTGTAATAGTGAATTACAAACTTAGATTAGTGAAATACTAATTATTATTTCAAATTATAACTTGAAGATTTGAACTTGTAATTGTCAAATACAGAACTTAAAATTGATAGCTTATAATTATTATTGCAAATTATAACTAGAAGATCTGAACTTGCAATAGGTAAATACAGAACTTCGAATTGTTAATTTCAAACTAAGATTGTAAATAATAATTAGAAGATCTGAACTTGTAATAGTCAAATACAGAACTTCGAATTGTTAAATACAAACTATTAGTGCAAATTATAACTTGTAAATCTGAACTTGTAATTGTCAAATACAGAACTTAAAATTGATAGCTTATCATTATAATTGCAAATTATAAGTTGAAGATCTGAACTTGTAATAGGTAAATACAGAACTTCGAATTGTTAATTTCAAACTAAGATTGTAATTAATAATTTGAAGATCTGAACTTGTAATAGTCAAATACAGAACTTCGAATTGTTAAATACAAATTATTAGTGCAAATTATAACTTGAAGATCTGAACTTGTAATTGTCAAATACAGCACATAGAATTCATAACTTCAAATTATGATTGCAATTTATAACTTGAAGATCTGAACTTGTAATTGTAAAATACAGAACTAAGAATTTATAACTTCAAATTATGATTGTAAATAATAATTAGAAGATCTGAACTTGTAATAGTCAAATACAGAACTTCGAATTGTTAAATACAAATTATTAGTGCAAATTATAACTTGAAGATCTGAACTTGAAATTGTCAAATACAGAACTTAGAATTCATAACTTCAAATTATGATTGCTAATTATAACTTGAAGATCTGACCTTGTAATAGTCAAATACAGAACTTAGAATTGTGAAATTACAATTATGATTGCAAATTATAACTTGAAGATCCCGACTTGTAATAGTCAAATACAGAACTTAAAATTGATAGCTTATAATTATAATTGCTAATTATAACTTGAAGATCTGAATTAGTAATAAGTAAATACAGAACTTCGAATTGTTAATTTCAAACTAAGATTGTAAATAATAATTTGAAGATCTGAACTTGTAATAGTCAAATACAGAACTTCGAATTGTTAAATACAAATTATTAGTGCAAATTATAACATGAAGATCTGAACATATAATTGTCAAATACAGAACTTAAAATTGATAGCTTATAATTATAATTGCAAATTATAAGTTGAAGATCTGAACTTGTAATAGGTACAAATTATAACTTGAAGATCTGAACTTGTAATTGTCAAATACAGAACTTAGAATTCATAACTTCAGATTATGATTGTAAATAATAATTAGAAGATCTGAACTTGTAATAGTCAAATACAGAACTTCAAATTGTTAAATTCAAATTATTAGTGCAAATTATAACTTGAAGATCTTAACTTGTAATTGTCAAATACAGCATTTAGAATTCATAACTTCAAATTATGATTGCAAATTATAACGAATTCATAACTTCAAATTATGATTGTAAATAATAATTAGAAGATCTGAACTTGTAATAGTCAAATACAGAACTTCGAATTGTTAAATACAAATTATTAGTGCAAATTATAACTTGAAGTTCTGAACTTGTAATTGTCAAATACAGAACTTAGAATTCATAACTTCAAATTATGATTGCTAATTATAACTTGAAGATCTGAACTTGTAATAGTCAAATACAGAACTTAGAATTGGTAAATTCAAATTATGATTGCAAATTATAACTTGAAGATCTGAACTTGTAATAGTCAAATACAGAACTTAAAATTGATAGCTTATAATTATAATTGCAAATTATAACTTGAAGATCTGAATTTGTAATAGGTAAATATAGAACTTCGAATTGTTAATTTCAAACTAAGATTGTTAATAATAATTTGAAGTTCTGAACTTGTAATAGTCAAATACAGAACTTCGAATTGTTAAATATAAATTATTAGTGCAAATTATAACTTGAAGATCTGAACTTGTAATTGTCAAATACAGCACTTAGAATTCATAACTTCAAATTATGATTGCTAATTATAACTTGAAGATCTGAACTTGTAATAGTCAATTACAGAACTTAGAATTGGGAAATTCAAATTATGATTGCAAATTATAACTTGAAGATCTGAACTTGTAATAGTCAAATACAGAACTTAAAATTGATAGCTTATAATTATAATGCAAATTATAACTTGAAGATCTGAATTTGTAGTAGGTAAATATAGAACTTCGAATTGTAAATTTCAAACTAAGATTGTAAATAATAATTTGAAGTTCTGAACTTGTAATAGTCAAATACAGAACTTCCAATTGTTAAATACAAATTATTAGTGCAAATTATAACTTGAAGATCTGAACTTGTAATTGTCAAATACAGAACTTAAAATTGATAGGTAATAATTATAATTGCAAATTATAAGTTGAAGATCTGAACTTGTAATAGGTAAATACAGAACTTCGAATTGTTAATTTCAAACTAAGATTGTAATTAATAATTTGAAGGTCTGAACTTGTAATAGTCAAATACAGAACTTCAAATTGTTAAATACTAATTATTAGTGCAAATTATAACTTGAAGATCTGAACTTGTAATTGTCAAATACAGAACTTAAAATTGATAGCTTATAATTATAATTGCAAATTATAACTAGAAGATCTGAACTTGTAATAAGTAAATACAGAACTTCGAATTGTTAATTTGAAACTAAGATTGTAAATAATAATTTGAAGACCTGAACTTGTAATAGTCAAATACAGAACTTCGAATTGTTAAATACAAATTAATAGTGCAAATTATAACTTGTAAATCTGAACTTGTAATTGTCAAATACAGAACTTAAAATTGACAGCTTATAATTATAATTGCAAATTATTAGTTGAAGATCTGAACTTGTAATAGGTAAATACAGAACTTCGAATTGTTAATTTCAAACTAAGATTGTAATTAATAATTTGAGGATCTGAACTTGTAATAGTCAAATACAGAACTTCGAATTGTTAAATACAAATTATTAGTGCAAATTATAACTTGAAGATCTGAACTTGTAATAGTCAAATACAGAACTTAAAATTGATAGCTTATAATTATAATTGCAAATTAAAACTTGAAGATCTGAACTTGTAATAGGTAAATACAGAACTTCGAATTGTTAATTTCAAACTAAGATTGTAAATAATAATTTGAAGATCTGAACTTGTAATAGTCAAATACAGAACTTAAAATTGTTAAATACAAATTATTAGTGCAAATTATAACTTGAAGATCTGAACTTGTATTTGTCAAATACAGAACTTAAAATTGATAGCTTATAATTATAATTGAAAATTATAAGTTGAAGATCTGAACTTGTAATAGGTAAATACAGAACTTCTAATTGTTAAGTTCAAACTAAGATTGTAATTAATAATTTGAAGATCTGAACTTGTAATAGTCAAATACAGATCTCCGAATTGTTAAATACAAATTATTAGTGCAAATTATAACTTAAAGATCTGAACTTGTAATTGTCAAATACAGCACTTAGAATACATAACTTCAAATTATGATTGCAAATTATAACTGGAAGATCTGAACTTGTAATTGTCAAATACAGAACTTAGAATTGATTGCTTATAATTATAATTGCAAATTATAACTTGAAGATCTGAACTTGTAATAGTGAATTACAGAACTTCAAATTGTTAATTTCAAACTAAGATTGTAATTAATAATTTGAAGATCTGAACTTGTAATAGTCAAATACAGAACTCCGAATTGTTAAATACAAATTATTAGTGCAAATTATAACTTGAAGATCTGAACTTGTAATTGTCAAATACAGCACTTAGAATTCATAACTTCAAATTATGATTGTAAATAATAATTAGAAGATCTGAACTTGTAATAGTCAAATACAGAACTACGAATTGTTAAATACAAATTATTAGTGCAAATTATAACTTGAAGATCTGAACTTGTAATTGTCAAATACAGAACTTAAAATTGATAGCTTATAATTATAATTGCAAATTATAAGTTGAAGATCTGAACTTGTAATAGGTAAATACAGAACTTCGAATTGTTAATTTCAAACTAAGATTGTAATTACAATCTTAGTTTGAAATTATGAAATTACAAAAGATTGTAATTACAATCTTAGTTTGAAATTAACAATTCGAAGTTCTGTATTTACCTATTACAAGTTCAGATCTTCAACTTATAATTTGCAATTATAATTATAAGCTATCAATTTTAAGTTCTGTATTTGACAATTACAAGTTCAGATCTTCAAGTTATAATTTGCACTAATAATCTGTATTTAACAATTCGAAGTTCTGTATTTGTTAAATACAAATTATTAGTGCAAATTATAACATGAAGATCTGAACTTGTAATAGTCAAATACAGAACTTCGAATTGTTAAATACAAATTATTAGTGCAAATTATAACTTGAAGATCTGAACTTGTAATTGTCTAATACAGAACTTAGAATTGATAGCTTAAAATTATAATTGCAAATTATAACTTGAAGATCTGAACTTGTAATAGTGAATTACAGAACTTCGAATTGTTAAATACAAATTATTAGTACAAATTATAACTTGAAGATCTGAACTTGTAATTGTCAAATACAGAACTTAAAATTGATAGCTTATAATTATAATTGCAAATTATAACTAGAAGATCTGAACTAGTAATAGGTAAATACAGAACTTCGAATTGTTAATTTCAAACTAAGACTGTAAATAATAATTTGAAGATCTGAACTTGTAATAGTCAAATACAGAACTTCGAATTGTTAAATACAAATTATTAGTGCAAATTATAACTTGAAAATCTGAACTTGTAATTGTCAAATACCGAACTTAAAATTGATAGCTGATAATTATAATTGCAAATTATAAGTTGAAGATCTGAACTTGTAATAGGTAAATACAGAACTTCGAATTGTTAATTTCAAACTAAGATTGTAATTAATAATTTGAAGATCTGAACTTGTAATAGTCAAATACAGAACTTCGAATTGTTAAATACAAATTATTAGTGCAAATTATAACTTGAAGATCTGAACTTGTAATTGTCAAATACAGCACTTAGAATTCATAACTTCAAATTATGATTGCAAATTATAACTTGAAGATCTGAACTTGTAATTGTAAAATACAGAACTAAGAATTCATAACTTCAAATTATGATTGTAAATAATAATTAGAAGATCTGAACTTGTAATAGTCAAATATAGAACTACGAATTGTTAAATACAAATTATTAGTGCAAATTATAACTTGAAGATCTGAACTTGTAATTGTAAAATACAGAACTTAGAATTCATAACTTCAAATTATGATTGCTAATTATAACTTGAAGATCTGACCTTGTAATAGTCAAATACAGAACTTAGAATTGTGAAATTACAATTATGATTGCAAATTATAACTTGAAGATCTGAACTTGTAATAGTCAAATACAGAACTTAAAATTGATAGCTTATAATTATAATTGCTAATTATAACTTGAAGATCTGAATTTGTAATAAGTAAATACAGAACTTCGAATTGTTAATTTCAAACTAAGATTGTAAATAATAATTTGAAGATCTGAACTTGTAATAGTCAAATACAGAACTTCGAATTGTTAAATACAAATTATTAGTGCAAATTATAACATGAAGATCTGAACATGTAATTGTCAAATACAGAACTTAAAATTGATAGCTTATAATTATAATTGCAAATTATAAGTTGAAGATCTGAACTTGTAATAGGTAAATACAGAACTTCGAATTGTTAATTTCAAACTAAGATTGTAATTAATAATTTGAAGATCTGAACTTGTAATAGTCAAATACAAAACTTCGAATTGTTAAATACAAATTATTAGTGCAAATTATAACTTGAAGATCTGAACTTGTAATTGTCAAATACAGAACTTAGAATTCATAACTTCAAATTATGCTTGCTAATTATAGCTTGAAGATCTGAACTTGTAGTAGTCAAATACAGAACTTAGAATTGGGAAATTCAAATTATGGTTGCAAATTATAACTTGAAGATCTGAACTTGTAATAGTCAAATACAGAACTTAAAATTGATAGCTTATAATTATAATTGCAAATTAAAACTTGAAGATCTGAATTTGTAATAGGTAAATACAGAACTTCGAATTGTTAATTTCAAACTAAGATTGTAATTAATAATTTGAAGATCTGAACTTGTAATAGTCAAATACAGAACTTACAATTGTTAAATACAAATTATTAGTGCAAATTATAACTTGAAGATCTGAACTTGTAATTGTCAAATACAGAACTTAGAATTGATAGCTTATAATTATAATTGCAAATTATAACTTGAAGATTTGAACTTGTAATAGTGAATTACAAACTTAGATTAGGGAAATACTAATTATTATTTCAAATTATAACTTGAAGATTTGAACTTGTAATTGTCAAATACAGAACTTAAAATTGATAGCTTATAATTATAATTGCAAATTATAACTAGAAGATCTGAACTTGCAATAGGTAAATACAGAACTTCGAATTGTTAATTTCAAACTAAGATTGTAAATAATAATTAGAAGATCTGAACTTGTAATAGGTAAATACAGAACTTCGAATTGTTAATTTCAAACTAAGATTGTAATTAATAATTAGAAGATCTGAACTTGTAATAGTCAAATACAGAACTTCGAATTGTTAAATACAAATTATTAGTGCAAATTATAACTTGAAGATCTGAACTTGTAATTGTCAAATACAGCACATAGAATTCATAACTTCAAATTATGATTGCAATTTATAACTTGAAGATCTGAACTTGTAATTGTAAAATACAGAACTAAGAATTCATAACTTCAAATTATGATTGTAAATAATAATTAGAAGATCTGAACTTGTAATAGTCAAATACAGAACTTCGAATTGTTAAATACAAATTATTAGTGCAAATTATAACTTGAAGATCTGAACTTGTAATTGTCAAATACAGAACTTAGAATTCATAACTTTAAATTATGATTGCTAATTATAACTTGAAGATCTGACCTTGTAATAGTCAAATACAGAACTTAGAATTGTGAAATTACAATTATGATTGCAAATTATAACTTGAAGATCCCGACTTGTAATAGTCAAATACAGAACTAAAATTGATAGCTTATAATTATAATTGCTAATTATAACTTGAAGATCTGAATTTGTAATAAGTAAATACAGAACTTCGAATTGTTAATTTCAAACTAAGATTGTAAATAATAATTTGAAGATCTGAACTTGTAATAGTCAAATACAGAACTTCGAATTGTTAAATACAAATTATTAGTGCAAATTATAACATGAAGATCTGAACATGTAATTGTCAAATACAGAACTTAAAATTGATAGCTTATAATTATAATTACAAATTATAAGTTGAAGATCTGAACTTGTAATAGGTAAATACAGAACTTCGAATTGTTAATTTCAAACTAAGATTGTAATTAATAATTTGAAGATCTGAACTTGTAATAGTCAAATACAGAACTTCGGATTGTTAAATACAAATTATTAGTGCAAATTATAACTTGAAGATCTGAACTTGTAATTGTCAAATACAGCACTTAGAATTCATAACTTCAAATTATGATTGTAAATAATAATTAGAAGATCTGAACTTGTAATAGTCAAATACAGAACTACGAATTGTTAAATACAAATTATTAGTGCAAATTATAACTTGAAGATCTGAACTTGTAATTGTCAAATACAGAACTTAAAATTGATAGCTTATAATTATAATTGCAAATTATAAGTTGAAGATCTGAACTTGTAATAGGTAAATACAGAACTTCGAATTGTTAATTTCAAACTAAGATTGTAATTACAATCTTAGTTTGAAATTATGAAATTACAAAAGATTGTAATTACAATCTTAGTTTGAAATTAACAATTCGAAGTTCTGTATTTACCTATTACAAGTTCAGATCTTCAACTTATAATTTGCAATTATAATTATAAGCTATCAATTTTAAGTTCTGTATTTGACAATTACAAGTTCAGATCTTCAAGTTATAATTTGCACTAATAATTTGTATTTAACAATTCGAAGTTCTGTATTTGTTAAATACAAATTATTAGTGCAAATTATAACATGAAGATCTGAACTTGTAATAGTCAAATACAGAACTTCGAATTGTTAAATACAAATTATTAGTGCAAATTATAACTTGAAGATCTGAACTTGTAATTGTCTAATACAGAACTTAGAATTGATAGCTTAAAATTATAATTGCAAATTATAACTTGAAGATCTGAACTTGTAATAGTGAATTACAGAACTTCGAATTGTTAAATACAAATTATTAGTACAAATTATAACTTGAAGATCTGAACTTGTAATTGTCAAATACAGAACTTAAAATTGATAGCTTATAATTATAATTGCAAATTATAACTAGAAGATCTGAACTAGTAATAGGTAAATACAGAACTTCGAATTGATAATTTCAAACTAAGATTGTAAATAATAATTTGAAGATCTGAACTTGTAATAGTCAAATACAGAACTTCGAATTGTTAAATACAAATTATTAGTGCAAATTATAACTTGAAAATCTGAACTTGTAATTGTCAAATACCGAACTTAAAATTGATAGCTGATAATTATAATTGCAAATTATAAGTTGAAGATCTGAACTTGTAATAGGTAAATACAGAACTTCGAATTGTTAATTTCAAACTAAGATTGTAATTAATAATTTGAAGATCTGAACTTGTAATAGTCAAATACAGAACTTCGAATTGTTAAATACAAATTATTAGTGCAAATTATAACTTGAAGATCTGAACTTGTAATTGTCAAATACAGCACTTAGAATTCATAACTTCAAATTATGATTGCAAATTATAACTTGAAGATCTGAACTTGTAATTGTAAAATACAGAACTAAGAATTCATAACTTCAAATTATGATTGTAAATAATAATTAGAAGATCTGAACTTGTAATAGTCAAATATAGAACTACGAATTGTTAAATACAAATTATTAGTGCAAATTATAACTTGAAGATCTGAACTTGTAATTGTAAAATACAGAACTTAGAATTCATAACTTCAAATTATGATTGCTAATTATAACTTGAAGATCTGACCTTGTAATAGTCAAATACAGAACTTAGAATTGTGAAATTACAATTATGATTGCAAATTATAACTTGAAGATCTGAACTTGTAATAGTCAAATACAGAACTTAAAATTGATAGCTTATAATTATAATTGCTAATTATAACTTGAAGATCTGAATTTGTAATAAGTAAATACAGAACTTCGAATTGTTAATTTCAAACTAAGATTGTAAATAATAATTTGAAGATCTGAACTTGTAATAGTCAAATACAGAACTTCGAATTGTTAAATACAAATTATTAGTGCAAATTATAACATGAAGATCTGAACATGTAATTGTCAAATACAGAACTTAAAATTGATAGCTTATAATTATAATTGCAAATTATAAGTTGAAGATCTGAACTTGTAATAGGTAAATACAGAACTTCGAATTGTTAATTTCAAACTAAGATTGTAATTAATAATTTGAAGATCTGAACTTGTAATAGTCAAATACAAAACTTCGAATTGTTAAATACAAATTATTAGTGCAAATTATAACTTGAAGATCTGAACTTGTAATTGTCAAATACAGAACTTAGAATTCATAACTTCAAATTATGCTTGCTAATTATAGCTTGAAGATCTGAACTTGTAGTAGTCAAATACAGAACTTAGAATTGGGAAATTCAAATTATGGTTGCAAATTATAACTTGAAGATCTGAACTTGTAATAGTCAAATACAGAACTTAAAATTGATAGCTTATAATTATAATTGCAAATTAAAACTTGAAGATCTGAATTTGTAATAGGTAAATACAGAACTTCGAATTGTTAATTTCAAACTAAGATTGTAATTAATAATTTGAAGATCTGAACTTGTAATAGTCAAATACAGAACTTACAATTGTTAAATACAAATTATTAGTGCAAATTATAACTTGAAGATCTGAACTTGTAATTGTCAAATACAGAACTTAGAATTGATAGCTTATAATTATAATTGCAAATTATAACTTGAAGATTTGAACTTGTAATAGTGAATTACAAACTTAGATTAGGGAAATACTAATTATTATTTCAAATTATAACTTGAAGATTTGAACTTGTAATTGTCAAATACAGAACTTAAAATTGATAGCTTATAATTATAATTGCAAATTATAACTAGAAGATCTGAACTTGCAATAGGTAAATACAGAACTTCGAATTGTTAATTTCAAACTAAGATTGTAAATAATAATTAGAAGATCTGAACTTGTAATAGGTAAATACAGAACTTCGAATTGTTAATTTCAAACTAAGATTGTAATTAATAATTAGAAGATCTGAACTTGTAATAGTCAAATACAGAACTTCGAATTGTTAAATACAAATTATTAGTGCAAATTATAACTTGAAGATCTGAACTTGTAATTGTCAAATACAGCACATAGAATTCATAACTTCAAATTATGATTGCAATTTATAACTTGAAGATCTGAACTTGTAATTGTAAAATACAGAACTAAGAATTCATAACTTCAAATTATGATTGTAAATAATAATTAGAAGATCTGAACTTGTAATAGTCAAATACAGAACTTCGAATTGTTAAATACAAATTATTAGTGCAAATTATAACTTGAAGATCTGAACTTGTAATTGTCAAATACAGAACTTAGAATTCATAACTTTAAATTATGATTGCTAATTATAACTTGAAGATCTGACCTTGTAATAGTCAAATACAGAACTTAGAATTGTGAAATTACAATTATGATTGCAAATTATAACTTGAAGATCCCGACTTGTAATAGTCAAATACAGAACTAAAATTGATAGCTTATAATTATAATTGCTAATTATAACTTGAAGATCTGAATTTGTAATAAGTAAATACAGAACTTCGAATTGTTAATTTCAAACTAAGATTGTAAATAATAATTTGAAGATCTGAACTTGTAATAGTCAAATACAGAACTTCGAATTGTTAAATACAAATTATTAGTGCAAATTATAACATGAAGATCTGAACATGTAATTGTCAAATACAGAACTTAAAATTGATAGCTTATAATTATAATTACAAATTATAAGTTGAAGATCTGAACTTGTAATAGGTAAATACAGAACTTCGAATTGTTAATTTCAAACTAAGATTGTAATTAATAATTTGAAGATCTGAACTTGTAATAGTCAAATACAGAACTTCGGATTGTTAAATACAAATTATTAGTGCAAATTATAACTTGAAGATCTGAACTTGTAATTGTCAAATACAGCACTTAGAATTCATAACTTCAAATTATGATTGTAAATAATAATTAGAAGATCTGAACTTGTAATAGTCAAATACAGAACTACGAATTGTTAAATACAAATTATTAGTGCAAATTATAACTTGAAGATCTGAACTTGTAATTGTCAAATACAGAACTTAAAATTGATAGCTTATAATTATAATTGCAAATTATAAGTTGAAGATCTGAACTTGTAATAGGTAAATACAGAACTTCGAATTGTTAATTTCAAACTAAGATTGTAATTACAATCTTAGTTTGAAATTATGAAATTACAAAAGATTGTAATTACAATCTTAGTTTGAAATTAACAATTCGAAGTTCTGTATTTACCTATTACAAGTTCAGATCTTCAACTTATAATTTGCAATTATAATTATAAGCTATCAATTTTAAGTTCTGTATTTGACAATTACAAGTTCAGATCTTCAA
The DNA here is from genome assembly GCA_963170105.1 of Cantharis lateralis. Classification (NCBI taxonomy): domain Eukaryota; kingdom Metazoa; phylum Arthropoda; class Insecta; order Coleoptera; family Cantharidae; genus Cantharis; species Cantharis lateralis. Next base: position 25,324,001 of record OY720628.1, read on the forward strand.
GTTATAATTTGCACTAATAATTTGTATTTAACAATTCGAAGTTCTGTATTTGTTAAATACAAATTATTAGTGCAAATTATAACATGAAGATCTGAACTTGTAATAGTCAAATACAGAACTTCGAATTGTTAAATACAAATTATTAGTGCAAATTATAACTTGAAGATCTGAACTTGTAATTGTCTAATACAGAACTTAGAATTGATAGCTTAAAATTATAATTGCAAATTATAACTTGAAGATCTGAACTTGTAATAGTGAATTACAGAACTTCGAATTGTTAAATACAAATTATTAGTACAAATTATAACTTGAAGATCTGAACTTGTAATTGTCAAATACAGAACTTAAAATTGATAGCTTATAATTATAATTGCAAATTATAACTAGAAGATCTGAACTAGTAATAGGTAAATACAGAACTTCGAATTGTTAATTTCAAACTAAGATTGTAAATAATAATTTGAAGATCTGAACTTGTAATAGTCAAATACAGAACTTCGAATTGTTAAATACAAATTATTAGTGCAAATTATAACTTGAAAATCTGAACTTGTAATTGTCAAATACCGAACTTAAAATTGATAGCTGATAATTATAATTGCAAATTATAAGTTGAAGATCTGAACTTGTAATAGGTAAATACAGAACTTCGAATTGTTAATTTCAAACTAAGATTGTAATTAATAATTTGAAGATCTGAACTTGTAATAGTCAAATACAGAACTTCGAATTGTTAAATACAAATTATTAGTGCAAATTATAACTTGAAGATCTGAACTTGTAATTGTCAAATACAGCACTTAGAATTCATAACTTCAAATTATGATTGCAAATTATAACTTGAAGATCTGAACTTGTAATTGTAAAATACAGAACTAAGAATTCATAACTTCAAATTATGATTGTAAATAATAATTAGAAGATCTGAACTTGTAATAGTCAAATATAGAACTACGAATTGTTAAATACAAATTATTAGTGCAAATTATAACTTGAAGATCTGAACTTGTAATTGTAAAATACAGAACTTAGAATTCATAACTTCAAATTATGATTGCTAATTATAACTTGAAGATCTGACCTTGTAATAGTCAAATACAGAACTTAGAATTGTGAAATTACAATTATGATTGCAAATTATAACTTGAAGATCTGAACTTGTAATAGTCAAATACAGAACTTAAAATTGATAGCTTATAATTATAATTGCTAATTATAACTTGAAGATCTGAATTTGTAATAAGTAAATACAGAACTTCGAATTGTTAATTTCAAACTAAGATTGTAAATAATAATTTGAAGATCTGAACTTGTAATAGTCAAATACAGAACTTCGAATTGTTAAATACAAATTATTAGTGCAAATTATAACATGAAGATCTGAACATGTAATTGTCAAATACAGAACTTAAAATTGATAGCTTATAATTATAATTGCAAATTATAAGTTGAAGATCTGAACTTGTAATAGGTAAATACAGAACTTCGAATTGTTAATTTCAAACTAAGATTGTAATTAATAATTTGAAGATCTGAACTTGTAATAGTCAAATACAAAACTTCGAATTGTTAAATACAAATTATTAGTGCAAATTATAACTTGAAGATCTGAACTTGTAATTGTCAAATACAGAACTTAGAATTCATAACTTCAAATTATGCTTGCTAATTATAGCTTGAAGATCTGAACTTGTAGTAGTCAAATACAGAACTTAGAATTGGGAAATTCAAATTATGGTTGCAAATTATAACTTGAAGATCTGAACTTGTAATAGTCAAATACAGAACTTAAAATTGATAGCTTATAATTATAATTGCAAATTAAAACTTGAAGATCTGAATTTGTAATAGGTAAATACAGAACTTCGAATTGTTAATTTCAAACTAAGATTGTAATTAATAATTTGAAGATCTGAACTTGTAATAGTCAAATACAGAACTTACAATTGTTAAATACAAATTATTAGTGCAAATTATAACTTGAAGATCTGAACTTGTAATTGTCAAATACAGAACTTAGAATTGATAGCTTATAATTATAATTGCAAATTATAACTTGAAGATTTGAACTTGTAATAGTGAATTACAAACTTAGATTAGGGAAATACTAATTATTATTTCAAATTATAACTTGAAGATTTGAACTTGTAATTGTCAAATACAGAACTTAAAATTGATAGCTTATAATTATAATTGCAAATTATAACTAGAAGATCTGAACTTGCAATAGGTAAATACAGAACTTCGAATTGTTAATTTCAAACTAAGATTGTAAATAATAATTAGAAGATCTGAACTTGTAATAGGTAAATACAGAACTTCGAATTGTTAATTTCAAACTAAGATTGTAATTAATAATTAGAAGATCTGAACTTGTAATAGTCAAATACAGAACTTCGAATTGTTAAATACAAATTATTAGTGCAAATTATAACTTGAAGATCTGAACTTGTAATTGTCAAATACAGCACATAGAATTCATAACTTCAAATTATGATTGCAATTTATAACTTGAAGATCTGAACTTGTAATTGTAAAATACAGAACTAAGAATTCATAACTTCAAATTATGATTGTAAATAATAATTAGAAGATCTGAACTTGTAATAGTCAAATACAGAACTTCGAATTGTTAAATACAAATTATTAGTGCAAATTATAACTTGAAGATCTGAACTTGTAATTGTCAAATACAGAACTTAGAATTCATAACTTTAAATTATGATTGCTAATTATAACTTGAAGATCTGACCTTGTAATAGTCAAATACAGAACTTAGAATTGTGAAATTACAATTATGATTGCAAATTATAACTTGAAGATCCCGACTTGTAATAGTCAAATACAGAACTAAAATTGATAGCTTATAATTATAATTGCTAATTATAACTTGAAGATCTGAATTTGTAATAAGTAAATACAGAACTTCGAATTGTTAATTTCAAACTAAGATTGTAAATAATAATTTGAAGATCTGAACTTGTAATAGTCAAATACAGAACTTCGAATTGTTAAATACAAATTATTAGTGCAAATTATAACATGAAGATCTGAACATGTAATTGTCAAATACAGAACTTAAAATTGATAGCTTATAATTATAATTACAAATTATAAGTTGAAGATCTGAACTTGTAATAGGTAAATACAGAACTTCGAATTGTTAATTTCAAACTAAGATTGTAATTAATAATTTGAAGATCTGAACTTGTAATAGTCAAATACAGAACTTCGGATTGTTAAATACAAATTATTAGTGCAAATTATAACTTGAAGATCTGAACTTGTAATTATCAAATACAGCACTTGGAATTCATAACTTCAAATTATGATTGCAAATTATAACTTGAAGATCTGAACTTGTAATTGTCAAATACAGAACTTAGAATTCATAACTTCAAATTATGATTGTAAATAATAATTAGAAGATCTGAACTAGTAATAGTCAAATACAGAACTACAAATTGTTAAATTCAAATTATTAGTGCAAATTATAACTTGAAGATCTTAACTTGCAATTGTCAAATACAGCACTTAGAATTCATAACTTCAAATTATGATTGCAAATTATAACTTGAAGATCTGAACTAGTAATTGTAAAATACAGAACTACGAATTCATAACTTCAAATTATGATTGTAAATAATAATTAGAAGATCTGAACTTGTAATTGTCAAATACAGAACTTCGAATTGTTAAATACAAATTATTAGTGCAAATTATAACTTGAAGTTCTGAACTTGTAATTGTCAAATACAGAACTTAGAATTCATAACTTCAAATTATGATTGCTAATTATAACTTGAAGATCTGAACTTGTAATAGTCAAATACAGAACTTAGAATTGGGAAAATCAAATTATGATTGCAAATTATAACTTGAAGATCTGAACTTGTAATAGTCAAATACAGAACTTAAAATTGATAGCTTATAATTATAATTGCAAATTATAACTTGAAGATCTGAATTTGTAATAGGTAAATATAGAACTTCTAATTGTTAATTTCAAACTAAGATTGTAAGTAAAAATTTTAAAGACCTGAACTTGTAATAGTCAAATACAGAACTTCGAATTGTTAAATACAAATTATTAGTGCAAATTATAACTTGTAAATCTGAACTTGTAATAGTCAAATACAGAACTTCGAATTGTTAAATACAAATTATTAGTGCAAATTATAACTTGAAGATCTGAACTTGTAATTGTCAAATACAGAACTTAAAATTGATAGCTTATAATTATAATTGCAAATTATAAGTTGAAGATCTGAACTTGTAATAGGTAAATACAGAACTTCGAATTGTTAATTTCAAACTAAGATTGTAATTAATAATTTGAAGATCTGAACTTGTAATAGTCAAATACATAACTTCAAATTGTTAAATACAAATTATTAGTGCAAATTATAACTTGAAGATCTGAACTTCTAATTGTCAAATACAGAACTTAGAATTGATAGCTTATAATTATAATTGCAAATTATAAATTGAAGAACTGAACTTGTAATAGTGAATTACAGAACTTAGATTTGTTAAATACAAATTATTATTTCAAATTATAACTTGAAGATCTGAACTTGTAATAAGTAAATACAGAACTTCGAATTGTTAATTTCAAACTAAGATTGTAAATAAAAATTTTAAAGACCTGAACTTGTAATAGTCAAATACAGAACTTCGAATTGTTAAATACAAATTATTAGTGCAAATTATAACTTGTAAATCTGAACTTGTAATAGTCAAATACAGAACTTCGAATTGTTAAATACAAATTATTAGTGCAAATTATAACTTGAAGATCTGAACTTGTAATTGTCAAATACAGAACTTAAAATTGATAGCTTATAATTATAATTGCAAATTAAAACTTGAAGATCTGAACTTGTAATAGGTAAATACAGAACTTCGAATTGTTAATTTCAAACTAAGATTGTAAATAATAATTTGAAGATCTGAACTTGTAATAGTCAAATACAGAACTTAAAATTGTTAAATACAAATTATTAGTGCAAATTATAACTTGAAGATCTGAACTTGTATTTGTCAAATACAGAACTTAAAATTGATAGCTTATAATTATAATTGAAAATTATAAGTTGAAGATCTGAACTTGTAATAGGTAAATACAGAACTTCTAATTGTTAAGTTCAAACTAAGATTGTAATTAATAATTTGAAGATCTGAACTTGTAATAGTCAAATACAGATCTCCGAATTGTTAAATACAAATTATTAGTGCAAATTATAACTTAAAGATCCTAACTTGTAATTGTCAAATACAGCACTTAGAATACATAACTTCAAATTATGATTGCAAATTATAACTGGAAGATCTGAACTTGTAATTGTCAAATACAGAACTTAGAATTGATTGCTTATAATTATAATTGCAAATTATAACTTGAAGATCTGAACTTGTAATAGTGAATTACAGAACTTCAAATTGTTAATTTCAAACTAAGATTGTAATTAATAATTTGAAGATCTGAACTTGTAATAGTCAAATACAGAACTCCGAATTGTTAAATACAAATTATTAGTGCAAATTATAACTTGAAGATCTGAACTTGTAATTGTCAAATACAGCACTTAGAATTCATAACTTCAAATTATGATTGTAAATAATAATTAGAAGATCTGAACTTGTAATAGTCAAATACAGAACTACGAATTGTTAAATACAAATTATTAGTGCAAATTATAACTTGAAGATCTGAACTTGTAATTGTCAAATACAGAACTTAAAATTGATAGCTTATAATTATAATTGCAAATTATAAGTTGAAGATCTGAACTTGTAATAGGTAAATACAGAACTTCGAATTGTTAATTTCAAACTAAGATTGTAATTACAATCTTAGTTTGAAATTATGAAATTACAAAAGATTGTAATTTCAATCTTAGTTTGAAATTAACAATTCGAAGTTCTGTATTTACCTATTACAAGTTCAGATCTTCAACTTATAATTTGCAATTATAATTATAAGCTATCAATTTTAAGTTCTGTATTTGACAATTACAAGTTCAGATCTTCAAGTTATAATTTGCACCAATAATTTGTATTTAACAATTCGAAGTTCTGTATTTGTTAAATACAAATTATTAGTGCAAATTATAACATGAAGATCTGAACTTGTAATAGTCAAATACAGAACTTCGAATTGTTAAATACAAATTATTAGTGCAAATTATAACTTGAAGATCTGAACTTGTAATTGTCTAATACAGAACTTAGAATTGATAGCTTAAAATTATAATTGCAAATTATAACTTGAAGATCTGAACTTGTAATAGTGAATTACAGAACTTCGAATTGTTAAATACAAATTATTAGTACAAATTATAACTTGAAGATCTGAACTTGTAATTGTCAAATACAGAACTTAAAATTGATAGCTTATAATTATAATTGCAAATTATAACTAGAAGATCTGAACTAGTAATAGGTAACTACAGAACTTCGAATTGTTAATTTCAAACTAAGATTGTAAATAATAATTTGAAGATCTGAACTTGTAATAGTCAAATACAGAACTTCGAATTGTTAAATACAAATTATTAGTGCAAATTATAACTTGAAAATCTGAACTTGTAATTGTCAAATACCGAACTTAAAATTGATAGCTGATAATTATAATTGCAAATTATAAGTTGAAGATCTGAACTTGTAATAGGTAAATACAGAACTTCGAATTGTTAATTTCAAACTAAGATTGTAATTAATAATTTGAAGATCTGAACTTGTAATAGTCAAATACAGAACTTCGAATTGTTAAATACAAATTATTAGTGCAAATTATAACTTGAAGATCTGAACTTGTAATTGTCAAATACAGCACTTAGAATTCATAACTTCAAATTATGATTGCAAATTATAACTTGAAGATCTGAACTTGTAATTGTAAAATACAGAACTAAGAATTCATAACTTCAAATTATGATTGTAAATAATAATTAGAAGATCTGAACTTGTAATAGTCAAATACAGAACTTCGAATTGTTAAATACAAATTATTAGTGCAAATTATAACTTGAAGATCTGAACTTGTAATTGTAAATTACGGAACTTAGAATTCATAACTTCAAATTATGATTGCTAATTATAACTTGAAGATCTGACCTTGTAATAGTCAAATACAGAACTTAGAATTGTGAAATTACAATTATGATTGCAAATTATAACTTGAAGATCTGAACTTGTAATAGTCAAATACAGAACTTAAAATTGATAGCTTATAATTATAATTGCTAATTATAACTTGAAGATCTGAATTTGTAATAAGTAAATACAGAACTTCGAATTGTTAATTTCAAACTAAGATTGTAAATAATAATTTGAAGATCTGAACTTGTAATAGTCAAATACAGAACTTCGAATTGTTAAATACAAATTATTAGTGCAAATTATAACATGAAGATCTGAACATGTAATTGTCAAATACAGAACTTAAAATTGATAGCTTAAAATTATAATTGCAAATTATAAGTTGAAGATCTGAACTTGTAATAGGTAAATACAGAACTTCGAATTGTTAATTTCAAACTAAGATTGTAATTAATAATTTGAAGATCTGAACTTGTAATAGTCAAATACATAACTTCAAATTGTTAAATACAAATTATTAGTGCAAATTATAACTTGAAGATCTGAACTTCTAATTGTCAAATACAGAACTTAGAATTGATAGCTTATAATTATAATTGCAAATTATAAATTGAAGAACTGAACTTGTAATAGTGAATTACAGAACTTAGATTTGTTAAATACTAATTATTATTTCAAATTATAACTTGAAGATCTGAACTTGTAATAAGTAAATACAGAACTTCGAATTGTTAATTTCAAACTAAGATTGTAAATAAAAATTTTAAAGACCTGAACTTGTAATAGTCAAATACAGAACTTCGAATTGTTAAATACAAATTATTAGTGCAAATTATAACTTGTAAATCTGAACTTGTAATAGTCAAATACAGAACTTCGAATTGTTAAATACAAATTATTAGTGCAAATTATAACTTGAAGATCTGAACTTGTAATTGTCAAATACAGAACTTAAAATTGATAGCTTATAATTATAATTGCAAATTAAAACTTGAAGATCTGAACTTGTAATAGGTAAATACAGAACTTCGAATTGTTAATTTCAAACTAAGATTGTAAATAATAATTTGAAGATCTGAACTTGTAATAGTCAAATACAGAACTTAAAATTGTTAAATACAAATTATTAGTGCAAATTATAACTTGAAGATCTGAACTTGTATTTGTCAAATACAGAACTTAAAATTGATAGCTTATAATTATAATTGCAAATTATAAGTTGAAGATCTGAACTTGTAATAGGTAAATACAGAACTTCGAATTGTTAATTTCAAACTAAGATTGTAATTACAATCTTAGTTTGAAATTATGAAATTACAAAAGATTGTAATTTCAATCTTAGTTTGAAATTAACAATTCGAAGTTCTGTATTTACCTATTACAAGTTCAGATCTTCAACTTATAATTTGCAATTATAATTATAAGCTATCAATTTTAAGTTCTGTATTTGACAATTACAAGTTCAGATCTTCAAGTTATAATTTGCACCAATAATTTGTATTTAACAATTCGAAGTTCTGTATTTGTTAAATACAAATTATTAGTGCAAATTATAACATGAAGATCTGAACTTGTAATAGTCAAATACAGAACTTCGAATTGTTAAATACAAATTATTAGTGCAAATTATAACTTGAAGATCTGAACTTGTAATTGTCTAATACAGAACTTAGAATTGATAGCTTAAAATTATAATTGCAAATTATAACTTGAAGATCTGAACTTGTAATAGTGAATTACAGAACTTCGAATTGTTAAATACAAATTATTAGTACAAATTATAACTTGAAGATCTGAACTTGTAATTGTCAAATACAGAACTTAAAATTGATAGCTTATAATTATAATTGCAAATTATAACTAGAAGATCTGAACTAGTAATAGGTAACTACAGAACTTCGAATTGTTAATTTCAAACTAAGATTGTAAATAATAATTTGAAGATCTGAACTTGTAATAGTCAAATACAGAACTTCGAATTGTTAAATACAAATTATTAGTGCAAATTATAACTTGAAAATCTGAACTTGTAATTGTCAAATACCGAACTTAAAATTGATAGCTGATAATTATAATTGCAAATTATAAGTTGAAGATCTGAACTTGTAATAGGTAAATACAGAACTTCGAATTGTTAATTTCAAACTAAGATTGTAATTAATAATTTGAAGATCTGAACTTGTAATAGTCAAATACAGAACTTCGAATTGTTAAATACAAATTATTAGTGCAAATTATAACTTGAAGATCTGAACTTGTAATTGTCAAATACAGCACTTAGAATTCATAACTTCAAATTATGATTGCAAATTATAACTTGAAGATCTGAACTTGTAATTGTAAAATACAGAACTAAGAATTCATAACTTCAAATTATGATTGTAAATAATAATTAGAAGATCTGAACTTGTAATAGTCAAATACAGAACTTCGAATTGTTAAATACAAATTATTAGTGCAAATTATAACTTGAAGATCTGAACTTGTAATTGTAAAATACAGAACTTAGAATTCATAACTTCAAATTATGATTGCAAATTATAACTTGAAGATCTGACCTTGTAATAGTCAAATACAGAACTTAGAATTGTGAAATTACAATTATGATTGCAAATTATAACTTGAAGATCTGAACTTGTAATAGTCAAATACAGAACTTAAAATTGATAGCTTATAATTATAATTGCTAATTATAACTTGAAGATCTGAATTTGTAATAAGTAAATACAGAACTTCGAATTGTTAATTTCAAACTAAGATTGTAAATAATAATTTGAAGATCTGAACTTGTAATAGTCAAATACAGAACTTCGAATTGTTAAATACAAATTATTAGTGCAAATTATAACATGAAGATCTGAACATGTAATTGTCAAATACAGAACTTAAAATTGATAGCTTAAAATTATAATTGCAAATTATAAGTTGAAGATCTGAACTTGTAATAGGTAAATACAGAACTTCGAATTGTTAATTTCAAACTAAGATTGTAATTAATAATTTGAAGATCTGAACTTGTAATAGTCAAATACAAAACTTCGAATTGTTAAATACAAATTATTAGTGCAAATTATAACTTGAAGATCTGAACATGTAATTGTCAAATACAGAACTTAGAATTCATAACTTCAAATTATAATTGCAAATTAAAACTTGAAGATCTGAATTTGTAATAGGTAAATACAGAACTTCGAATTGTTAATTTCAAACTAAGATTGTAAATAATAATTTGAAGATCTGAACTTGTAATAGTCAAATACAGAACTTAAAATTGTTAAATACAAATTATTAGTGCAAATTATAACTTGAAGATCTGAACTTGTATTTGTCAAATACAGAACTTAAAATTGATAGCTTATAATTATAATTGAAAATTATAAGTTGAAGATCTGAACTTGTAATAGGTAAATACAGAACTTCTAATTGTTAAGTTCAAACTAAGATTGTAATTAATAATTTGAAGATCTGAACTTGTAATAGTCAAATACAGATCTCCGAATTGTTAAATACAAATTATTAGTGCAAATTATAACTTAAAGATCTGAACTTGTAATTGTCAAATACAGCACTTAGAATACATAACTTCAAATTATGATTGCAAATTATAACTGGAAGATCTGAACTTGTAATTGTCAAATACAGAACTTAGAATTGATTGCTTATAATTATAATTGCAAATTATAACTTGAAGATCTGAACTTGTAATAGTGAATTACAGAACTTCAAATTGTTAATTTCAAACTAAGATTGTAATTAATAATTTGAAGATCTGAACTTGTAATAGTCAAATACAGAACTCCGAATTGTTAAATACAAATTATTAGTGCAAATTATAACTTGAAGATCTGAACTTGTAATTGTCAAATACAGCACTTAGAATTCATAACTTCAAATTATGATTGTAAATAATAATTAGAAGATCTGAACTTGTAATAGTCAAATACAGAACTACGAATTGTTAAATACAAATTATTAGTGCAAATTATAACTTGAAGATCTGAACTTGTAATTGTCAAATACAGAACTTAAAATTGATAGCTTATAATTATAATTGCAAATTATAAGTTGAAGATCTGAACTTGTAATAGGTAAATACAGAACTTCGAATTTTGTTTCGAATTGTAATTACAATCTTAGTTTGAAATTATGAAATTACAAAAGATTGTAATTACAATCTTAGTTTGAAATTAACAATTCGAAGTTCTGTATTTACCTATTACAAGTTCAGATCTTCAACTTATAATTTGCAATTATAATTATAAGCTATCAATTTTAAGTTCTGTATTTGACAATTACAAGTTCAGATCTTCAAGTTATAATTTGCACTAATAATTTGTATTTAACAATTCGAAGTTCTGTATTTGTTAAATACAAATTATTAGTGCAAATTATAACATGAAGATCTGAACTTGTAATAGTCAAATACAGAACTTCGAATTGTTAAATACAAATTATTAGTACAAATTATAACTTGAAGATCTGAACTTGTAATTGTCAAATACAGAACTTAAAATTGATAGCTTATAATTATAATTGCAAATTATAACTAGAAGATCTGAACTAGTAATAGGTAAATACAGAACTTCGAATTGTTAATTTCAAACTAAGATTGTAAATAATAATTTGAAGATCTGAACTTGTAATAGTCAAATACAGAACTTCGAATTGTTAAATACAAATTATTAGCGCAAATTATAACTTGAAAATCTGAACTTGTAATTGTCAAATACCGAACTTAAAATTGATAGCTGATAATTATAATTGCAAATTATAAGTTGAAGATCTGAACTTGTAATAGGTAAATACAGAACTTCGAATTGTTAATTTCAAACTAAGATTGTAATTAATAATTTGAAGATCTGAACTTGTAATAGTCAAATACAGAACTTCGAATTGTTAAATACAAATTATTAGTGCAAATTATAACTTGAAGATTTGAACTTGTAATTGTCAAATACAGCACTTAGAATTCATAACTTCAAATTATGATTGCAAATTATAACTTGAAGATCTGAACTTGTAATTGTAAAATACAGAACTAAGAATTCATAACTTCAAATTATGATTGTAAATAATAATTAGAAGATCTGAACTTGTAATAGTCAAATACAGAACTTCGAATTGTTAAATACAAATTATTAGTGCAAATTATAACTTGAAGATCTGAACTTGTAATTGTAAAATACAGAACTTAGAATTCATAACTTCAAATTATGATTGCTAATTATAACTTGAAGATCTGACCTTGTAATAGTCAAATACAGAACTTAGAATTGTGAAATTACAATTATGATTGCAAATTATAACTTGAAGATCTGAACTTGTAATAGTCAAATACAGAACTTAAAATTGATAGCTTATAATTATAATTGCTAATTATAACTTGAAGATCTGAATTTGTAATAAGTAAATACAGAACTTCGAATTGTTAATTTCAAACTAAGATTGTAAATAATAATTTGAAGATCTGAACTTGTAATAGTCAAATACAGAACTTCGAATTGTTAAATACAAATTATTAGTGCAAATTATAACATGAAGATCTGAACATGTAATTGTCAAATACAGAACTTAAAATTGATAGCTTAAAATTATAATTGCAAATTATAAGTTGAAGATCTGAACTTGTAATAGGTAAATACAGAACTTCGAATTGTTAATTTCAAACTAAGATTGTAATTAATAATTTGAAGATCTGAACTTGTAATAGTCAAATACAAAACTTCGAATTGTTAAATACAAATTATTAGTGCAAATTATAACTTGAAGATCTGAACTTGTAATTGTCAAATACAGAACTTAGAATTCATAACTTCAAATTATGCTTGCTAATTATAGCTTGAAGATCTGAACTTGTAGTAGTCAAATACAGAACTTAGAATTGGGAAATTCAAATTATGGTTGCAAATTATAACTTGAAGATCTGAACTTGTAATAGTCAAATACAGAACTTAAAATTGATAGCTTATAATTATAATTGCAAATTAAAACTTGAAGATCTGAATTTGTAATAGGTAAATACAGAACTTCGAATTGTTAATTTCAAACTAAGATTGTAATTAATAATTTGAAGATCTGAACTTGTAATAGTCAAATACAGAACTTACAATTGTTAAATACAAATTATTAGTGCAAATTATAACTTGAAGATCTGAACTTGTAATTGTCAAATACAGAACTTAGAATTGATAGCTTATAATTATAATTGCAAATTATAACTTGAAGATTTGAACTTGTAATAGTGAATTACAAACTTAGATTAGGGAAATACTAATTATTATTTCAAATTATAACTTGAAGATTTGAACTTGTAATTGTCAAATACAGAACTTAAAATTGATAGCTTATAATTATAATTGCAAATTATAACTAGAAGATCTGAACTTGCAATAGGTAAATACAGAACTTCGAATTGTTAATTTCAAACTAAGATTGTAAATAATAATTAGAAGATCTGAACTTGTAATAGGTAAATACAGAACTTCGAATTGTTAATTTCAAACTAAGATTGTAATTAATAATTAGAAGATCTGAACTTGTAATAGTCAAATACAGAACTTCGAATTGTTAAATACAAATTATTAGTGCAAATTATAACTTGAAGATCTGAACTTGTAATTGTCAAATACAGCACATAGAATTCATAACTTCAAATTATGATTGCAATTTATAACTTGAAGATCTGAACTTGTAATTGTAAAATACAGAACTAAGAATTCATAACTTCAAATTATGATTGTAAATAATAATTAGAAGATCTGAACTTGTAATAGTCAAATACAGAACTTCGAATTGTTAAATACAAATTATTAGTGCAAATTATAACTTGAAGATCTGAACTTGTAATTGTCAAATACAGAACTTAGAATTCATAACTTTAAATTATGATTGCTAATTATAACTTGAAGATCTGACCTTGTAATAGTCAAATACAGAACTTAGAATTGTGAAATTACAATTATGATTGCAAATTATAACTTGAAGATCCCGACTTGTAATAGTCAAATACAGAACTTAAAATTGATAGCTTATAATTATAATTGCTAATTATAACTTGAAGATCTGAACTTGTAATAAGTAAATACAGAACTTCGAATTGTTAATTTCAAACTAAGATTGTAAATAATAATTTGAAGATCTGAACTTGTAATAGTCAAATACAGAACTTCGAATTGTTAAATACAAATTATTAGTGCAAATTATAACATGAAGATCTGAACATGTAATTGTCAAATACAGAACTTAAAATTGATAGCTTATAATTATAATTACAAATTATAAGTTGAAGATCTGAACTTGTAATAGGTAAATACAGAACTTCGAATTGTTAATTTCAAACTAAGATTGTAATTAATAATTTGAAGATCTGAACTTGTAATAGTCAAATACAGAACTTCGAATTGTTAAATACAAATTATTAGTGCAAATTATAACTTGAAGATCTGAACTTGTAATTATCAAATACAGCACTTGGAATTCATAACTTCAAATTATGATTGCAAATTATAACTTGAAGATCTGAACTTGTAATTGTCAAATACAGAACTTAGAATTCATAACTTCAAATTATGATTGTAAATAATAATTAGAAGATCTGAACTAGTAATAGTCAAATACAGAACTTCAAATTGTTAAATTCAAATTATTAGTGCAAATTATAACTTGAAGATCTTAACTTGCAATTGTCAAATACAGCACTTAGAATTCATAACTTCAAATTATGATTGCTAATTATAACTTGAAGATCTGAACTTGTAATAGTCAAATACAGAACTTAGAATTGGGAAATTCAAATTATGATTGCAAATTATAACTTGAAGATCTGAACTTGTAATAGTCAAATACAGAACTTAAAATTGATAGCTTATAATTATAATTGCAAATTATAACTTGAAGATCTGAATTTGTAATAGGTAAATATAGAACTTCGAATTGTTAATTTCAAACTAAGATTGTAAATAATAATTTGAAGTTCTGAACTTGTAATAGTCAAATACAGAACTTCGAATTGTTAAATACAAATTATTAGTGCAAATTATAACTTGAAGATCTGAACTTGTAATTGTCAAATACAGAACTTAAAATTGATAGCTTATAATTATAATTGCAAATTATAAGTTGAAGATCTGAACTTGTAATAGTCAAATACAAAACTTCGAATTGTTAAATACAAATTATTAGTGCAAATTATAACTTGAAGATCTGAACTTGTAATTGTCAAATACAGAACTTAGAATTCATAACTTCAAATTATGCTTGCTAATTATAGCTTGAAGATCTGAACTTGTAGTAGTCAAATACAGAACTTAGAATTGGGAAATTCAAATTATGGTTGCAAATTATAACTTGAAGATCTGAACTTGTAATAGTCAAATACAGAACTTAAAATTGATAGCTTATAATTATAATTGCAAATTAAAACTTGAAGATCTGAATTTGTAATAGGTAAATACAGAACTTCGAATTGTTAATTTCAAACTAAGATTGTAATTAATAATTTGAAGATCTGAACTTGTAATAGTCAAATACAGAACTTACAATTGTTAAATACAAATTATTAGTGCAAATTATAACTTGAAGATCTGAACTTGTAATTGTCAAATACAGAACTTAGAATTGATAGCTTATAATTATAATTGCAAATTATAACTTGAAGATTTGAACTTGTAATAGTGAATTACAAACTTAGATTAGGGAAATACTAATTATTATTTCAAATTATAACTTGAAGATTTGAACTTGTAATTGTCAAATACAGAACTTAAAATTGATAGCTTATAATTATAATTGCAAATTATAACTAGAAGATCTGAACTTGCAATAGGTAAATACAGAACTTCGAATTGTTAATTTCAAACTAAGATTGTAAATAATAATTAGAAGATCTGAACTTGTAATAGGTAAATACAGAACTTCGAATTGTTAATTTCAAACTAAGATTGTAATTAATAATTAGAAGATCTGAACTTGTAATAGTCAAATACAGAACTTCGAATTGTTAAATACAAATTATTAGTGCAAATTATAACTTGAAGATCTGAACTTGTAATTGTCAAATACAGCACATAGAATTCATAACTTCAAATTATGATTGCAATTTATAACTTGAAGATCTGAACTTGTAATTGTAAAATACAGAACTAAGAATTCATAACTTCAAATTATGATTGTAAATAATAATTAGAAGATCTGAACTTGTAATAGTCAAATACAGAACTTCGAATTGTTAAATACAAATTATTAGTGCAAATTATAACTTGAAGATCTGAACTTGTAATTGTCAAATACAGAACTTAGAATTCATAACTTTAAATTATGATTGCTAATTATAACTTGAAGATCTGACCTTGTAATAGTCAAATACAGAACTTAGAATTGTGAAATTACAATTATGATCGCAAATTATAACTTGAAGATCCCGACTTGTAATAGTCAAATACAGAACTTAAAATTGATAGCTTATAATTATAATTGCTAATTATAACTTGAAGATCTGAATTTGTAATAAGTAAATACAGAACTTCGAATTGTTAATTTCAAACTAAGATTGTAAATAATAATTTGAAGATCTGAACTTGTAATAGTCAAATACAGAACTTCGAATTGTTAAATACAAATTATTAGTGCAAATTATAACATGAAGATCTGAACATGTAATTGTCAAATACAGAACTTAAAATTGATAGCTTATAATTATAATTACAAATTATAAGTTGAAGATCTGAACTTGTAATAGGTAAATACAGAACTTCGAATTGTTAATTTCAAACTAAGATTGTAATTAATAATTTGAAGATCTGAACTTGTAATAGTCAAATACAGAACTTCGAATTGTTAAATACAAATTATTAGTGCAAATTATAACTTGAAGATCTGAACTTGTAATTATCAAATACAGCACTTGGAATTCATAACTTCAAATTATGATTGCAAATTATAACTTGAAGATCTGAACTTGTAATTGTCAAATACAGAACTTAGAATTCATAACTTCAAATTATGATTGTAAATAATAATTAGAAGATCTGAACTAGTAATAGTCAAATACAGAACTTCAAATTGTTAAATTCAAATTATTAGTGCAAATTATAACTTGAAGATCTTAACTTGCAATTGTCAAATACAGCACTTAGAATTCATAACTTCAAATTATGATTGCAAATTATAACTTGAAGATCTGAACTAGTAATTGTAAAATACAGAACTACGAATTCATAACTTCAAATTATGATTGTAAATAATAATTAGAAGATCTGAACTTGTAATAGTCAAATACAGAACTTCGAATTGTTAAATACAAATTATTAGTGCAAATTATAACTTGAAGTTCTGAACTTGTAATTGTCAAATACAGAACTTAGAATTCATAACTTCAAATTATGATTGCTAATTATAACTTGAAGATCTGAACTTGTAATAGTCAAATACAGAACTTAGAATTGGGAAATTCAAATTATGATTGCAAATTATAACTTGAAGATCTGAACTTGAAATAGTCAAATACAGAACTTAAAATTGATAGCTTATAATTATAATTGCAAATTATAACTTGAAGATCTGAATTTGTAATAGGTAAATATAGAACTTCTAATTGTTAATTTCAAACTAAGATTGTAAGTAAAAATTTTAAAGACCTGAACTTGTAATAGTCAAATACAGAACTTCGAATTGTTAAATACAAATTATTAGTGCAAATTATAACTTGTAAATCTGAACTTGTAATAGTCAAATACAGAACTTCGAATTGTTAAATACAAATTATTAGTGCAAATTATAACTTGAAGATCTGAACTTGTAATTGTCAAATACAGAACTTAAAATTGATAGCTTATAATTATAATTGCAAATTATAAGTTGAAGATCTGAACTTGTAATAGGTAAATACAGAACTTCGAATTGTTAATTTCAAACTAAGATTGTAATTAATAATTTGAAGATCTGAACTTGTAATAGTCAAATACATAACTTCAAATTGTTAAATACAAATTATTAGTGCAAATTATAACTTGAAGATCTGAACTTCTAATTGTAAAATACAGAACTTAGAATTGATAGCTTATAATTATAATTGCAAATTATAAATTGAAGAACTGAACTTGTAATAGTGAATTACAGAACTTAGATTTGTTAAATACTAATTATTATTTCAAATTATAACTTGAAGATCTGAACTTGTAATTGTCAAATACAGCACTTAGAATTCATAACTTCTAATTATGATTGCAATTTATAACTTGAAGATCTGAACTTGTAATTGTAGAATACAGAACTAAGAATTAATAAATTCAAATTATGATTGTAAATAATAATTAGAAGATCTGAACTTGTAATAGTCAAATACAGAACTTCGAATTGTTAAATACAAATTATTAGTGCAAATTATAACTTGTAAATCTGAACTTGTAATAGTCAAATACAGAACTTCGAATTGTTAAATACAAATTATTAGTGCAAATTATAACTTGAAGATCTGAACTTGTAATTGTCAAATACAGCACTTAGAATTCATAACTTCTAATTATGATTGCAATTTATAACTTGAAGATCTGAACTTGTAATTGTAGAATACAGAACTAAGAATTAATAAATTCAAATTATGATTGTAAATAATAATTAGAAGATCTGAACTTGTAATAGTCAAATACAGAACTTCGAATTGTTAATTTCAAACTAAGATTGTAATTAATAATTTGAAGATCTGAACTTGTAATAGTCAAATACAGAACTTCGAATTGTTAAATACAAATTATTAGTGCAAATTATAACTTGAAGATCTGAACTTGTAATAGTGAATTACAGAACTTCGAATTGTTAAATACAAATTATTAGTACAAATTATAACTTGAAGATCTGAACTTGTAATTGTCAAATACAGAACTTAAAATTGATAGCTTATAATTATAATTGCAAATTATAACTAGAAGATCTGAACTAGTAATAGGTAAATACAGAACTTCGAATTGTTAATTTCAAACTAAGATTGTAAATAATAATTTGAAGATCTGAACTTGTAATAGTCAAATACAGGACTTCGAATTGTTAAATACAAATTATAAGTGCAAATTATAACTTGAAAATCTGAACTTGTAATTGTCAAATACCGAACTTAAAATTGATAGCTTATAATTATAATTGCAAATTATAAGTTGAAGATCTGAACTTGTAATAGGTAAATACAGAACTTCGAATTGTTAATTTCAAACTAAGATTGTAATTAATAATTTGAAGATCTGAACTTGTAATAGTCAAATACAGAACTTCGAATTGTTAAATACAAATTATTAGTGCAAATTATAACTTGAAGATCTGAACTTGTAATTGTCAAATACAGCACTTAGAACTCATAACTTCAAATTATGATTGCAAATTATAACTTGAAGATCTGAACTTGTAATTGTAAAATACAGAACTAAGAATTCATAACTTCAAATTATGATTGTAAATAATAGTTAGAAGATCTGAACTTGTAATAGTCAAATACAGAACTTCGAATTGTTAAATACAAATTATTAGTGCAAATTATAACTTGAAGATCTGAACTTGTAATTGTCAAATACAGAACTTAGAATTCATAACTTCAAATTATGATTGCTAATTATAACTTGAAGATCTGAACTTGTAATAGTCAAATACAGAACTTAGAATTGGGAAATTCAAATTATGATTGCAAATTATAACTTGAAGATCTGAACTTGTAATAGTCAAATACAGAACTATAATTGATAGCTTATAATTATAATTGCAAATTATAACTTGAAGATCTGAATTTGTAGTAGGTAAATATAGAACTTCGAATTGTTAATTTCAAACTAAGATTGTAAATAATAATTTGAAGTTCTGAACTTGTAATAGTCAAATACAGAACTTCGAATTGTTAAATACAAATTTTTAGTGCAAATTATAACTTGAAGATCTGAACTTGTAATTGTCAAATACAGAACTTAAAATTGATAGCTTATAATTATAATTGCAAATTATAAGTTGAAGATCTGAACTTGTAATAGGTAAATACAGAACTTCGAATTGTTAATTTCAAACTAAGATTGTAATAAATAATTTGAAGATCTGAACTTGTAATTGTCAAATACAGAACTTCAAATTGTTAAATACAAATTATTAGTGCAAATTATAACTTGAAGATCTGAACTTGTAATTGTCAAATACAGAACTTAGAATTGATAGCTTATAATTATAATTGCAAATTATAAGTTGAAGATCTGAACTTGTAATAGGTAAATACAGAACTTCGAATTGTTAATTTCAAACTAAGATTGTAATTAATAATTTGAGGATCTGAACTTGTTATAGTCAAATACAGAACTTCTAATTGTTAAATACAAATTATTAGTGCAAATTATAACTTGAAGATCTGAACTTGTAATTGTCAAATACAGAACTTAGAATTCATAACTTCAAATTATGATTGCTAATTATAACTTGAAGATCTGACCTTGTAATAGTCAAATACAGAACTTAGAATTGTGAAATTACAATTATGATTGCAAATTATAACTTGAAGATCTGAACTTGTAATAGTCAAATACAGAACTTAAAATTGATAGCTTATAATTATAATTGCAAATTAAAACTTGAAGATCTGAATTTGTAATAGGTAAATACAGAACTTCGAATTGTTAATTTCAAACTAAGATTGTAATTAATAATTTGAAGATCTGAACTTGTAATAGTCAAATACAGAACTAAAAATTGTTAAATACAAATTATTAGTGCAAATTATAACTTGAAGATCTGAACTTGTAATTGTCAAATACAGAACTTAAAATTGATAGCTTATAATTATAATTGCAAATTAAAACTTGAAGATCTGAATTTGTAATAGGTAAATACAGAACTTCGAATTGTTAATTTCAAACTAAGATTGTAATTAATAATTTGAAGATCTGAACTTGTAATAGTCAAATACAGAACTTAAAATTGTTAAATACAAATTATTAGTGCAAATTATAACTTGAAGATCTGAACTTGTAATTGTCAAATACAGAACTTAGAATTGATAGCTTATAATTATAATTGCAAATTATAACTTGAAGATCTGATCTTGTAATAGTGAATTACTAACTTAGATTAGTGAAATACTAATTATTATTTCAAATTATAACTTGAAGATTTGAACTTGTAATTGTCAAATACAGAACTTAATATTGATAGCTTATAATTATAATTGCAAATTATAACTAGAAGATCTGAACTTGCAATAGGGAAATACAGAACTTCGAATTGTTAATTTCAAACTAAGATTGTAAATAATAATTTGAAGATCTGAACTTGTAATTGTCAAATACAGAACTTGAGAATTGATAGCTTATAATTATAATTGCAAATTATAACTTGAAGATCTGAACTTGTAATAGTGAATTACAAACTTCGAATTGTTAAATACAAATTATTAGTGCAAATTATAACTTGAAGATCTGAACTTGTAATTATCAAATACAGCACTTGGAATTCATAACTTCAAATTATGATTGCAAATTATAACTTGAAGATCTGAACTTGTAATTGTCTAATACAGAACTTAGAATTCATAACTTCAAATTATGATTGTAAATAATAATTAGAAGATCTGAACTTGTAATAGTCAAATACAGAACTTCAAATTGTTAAATTCAAATTATTAGTGCAAATTATAACTTGAAGATCTTAACTTGTAATTGTCAAATACAGCACTTAGAATTCATAACTTCAAATTATGATTGCAAATTATAACTTGAAGATCTGAACTTGTAATTGTAAAATACAGAACTACGAATTCATAACTTCAAATTATGATTGTAAATAATAATTAGAAGATCTGAACTTGTAATAGTCAAATACAGAACTTCGAATTGTTAAATACAAATTATTAGTGCAAATTATAACTTGAAGCTCTGAACTTGTAATTGTCAAATACAGAACTTAGAATTCATAACTTCAAATTATGATTGCTAATTATAACTCGAAGATCTGAACTTGTAATAGTCAAACACAGAACTTAGAATTGGGAAATTCAAATTATGATTGCAAATTATAACTTGAAGATCTGAACTTGTAATAGTCAAATACAGAACTTAAAATTGATAGCTTATAATTATAATAGCAAATTATAACTTGAAGATCTGAATTTGTAATAGGTAAATATAGAACTTCCAATTGTTAATTTCAAACTAAGATTGTAAATAATAATTTGAAGTTCTGAACTTGTAATAGTCAAATACAGAACTTCGAATTGTTAAATACAAATTATTAGTGCAAATTATAACTTGAAGATCTGAACTTGCAATTGTCAAATACAGAACTTAAAATTGATAGCTTATAATTATAATTGCAAATTATAAGTTGAAGATCTGAACTTGTAATAGGTAAATACAGAACTTCGAATTGTTAATTTCAAACTAAGATTGTAATTAATAATTTGAAGATCTGAACTTGTAATAGTCAAATACATAACTTGAAATTGTTAAATACAAATTATTAGTGCAAATTATAACTTGAAGATCTGAACTTGTAATTGTCAAATACAGAACTTAGAATTGATAGCTTATAATTAAAATTGCAAATTATAACTTGAAGAACTGAACTTGTAATAGTGAATTACAGAACTTAGATTTGTTAAATACTAATTATTATTTCAAATTATAACTTGAAGATCTGAACTTGTAATAAGTAAATACAGAACTTCGAATTGTTAATTTCAAACTAAGATTGTAAGTAAAAATTTTAAAGACTTGAACTTGTAATAGTCAAATACAGAACTTCGAATTGTTAAATACAAATTATTAGTGCAAATTATAACTTGTAAATCTTAACTTGTAATAGTCAAATACAGAACTTCGAATTGTTAAATACAAATTATTAGTGCAAATTATAACTTGAAGATCTGAACTTGTAATTGTAAAATACAGAACTAAGAATTCATAACTTCAAATTATGATTGTAAATAATAATTAGAAGATCTGAACTTGTAATTGTCAAATACAGAACTTAGAATTGATAGCTTATAATTATAATTGCAAATTATAACTTGAAGATCTGAACTTGTAATAGTGAATTACAAACTTAGATTAGTGAAATACTAATTATTATTTCAAATTATAACTTGAAGATTTGAACTTGTAATTGTCAAATACAGAACTTAAAATTGATAGCTTATAATTATTATTGCAAATTATAACTAGAAGATCTGAACTTGCAATAGGTAAATACAGAACTTCGAATTGTTAATTTCAAACTAAGATTGTAAATAATAATTAGAAGATCTGAACTTGTAATAGTCAAATACAGAACTTCGAATTGTTAAATACAAACTATTAGTGCAAATTATAACTTGTAAATCTGAACTTGTAATTGTCAAATACAGAACTTAAAATTGATAGCTTATCATTATAATTGCAAATTATAAGTTGAAGATCTGAACTTGTAATAGGTAAATACAGAACTTCGAATTGTTAATTTCAAACTAAGATTGTAATTAATAATTTGAAGATCTGAACTTGTAATAGTCAAATACAGAACTTCGAATTGTTAAATACAAATTATTAGTGCAAATTATAACTTGAAGATCTGAACTTGTAATTGTCAAATACAGCACATAGAATTCATAACTTCAAATTATGATTGCAATTTATAACTTGAAGATCTGAACTTGTATTTGTAAAATACAGAACTAAGAATTTATAACTTCAAATTATGATTGTAAATAATAATTAGAAGATCTGAACTTGTAATAGTCAAATACAGAACTTCGAATTGTTAAATACAAATTATTAGTGCAAATTATAACTTGAAGATCTGAACTTGAAATTGTCAAATACAGAACTTAGAATTCATAACTTCAAATTATGATTGCTAATTATAACTTGAAGATCTGACCTTGTAATAGTCAAATACAGAACTTAGAATTGTGAAATTACAATTATGATTGCAAATTATAACTTGAAGATCCCGACTTGTAATAGTCAAATACAGAACTTAAAATTGATAGCTTATAATTATAATTGCTAATTATAACTTGAAGATCTGAATTAGTAATAAGTAAATACAGAACTTCGAATTGTTAATTTCAAACTAAGATTGTAAATAATAATTTGAAGATCTGAACTTGTAATAGTCAAATACAGAACTTCGAATTGTTAAATACAAATTATTAGTGCAAATTATAACATGAAGATCTGAACATATAATTGTCAAATACAGAACTTAAAATTGATAGCTTATAATTATAATTGCAAATTATAAGTTGAAGATCTGAACTTGTAATAGGTACAAATTATAACTTGAAGATCTGAACTTGTAATTGTCAAATACAGAACTTAGAATTCATAACTTCAAATTATGATTGTAAATAATAATTAGAAGATCTGAACTTGTAATAGTCAAATACAGAACTTCAAATTGTTAAATTCAAATTATTAGTGCAAATTATAACTTGAAGATCTTAACTTGTAATTGTCAAATACAGCATTTAGAATTCATAACTTCAAATTATGATTGCAAATTATAACGAATTCATAACTTCAAATTATGATTGTAAATAATAATTAGAAGACCTGAACTTGTAATAGTCAAATACAGAACTTCGAATTGTTAAATACAAATTATTAGTGCAAATTATAACTTGAAGTTCTGAACTTGTAATTGTCAAATACAGAACTTAGAATTCATAACTTCAAATTATGATTGCTAATTATAACTTGAAGATCTGAACTTGTAATAGTCAAATACAGAACTTAGAATTGGTAAATTCAAATTATGATTGCAAATTATAACTTGAAGATCTGAACTTGTAATAGTCAAATACAGAACTTAAAATTGATAGCTTATAATTATAATTGCAAATTATAACTTGAAGATCTGAATTTGTAATAGGTAAATATAGAACTTCGAATTGTTAATTTCAAACTAAGATTGTTAATAATAATTTGAAGTTCTGAACTTGTATTAGTCAAATACAGAACTTCGAATTGTTAAATATAAATTATTAGTGCAAATTATAACTTGAAGATCTGAACTTGTAATTGTCAAATACAGCACTTAGAATTCATAACTTCAAATTATGATTGCTAATTATAACTTGAAGATCTGAACTTGTAATAGTCAATTACAGAACTTAGAATTGGGAAATTCAAATTATGATTGCAAATTATAACTTGAAGATCTGAACTTGTAATAGTCAAATACAGAACTTAAAATTGATAGCTTATAATTATAATGCAAATTATAACTTGAAGATCTGAATTTGTAGTAGGTAAATATAGAACTTCGAATTGTAAATTTCAAACTAAGATTGTAAATAATAATTTGAAGTTCTGAACTTGTAATAGTCAAATACAGAACTTCCAATTGTTAAATACAAATTATTAGTGCAAATTATAACTTGAAGATCTGAACTTGTAATTGTCAAATACAGAACTTAAAATTGATAGGTAATAATTATAATTGCAAATTATAAGTTGAAGATCTGAACTTGTAATAGGTAAATACAGAACTTCGAATTGTTAATTTCAAACTAAGATTGTAATTAATAATTTGAAGATCTGAACTTGTAATAGTCAAATACAGAACTTCAAATTGTTAAATACTAATTATTAGTGCAAATTATAACTTGAAGATCTGAACTTGTAATTGTCAAATATAGAACTTAGAATTGATAGCTTATAATTATAATTGCAAATTACAACTTGACGAACTGAACTTGTAATAGTGAATTATAGAACTTAGATTTGTTAAATACTAATTATTATTTCAAATTATAACTTGAAGATCTGAACTTGTAATTGTCAAATACAGAACTTAAAATTGATAGCTTATAATTATAATTGCAAATTATAACTAGAAGATCTGAACTTGTAATAAGTAAATACAGAACTTCGAATTGTTAATTTCAAACTAAGATTGTAAATAATAATTTGAAGACCTGAACTTGTAATAGTCAAATACAGAACTTCGAATTGTTAAATACAAATTAATAGTGCAAATTATAACTTGTAAATCTGAACTTGTAATTGTCAAATACAGAACTTAAAATTGATAGCTTATAATTATAATTGCAAATTATTAGTTGAAGATCTGAACTTGTAATAGGTAAATACAGAACTTCGAATTGTTAATTTCAAACTAAGATTGTAATTAATAATTTGAGGATCTGAACTTGTAATAGTCAAATACAGAACTTCGAATTGTTAAATACAAATTATTAGTGCAAATTATAACTTGAAGATCTGAACTTGTAATAGTCAAATACAGAACTTAAAATTGATAGCTTATAATTATAATTGCAAATTAAAACTTGAAGATCTGAACTTGTAATAGGTAAATACAGAACTTCGAATTGTTAATTTCAAACTAAGATTGTAAATAATAATTTGAAGATCTGAACTTGTAATAGTCAAATACAGAACTTAAAATTGTTAAATACAAATTATTAGTGCAAATTATAACTTGAAGATCTGAACTTGTATTTGTCAAATACAGAACTTAAAATTGATAGCTTATAATTATAATTAAAAATTATAAGTTGAAGATCTGAACTTGTAATAGGTAAATACAGAACTTCTAATTGTTAAGTTCAAACTAAGATTGTAATTAATAATTTGAAGATCTGAACTTGTAATAGTCAAATACAGATCTCCGAATTGTTAAATACAAATTATTAGTGCAAATTATAACTTAAAGATCTGAACTTGTAATTGTCAAATACAGCACTTAGAATACATAACTTCAAATTATGATTGCAAATTATAACTGGAAGATCTGAACTTGTAATTGTCAAATACAGAACTTAGAATTGATTGCTTATAATTATAATTGCAAATTATAACTTGAAGATCTGAACTTGTAATAGTGAATTACAGAACTTCAAATTGTTAATTTCAAACTAAGATTGTAATTAATAATTTGAAGATCTGAACTTGTAATAGTCAAATACAGAACTCCGAATTGTTAAATACAAATTATTAGTGCAAATTATAACTTGAAGATCTGAACTTGTAATTGTCAAATACAGCACTTAGAATTCATAACTTCAAATTATGATTGTAAATAATAATTAGAAGATCTGAACTTGTAATAGTCAAATACAGAACTACGAATTGTTAAATACAAATTATTAGTGCAAATTATAACTTGAAGATCTGAACTTGTAATTGTCAAATACAGAACTTAAAATTGATAGCTTATAATTATAATTGCAAATTATAAGTTGAAGATCTGAACTTGTAATAGGTAAATACAGAATTTCGAATTGTTAATTTCAAACTAAGATTGTAATTACAATCTTAGTTTGAAATTATGAAATTACAAAAGATTGTAATTACAATCTTAGTTTGAAATTAACAATTCGAAGTTCTGTATTTACCTATTACAAGTTCAGATCTTCAACTTATAATTTGCAATTATAATTATAAGCTATCAATTTTAAGTTCTGTATTTGACAATTACAAGTTCAGATCTTCAAGTTATGTCACATACAAAAATATAATAAAAAATTAAAGTCACTCTACATATTGCAAATCTATGGAATTTACAAAGCAGACGCTGATTTTGAAAATAGTTTGCAATATGTAGAAACTTAAGATTTCACATCCTGTCGACTAAATGGTCTTCACGGAAATTGAATAAGACAAAATGATATCTAATGCAAGTTCAATTGTTGAACGGCATTAGATATCATGAAACTATGCAGACGGTGGAGGGGAAGTTGGAAAGAAATAATTAACGACAGATTAAGAATGGAAAAAAAGAATGAGTCTCGCGAGTGCCTCGAAACTGGAAAAACTTCCTAAAATGAAGTGGTCGTTTCCAATTCCCCTCACCGTCTGGGCATTACTATTGGCAATAAGGTAAGCCCCATGCCTGGGGATGATTTTTTATGTTTTGTAATTCATATATACCTGCGGGTAAATAAATTGATATTTTGATTTATCCCAAGTCTATTATTTACAAACAAAATTAATGCGACATTTGGTGGAGGCGCCGTTGGCTTTTTAGCATTAATCATCGTATTATGCTATTTTTTAATTCAATTTGCTTTTAATACAATAAATCTTAAATAAATAAATTTTAATTTTAATTATTAAGACATCGTAAAATTTTGAAAATATCATTTAATTTCAAGACAATGTAAATTATTACATATTTTGTTTTTTTTTATGAAAATTTTGGGTATACGACTAGATAAAAAGTTATAATGATTTTAAATTATTAAGGTATTTTTAATTATGCTCTTTTTGACAATAAACTGGGACGTTAATTCATTTTATTACATACCAGGCGTTAAACTAGGACAAGTGTTAATGCGCCGATTAACACCTCTTAAAATGAATTTAGCGTTTACTATAACTTGTCTTTCTTTTTGGGTATTAGGACTTTTTAAAAAATAATATCGTTCTTGAGTCCGAGAACGAACCAAAAAGAAATTTCAGGCGTACGGTTTGTCAAAAAAGAGAAAGGTAAGGTAATCGATATTTTAAAATAACTAATTAATTATTTAAATTTTAAGGGTTTATTAGGTACTATGTGTATTTTTTTTTATAGGGTAACGCTTAGGGTCATTTACTTCTATGTTATTTTACAATTTAAATCTATTTTAATATGCTAACGCAACAAGTCTATATAATAGGAGTAATAATTTTTTTTGTATTAGTTGCATTACGTTTTAAGTTAAAATTAATCATTCTTCAAAATTAAATCATAAACTTGATAAACTTATTAAATTTCATTATTAAAGTTAGGGATCGTTTTTTTTTTTAAGAAAATAGTTTAATGTCTGGGCCATCTCAAGGTACCAGATCAAAAAATAAAATATTTGTTAATATCGCGTCAACAAATGAAACGCGACCTTTAGAATTAGAAACGTCACTAGAAGTAGACGAAACTATTATTACACAAGACGATACGTTAGAAGAACGCGATATCGGAACGAATAATTTAAATAATTTTAATCCTCAATTTCGAAGTACGGTACAGTTTACAGCCGACGCGAGTTTAGGTAATGTAAGCTCATTTGAACCTTCCAATTGCGATAATCCTTTCAATCGCAGCCAAAAAATATTAAGAAGCCCCAGTAACACACCCGATATAAATAATTCATTACCCAAAATACCTTTATTTTCGAGTAACGTAAATATTGAACAATTATCCCCTGAAAGCAAAGAAAATACAATAATCACCGCGAGTAAAGTTGTAAAATTATCAGACATAGCGGAGACGGACGATACTGTTACATATAAACAAGCTGAAATATTAACCGGAGCATTTAATCTTTTATTACCTTTGAGTTCGAATACAAATAACCAAAACGGTATAATGGCAAATTTAAATTGTACTATTGAAGCAGCTAACGCCGCTGAAAAAACGCCCAGATTGCCAAAATTTTTAAATCCCGATATTTACAACCCAGCAAACGGTAACGCGTTAAAATTTATAAATGATTACGAGCGAACGTCTATCTTAAATGGATGGGACCTAATACACATGATAAATTATTTCGGACTTTTTTTAACGGGGGCGGCTCATTTATGGTATTCTAAATTCTCCCGTACCATGATGAGTGGATCCCGCCTATATGTGATTAAGAAAATCACAAAAAATATTTGTAGCTACACTTTAACTCAAAAACTACGTTTTAAATTGTTCTATTACGTTATATTTTTCCCATAATTCCCATGCGATTAAGTACTACTTAATTGGAAAAGTGAGTAATACAATTTTGGAATTCCAAACTCTTGTGCGATCAGTTGGTTTTTTGGTGATCTCGGATCCTCTAGACCCCGCTCTCGTGATTTGGATTCTATTTACTTAAAAAAAAGCTCATTTTTTTTCTATTAGGTAGATACAATAATTAGTTTCACGAATTTTCACTATAATTTAACGTGATAGTAATAGTTATTTTTTTGTGTACGAATAAAATAATTAATTAATCGGTAAAAATTAAGTTAGTCCTTGCAAACAATTCTTATTTTGTTTTAGTCAGTAAATTAAACAATTATATACATAGTTATCTCGACGAGTAATAACTTATTAATTTATTGTAATAATAATTCATAATAAAGTTAGGATATTATAGGAGTATATTTAAGAAATAATTATTATTTTTTTAATGGATATATAGTAATAAATATGAATGATGTCTTATAATTTAGAATATCGAAGAAGAAGGGCATATTTTTTGTTTTGTTTTATGTTAATATTTTTAAATTGTTTTGTTCAAAGATTTTTCATTATGCGAAATAAAACAATGAATAGCAACCACCTATTGGCATGAAGGAAAAAGCGTACCCATACTATGTGAAGAAATTCGATGTCGAAAATGAAAAGGAAGAAGCAAATACCTATACCACGTTTCAAATATTGGCAATGGTCAAGTTAGTGGTCGAGTAACGGCATCCAAAAAGAAGAATGGAATCAAAATAAGTATTCAAACAACAAGCACCAGGCTAACAATAATTAGTTTAATGGTAACCAAAATGAAAATAGTTCAAGAATAAATTGAAGAAGATGCATGTAATCAACATCAAATTACTCCTGATGTTATAAAATGGAAATGGTACACCACATTTGGATAGGTCCACAAGGGCTCTGGATGTTAATCATGGGAATGCGCACCCCAATGGCTGACTTCAAGCAACAACATCAACCATCAATTTGTTATTGTACGTTTTCAAAACCAATGGTTGGAAACTATGTATTTAAAGTTCATAATTTGGTTATCTATATGGTATGGTATGGTAACATACATTAATTTAATATCACTTTCGCGTGAATTAATCAAAACATTAAAAATGCTGAATGTCTTCTACTTCCAACGTTAATAATAAAAGCGCTGAATTAAAAAGTAACAAAATATCAAATAGAAAATGAGCCATGTAACGAAATAAATTGTGTTAAAAGGGTATAGGATTGAAAAAATGCTTAAAATAAAATATATAGTAAAAAATAATTAGACAGTGAAATCATTAATTGAGTTCAAAATTTTTTATACTCTCATTATTTACTAATAAGTGATAGAAACTACACTGCGCGTCTCTAAATTACAATAACTTATTATAATAACGGGAACTCAAATAGACCTATTCACCACTCAATGTATTAAAAGTTAAAAAATGAAAAAATATATATTTAATAAAAGCAATAATGGACAACAATTTTAAATAAGAAATGAACTTAAGCAATGAATCGAACGTAATAAATCCAAAGAAAATTACCATTATTAGATGCTGCAAATAAAATTTAAGCAGTGAATAATATATAGATCACGACGTAAACGTTTAAAAAGGTGTCTATATTATGATCCATTTTGTTTGATAACAATAATAAGTAGATACAAAATTTGTGCAACCGATAATTAATATATCGATACAGAATTATTAAAGTTCACAACAAACTTAAAATCTTTTCTCTTTAATTTTATTTTAATTTTTAATACAAGTGAATTCGAAAATATTATTACATTTTTATTGTTGCAAGATGTAATTTACAGATGCGATGTGAGCCTCATTATGCAAATACTGTATTAAAAAATAATTAATGTTAATATTGGTTAATATACATACGAGTTGTACGTAGCAGTTATATAATATTAAGGATTGAATTTTTGTATATATATGAATATTTTACAGTTCTTTTTTTTAATAGTATTAGATCAATTATAATAACAGAATGTATTTTAAGATATAGTAGCTTCTATCTATGTTAATATTAAATAAATTATTATTATTAATATAACAGTATCAATCTCATCCAAACAATAATAATATAAGATTAAAGGATTTCGGGATCGTGGAAAATTCAATCAAACTACAATGATTTGTTGAGTCAACGTTTCGGACAACTTTATGTTTCCATCTTCAGGACTGGAATTGAAAAGAACACATTATCCTAGCACTTTACAGAAGCTAAGTACACTCACCTCACAAAACAAGATGTAAATTAGTTTGATAAATAATAAGATCGAAAAAAGGTAGGAGAGACATAAAATCAGTGACGGCTACAATCAACGATGTCAAAACAATAAAATTTACAATGTAAAAATACAAAAAAGTCACAAACATTTAAATAAATTAACATTAAGTGTAAATAATTCTCTCTAGTTAAAATGCACACAAATATAATATGTGATAAGATTAAAAACTATGTATCCGCCACATTCACGACGAGACCAATCAAATTGAATAGATACCGTTATCCATCAATTTTTCAAAAATCCCGCTCAAATTCCTCCACCTTTGCAATGAAGTGA
The DNA here is from genome assembly GCA_963170105.1 of Cantharis lateralis. Lineage (NCBI taxonomy): Eukaryota > Metazoa > Arthropoda > Insecta > Coleoptera > Cantharidae > Cantharis > Cantharis lateralis. The sequence continues at coordinate 25,356,342 of OY720628.1, forward strand.
GAGCAACTCCACCTCCAAAAATACGTCCGCAAAAAGTTTATAAAAAATTAATACAAAAAATTAATATAAAAAACAGTAACCTCAAGACAAACTTGCCAAACCAAAGGAGGGCAAAACATACACCGATGTTTTAAGTTTTGCGTACTTTGTGGTCAAATCTTCTAAGCAAATCACGGTATCCAACATTGATGAATCTGTAGTCCGTCTGCTTGTTTACATTGTCCGCCGTTGTGGTTATATAAGCCGCTTCCATAAATGTTCTTCTATAATAATTGCACTCAGACTCGAGCACCCTCACCTCGGCGGTGTCAAAATTATGATTGTTGTTATTCATATGTTCGGCCAAACCGGTCTTTTTTGATCCATTTCGTATGTCATACCGGTGTTGTTTGACCCTAGAAGCAAGTCTTTGTTTTGTTTGGCCGATGTAGTATTTGCCACAATCACACCTGATCTGATATACCACATTCGCCATATCCAATATGGGGGTTCTATCTTTGACTCTCGAGTAGATGAGCCTGTTCAACGTAAACCGGTTACAAAAAGCCAACTGCAAGCTGTCATCCATAATAAACTTAAGGAGTTTATTATGGATGACAGCTTGCAGTTGGCTTTTTGTAACCGGTTTACGTTGAACAGGCTCATCTACTCGAGAGTCAAAGATAGAACCCCCATATTGGATATGGCGAATGTGGTATATCAGATCAGGTGTGATTGTGGCAAATACTACATCGGCCAAACAAAACAAAGACTTGCTTCTAGGGTCAAACAACACCGGTATGACATACGAAATGGATCAAAAAAGACCGGTTTGGCCGAACATATGAATAACAACAATCATAATTTTGACACCGCCGAGGTGAGGGTGCTCGAGTCTGAGTGCAATTATTATAGAAGAACATTTATGGAAGCGGCTTATATAACCACAACGGCGGACAATGTAAACAAGCAGACGGACTACAGATTCATCAATGTTGGATACCGTGATTTGCTTAGAAGATTTGACCACAAAGTACGCAAAACTTAAAACATCGGTGTATGTTTTGCCCTCCTTTGGTTTGGCAAGTTTGTCTTGAGGTTACTGTTTTTTATATTAATTTTTTGTATTAATTTTTTATAAACTTTTTGCGGACGTATTTTTGGAGGTGGAGTTGCTCTCACTTCATTGCAAAGGTGGAGGAATTTGAGCGGGATTTTTGAAAAATTGATGGATAACGGTATCTATTCAATTTGATTGGTCTCGTCGTGAATGTGGCGGATACATAGTTTTTAATCTTATCACATATTATATTTGTGTGCATTTTAACTAGAGAGAATTATTTACACTTAATGTTAATTTATTTAAATGTTTGTGACTTTTTTGTATTTTTACATTGTAAATTTTATTGTTTTGACATCGTTGATTGTAGCCGTCACTGATTTTATGTCTCTCCTACCTTTTTTCGATCTTATTATTTATCAAACTAATTTACATCTTGTTTTGTGAGGTGAGTGTACTTAGCTTCTGTAAAGTGCTAGGATAATGTGTTCTTTTCAATTCCAGTCCTGAAGATGGAAACATAAAGTTGTCCGAAACGTTGACTCAACAAATCATTGTAGTTTGATTGAATTTTCCACGATCCCGAAATCCTTTAATCTTATATTATTATTATTAAGGTAATTAAAAAACCGGGATAAATGGTGTACTAAAAGTTGTGTAAATAAATAAAACACTGTTCAAGTGAGAAACAATCAATCAAGTTTAAAACTTAAAGGAAAAAATTAGTGAGATATAGTACGGACAAATGGAAATGTGATAGTTTGCAAAACATAAATACGAAATTTAAAATTTTGAAATATTATTTTAGTCACATATTAATTATAATTATAATTGTTAGATACATAAAGCTATTTTTTTTTTATATATAAGAATTGGAGCATGACAATGCAGGTACTTATTCAATTTTCGTGAAGTTCCATAAGGTCGACATTTACTTTTTCTAATCTTTAAATATTTTTTCTAGAAACCCTCGACTGGGGACAGTCGTCTTCTTGACAGGGGGGGTAATGTCACATACAAAAATATAATAAAAAATTAAAGTCACTCTACATATTGCAAATCTATGGAATTTACAAAGCAGACGCTGATTTTGAAAATAGTTTGCAATATGTAGAAACTTAAGATTTCACATCCTGTCGACTAAATGGTCTTCACGGAAATTGAATAAGACAAAATGATATCTAATGCAAGTTCAATTGTTGAACGGCATTAGATATCATGAAACTATGCAGACGGTGGAGGGGAAGTTGGAAAGAAATAATTAACGACAGATTAAGAATGGAAAAAAAGAATGAGTCTCGCGAGTGCCTCGAAACTGGAAAAACTTCCTAAAATGAAGTGGTCGTTTCCAATTCCCCTCACCGTCTGGGCATTACTATTGGCAATAAGGTAAGCCCCATGCCTGGGGATGATTTTTTATGTTTTGTAATTCATATATACCTGCGGGTAAATAAATTGATATTTTGATTTATCCCAAGTCTATTATTTACAAACAAAATTAATGCGACAATTTGCACTAATAATTTGTATTTAACAATTCGAAGTTCTGTATTTGTTAAATACAAATTATTTGTGCAAATTATAACATGAAGATCTGAACTTGTAATAGTCAAATACAGAACTTCGAATTGTTAAATACAAATTATTAGTGCAAATTATAACTTGAAGATCTGAACTTGTAATTGTCTAATACAGAACTTAGAATTGATAGCTTAAAATTATAATTGCAAATTATAACTTGAAGATCTGAACTTGTAATAGTGAATTACAGAACTTCGAATTGTTAAATACAAATTATTAGTACAAATTATAACTTGAAGATCTGAACTTGTAATTGTCAAATACAGAACTTAAAATTGATAGCTTATAATTATAATTGCAAATTATAACTAGAAGATCTGAACTAGTAATAGGTAAATACAGAACTTCGAATTGTTAATTTCAAACTAAGATTGTAAATAATAATTTGAAGATCTGAACTTGTAATAGTCAAATACAGAACTTCGAATTGTTAAATACAAATTATTAGTGCAAATTATAACTTGAAAATCTGAACTTGTAATTGTCAAATACCGAACTTAAAATTGATAGCTGATAATTATAATTGCAAATTATAAGTTGAAGATCTGAACTTGTAATAGGTAAATACAGAACTTCGAATTGTTAATTTCAAACTAAGATTGTAATTAATAATTTGAAGATCTGAACTTGTAATAGTCAAATACAGAACTTCGAATTGTTAAATACAAATTATTAGTGCAAATTATAACTTGAAGATTTGAACTTGTAATTGTCAAATACAGCACTTAGAATTCATAACTTCAAATTATGATTGCAAATTATAACTTGAAGATCTGAACTTGTAATTGTAAAATACAGAACTAAGAATTCATAACTTCAAATTATGATTGTAAATAATAATTAGAAGATCTGAACTTGTAATAGTCAAATACAGAACTTCGAATTGTTAAATACAAATTATTAGTGCAAATTATAACTTGAAGATCTGAACTTGTAATTGTAAAATACAGAACTTAGAATTCATAACTTCAAATTATGATTGCTAATTATAACTTGAAGATCTGACCTTGTAATAGTCAAATACAGAACTTAGAATTGTGAAATTACAATTATGATTGCAAATTATAACTTGAAGATCTGAACTTGTAATAGTCAAATACAGAACTTAAAATTGATAGCTTATAATTATAATTGCTAATTATAACTTGAAGATCTGAATTTGTAATAAGTAAATACAGAACTTCGAATTGTTAATTTCAAACTAAGATTGTAAATAATAATTTGAAGATTTGAACTTGTAATAGTCAAATACAGAACTTCGAATTGTTAAATACAAATTATTAGTGCAAATTATAACATGAAGATCTGAACATGTAATTGTCAAATACAGAACTTAAAATTGATAGCTTATAATTATAATTGCAAATTATAAGTTGAAGATCTGAACTTGTAATAGGTAAATACAGAACTTCGAATTGTTAATTTCAAACTAAGATTGTAATTAATAATTTGAAGATCTGAACTTGTAATAGTCAAATACAAAACTTCGAATTGTTAAATACAAATTATTAGTGCAAATTATAACTTGAAGATTTGAACTTGTAATTGTCAAATACAGAACTTAGAATTCATAACTTCAAATTATGCTTGCTAATTATAGCTTGAAGATCTGAACTTGTAGTAGTCAAATACAGAACTTAGAATTGGGAAATTCAAATTATGGTTGCAAATTATAACTTGAAGATCTGAACTTGTAATAGTCAAATACAGAACTTAAAATTGATAGCTTATAATTATAATTGCAAATTAAAACTTGAAGATCTGAATTTGTAATAGGTAAATACAGAACTTCGAATTGTTAATTTCAAACTAAGATTGTAATTAATAATTTGAAGATCTGAACTTGTAATAGTCAAATACAGAACTTACAATTGTTAAATACAAATTATTAGTGCAAATTATAACTTGAAGATCTGAACTTGTAATTGTCAAATACAGAACTTAGAATTGATAGCTTATAATTATAATTGCAAATTATAACTTGAAGATTTGAACATGTAATAGTGAATTACAAACTTAGATTAGGGAAATACTAATTATTATTTCAAATTATAACTTGAAGATTTGAACTTGTAATTGTCAAATACAGAACTTAAAATTGATAGCTTATAATTATAATTGCAAATTATAACTAGAAGATCTGAACTTGCAATAGGTAAATACAGAACTTCGAATTGTTAATTTCAAACTAAGATTGTAAATAATAATTAGAAGATCTGAACTTGTAATAGGTAAATACAGAACTTCGAATTGTTAATTTCAAACTAAGATTGTAATTAATAATTAGAAGATCTGAACTTGTAATAGTCAAATACAGAACTTCGAATTGTTAAATACAAATTATTAGTGCAAATTATAACTTGAAGATCTGAACTTGTAATTGTCAAATACAGCACATAGAATTCATAACTTCAAATTATGATTGCAATTTATAACTTGAAGATCTGAACTTGTAATTGTAAAATACAGAACTAAGAATTCATAACTTCAAATTATGATTGTAAATAATAATTAGAAGATCTGAACTTGTAATAGTCAAATACAGAACTTCGAATTGTTAAATACAAATTATTAGTGCAAATTATAACTTGAAGATCTGAACTTGTAATTGTCAAATACAGAACTTAGAATTCATAACTTTAAATTATGATTGCTAATTATAACTTGAAGATCTGACCTTGTAATAGTCAAATACAGAACTTAGAATTGTGAAATTACAATTATGATTGCAAATTATAACTTGAAGATCCCGACTTGTAATAGTCAAATACAGAACTTAAAATTGATAGCTTATAATTATAATTGCTAATTATAACTTGAAGATCTGAATTTGTAATAAGTAAATACAGAACTTCGAATTGTTAATTTCAAACTAAGATTGTAAATAATAATTTGAAGATCTGAACTTGTAATAGTCAAATACAGAACTTCGAATTGTTAAATACAAATTATTAGTGCAAATTATAACATGAAGATCTGAACATGTAATTGTCAAATACAGAACTTAAAATTGATAGCTTATAATTATAATTACAAATTATAAGTTGAAGATCTGAACTTGTAATAGGTAAATACAGAACTTCGAATTGTTAATTTCAAACTAAGATTGTAATTAATAATTTGAAGATCTGAACTTGTAATAGTCAAATACAGAACTTCGAATTGTTAAATACAAATTATTAGTGCAAATTATAACTTGAAGATCTGAACTTGTAATTATCAAATACAGCACTTGGAATTCATAACTTCAAATTATGATTGCAAATTATAACTTGAAGATCTGAACTTGTAATTGTCAAATACAGAACTTAGAATTCATAACTTCAAATTATGATTGTAAATAATAATTAGAAGATCTGAACTAGTAATAGTCAAATACAGAACTTCAAATTGTTAAATTCAAATTATTAGTGCAAATTATAACTTGAAGATCTTAACTTGCAATTGTCAAATACAGCACTTAGAATTCATAACTTCAAATTATGATTGCAAATTATAACTTGAAGATCTGAACTAGTAATTGTAAAATACAGAACTACGAATTCATAACTTCAAATTATGATTGTAAATAATAATTAGAAGATCTGAACTTGTAATAGTCAAATACAGAACTTCGAATTGTTAAATACAAATTATTAGTGCAAATTATAACTTGAAGTTCTGAACTTGTAATTGTCAAATACAGAACTTAGAATTCATAACTTCAAATTATGATTGCTAATTATAACTTGAAGATCTGAACTTGTAATAGTCAAATACAGAACTTAGAATTGGGAAATTCAAATTATGATTGCAAATTATAACTTGAAGATCTGAACTTGTAATAGTCAAATACAGAACTTAAAATTGATAGCTTATAATTATAATTGCAAATTATAACTTGAAGATCTGAATTTGTAATAGGTAAATATAGAACTTCTAATTGTTAATTTCAAACTAAGATTGTAAGTAAAAATTTTAAAGACCTGAACTTGTAATAGTCAAATACAGAACTTCGAATTGTTAAATACAAATTATTAGTGCAAATTATAACTTGTAAATCTGAACTTGTAATAGTCAAATACAGAACTTCGAATTGTTAAATACAAATTATTAGTGCAAATTATAACTTGAAGATCTGAACTTGTAATTGTCAAATACAGAACTTAAAATTGATAGCTTATAATTATAATTGCAAATTATAAGTTGAAGATCTGAACTTGTAATATGTAAATACAGAACTTCGAATTGTTAATTTCAAACTAAGATTGTAATTAATAATTTGAAGATCTGAACTTGTAATAGTCAAATACATAACTTCAAATTGTTAAATACAAATTATTAGTGCAAATTATAACTTGAAGATCTGAACTTCTAATTGTCAAATACAGAACTTAGAATTGATAGCTTATAATTATAATTGCAAATTATAAATTGAAGAACTGAACTTGTAATAGTGAATTACAGAACTTAGATTTGTTAAATACTAATTATTATTTCAAATTATAACTTGAAGATCTGAACTTGTAATAAGTAAATACAGAACTTCGAATTGTTAATTTCAAACTAAGATTGTAAATAAAAATTTTAAAGACCTGAACTTGTAATAGTCAAATACAGAACTTCGAATTGTTAAATACAAATTATTAGTGCAAATTATAACTTGTAAATCTGAACTTGTAATAGTCAAATACAGAACTTCGAATTGTTAAATACAAATTATTAGTGCAAATTATAACTTGAAGATCTGAACTTGTAATTGTCAAATACAGCACTTAGAATTCATAACTTCTAATTATGATTGCAATTTATAACTTGAAGATCTGAACTTGTAATTGTAGAATACAGAACTAAGAATTAATAAATTCAAATTATGATTGTAAATAATAATTAGAAGATCTGAACTTGTAATAGTCAAATACAGAACTTCGAATTGTTAATTTCAAACTAAGATTGTAATTAATAATTTGAAGATCTGAACTTGTAATAGGCAAATTCAGAACTTCGAATTGTTAAATACAAATTATTAGTGCAAATTATAACTTGAAGATCTGAACTTGTAATTGTAAAATACAGAACTAAGAATTCATAACTTCAAATTATGATTGTAAATAATAATTAGAAGATCTGAACTTGTAATTGTCAAATACAGAACTTAGAATTGATAGCTTATAATTATAATTGCAAATTATAACTTGAAGATCTGAACTTGTAATAGTGAATTACAAACTTAGATTAGTGAAATACTAATTATTATTTCAAATTATAACTTGAAGATTTGAACTAGTAATTCTCAAATACAGAACTTAAAATTGATAGCTTATAATTATAATTGCAAATTATAACTAGAAGATCTGAACTTGCAATAGGTAAATACAGAACTTCGAATTGTTAATTTCAAACTAAGATTGTAAATAATAATTTGAAGATCTGAACTTGTAATAGTCAAATACAGAACTTCGAATTGTTAAATACAAACTATTAGTGCAAATTATAACTTGTAAATCTGAACTTGTAATTGTCAAATACAGAACTTAAAATTGATAGCTTATCATTATAATTGCAAAATATAAGTTGAAGATTTGAACTTGTAATAAGTAATTACAGAACTTCGAATTGTTAATTTCAAACTAAGATTGTAATTAATAATTTGAAGATCTGAACTTGTAATAGTGAAATACAGAACTTCGAAGTGTTAAATACAAATTATTAGTGCAAATTATAACTTGAAGATCTGAACTTGTAATTGTCAAATACAGCACATAGAATTCATAACTTCAAATTATGATTGCAATTTATAACTTGAAGATCTGAACTTGTAATTGTAAAATACAGAACTAAGAATTCATAACTTCAAATTATGATTGTAAATAATAATTAGAAGATCTGAACTTGTAATAGTCAAATACAGAACTTCGAATTGTTAAATACAAATTATTAGTGCAAATTATAACTTGAAGATCTGAACTTGTAATTGTCAAATACAGAACTTAGAATTCATAACTTCAAATTATGATTGCTATTTATAACTTGAAGATCTGACCTTGTAATAGTCAAATACAGAACCTAGAATTGTGAAATTACAATTATGATTGCAAATTATAACTTGAAGATTCCGACTTGTAATAGTCAAATACAGAACTTAAAATTGATAGCTTATAATTATAATTGCTAATTATAACTTGAAGATCTGAATTTGTAATAAGTAAATACAGAACTTCGAATTGTTAATTTCAAACTAAGATTGTAAATAATAATTTGAAGATCTGAACTTGTAATAGTCAAATACAGAACTTCGAATTGTTAAATACAAATTATTAGTGCAAATTATAACATGAAGATCTGAACATATAATTGTCAAATACAGATCTTAAAATTGATAGCTTATAATTATAATTGCAAATTATAAGTTGAAGATCTGAACTTGTAATAGGTAAATACAGAACTTCGAATTGTTAATTTCAAACAAAGATTGTAATTAATAATTTGAAGATCTGAACTTGTAATAGTCAAATACAGAACTTCGAATTATTAAATACAAATTATTAGTGCAAATTATAACTTGAAGATCTGAACTTGTAATTATCAAATACAGCACTTGGAATTCATAACTTCAAATTATGATTGCAAATTATAACTTGAAGATCTGAACTTGTAATTGTCAAATACAGAACTTAGAATTCATAACTTCAAATTATGATTGTAAATAATAATTAGAAGATCTGAACTTGTAATAGTCAAATACAGAACTTCAAATTGTTAAATTCAAATTATTAGTGCAAATTATAACTTGAAGATCTGAACTTGTAATTGTCAAATACAGAACTTAAAATTGATAGCTTATAATTATAATTGCAAATTATAAGTTGAAGATCTGAACTTGTAATAGGTAAATACAGAACTTCGAATTGTTAATTTCAAACTAAGATTGTAAATAATAATTTGAAGATCTGAACTTGTAATAGTCAAATACATAACTTCAAATTGTTAAATACAAATTATTAGTGCAAATTATAACTTGAAGAACTGAACTTGTAATAGTGAATTACAGAACTTAGATTTGTTAAATACTAATTATTATTTCAAATTATAACTTGAAGATCTGAACTTGTAATAAGTAAATACAGAACTTCGAATTGTTAATTTCAAACTAAGATTGTAAATAAAAATTTTAAAGACCTGAACTTGTAATAGTCAAATACAGAACTTCGAATAGTTAAATACAAATTATTAGTGCAAATTATAACTTGAAGATCTGAACTTGTAATTGTCAAATACAGAACTTAAAATTGATAGCTTATAATTATAATTGCAAATTATAAGTTGAAGATCTGAACTTGTAATAGGTAAATACAGAACTTCGAATTGTTAATTTCAAACTAAGATTGTAAATAATAATTTGAAGATCTGAACTTGTAATAGTCAAATACATAACTTCAAATTGTTAAATACAAATTATTAGTGCAAATTATAACTTGAAGAACTGAACTTGTAATAGTGAATTACAGAACTTAGATTTGTTAAATACTAATTATTATTTCAAATTATAACTTGAAGATCTGAACTTGTAATAAGTAAATACAGAACTTCGAATTGTTAATTTCAAACTAAGATTGTAAATAAAAATTTTAAAGACCTGAACTTGTAATAGTCAAATACAGAACTTCGAATAGTTAAATACAAATTATTAGTGCAAATTATAACTTGTAAATCTGAACTTGTAATAGTCAAATACAGAACTTCGAATTGTTAAATACAAATTATTAGTGCAAATTATAACTTGAAGATCTGAACTTGTAATTGTCAAATACAGCACTTAGAATTCATAACTTCTAATTATGATTGCAATTTATAACTTGAAGATCTGAACTTGTAATTGTAAAATACAGAACTAAGAATTAATAAATTCAAATTATGATTGTAAATAATAATTAGAAGATCTGAACTTGTAATAGTCAAATACAGAACTTCGAATTATTAATTTCAAACTAAGATTGTAATTAATAATTTGAAGATCTGAACTTGTAATAGTCAAATACAGAACTTCGAATTGTTAAATACAAATTATTAATGAAAATTATAACTTGAAGTTCTGAACTTGTAATTGTCAAATACAGAACTTAGAATTCATAACTTCTAATTATGATTGCTAATTATAACTTGAAGATCTGAACTTGTAATAGTCAAATACAGAACTTAGAATTGGGAAATTCAAATTATGATTGCAAATTATAACTTGAAGATCTGAACTTGTAATTGTCAAATACAGAACTTAGAATTGTTAAATACAAATTATTAGTGCAAATTATAACTTGAAGATCTGAACTTGTAATTGTCAAATACAGCACTTAGAATTCATAACTTCTAATTATGATTGCAATTTATAACTTGAAGATCTGAACTTGTAATTGTAGAATACAGAACTAAGAATTAATAAATTCAAATTATGATTGTAAATAATAATTAGAAGATCTGAACTTGTAATAGTCAAATACAGAACTTCGAATTGTTAATTTCAAACTAAGATTGTAATTAATAATTTGAAGATCTGAACTTGTAATAGGCAAATTCAGAACTTCGAATTGTTAAATACAAATTATTAGTGCAAATTATAACTTGAAGATCTGAACTTGTAATTGTAAAATACAGAACTAAGAATTCATAACTTCAAATTATGATTGTAAATAATAATTAGAAGATCTGAACTTGTAATTGTCAAATACAGAACTTAGAATTGATAGCTTATAATTATAATTGCAAATTATAACTTGAAGATCTGAACTTGTAATAGTGAATTACAAACTTAGATTAGTGAAATACTAATTATTATTTCAAATTATAACTTGAAGATTTGAACTTGTAATTCTCAAATACAGAACTTAAAATTGATAGCTTATAATTATAATTGCAAATTATAACTAGAAGATCTGAACTTGCAATAGGTAAATACAGAACTTCGAATTGTTAATTTCAAACTAAGATTGTAAATAATAATTTGAAGATCTGAACTTGTAATAGTCAAATACAGAACTTCGAATTGTTAAATACAAACTATTAGTGCAAATTATAACTTGTAAATCTGAACTTGTAATTGTCAAATACAGAACTTAAAATTGATAGCTTATCATTATAATTGCAAAATATAAGTTGAAGATTTGAACTTGTAATAGGTAATTACAGAACTTCGAATTGTTAATTTCAAACTAAGATTGTAATTAATAATTTGAAGATCTGAACTTGTAATAGTCAAATACAGAACTTCGAAGTGTTAAATACAAATTATTAGTGCAAATTATAACTTGAAGATCTGAACTTGTAATTGTCAAATACAGCACATAGAATTCATAACTTCAAATTATGATTGCAATTTATAACTTGAAGATCTGAACTTGTAATTGTAAAATACAGAACTAAGAATTCATAACTTCAAATTATGATTGTAAATAATAATTAGAAGATCTGAACTTGTAATAGTCAAATACAGAACTTCGAATTGTTAAATACAAATTATTAGTGCAAATTATAACTTGAAGATCTGAACTTGTAATTGTCAAATACAGAACTTAGAATTCATAACTTCAAATTATGATTGCTATTTATAACTTGAAGATCTGACCTTGTAATAGTCAAATACAGAACCTAGAATTGTGAAATTACAATTATGATTGCAAATTATAACTTGAAGATTCCGACTTGTAATAGTCAAATACAGAACTTAAAATTGATAGCTTATAATTATAATTGCTAATTATAACTTGAAGATCTGAATTTGTAATAAGTAAATACAGAACTTCGAATTGTTAATTTCAAACTAAGATTGTAAATAATAATTTGAAGATCTGAACTTGTAATAGTCAAATACAGAACTTCGAATTGTTAAATACAAATTATTAGTGCAAATTATAACATGAAGATCTGAACATATAATTGTCAAATACAGAACTTAAAATTGATAGCTTATAATTATAATTGCAAATTATAAGTTGAAGATCTGAACTTGTAATAGGTAAATACAGAACTTCGAATTGTTAATTTCAAACAAAGATTGTAATTAATAATTTGAAGATCTGAACTTGTAATAGTCAAATACAGAACTTCGAATTATTAAATACAAATTATTAGTGCAAATTATAACTTGAAGATCTGAACTTGTAATTATCAAATACAGCACTTGGAATTCATAACTTCAAATTATGATTGCAAATTATAACTTGAAGATCTGAACTTGTAATTGTCAAATACAGAACTTAGAATTCATAACTTCAAATTATGATTGTAAATAATAATTAGAAGATCTGAACTTGTAATAGTCAAATACAGAACTTCAAATTGTTAAATTCTAATTATTAGTGCAAATTATAACTTGAAGATCTTAACTTGTAATTGTCAAATACAGCACTTAGAATTCATAACTTCAAATTATGATTGCAAATTATAACTTGAAGATCTGAACTTGTAATTGTAAAATACAGAACTACGAATTCATAACTTCAAATTATGATTGTAAATAATAATTAGAAGATCTGAACTTGTAATAGTCAAATACAGAACTTCGAATTGTTAAATACAAATTATTAGTGCAAATTATAACTTGAAGTTCTGAACTTGTAATTGTCAAATACAGAACTTAGAATTCATAACTTCAAATTATGATTGCTAATTATAACTTGAAGATCTGAACTTGTAATAGTCAAATATAGAACTTAGAATTGGGAAATTCAAATTATGATTGCAAATTATAACTTGAAGATCTGAACTTGTAATAGTCAAATACAGAACTTAAAATTGATAGCTTATAATTATAATTGCAAATTATAACTTGAAGATCTGAATTTGTAATAGGTAAATATAGAACTTCGAATTGTTAATTTCAAACTAAGATTGTAAATAATAATTTGAAGTTCTGAACTTGTAATAGTCAAATACAGAACTTCGAATTGGTAAATACAAATTATTAGTGCAAATTATAACTTGAAGATCTGAACTTGTAATTGTCAAATACAGAACTTAAAATTGATAGCTTATAATTATAATTGCAAATTATAAGTTGAAGATCTGAACTTGTAATAGGTAAATACAGAACTTCGAATTGTTAATTTCAAACTAAGATTGTAAATAATAATTTGAAGATCTGAACTTGTAATAGTCAAATACATAACTTCAAATTGTTAAATACAAATTATTAGTGCAAATAATAACTTGAAGATCTGAACTTGTAATTGTCAAATACAGAACTTAGAATTGATAGCTTATAATTATAATTGCAAATTATAACTTGAAGAACTGAACTTGTAATAGTGAATTACAGAACTTAGATTTGTTAAATACTAATTATTATTTCAAATTATAACTTGAAGATCTGAACTTGTAATAAGTAAATACAGAACTTCGAATTGTTAATTTCAAACTAAGATTGTAAATAAAAATTTTAAAGACCTGAACTTGTAATAGTCAAATACAGAACTTCGAATAGTTAAATACAAATTATTAGTGCAAATTATAACTTGTAAATCTGAACTTGTAATAGTCAAATACAGAACTTCGAATTGTTAAATACAAATTATTAGTGCAAATTATAACTTGAAGATCTGAACTTGTAATTGTCAAATACAGCACTTAGAATTCATAACTTCTAATTATGATTGCAATTTATAACTTGAAGATCTGAACTTGTAATTGTAAAATACAGAACTAAGAATTAATAAATTCAAATTATGATTGTAAATAATAATTAGAAGATCTGAACTTGTAATAGTCAAATACAGAACTTCGAATTATTAATTTCAAACTAAGATTGTAATTAATAATTTGAAGATCTGAACTTGTAATAGTCAAATACAGAACTTCGAATTGTTAAATACAAATTATTAATGAAAATTATAACTTGAAGTTCTGAACTTGTAATTGTCAAATACAGAACTTAGAATTCATAACTTCTAATTATGATTGCTAATTATAACTTGAAGATCTGAACTTGTAATAGTCAAATACAGAACTTAGAATTGGGAAATTCAAATTATGATTGCAAATTATAACTTGAAGATCTGAACTTGTAATTGTCAAATACAGAACTTAGAATTCATAACTTCAAATTATGATTGTAAATAATAATTAGAAGATCTGAACTTGTAATAGTCAAATACAGAACTTCAAATTGTTAAATTCAAATTATTAGTGCAAATTATAACTTGAAGATCTTAACTTGTAATTGTCAAATACAGCACTTAGAATTCATAACTTCAAATTATGATTGCAAATTATAACTTGAAGATCTGAACTAGTAATTGTAAAATACAGAACTACGAATTCATAACTTCAAATTATGATTGTAAATAATAATTAGAAGATCTGAACTTGTAATAGTCAAATACAGAACTTCGAATTGTTGAATACAAATTATTAGTGCAAATTATAACTTGAAGTTCTGAACTTGTAATTGTCAAATACAGAACTTAGAATTCATAACTTCAAATTATGATTGCTAATTATAACTTGAAGATCTGAACTTGTAATAGTCAAATACAGAACTTAGAATTGGGAAATTCAAATTATGATTGCAAATTATAACTTGAAGATCTGAACTTGTAATAGTCAAATACAGAACTTAAAATTGATAGCTTATAATTATAATTGCAAATTATAACTTGAAGATCTGAATTTGTAATAGGTAAATATAGAACTTCGAATTGTTAATTTCAAACTAAGATTGTAAATAATAATTTGAAGTTCTGAACTTGTAATAGTCAAATACAGAACTTCGAATTGTTAAATACAAATTATTAGTGCAAATTATAACTTGAAGATCTGAACTTGTAATTGTCAAATACAGAACTTAAAATTGATAGCTTATAATTATAATTGCAAATTATAAGTTGAAGATCTGAACTTGTAATAGGTAAATACAGAACTTCGAATTGTTAATTTCAAACTAAGATTGTAATTAATAATTTGAAGATCTGAACTTCTAATAGTCAAATACATAACTTCAAATTGTTAAATACAAATTATTAGTGCAAATTATAACTTGAAGATCTGAACTTGTAATTGTCAAATACAGAACTTAGAATTGATAGCTTATAATTATAATTGCAAATTATAACTTGAAGAACTGAACTTGTAATAGTGAATTACAGAACTTAGATTTGTTAAATACTAATTATTATTTCTAATTATAACTTGAAGATCTGAACTTGTAATTGTCAAATACAGCACTTAGAATTCATAACTTCAAATTATGATTGTAAATAATAATTAGAAGATCTGAACTTGTAATAGTCAAATACAGAACTTCAAATTGTTAAATACAAATTATAAGTGCAAATTATAACTTGAAGATCTGAACTTGTAATTGTCAAATACAGAACTTAGAATTGATAGCTTATAATTATAATTGCAAATTATAACTTGAAGAACTGAACTTGTAATAGTGAATTACAGAACTTAGATTTGTTAAATACTAATTATTATTTCAAATTATAACTTGAAGATCTGAACTTGTAATAAGTAAATACAGAACTTCGAATTGTTAATTTCAAACTAAGATTGTAAATAATAATTTTAAAGACCTGAACTTGTAATAGTCAAATACAGAACTTCGAATTGTTAAATACAAATTATTAGTGCAAATTATAACTTGTAAATCTGAACTTGTAATAGTCAAATACAGAACTTCGAATTGTTAAATACAAATTATTAGTGCAAATTATAACTTGAAGATCTGAACTTGTAATTGTCAAATACAGAACTTAAAATTGATAGCTTATAATTATAATTGCAAATTATAAGTTGAAGATCTGAACTTGTAATAGGTAAATACAGAACTTCGAATTGTTAATTTCAAACTAAGATTGTAATTAATAATTTGAAGATCTGAACTTGTAATAGTCAAATACATAACTTCAAATTGTTAAATACAAATTATTAGTGCAAATTATAACTTGAAGATCTGAACTTGTAATTGTCAAATACAGAACTTAGAATTGATAGCTTATAATTATAATTGCAAATTATAACTTGAAGAACTGAACTTGTAATAGTGAATTACAGAACTTAGATTTGTTAAATACTAATTATTATTTCAAATTATAACTTGAAGATCTGAACTTGTAATTGTCAAATACAGCACTTAGAATTCATAACTTCAAATTATGATTGTAAATAATAATTAGAAGATCTGAACTTGTAATAGTCAAATACAGAACTTCAAATTGTTAAATACAAATTATTAGTGCAAATTATAACTTGAAGATCTGAACTTGTAATTGTCAAATACAGAACTTAGAATTGATAGCTTATAATTATAATTGCAAATTATAACTTGAAGAACTGAACTTGTAATAGTGAATTACAGAACTTAGATTTGTTAAATACTAATTATTATTTCAAATTATAACTTGAAGATCTGAACTTGTAATAAGTAAATACAGAACTTCGAATTGTTAATTTCAAACTAAGATTGTAAATAATAATTTTAAAGACCTGAACTTGTAATAGTCAAATACAGAACTTCGAATTGTTAAATACAAATTATTAGTGCAAATTATAACTTGTAAATCTGAACTTGTAATAGTCAAATACAGAACTTCGAATTGTTAAATACAAATTATTAGTGCAAATTGTAACTTGAAGATCTGAACTTGTAATTGTCAAATACAGCACTTAGAATTCATAACTTCTAATTATGATTGCAATTTATAACTTGAAGATCTGAACTTGTAATTGTAAAATACAGAACTAAGAATTCATAACTTCAAATTATGATTGTAAATAATAATTAGAAGATCTGAACTTGTAATAGTCAAATACAGAACTTCGAATTGTTAAATACAAATTATTAGTGCAAATTATAACTTGAAGATCTGAACTTGTAATTGTCAAATACAGAACTTAGAATTCATAACTTTAAATTATGATTGCTAATTATAACTTGAAGATCTGACCTTGTAATAGTCAAATACAGAACTTAGAATTGTGAAATTACAATTATGATTGCAAATTATAACTTGAAGATCCCGACTTGTAATAGTCAAATACAGAACTTAAAATTGATAGCTTATAATTATAATTGCTAATTATAACTTGAAGATCTGAATTTGTAATAAGTAAATACAGAACTTCGAATTGTTAATTTCAAACTAAGATTGTAAATAATAATTTGAAGATCTGAACTTGTAATAGTCAAATACAGAACTTCGAATTGTTAAATACAAATTATTAGTGCAAATTATAACATGAAGATCTGAACATGTAATTGTCAAATACAGAACTTAAAATTGATAGCTTATAATTATAATTACAAATTATAAGTTGAAGATCTGAACTTGTAATAGGTAAATACAGAACTTCGAATTGTTAATTTCAAACTAAGATTGTAATTAATAATTTGAAGATCTGAACTTGTAATAGTCAAATACAGAACTTCGAATTGTTAAATACAAATTATTAGTGCAAATTATAACTTGAAGATCTGAACTTGTAATTATCAAATACAGCACTTGGAATTCATAACTTCAAATTATGATTGCAAATTATAACTTGAAGATCTGAACTTGTAATTGTCAAATACAGAACTTAGAATTCATAACTTCAAATTATGATTGTAAATAATAATTAGAAGATCTGAACTAGTAATAGTCAAATACAGAACTTCAAATTGTTAAATTCAAATTATTAGTGCAAATTATAACTTGAAGATCTTAACTTGCAATTGTCAAATACAGCACTTAGAATTCATAACTTCAAATTATGATTGCAAATTATAACTTGAAGATCTGAACTAGTAATTGTAAAATACAGAACTACGAATTCATAACTTCAAATTATGATTGTAAATAATAATTAGAAGATCTGAACTTGTAATAGTCAAATACAGAACTTCGAATTGTTAAATACAAATTATTAGTGCAAATTATAACTTGAAGTTCTGAACTTGTAATTGTCAAATACAGAACTTAGAATTCATAACTTCAAATTATGATTGCTAATTATAACTTGAAGATCTGAACTTGTAATAGTCAAATACAGAACTTAGAATTGGGAAATTCAAATTATGATTGCAAATTATAACTTGAAGATCTGAACTTGTAATAGTCAAATACAGAACTTAAAATTGATAGCTTATAATTATAATTGCAAATTATAACTTGAAGATCTGAATTTGTAATAGGTAAATATAGAACTTCTAATTGTTAATTTCAAACTAAGATTGTAAGTAAAAATTTTAAAGACCTGAACTTGTAATAGTCAAATACAGAACTTCGAATTGTTAAATACAAATTATTAGTGCAAATTATAACTTGTAAATCTGAACTTGTAATAGTCAAATACAGAACTTCGAATTGTTAAATACAAATTATTAGTGCAAATTATAACTTGAAGATCTGAACTTGTAATTGTCAAATACAGAACTTAAAATTGATAGCTTATAATTATAATTGCAAATTATAAGTTGAAGATCTGAACTTGTAATATGTAAATACAGAACTTCGAATTGTTAATTTCAAACTAAGATTGTAATTAATAATTTGAAGATCTGAACTTGTAATAGTCAAATACATAACTTCAAATTGTTAAATACAAATTATTAGTGCAAATTATAACTTGAAGATCTGAACTTCTAATTGTCAAATACAGAACTTAGAATTGATAGCTTATAATTATAATTGCAAATTATAAATTGAAGAACTGAACTTGTAATAGTGAATTACAGAACTTAGATTTGTTAAATACTAATTATTATTTCAAATTATAACTTGAAGATCTGAACTTGTAATAAGTAAATACAGAACTTCGAATTGTTAATTTCAAACTAAGATTGTAAATAAAAATTTTAAAGACCTGAACTTGTAATAGTCAAATACAGAACTTCGAATTGTTAAATACAAATTATTAGTGCAAATTATAACTTGTAAATCTGAACTTGTAATAGTCAAATACAGAACTTCGAATTGTTAAATACAAATTATTAGTGCAAATTATAACTTGAAGATCTGAACTTGTAATTGTCAAATACAGCACTTAGAATTCATAACTTCTAATTATGATTGCAATTTATAACTTGAAGATCTGAACTTGTAATTGTAGAATACAGAACTAAGAATTAATAAATTCAAATTATGATTGTAAATAATAATTAGAAGATCTGAACTTGTAATAGTCAAATACAGAACTTCGAATTGTTAATTTCAAACTAAGATTGTAATTAATAATTTGAAGATCTGAACTTGTAATAGGCAAATTCAGAACTTCGAATTGTTAAATACAAATTATTAGTGCAAATTATAACTTGAAGATCTGAACTTGTAATTGTAAAATACAGAACTAAGAATTCATAACTTCAAATTATGATTGTAAATAATAATTAGAAGATCTGAACTTGTAATTGTCAAATACAGAACTTAGAATTGATAGCTTATAATTATAATTGCAAATTATAACTTGAAGATCTGAACTTGTAATAGTGAATTACAAACTTAGATTAGTGAAATACTAATTATTATTTCAAATTATAACTTGAAGATTTGAACTAGTAATTCTCAAATACAGAACTTAAAATTGATAGCTTATAATTATAATTGCAAATTATAACTAGAAGATCTGAACTTGCAATAGGTAAATACAGAACTTCGAATTGTTAATTTCAAACTAAGATTGTAAATAATAATTTGAAGATCTGAACTTGTAATAGTCAAATACAGAACTTCGAATTGTTAAATACAAACTATTAGTGCAAATTATAACTTGTAAATCTGAACTTGTAATTGTCAAATACAGAACTTAAAATTGATAGCTTATCATTATAATTGCAAAATATAAGTTGAAGATTTGAACTTGTAATAAGTAATTACAGAACTTCGAATTGTTAATTTCAAACTAAGATTGTAATTAATAATTTGAAGATCTGAACTTGTAATAGTGAAATACAGAACTTCGAAGTGTTAAATACAAATTATTAGTGCAAATTATAACTTGAAGATCTGAACTTGTAATTGTCAAATACAGCACATAGAATTCATAACTTCAAATTATGATTGCAATTTATAACTTGAAGATCTGAACTTGTAATTGTAAAATACAGAACTAAGAATTCATAACTTCAAATTATGATTGTAAATAATAATTAGAAGATCTGAACTTGTAATAGTCAAATACAGAACTTCGAATTGTTAAATACAAATTATTAGTGCAAATTATAACTTGAAGATCTGAACTTGTAATTGTCAAATACAGAACTTAGAATTCATAACTTCAAATTATGATTGCTATTTATAACTTGAAGATCTGACCTTGTAATAGTCAAATACAGAACCTAGAATTGTGAAATTACAATTATGATTGCAAATTATAACTTGAAGATTCCGACTTGTAATAGTCAAATACAGAACTTAAAATTGATAGCTTATAATTATAATTGCTAATTATAACTTGAAGATCTGAATTTGTAATAAGTAAATACAGAACTTCGAATTGTTAATTTCAAACTAAGATTGTAAATAATAATTTGAAGATCTGAACTTGTAATAGTCAAATACAGAACTTCGAATTGTTAAATACAAATTATTAGTGCAAATTATAACATGAAGATCTGAACATATAATTGTCAAATACAGAACTTAAAATTGATAGCTTATAATTATAATTGCAAATTATAAGTTGAAGATCTGAACTTGTAATAGGTAAATACAGAACTTCGAATTGTTAATTTCAAACAAAGATTGTAATTAATAATTTGAAGATCTGAACTTGTAATAGTCAAATACAGAACTTCGAATTATTAAATACAAATTATTAGTGCAAATTATAACTTGAAGATCTGAACTTGTAATTATCAAATACAGCACTTGGAATTCATAACTTCAAATTATGATTGCAAATTATAACTTGAAGATCTGAACTTGTAATTGTCAAATACAGAACTTAGAATTCATAACTTCAAATTATGATTGTAAATAATAATTAGAAGATCTGAACTTGTAATAGTCAAATACAGAACTTCAAATTGTTAAATTCAAATTATTAGTGCAAATTATAACTTGAAGATCTTAACTTGTAATTGTCAAATACAGCACTTAGAATTCATAACTTCAAATTATGATTGCAAATTATAACTTGAAGATCTGAACTTGTAATTGTAAAATACAGAACTACGAATTCATAACTTCAAATTATGATTGTAAATAATAATTAGAAGATCTGAACTTGTAATAGTCAAATACAGAACTTCGAATTGTTAAATACAAATTATTAGTGCAAATTATAACTTGAAGTTCTGAACTTGTAATTGTCAAATACAGAACTTAGAATTCATAACTTCAAATTATGATTGCTAATTATAACTTGAAGATCTGAACTTGTAATAGTCAAATATAGAACTTAGAATTGGGAAATTCAAATTATGATTGCAAATTATAACTTGAAGATCTGAACTTGTAATAGTCAAATACAGAACTTAAAATTGATAGCTTATAATTATAATTGCAAATTATAACTTGAAGATCTGAATTTGTAATAGGTAAATATAGAACTTCGAATTGTTAATTTCAAACTAAGATTGTAAATAATAATTTGAAGTTCTGAACTTGTAATAGTCAAATACAGAACTTCGAATTGGTAAATACAAATTATTAGTGCAAATTATAACTTGAAGATCTGAACTTGTAATTGTCAAATACAGAACTTAAAATTGATAGCTTATAATTATAATTGCAAATTATAAGTTGAAGATCTGAACTTGTAATAGGTAAATACAGAACTTCGAATTGTTAATTTCAAACTAAGATTGTAAATAATAATTTGAAGATCTGAACTTGTAATAGTCAAATACATAACTTCAAATTGTTAAATACAAATTATTAGTGCAAATTATAACTTGAAGAACTGAACTTGTAATAGTGAATTACAGAACTTAGATTTGTTAAATACTAATTATTATTTCAAATTATAACTTGAAGATCTGAACTTGTAATAAGTAAATACAGAACTTCGAATTGTTAATTTCAAACTAAGATTGTAAATAAAAATTTTAAAGACCTGAACTTGTAATAGTCAAATACAGAACTTCGAATAGTTAAATACAAATTATTAGTGCAAATTATAACTTGTAAATCTGAACTTGTAATAGTCAAATACAGAACTTCGAATTGTTAAATACAAATTATTAGTGCAAATTATAACTTGAAGATCTGAACTTGTAATTGTCAAATACAGCACTTAGAATTCATAACTTCTAATTATGATTGCAATTTATAACTTGAAGATCTGAACTTGTAATTGTAAAATACAGAACTAAGAATTAATAAATTCAAATTATGATTGTAAATAATAATTAGAAGATCTGAACTTGTAATAGTCAAATACAGAACTTCGAATTATTAATTTCAAACTAAGATTGTAATTAATAATTTGAAGATCTGAACTTGTAATAGTCAAATACAGAACTTCGAATTGTTAAATACAAATTATTAATGAAAATTATAACTTGAAGTTCTGAACTTGTAATTGTCAAATACAGAACTTAGAATTCATAACTTCTAATTATGATTGCTAATTATAACTTGAAGATCTGAACTTGTAATAGTCAAATACAGAACTTAGAATTGGGAAATTCAAATTATGATTGCAAATTATAACTTGAAGATCTGAACTTGTAATTGTCAAATACAGAACTTAGAATTGTTAAATACAAATTATTAGTGCAAATTATAACTTGAAGATCTGAACTTGTAATTGTCAAATACAGCACTTAGAATTCATAACTTCTAATTATGATTGCAATTTATAACTTGAAGATCTGAACTTGTAATTGTAGAATACAGAACTAAGAATTAATAAATTCAAATTATGATTGTAAATAATAATTAGAAGATCTGAACTTGTAATAGTCAAATACAGAACTTCGAATTGTTAATTTCAAACTAAGATTGTAATTAATAATTTGAAGATCTGAACTTGTAATAGGCAAATTCAGAACTTCGAATTGTTAAATACAAATTATTAGTGCAAATTATAACTTGAAGATCTGAACTTGTAATTGTAAAATACAGAACTAAGAATTCATAACTTCAAATTATGATTGTAAATAATAATTAGAAGATCTGAACTTGTAATTGTCAAATACAGAACTTAGAATTGATAGCTTATAATTATAATTGCAAATTATAACTTGAAGATCTGAACTTGTAATAGTGAATTACAAACTTAGATTAGTGAAATACTAATTATTATTTCAAATTATAACTTGAAGATTTGAACTTGTAATTCTCAAATACAGAACTTAAAATTGATAGCTTATAATTATAATTGCAAATTATAACTAGAAGATCTGAACTTGCAATAGGTAAATACAGAACTTCGAATTGTTAATTTCAAACTAAGATTGTAAATAATAATTTGAAGATCTGAACTTGTAATAGTCAAATACAGAACTTCGAATTGTTAAATACAAACTATTAGTGCAAATTATAACTTGTAAATCTGAACTTGTAATTGTCAAATACAGAACTTAAAATTGATAGCTTATCATTATAATTGCAAAATATAAGTTGAAGATTTGAACTTGTAATAGGTAATTACAGAACTTCGAATTGTTAATTTCAAACTAAGATTGTAATTAATAATTTGAAGATCTGAACTTGTAATAGTCAAATACAGAACTTCGAAGTGTTAAATACAAATTATTAGTGCAAATTATAACTTGAAGATCTGAACTTGTAATTGTCAAATACAGCACATAGAATTCATAACTTCAAATTATGATTGCAATTTATAACTTGAAGATCTGAACTTGTAATTGTAAAATACAGAACTAAGAATTCATAACTGCAAATTATGATTGTAAATAATAATTAGAAGATCTGAACTTGTAATAGTCAAATACAGAACTTCGAATTGTTAAATACAAATTATTAGTGCAAATTATAACTTGAAGATCTGAACTTGTAATTGTCAAATACAGAACTTAGAATTCATAACTTCAAATTATGATTGCTATTTATAACTTGAAGATCTGACCTTGTAATAGTCAAATACAGAACCTAGAATTGTGAAATTACAATTATGATTGCAAATTATAACTTGAAGATTCCGACTTGTAATAGTCAAATACAGAACTTAAAATTGATAGCTTATAATTATAATTGCTAATTATAACTTGAAGATCTGAATTTGTAATAAGTAAATACAGAACTTCGAATTGTTAATTTCAAACTAAGATTGTAAATAATAATTTGAAGATCTGAACTTGTAATAGTCAAATACAGAACTTCGAATTGTTAAATACAAATTATTAGTGCAAATTATAACATGAAGATCTGAACATATAATTGTCAAATACAGAACTTAAAATTGATAGCTTATAATTATAATTGCAAATTATAAGTTGAAGATCTGAACTTGTAATAGGTAAATACAGAACTTCGAATTGTTAATTTCAAACAAAGATTGTAATTAATAATTTGAAGATCTGAACTTGTAATAGTCAAATACAGAACTTCGAATTATTAAATACAAATTATTAGTGCAAATTATAACTTGAAGATCTGAACTTGTAATTATCAAATACAGCACTTGGAATTCATAACTTCAAATTATGATTGCAAATTATAACTTGAAGATCTGAACTTGTAATTGTCAAATACAGAACTTAGAATTCATAACTTCAAATTATGATTGTAAATAATAATTAGAAGATCTGAACTTGTAATAGTCAAATACAGAACTTCAAATTGTTAAATTCTAATTATTAGTGCAAATTATAACTTGAAGATCTTAACTTGTAATTGTCAAATACAGCACTTAGAATTCATAACTTCAAATTATGATTGCAAATTATAACTTGAAGATCTGAACTTGTAATTGTAAAATACAGAACTACGAATTCATAACTTCAAATTATGATTGTAAATAATAATTAGAAGATCTGAACTTGTAATAGTCAAATACAGAACTTCGAATTGTTAAATACAAATTATTAGTGCAAATTATAACTTGAAGTTCTGAACTTGTAATTGTCAAATACAGAACTTAGAATTCATAACTTCAAATTATGATTGCTAATTATAACTTGAAGATCTGAACTTGTAATAGTCAAATATAGAACTTAGAATTGGGAAATTCAAATTATGATTGCAAATTATAACTTGAAGATCTGAACTTGTAATAGTCAAATACAGAACTTAAAATTGATAGCTTATAATTATAATTGCAAATTATAACTTGAAGATCTGAATTTGTAATAGGTAAATATAGAACTTCGAATTGTTAATTTCAAACTAAGATTGTAAATAATAATTTGAAGTTCTGAACTTGTAATAGTCAAATACAGAACTTCGAATTGGTAAATACAAATTATTAGTGCAAATTATAACTTGAAGATCTGAACTTGTAATTGTCAAATACAGAACTTAAAATTGATAGCTTATAATTATAATTGCAAATTATAAGTTGAAGATCTGAACTTGTAATAGGTAAATACAGAACTTCGAATTGTTAATTTCAAACTAAGATTGTAAATAATAATTTGAAGATCTGAACTTGTAATAGTCAAATACATAACTTCAAATTGTTAAATACAAATTATTAGTGCAAATTATAACTTGAAGATCTGAACTTGTAATTGTCAAATACAGAACTTAGAATTGATAGCTTATAATTATAATTGCAAATTATAACTTGAAGAACTGAACTTGTAATAGTGAATTACAGAACTTAGATTTGTTAAATACTAATTATTATTTCAAATTATAACTTGAAGATCTGAACTTGTAATAAGTAAATACAGAACTTCGAATTGTTAATTTCAAACTAAGATTGTAAATAAAAATTTTAAAGACCTGAACTTGTAATAGTCAAATACAGAACTTCGAATAGTTAAATACAAATTATTAGTGCAAATTATAACTTGTAAATCTGAACTTGTAATAGTCAAATACAGAACTTCGAATTGTTAAATACAAATTATTAGTGCAAATTATAACTTGAAGATCTGAACTTGTAATTGTCAAATACAGCACTTAGAATTCATAACTTCTAATTATGATTGCAATTTATAACTTGAAGATCTGAACTTGTAATTGTAAAATACAGAACTAAGAATTAATAAATTCAAATTATGATTGTAAATAATAATTAGAAGATCTGAACTTGTAATAGTCAAATACAGAACTTCGAATTATTAATTTCAAACTAAGATTGTAATTAATAATTTGAAGATCTGAACTTGTAATAGTCAAATACAGAACTTCGAATTGTTAAATACAAATTATTAATGAAAATTATAACTTGAAGTTCTGAACTTGTAATTGTCAAATACAGAACTTAGAATTCATAACTTCTAATTATGATTGCTAATTATAACTTGAAGATCTGAACTTGTAATAGTCAAATACAGAACTTAGAATTGGGAAATTCAAATTATGATTGCAAATTATAACTTGAAGATCTGAACTTGTAATTGTCAAATACAGAACTTAGAATTCATAACTTCAAATTATGATTGTAAATAATAATTAGAAGATCTGAACTTGTAATAGTCAAATACAGAACTACAAATTGTTAAATTCAAATTATTAGTGCAAATTATAACTTGAAGATCTTAACTTGTAATTGTCAAATACAGCACTTAGAATTCATAACTTCAAATTATGATTGCAAATTATAACTTGAAGATCTGAACTAGTAATTGTAAAATACAGAACTACGAATTCATAACTTCAAATTATGATTGTAAATAATAATTAGAAGATCTGAACTTGTAATAGTCAAATACAGAACTTCGAATTGTTGAATACAAATTATTAGTGCAAATTATAACTTGAAGTTCTGAACTTGTAATTGTCAAATACAGAACTTAGAATTCATAACTTCAAATTATGATTGCTAATTATAACTTGAAGATCTGAACTTGTAATAGTCAAATACAGAACTTAGAATTGGGAAATTCAAATTATGATTGCAAATTATAACTTGAAGATCTGAACTTGTAATAGTCAAATACAGAACTTAAAATTGATAGCTTATAATTATAATTGCAAATTATAACTTGAAGATCTGAATTTGTAATAGGTAAATATAGAACTTCGAATTGTTAATTTCAAACTAAGATTGTAAATAATAATTTGAAGTTCTGAACTTGTAATAGTCAAATACAGAACTTCGAATTGTTAAATACAAATTATTAGTGCAAATTATAACTTGAAGATCTGAACTTGTAATTGTCAAATACAGAACTTAAAATTGATAGCTTATAATTATAATTGCAAATTATAAGTTGAAGATCTGAACTTGTAATAGGTAAATACAGAACTTCGAATTGTTAATTTCAAACTAAGATTGTACTTAATAATTTGAAGATCTGAACTTCTAATAGTCAAATACATAACTTCAAATTGTTAAATACAAATTATTAGTGCAAATTATAACTTGAAGATCTGAACTTGTAATTGTCAAATACAGAACTTAGAATTGATAGCTTATAATTATAATTGCAAATTATAACTTGAAGAACTGAACTTGTAATAGTGAATTACAGAACTTAGATTTGTTAAATACTAATTATTATTTCTAATTATAACTTGAAGATCTGAACTTGTAATTGTCAAATACAGCACTTAGAATTCATAACTTCAAATTATGATTGTAAATAATAATTAGAAGATCTGAACTTGTAATAGTCAAATACAGAACTTCAAATTGTTAAATACAAATTATAAGTGCAAATTATAACTTGAAGATCTGAACTTGTAATTGTCAAATACAGAACTTAGAATTGATAGCTTATAATTATAATTGCAAATTATAACTTGAAGAACTGAACTTGTAATAGTGAATTACAGAACTTAGATTTGTTAAATACTAATTATTATTTCAAATTATAACTTGAAGATCTGAACTTGTAATAAGTAAATACAGAACTTCGAATTGTTAATTTCAAACTAAGATTGTAAATAATAATTTTAAAGACCTGAACTTGTAATAGTCAAATACAGAACTTCGAATTGTTAAATACAAATTATTAGTGCAAATTATAACTTGTAAATCTGAACTTGTAATAGTCAAATACAGAACTTCGAATTGTTAAATACAAATTATTAGTGCAAATTATAACTTGAAGATCTGAACTTGTAATTGTCAAATACAGAACTTAAAATTGATAGCTTATAATTATAATTGCAAATTATAAGTTGAAGATCTGAACTTGTAATAGGTAAATACAGAACTTCGAATTGTTAATTTCAAACTAAGATTGTAATTAATAATTTGAAGATCTGAACTTGTAATAGTCAAATACATAACTTCAAATTGTTAAATACAAATTATTAGTGCAAATTATAACTTGAAGATCTGAACTTGTAATTGTCAAATACAGAACTTAGAATTGATAGCTTATAATTATAATTGCAAATTATAACTTGAAGAACTGAACTTGTAATAGTGAATTACAGAACTTAGATTTGTTAAATACTAATTATTATTTCAAATTATAACTTGAAGATCTGAACTTGTAATTGTCAAATACAGCACTTAGAATTCATAACTTCAAATTATGATTGTAAATAATAATTAGAAGATCTGAACTTGTAATAGTCAAATACAGAACTTCAAATTGTTAAATACAAATTATTAGTGCAAATTATAACTTGAAGATCTGAACTTGTAATTGTCAAATACAGAACTTAGAATTGATAGCTTATAATTATAATTGCAAATTATAACTTGAAGAACTGAACTTGTAATAGTGAATTACAGAACTTAGATTTGTTAAATACTAATTATTATTTCAAATTATAACTTGAAGATCTGAACTTGTAATAAGTAAATACAGAACTTCGAATTGTTAATTTCAAACTAAGATTGTAAATAATAATTTTAAAGACCTGAACTAGTAATAGTCAAATACAGAACTTCGAATTGTTAAATACAAATTATTAGTGCAAATTATAACTTGTAAATCTGAACTTGTAATAGTCAAATACAGAACTTCGAATTGTTAAATACAAATTATTAGTGCAAATTATAACTTGAAGATCTGAACTTGTAATTGTCAAATACAGCACTTAGAATTCATAACTTCTAATTATGATTGCAATTTATAACTTGAAGATCTGAACTTGTAATTGTAAAATACAGAACTAAGAATTAATAAATTCAAATTATGATTGTAAATAATAATTAGAAGATCTGAACTTGTAATAGTCAAATACAGAACTTCGAATTGTTAATTTCAAACTAAGATTGTAATTAATAATTTGAAGATCTGAACTTGTAATAGTCAAATACAGAACTTCGAATTGTTAAATACAAATTATTAGTGCAAATTATAACTTGAAGATCTGAACTTGTAATTGTCAAATACAGCACTTAGAATTCATAACTTCAAATTATGATTGCAATTTATAACTTGAAGATCTGAACTTGTAATTGTAAAATACAGAACTAAGAATTCATAACTTCAAATTATGATTGTAAATAATAATTAGAAGATCTGAACTTGTAATAGTCAAATACAGAACTTCGAATTGTTAAATACAAATTATTAGTGCAAATTATATCATGAAGATCTGAACATGTAATTGTCAAATACAGAACTTAAAATTGATAGCTTATAATTATAATTGCAAATTATAAGTTGAAGATCTGAACTTGTAATAGGTAAATACAGAACTTCGAATTGTTAATTTCAAACTAAGATTGTAATTAATAATTTGAAAATCTGAACTTGTAATAGTCAAATACAGAACTTCGAATTGTTAAATACAAATTATTAGTGCAAATTATAACTTGAAGATCTGAACTTGTAATTATCAAATACAGAACTTAGAATTCATAACTTCAAATTATGATTGCAAATTATAACTTGAAGATCTGAACTAGTAATTGTAAAATACAGAACTACGAATTCATAACTTCAAATTATGATTGTAAATAATAATTAGAAGATCTGAACTTGTAATAGTCAAATACAGAACTTCGAATTGTTGAATACAAATTATTAGTGCAAATTATAACTTGAAGTTCTGAACTTGTAATTGTCAAATACAGAACTTAGAATTCATAACTTCAAATTATGATTGCTAATTATAACTTGAAGATCTGAACTTGTAATAGTCAAATACAGAACTTAGAATTGGGAAATTCAAATTATGATTGCAAATTATAACTTGAAGATCTGAACTTGTAATAGTCAAATACAGAACTTAAAATTGATAGCTTATAATTATAATTGCAAATTATAACTTGAAGATCTGAATTTGTAATAGGTAAATATAGAACTTCGAATTGTTAATTTCAAACTAAGATTGTAAATAATAATTTGAAGTTCTGAACTTGTAATAGTCAAATACAGAACTTCGAATTGTTAAATACAAATTATTAGTGCAAATTATAACTTGAAGATCTGAACTTGTAATTGTCAAATACAGAACTTAAAATTGATAGCTTATAATTATAATTGCAAATTATAAGTTGAAGATCTGAACTTGTAATAGGTAAATACAGAACTTCGAATTGTTAATTTCAAACTAAGATTGTAATTAATAATTTGAAGATCTGAACTTCTAATAGTCAAATACATAACTTCAAATTGTTAAATACAAATTATTAGTGCAAATTATAACTTGAAGATCTGAACTTGTAATTGTCAAATACAGAACTTAGAATTGATAGCTTATAATTATAATTGCAAATTATAACTTGAAGAACTGAACTTGTAATAGTGAATTACAGAACTTAGATTTGTTAAATACTAATTATTATTTCTAATTATAACTTGAAGATCTGAACTTGTAATTGTCAAATACAGCACTTAGAATTCATAACTTCAAATTATGATTGTAAATAATAATTAGAAGATCTGAACTTGTAATAGTCAAATACAGAACTTCAAATTGTTAAATACAAATTATAAGTGCAAATTATAACTTGAAGATCTGAACTTGTAATTGTCAAATACAGAACTTAGAATTGATAGCTTATAATTATAATTGCAAATTATAACTTGAAGAACTGAACTTGTAATAGTGAATTACAGAACTTAGATTTGTTAAATACTAATTATTATTTCAAATTATAACTTGAAGATCTGAACTTGTAATAAGTAAATACAGAACTTCGAATTGTTAATTTCAAACTAAGATTGTAAATAATAATTTTAAAGACCTGAACTTGTAATAGTCAAATACAGAACTTCGAATTGTTAAATACAAATTATTAGTGCAAATTATAACTTGTAAATCTGAACTTGTAATAGTCAAATACAGAACTTCGAATTGTTAAATACAAATTATTAGTGCAAATTATAACTTGAAGATCTGAACTTGTAATTGTCAAATACAGAACTTAAAATTGATAGCTTATAATTATAATTGCAAATTATAAGTTGAAGATCTGAACTTGTAATAGGTAAATACAGAACTTCGAATTGTTAATTTCAAACTAAGATTGTAATTAATAATTTGAAGATCTGAACTTGTAATAGTCAAATACATAACTTCAAATTGTTAAATACAAATTATTAGTGCAAATTATAACTTGAAGATCTGAACTTGTAATTGTCAAATACAGAACTTAGAATTGATAGCTTATAATTATAATTGCAAATTATAACTTGAAGAACTGAACTTGTAATAGTGAATTACAGAACTTAGATTTGTTAAATACTAATTATTATTTCAAATTATAACTTGAAGATCTGAACTTGTAATTGTCAAATACAGCACTTAGAATTCATAACTTCAAATTATGATTGTAAATAATAATTAGAAGATCTGAACTTGTAATAGTCAAATACAGAACTTCAAATTGTTAAATACAAATTATTAGTGCAAATTATAACTTGAAGATCTGAACTTGTAATTGTCAAATACAGAACTTAGAATTGATAGCTTATAATTATAATTGCAAATTATAACTTGAAGAACTGAACTTGTAATAGTGAATTACAGAACTTAGATTTGTTAAATACTAATTATTATTTCAAATTATAACTTGAAGATCTGAACTTGTAATAAGTAAATACAGAACTTCGAATTGTTAATTTCAAACTAAGATTGTAAATAATAATTTTAAAGACCTGAACTTGTAATAGTCAAATACAGAACTTCGAATTGTTAAATACAAATTATTAGTGCAAATTATAACTTGTAAATCTGAACTTGTAATAGTCAAATACAGAACTTCGAATTGTTAAATACAAATTATTAGTGCAAATTATAACTTGAAGATCTGAACTTGTAATTGTCAAATACAGCACTTAGAATTCATAACTTCTAATTATGATTGCAATTTATAACTTGAAGATCTGAACTTGTAATTGTAAAATACAGAACTAAGAATTAATAAATTCAAATTATGATTGTAAATAATAATTAGAAGATCTGAACTTGTAATAGTCAAATACAGAACTTCGAATTGTTAATTTCAAACTAAGATTGTAATTAATAATTTGAAGATCTGAACTTGTAATAGTCAAATACAGAACTTCGAATTGTTAAATACAAATTATTAGTGCAAATTATAACTTGAAGATCTGAACTTGTAATTGTCAAATACAGCACTTAGAATTCATAACTTCAAATTATGATTGCAATTTATAACTTGAAGATCTGAACTTGTAATTGTAAAATACAGAACTAAGAATTCATAACTTCAAATTATGATTGTAAATAATAATTAGAAGATCTGAACTTGTAATAGTCAAATACAGAACTTCGAATTGTTAAATACAAATTATTAGTGCAAATTATATCATGAAGATCTGAACATGTAATTGTCAAATACAGAACTTAAAATTGATAGCTTATAATTATAATTGCAAATTATAAGTTGAAGATCTGAACTTGTAATAGGTAAATACAGAACTTCGAATTGTTAATTTCAAACTAAGATTGTAATTAATAATTTGAAAATCTGAACTTGTAATAGTCAAATACAGAACTTCGAATTGTTAAATACAAATTATTAGTGCAAATTATAACTTGAAGATCTGAACTTGTAATTATCAAATACAGAACTTAGAATTCATAACTTCAAATTATGATTGTAAATAATAATTAGAAGATCTGAACTTGTAATAGTCAAATACAGAACTTCAAATTGTTAAATTCAAATTATTAGTGCAAATTATAACTTGAAGATCTGAACTTGTAATTGTCAAATACAGCACTTAGAATTCATAACTTCAAATTATCATTGCAAATTATAACTTGAAGATCTGAACTTGTAATTGTAAAATACAGAACTACGAATTCATAACGTCAAATTATGATTGTAAATAATAATTAGAAGATCTGAACTTGTAATAGTCAAATACAGAACTTCGAATTGTTAAATACAAATTATTAGTGCAAATTATAACTAGAAAGTTCTGAACTTGTAATTGTCAAATACAGAACTTAGAATTCATAACTTCAAATTATGATTGCTAATTATAACTTGAAGATCTGAACTTGTAATAGTCAAATACAGAACTTAGAATTGGGAAATTCAAATTATGATTGCAAATTATAACTTGAAGACCTGAACTTGTAATAGTCAAATACAGAACTTCGAATTGTTAATTTCAAACTAAGATTGTAATTAATAATTTGAAGATCTGAACTTGTAATAGTCAAATACAGAACTTCGAATTGTTAAATACAAATTATTAGTGCAAATTATAACTTGAAGATCTGAACTTGTAATTGTCAAATACAGCACTTAGAATTCATAACTTCTAATTATGATTGCAATTTATAACTTGAAGATCTGAACTTGTAATTGTAAAATACAGAACTAAGAATTAATAAATTCAAATTATGATTGTAAATAATAATTAGAAGATCTGAACTTGTAATAGTCAAATACAGAACTTCGAATTATTAATTTCAAACTAAGATTGTAATTAATAATTTGAAGATCTGAACTTGTAATAGTCAAATACAGAACTTCGAATTGTTAAATACAAATTATTAATGAAAATTATAACTTGAAGTTCTGAACTTGTAATTGTCAAATACAGAACTTAGAATTCATAACTTCTAATTATGATTGCTAATTATAACTTGAAGATCTGAACTTGTAATAGTCAAATACAGAACTTAGAATTGGGAAATTCAAATTATGATTGCAAATTATAACTTGAAGATCTGAACTTGTAATTGTCAAATACAGAACTTAGAATTCATAACTTCAAATTATGATTGTAAATAATAATTAGAAGATCTGAACTTGTAATAGTCAAATACAGAACTTCAAATTGTTAAATTCAAATTATTAGTGCAAATTATAACTTGAAGATCTTAACTTGTAATTGTCAAATACAGCACTTAGAATTCATAACTTCAAATTATGATTGCAAATTATAACTGGAAGATCTGAACTAGTAATTGTAAAATACAGAACTACGAATTCATAACTTCAAATTATGATTGTAAATAATAATTAGAAGATCTGAACTTGTAATAGTCAAATACAGAACTTCGAATTGTTGAATACAAATTATTAGTGCAAATTATAACTTGAAGTTCTGAACTTGTAATTGTCAAATACAGAACTTAGAATTCATAACTTCAAATTATGATTGCTAATTATAACTTGAAGATCTGAACTTGTAATAGTCAAATACAGAACTTAGAATTGGGAAATTCAAATTATGATTGCAAATTATAACTTGAAGATCTGAACTTGTAATAGTCAAATACAGAACTTAAAATTGATAGCTTATAATTATAATTGCAAATTATAACTTGAAGATCTGAATTTGTAATAGGTAAATATAGAACTTCGAATTGTTAATTTCAAACTAAGATTGTAAATAATAATTTGAAGTTCTGAACTTGTAATAGTCAAATACAGAACTTCGAATTGTTAAATACAAATTATTAGTGCAAATTATAACTTGAAGATCTGAACTTGTAATTGTCAAATACAGAACTTAAAATTGATAGCTTATAATTATAATTGCAAATTATAAGTTGAAGATCTGAACTTGTAATAGGTAAATACAGAACTTCGAATTATTAATTTCAAACTAAGATTGTAATTAATAATTTGAAGATCTGAACTTCTAATAGTCAAATACATAACTTTAAATTGTTAAATACAAATGATTAGTGCAAATTATAACTTGAAGATCTGAACTTGTAATTGTCAAATACAGAACTTAGAATTGATAGCTTATAATTATAATTGCAAATTATAACTTGAAGAACTGAACTTGTAATAGTGAATTACAGAACTTAGATTTGTTAAATACTAATTATTATTTCTAATTATAACTTGAAGATCTGAACTTGTAATTGTCAAATACAGCACTTAGAATTCATAACTTCAAATTATGATTGTAAATAATAATTAGAAGATCTGAACTTGTAATAGTCAAATACAGAACTTCAAATTGTTAAATACAAATTATAAGTGCAAATTATAACTTGAAGATCTGAACTTGTAATTGTCAAATACAGAACTTAGAATTGATAGCTTATAATTATAATTGCAAATTATAACTTGAAGAACTGAACTTGTAATAGTGAATTACAGAACTTAGATTTGTTAAATACTAATTATTATTTCAAATTATAACTTGAAGATCTGAACTTGTAATAAGTAAATACAGAACTTCGAATTGTTAATTTCAAACTAAGATTGTAAATAATAATTTTAAAGACCTGAACTTGTAATAGTCAAATACAGAACTTCGAATTGTTAAATACAAATTATTAGTGCAAATTATAACTTGTAAATCTGAACTTGTAATAGTCAAATACAGAACTTCGAATTGTTAAATACAAATTATTAGTGCAAATTATAACTTGAAGATCTGAACTTGTAATTGTCAAATACAGAACTTAAAATTGATAGCTTATAATTATAATTGCAAATTATAAGTTGAAGATCTGAACTTGTAATAGGTAAATACAGAACTTCGAATTGTTAATTTCAAACTAAGATTGTAATTAATAATTTGAAGATCTGAACTTGTAATAGTCAAATACATAACTTCAAATTGTTAAATACAAATTATTAGTGCAAATTATAACTTGAAGATCTGAACTTGTAATTGTCAAATACAGAACTTAGAATTGATAGCTTATAATTATAATTGCAAATTATAACTTGAAGAGCTGAACTTGTAATAGTGAATTACAGAACTTAGATTTGTTAAATACTAATTATTATTTCAAATTATAACTTGAAGATCTGAACTTGTAATTGTCAAATACAGCACTTAGAATTCATAACTTCAAATTATGATTGTAAATAATAATTAGAAGATCTGAACTTGTAATAGTCAAATACAGAACTTCAAATTGTTAAATACAAATTATTAGTGCAAATTATAACTTGAAGATCTGAACTTGTAATTGTCAAATACAGAACTTAGAATTGATAGCTTATAATTATAATTGCAAATTATAACTTGAAGAACTGAACTTGTAATAGTGAATTACAGAACTTAGATTTGTTAAATACTAATTATTATTTCAAATTATAACTTGAAGATCTGAACTTGTAATAAGTAAATACAGAACTTCGAATTGTTAATTTCAAACTAAGATTGTAAATAATAATTTTAAAGACCTGAACTTGTAATAGTCAAATACAGAACTTCGAATTGTTAAATACAAATTATTAGTGCAAATTATAACTTGTAAATCTGAACTTGTAATAGTCAAATACAGAACTTCGAATTGTTAAATACAAATTATTAGTGCAAATTATAACTTGAAGATCTGAACTTGTAATTGTCAAATACAGCACTTAGAATTCATAACTTCTAATTATGATTGCAATTTATAACTTGAAGATCTGAACTTGTAATTGTAAAATACAGAACTAAGAATTAATAAATTCAAATTATGATTGTAAATAATAATTAGAAGATCTGAACTTGTAATAGTCAAATACAGAACTTCGAATTGTTAATTTCAAACTAAGATTGTAATTAATAATTTGAAGATCTGAACTTGTAATAGTCAAATACAGAACTTCGAATTGTTAAATACAAATTATTAGTGCAAATTATAACTTGAAGATCTGAACTTGTAATTGTCAAATACAGCACTTAGAATTCATAACTTCAAATTATGATTGCAATTTATAACTTGAAGATCTGAACTTGTAATTGTAAAATACAGAACTAAGAATTCATAACTTCAAATTATGATTGTAAATAATAATTAGAAGATCTGAACTTGTAATAGTCAAATACAGAACTTCGAATTGTTAAATACAAATTATTAGTGCAAATTATATCATGAAGATCTGAACATGTAATTGTCAAATACAGAACTTAAAATTGATAGCTTATAATTATAATTGCAAATTATAAGTTGAAGATCTGAACTTGTAATAGGTAAATACAGAACTTCGAATTGTTAATTTCAAACTAAGATTGTAATTAATAATTTGAAAATCTGAACTTGTAATAGTCAAATACAGAACTTCGAATTGTTAAATACAAATTATTAGTGCAAATTATAACTTGAAGATCTGAACTTGTAATTATCAAATACAGAACTTAGAATTCATAACTTCAAATTATGATTGTAAATAATAATTAGAAGATCTGAACTTGTAATAGTCAAATACAGAACTTCAAATTGTTAAATTCAAATTATTAGTGCAAATTATAACTTGAAGATCTGAACTTGTAATTGTCAAATACAGCACTTAGAATTCATAACTTCAAATTATGATTGCAAATTATAACTTGAAGATCTGAACTTGTAATTGTAAAATACAGAACTACGAATTCATAACGTCAAATTATGATTGTAAATAATAATTAGAAGATCTGAACTTGTAATAGTCAAATACAGAACTTCGAATTGTTAAATTCAAATTATTAGTGCAAATTATAACTTGAAGATCTGAACTTGTAATTGTCAAATACAGCACTTAGAATTCATAACTTCAAATTATGATTGCTAATTATAACTTGAAGATCTGAACTTGTAATAGTCAAATATAGAACTTAGAATTGGGAAATTCAAATTATGATTGCAAATTATAACTTGAAGATCTGAACTTGTAATAGTCAAATACAGAACTTAAAATTGATAGCTTATAATTATAATTGCAAATTATAACTTGAAGATCTGAATTTGTAATAGGTAAATATAGAACTTCGAATTGTTAATTTCAAACTAAGATTGTAAATAATAATTTGAAGTTCTGAACTTGTAATAGTCAAATACAGAACTTCGAATTGGTAAATACAAATTATTAGTGCAAATTATAACTTGAAGATCTGAACTTGTAATTGTCAAATACAGAACTTAAAATTGATAGCTTATAATTATAATTGCAAATTATAAGTTGAAGATCTGAACTTGTAATAGGTAAATACAGAACTTCGAATTGTTAATTTCAAACTAAGATTGTAAATAATAATTTGAAGATCTGAACTTGTAATAGTCAAATACATAACTTCAAATTGTTAAATACAAATTATTAGTGCAAATTATAACTTGAAGATCTGAACTTGTAATTGTCAAATACAGAACTTAGAATTGATAGCTTATAATTATAATTGCAAATTATAACTTGAAGAACTGAACTTGTAATAGTGAATTACAGAACTTAGATTTGTTAAATACTAATTATTATTTCAAATTATAACTTGAAGATCTGAACTTGTAATAAGTAAATACAGAACTTCGAATTGTTAATTTCAAACTAAGATTGTAAATAAAAATTTTAAAGACCTGAACTTGTAATAGTCAAATACAGAACTTCGAATAGTTAAATACAAATTATTAGTGCAAATTATAACTTGTAAATCTGAACTTGTAATAGTCAAATACAGAACTTCGAATTGTTAAATACAAATTATTAGTGCAAATTATAACTTGAAGATCTGAACTTGTAATTGTCAAATACAGCACTTAGAATTCATAACTTCTAATTATGATTGCAATTTATAACTTGAAGATCTGAACTTGTAATTGTAAAATACAGAACTAAGAATTAATAAATTCAAATTATGATTGTAAATAATAATTAGAAGATCTGAACTTGTAATAGTCAAATACAGAACTTCGAATTATTAATTTCAAACTAAGATTGTAATTAATAATTTGAAGATCTGAACTTGTAATAGTCAAATACAGAACTTCGAATTGTTAAATACAAATTATTAATGAAAATTATAACTTGAAGTTCTGAACTTGTAATTGTCAAATACAGAACTTAGAATTCATAACTTCTAATTATGATTGCTAATTATAACTTGAAGATCTGAACTTGTAATAGTCAAATACAGAACTTAGAATTGGGAAATTCAAATTATGATTGCAAATTATAACTTGAAGATCTGAACTTGTAATTGTCAAATACAGAACTTAGAATTGTTAAATACAAATTATTAGTGCAAATTATAACTTGAAGATCTGAACTTGTAATTGTCAAATACAGCACTTAGAATTCATAACTTCTAATTATGATTGCAATTTATAACTTGAAGATCTGAACTTGTAATTGTAGAATACAGAACTAAGAATTAATAAATTCAAATTATGATTGTAAATAATAATTAGAAGATCTGAACTTGTAATAGTCAAATACAGAACTTCGAATTGTTAATTTCAAACTAAGATTGTAATTAATAATTTGAAGATCTGAACTTGTAATAGGCAAATTCAGAACTTCGAATTGTTAAATACAAATTATTAGTGCAAATTATAACTTGAAGATCTGAACTTGTAATTGTAAAATACAGAACTAAGAATTCATAACTTCAAATTATGATTGTAAATAATAATTAGAAGATCTGAACTTGTAATTGTCAAATACAGAACTTAGAATTGATAGCTTATAATTATAATTACAAATTATAACTTGAAGATCTGAACTTGTAATAGTGAATTACAAACTTAGATTAGTGAAATACTAATTATTATTTCAAATTATAACTTGAAGATTTGAACTTGTAATTCTCAAATACAGAACTTAAAATTGATAGCTTATAATTATAATTGCAAATTATAACTAGAAGATCTGAACTTGCAATAGGTAAATACAGAACTTCGAATTGTTAATTTCAAACTAAGATTGTAAATAATAATTTGAAGATCTGAACTTGTAATAGTCAAATACAGAACTTCGAATTGTTAAATACAAACTATTAGTGCAAATTATAACTTGTAAATCTGAACTTGTAATTGTCAAATACAGAACTTCGAAGTGTTAAATACAAATTATTAGTGCAAATTATAACTTGAAGATCTGAACTTGTAATTGTCAAATACAGCACATAGAATTCATAACTTCAAATTATGATTGCAATTTATAACTTGAAGATCTGAACTTGTAATTGTAAAATACAGAACTAAGAATTCATAACTTCAAATTATGATTGTAAATAATAATTAGAAGATCTGAACTTGTAATAGTCAAATACAGAACTTCGAATTGTTAAATACAAATTATTAGTGCAAATTATAACTTGAAGATCTGAACTTGTAATTGTCAAATACAGAACTTAGAATTCATAACTTCAAATTATGATTGCTATTTATAACTTGAAGATCTGACCTTGTAATAGTCAAATACAGAACCTAGAATTGTGAAATTGCAATTATGATTGCAAATTATAACTTGAAGATTCCGACTTGTAATAGTCAAATACAGAACTTAAAATTGATAGCTTATAATTATAATTGCTAATTATAACTTGAAGATCTGAATTTGTAATAAGTAAATACAGAACTTCGAATTGTTAATTTCAAACTAAGATTGTAAATAATAATTTGAAGATCTGAACTTGTAATAGTCAAATACAGAACTTCGAATTGTTAAATACAAATTATTAGTGCAAATTATAACATGAAGATCTGAACATATAATTGTCAAATACAGAACTTAAAATTGATAGCTTATAATTATAATTGCAAATTATAAGTTGAAGATCTGAACTTGTAATAGGTAAATACAGAACTTCGAATTGTTAATTTCAAACAAAGATTGTAATTAATAATTTGAAGATCTGAACTTGTAATAGTCAAATACAGAACTTCGAATTATTAAATACAAATTATTAGTGCAAATTATAACTTGAAGATCTGAACTTGTAATTATCAAATACAGCTCTTGGAATTCATAACTTCAAATTATGATTGCAAATTATAACTTGAAGATCTGAACTTGTAATTGTCAAATACAGAACTTAGAATTCATAACTTCAAATTATGATTGTAAATAATAATTAGAAGATCTGAACTTGTAATAGTCAAATACAGAACTTCAAATTGTTAAATTCTAATTATTAGTGCAAATTATAACTTGAAGATCTTAACTTGTAATTGTCAAATACAGCACTTAGAATTCATAACTTCAAATTATGATTGCAAATTATAACTTGAAGATCTGAACTTGTAATTGTAAAATACAGAACTACGAATTCATAACTTCAAATTATGATTGTAAATAATAATTAGAAGATCTGAACTTGTAATAGTCAAATACAGAACTTCGAATTGTTAAATACAAATTATTAGTGCAAATTATAACTTGAAGTTCTGAACTTGTAATTGTCAAATACAGAACTTAGAATTCAT
The DNA here is from genome assembly GCA_963170105.1 of Cantharis lateralis. Taxonomy (NCBI): domain Eukaryota; kingdom Metazoa; phylum Arthropoda; class Insecta; order Coleoptera; family Cantharidae; genus Cantharis; species Cantharis lateralis. The sequence continues at coordinate 25,398,471 of OY720628.1, forward strand.
AACTTCAAATTATGATTGCTAATTATAACTTGAAGATCTGAACTTGTAATAGTCAAATATAGAACTTAGAATTGGGAAATTCAAATTATGATTGCAAATTATAACTTGAAGATCTGAACTTGTAATAGTCAAATACAGAACTTAAAATTGATAGCTTATAATTATAATTGCAAATTATAACTTGAAGATCTGAATTTGTAATAGGTAAATATAGAACTTCGAATTGTTAATTTCAAACTAAGATTGTAAATAATAATTTGAAGTTCTGAACTTGTAATAGTCAAATACAGAACTTCGAATTGGTAAATACAAATTATTAGTGCAAATTATAACTTGAAGATCTGAACTTGTAATTGTCAAATACAGAACTTAAAATTGATAGCTTATAATTATAATTGCAAATTATAAGTTGAAGATCTGAACTTGTAATAGGTAAATACAGAACTTCGAATTGTTAATTTCAAACTAAGATTGTAAATAATAATTTGAAGATCTGAACTTGTAATAGTCAAATACATAACTTCAAATTGTTAAATACAAATTATTAGTGCAAATTATAACTTGAAGATCTGAACTTGTAATTGTCAAATACAGAACTTAGAATTGATAGCTTATAATTATAATTGCAAATTATAACTTGAAGAACTGAACTTGTAATAGTGAATTACAGAACTTAGATTTGTTAAATACTAATTATTATTTCAAATTATAACTTGAAGATCTGAACTTGTAATAAGTAAATACAGAACTTCGAATTGTTAATTTCAAACTAAGATTGTAAATAAAAATTTTAAAGACCTGAACTTGTAATAGTCAAATACAGAACTTCGAATAGTTAAATACAAATTATTAGTGCAAATTATAACTTGTAAATCTGAACTTGTAATAGTCAAATACAGAACTTCGAATTGTTAAATACAAATTATTAGTGCAAATTATAACTTGAAGATCTGAACTTGTAATTGTCAAATACAGCACTTAGAATTCATAACTTCTAATTATGATTGCAATTTATAACTTTAAGATCTGAACTTGTAATTGTAAAATACAGAACTAAGAATTAATAAATTCAAATTATGATTGTAAATAATAATTAGAAGATCTGAACTTGTAATAGTCAAATACAGAACTTCGAATTATTAATTTCAAACTAAGATTGTAATTAATAATTTGAAGATCTGAACTTGTAATAGTCAAATACAGAACTTCGAATTGTTAAATACAAATTATTAATGAAAATTATAACTTGAAGTTCTGAACTTGTAATTGTCAAATACAGAACTTAGAATTCATAACTTCTAATTATGATTGCTAATTATAACTTGAAGATCTGAACTTGTAATAGTCAAATACAGAACTTAGAATTGGGAAATTCAAATTATGATTGCAAATTATAACTTGAAGATCTGAACTTGTAATTGTCAAATACAGAACTTAGAATTCATAACTTCAAATTATGATTGTAAATAATAATTAGAAGATCTGAACTTGTAATAGTCAAATACAGAACTTCAAATTGTTAAATTCAAATTATTAGTGCAAATTATAACTTGAAGATCTTAACTTGTAATTGTCAAATACAGCACTTAGAATTCATAACTTCAAATTATGATTGCAAATTATAACTTGAAGATCTGAACTAGTAATTGTAAAATACAGAACTACGAATTCATAACTTCAAATTATGATTGTAAATAATAATTAGAAGATCTGAACTTGTAATAGTCAAATACAGAACTTCGAATTGTTGAATACAAATTATTAGTGCAAATTATAACTTGAAGTTCTGAACTTGTAATTGTCAAATACAGAACTTAGAATTCATAACTTCAAATTATGATTGCTAATTATAACTTGAAGATCTGAACTTGTAATAGTCAAATACAGAACTTAGAATTGGGAAATTCAAATTATGATTGCAAATTATAACTTGAAGATCTGAACTTGTAATAGTCAAATACAGAACTTAAAATTGATAGCTTATAATTATAATTGCAAATTATAACTTGAAGATCTGAATTTGTAATAGGTAAATATAGAACTTCGAATTGTTAATTTCAAACTAAGATTGTAAATAATAATTTGAAGTTCTGAACTTGTAATAGTCAAATACAGAACTTCGAATTGTTAAATACAAATTATTAGTGCAAATTATAACTTGAAGATCTGAACTTGTAATTGTCAAATACAGAACTTAAAATTGATAGCTTATAATTATAATTGCAAATTATAAGTTGAAGATCTGAACTTGTAATAGGTAAATACAGAACTTCGAATTGTTAATTTCAAACTAAGATTGTAATTAATAATTTGAAGATCTGAACTTCTAATAGTCAAATACATAACTTCAAATTGTTAAATACAAATTATTAGTGCAAATTATAACTTGAAGATCTGAACTTGTAATTGTCAAATACAGAACTTAGAATTGATAGCTTATAATTATAATTGCAAATTATAACTTGAAGAACTGAACTTGTAATAGTGAATTACAGAACTTAGATTTGTTAAATACTAATTATTATTTCTAATTATAACTTGAAGATCTGAACTTGTAATTGTCAAATACAGCACTTAGAATTCATAACTTCAAATTATGATTGTAAATAATAATTAGAAGATCTGAACTTGTAATAGTCAAATACAGAACTTCAAATTGTTAAATACAAATTATAAGTGCAAATTATAACTTGAAGATCTGAACTTGTAATTGTCAAATACAGAACTTAGAATTGATAGCTTATAATTATAATTGCAAATTATAACTTGAAGAACTGAACTTGTAATAGTGAATTACAGAACTTAGATTTGTTAAATACTAATTATTATTTCAAATTATAACTTGAAGTTCTGAACTTGTAATAAGTAAATACAGAACTTCGAATTGTTAATTTCAAACTAAGATTGTAAATAATAATTTTAAAGACCTGAACTTGTAATAGTCAAATACAGAACTTCGAATTGTTAAATACAAATTATTAGTGCAAATTATAACTTGTAAATCTGAACTTGTAATAGTCAAATACAGAACTTCGAATTGTTAAATACAAATTATTAGTGCAAATTATAACTTGAAGATCTGAACTTGTAATTGTCAAATACAGAACTTAAAATTGATAGCTTATAATTATAATTGCAAATTATAAGTTGAAGATCTGAACTTGTAATAGGTAAATACAGAACTTCGAATTGTTAATTTCAAACTAAGATTGTAATTAATAATTTGAAGATCTGAACTTGTAATAGTCAAATACATAACTTCAAATTGTTAAATACAAATTATTAGTGCAAATTATAACTTGAAGATCTGAACTTGTAATTGTCAAATACAGAACTTAGAATTGATTGCTTATAATTATAATTGCAAATTATAACTTGAAGAACTGAACTTGTAATAGTGAATTACAGAACTTAGATTTGTTAAATACTAATTATTATTTCAAATTATAACTTGAAGATCTGAACTTGTAATTGTCAAATACAGCACTTAGAATTCATAACTTCAAATTATGATTGTAAATAATAATTAGAAGATCTGAACTTGTAATAGTCAAATACAGAACTTCAAATTGTTAAATACAAATTATTAGTGCAAATTATAACTTGAAGATCTGAACTTGTAATTGTCAAATACAGAACTTAGAATTGATAGCTTATAATTATAATTGCAAATTATAACTTGAAGAACTGAACTTGTAATAGTGAATTACAGAACTTAGATTTGTTAAATACTAATTATTATTTCAAATTATAACTTGAAGATCTGAACTTGTAATAAGTAAATACAGAACTTCGAATTGTTAATTTCAAACTAAGATTGTAAATAATAATTTTAAAGACCTGAACTTGTAATAGTCAAATACAGAACTTCGAATTGTTAAATACAAATTATTAGTGCAAATTATAACTTGTAAATCTGAACTTGTAATAGTCAAATACAGAACTTCGAATTGTTAAATACAAATTATTAGTGCAAATTATAACTTGAAGATCTGAACTTGTAATTGTCAAATACAGCACTTAGAATTCATAACTTCTAATTATGATTGCAATTTATAACTTGAAGATCTGAACTTGTAATTGTAAAATACAGAACTAAGAATTAATAAATTCAAATTATGATTGTAAATAATAATTAGAAGATCTGAACTTGTAATAGTCAAATACAGAACTTCGAATTGTTAATTTCAAACTAAGATTGTAATTAATAATTTGAAGATCTGAACTTGTAATAGTCAAATACAGAACTTCGAATTGTTAAATACAAATTATTAGTGCAAATTATAACTTGAAGATCTGAACTTGTAATTGTCAAATACAGCACTTAGAATTCATAACTTCAAATTATGATTGCAATTTATAACTTGAAGATCTGAACTTGTAATTGTAAAATACAGAACTAAGAATTCATAACTTCAAATTATGATTGTAAATAATAATTAGAAGATCTGAACTTGTAATAGTCAAATACAGAACTTCGAATTGTTAAATACAAATTATTAGTGCAAATTATATCTTGAAGATCTGAACATGTAATTGTCAAATACAGAACTTAAAATTGATAGCTTATAATTATAATTGCAAATTATAAGTTGAAGATCTGAACTTGTAATAGGTAAATACAGAACTTCGAATTGTTAATTTCAAACTAAGATTGTAATTAATAATTTGAAAATCTGAACTTGTAATAGTCAAATACAGAACTTCGAATTGTTAAATACAAATTATTAGTGCAAATTATAACTTGAAGATCTGAACTTGTAATTATCAAATACAGAACTTAGAATTCATAACTTCAAATAATGATTGTAAATAATAATTAGAAGATCTGAACTTGTAATAGTCAAATACAGAACTTCAAATTGTTAAATTCAAATTATTAGTGCAAATTATAACTTGAAGATCTGAACTTGTAATTGTCAAATACAGCACTTAGAATTCATAACTTCAAATTATGATTGCAAATTATAACTTGAAGATCTGAACTTGTAATTGTAAAATACAGAACTACGAATTCATAACGTCAAATTATGATTGTAAATAATAATTAGAAGATCTGAACTTGTAATAGTCAAATACAGAACTTCGAATTGTTAAATACAAATTATTAGTGCAAATTATAACTAGAAAGTTCTGAACTTGTAATTGTCAAATACAGAACTTAGAATTCATAACTTCAAATTATGATTGCTAATTATAACTTGAAGATCTGAACTTGTAATAGTCAAATACAGAACTTAGAATTGGGAAATTCAAATTATGATTGCAAATTATAACTTGAAGACCTGAACTTGTAATTGTCAAGTGCAGAACTTAGAATTCATAACTTCAAATTATGATTGTAAATAATAATTAGAAGATCTGAACTTGTAATAGTCGAATACAGAACTTCAAATTGTTAAATTCAAATTATTAGTGCAAATTATAACTTGAAGATCTTAACTTGTAATTGTCAAATACAGCACTTAGAATTCATAACTTCAAATTATGATTGCAAATTATAACTTGAAGATCTGAACTTGTAATTGTAAAATACAGAACTACGAATTCATAACTTCAAATTATGATTGTAAATAATAATTAGAAGATCTGAACTTGTAATAGTCAAATACAGAACTTCGAATTGTTAAATACAAATTATTAGTGCAAATTATAACTTGAAGTTCTGAACTTGTAATTGTCAAATACAGAACTTAGAATTCATAACTTCAAATTATGATTGCTAATTATAACTTGAAGATCTGAACTTGTAATAGTCAAATACAGAACTTAGAATTGGGAAATTCAAATTATGATTGCAAATTATAACTTGAAGATCTGAACTTGTAATAGTCAAATACAGAACTTAAAATTGATAGCTTATAATTATAATTGCAAATTATAACTTGAAGATCTGAATTTGTAATAGGTAAATATAGAACTTCGAATTGTTAATTTCAAACTAAGATTGTAAATAATAATTTGAAGTTCTGAACTTGTAATAGTCAAATACAGAACTTCGAATTGGTAAATACAAATTATTAGTGCAAATTATAACTTGAAGATCTGAACTTGTAATTGTCAAATACAGAACTTAAAATTGATAGCTTATAATTATAATTGCAAATTATAAGTTGTAGATCTGAACTTGTAATAGGTAAATACAGAACTTCGAATTGTTAATTTCAAACTAAGATTGTAATTAATAATTTGAAGATCTGAACTTGTAATAGTCAAATACATAACTTCAAATTGTTAAATACAAATTATTAGTGCAAATTATAACTTGAAGATCTGAACTTGTAATTGTCAAATACAGAACTTAGAATTGATAGCTTATAATTATAATTGCAAATTATAACTTGAAGAACTGAACTTGTAATAGTGAATTACAGAACTTAGATTTGTTAAATACTAATTATTATTTCAAATTATAACTTGAAGATCTGAACTTGTAATAAGTAAATACAGAACTTCGAATTGTTAATTTCAAACTAAGATTGTAAATAAAAATTTTAAAGACCTGAACTTGTAATAGTCAAATACAGAACTTCGAATTGTTAAATACAAATTATTAGTGCAAATTATAACTTGTAAATCTGAACTTGTAATAGTCAAATACAGAACTTCGAATTGTTAAATACAAATTATTAGTGCAAATTATAACTTGAAGATCTGAACTTGTAATTGTCAAATACAGCACTTAGAATTCATAACTTCTAATTATGATTGCAATTTATAACTTGAAGATCTGAACTTGTAATTGTAAAATACAGAACTAAGAATTAATAAATACAAATTATGATTGTAAATAATAATTAGAAGATCTGAACTTGTAATAGCAAATACAGAACTTCGAATTGTTAAATTCAAATTATTAGTGCAAATTATAACTTGAAGATCTGAACTTGTAATTGTCAAATACAGAACTTAGAATTGATAGCTTATAATTATAATTGCAAATTATAACTTGAAGAACTGAACTTGTAATAGTCAATTACAGAACTTAGATTTGTTAAATACCAATTATTATTTCAAATTATAACTTGAAGATCTGAACTTGTAATTGTCAAATACAGAACTTAAAATTGATAGCTTATAAGTATAATTGCAAATTATAACTAGAAGATATGAACATGTGATAGGTAAATACAGAACTTCGAATTGTTAAATACAAATTATTAGTGCAAATTATAACTTGAAGATCTGAACTTGTAATTGTCAAATACAGAACTTAGAATTGATAGCTTATAATTATAATTGCAAATTATAAGTTGAAGATCTGAACTTGTAATTGTAAAATACAGAACTAAGAATTAATAAATTCAAATTATGATTGTAAATAATAATTAGAAGATCTGAACTTGTAATAGTCAAATACAGAACTTCGAATTGTTAATTTCAAACTAAGATTGTAAATAAAAATTTTAAAGACCTGAACTTGCAATAGTCAAATACAGAACTACGAATTGTTAAATACAAATTATTAGTGCAAATTATAACTTGTAAATCTGAACTTGTAATAGTCAAATACAGAACTTCGAATTGTTAAATACAAATTATTAGTGCAAATTATAACTTGAAGATCTGAACTTGTAATTGTCAAATACAGCACTTAGAATTCACAACTTCTAATTATGATTGCAATTTATAACTTGAAGATCTGAACTTGTAATTGTAAAATACAGAACTAAGAATTAATAAATTCAAATTATGATTGTAAATAATAATTAGAAGATCTGAACTTGTAATAGTCAAATACAGAACTTCGAATTGTTAATTTCAAACTAAGATTGTAATTAATAATTTGAAGATCTGAACTTGTAATAGTCAAATACAGAACTTCGAATTGTTAAATACAAATTATTAGTGCAAATTATAACTTGAAGTTCTGAACTTGTAATTGTCAAATACAGAACTTAGAATTCATAACTTCAAATTATGATTGCTAATTATAACTAGTAGATCTGAACTTGTAATAGTCAAATTCAGAACTTAGAATTTGTAAATTCAAATTATGATTGCAAATTATAACTTGAAGATCTGAACTTGTAATAGTCAAATACAGAACTTAAAATTGATAGCTTATAATTATAATTGCAAATTATAACTTGAAGATCTGAATTTGTAATAGGTAAATACAGAACTTCGAATTGTTAATTTCAAACTAAGATTGTAAATAATAATTTGAAGATCTGAACTTGTAATAGTCAAATACAGAACTTCGAATTGTTAAATACAAATTATTAGTGCAAATTATAACTTGAAGATCTGAACTTGTAATTGTCAAATACAGAACTTAAAATTGATAGCTTATAATTATAATTGCAAATTATAAGTTGAAGATCTGAACTTGTAATAGGTAAATACAGAACTTCGAATTGTTAATTTCAAACTAAGATTGTAATTAATAATTTGCAGATCTGAACTTGCAATAGTCGAATACAGAACTTCGAATTGTTAAATACAAATTATAATTGCAAATTATAACTAGAAGATCTGAACTTGTAATAGGTAAATACAGAACTTCAAATTGTTAATTTCAAACTAAGATTGTAAATAATAATTTGAAGATATGAACTTGTAATAGTTAAATACAGAACTTCAAATTGTTAAATTCAAATTATTAGTGCAAATTATAACTTGAAGATCTGAACTTGTAATTGTCAAATACAGAACTTAGAATTGATAGCTTATAATTATAATTGCAAATTATAACTTGAAGAACTGAACTTGTAATAGTCAATTACAGAACTTAGATTTGTTAAATACCAATTATTATTTCAAATTATAACTTGAAGATCTGAACTTGTAATTGTCAAATACAGAACTTAAAATTGATAGCTTATAAGTATAATTGCAAATTATAACTAGAAGATATGAACATGTGATAGGTAAATACAGAACTTCGAATTGTTAATTTCAAACTAAGATTGCAAATTATAACTTGAAGATCTGAACTTGTAATTGTCAAATACAGAACTTAGAATTCATAACTTCAAATTATGATTGTAAATAATCATTAGTAGATCTGAACTTGTAATAGTCAAATACAGAACTACGAATTGTTAAATACAAATTATTAGTGCAAATTATAACTTGAAGATCTGAACTTGTAATTGTCACATACAGAACTTAGAATTCATAACTTCAAATTATGATTGTAAATAATAAGTAGAAGATCTGAACTTGTAATAGTCAAATACAGAACTTCGAATTGTTAAATACAAATTATTAGTGCAAATTATAACTTGAAGATCTGAACTTGTAATTGTCAAATACAGAACTTAGAATTGATAGCTTAAAATTATAATTGCAAATTATAAGTTGAAGATCTGAACTTGTAATAGGTAAATACAGAACTTCGAATTGTTAATTTCAAACTAAGATTGTAATTAATAATTTGAAAATCTGAACTTGTAATAGTCAAATACAGAACTTCGAATTGTTAAATACAAATTATTAGTGCAAATTATAACTTGAAGATCTGAACTTGTAATTATCAAATACAGAACTTAGAATTCATAACTTCAAATAATGATTGTAAATAATAATTAGAAGATCTGAACTTGTAATAGTCAAATACAGAACTTCAAATTGTTAAATTCAAATTATTAGTGCAAATTATAACTTGAAGATCTGAACTTGTAATTGTCAAATACAGCACTTAGAATTCATAACTTCAAATTATGATTGCAAATTATAACTTGAAGATCTGAACTTGTAATTGTAAAATACAGAACTACGAATTCATAACGTCAAATTATGATTGTAAATAATAATTAGAAGATCTGAACTTGTAATAGTCAAATACAGAACTTCGAATTGTTAAATACAAATTATTAGTGCAAATTATAACTAGAAAGTTCTGAACTTGTAATTGTCAAATACAGAACTTAGAATTCATAACTTCAAATTATGATTGCTAATTATAACTTGAAGATCTGAACTTGTAATAGTCAAATACAGAACTTAGAATTGGGAAATTCAAATTATGATTGCAAATTATAACTTGAAGACCTGAACTTGTAATTGTCAAGTACAGAACTTAGAATTCATAACTTCAAATTATGATTGTAAATAATAATTAGAAGATCTGAACTTGTAATAGTCGAATACAGAACTTCAAATTGTTAAATTCAAATTATTAGTGCAAATTATAACTTGAAGATCTTAACTTGTAATTGTCAAATACAGCACTTAGAATTCATAACTTCAAATTATGATTGCAAATTATAACTTGAAGATCTGAACTTGTAATTGTAAAATACAGAACTACGAATTCATAACTTCAAATTATGATTGTAAATAATAATTAGAAGATCTGAACTTGTAATAGTCAAATACAGAACTTCGAATTGTTAAATACAAATTATTAGTGCAAATTATAACTTGAAGTTCTGAACTTGTAATTGTCAAATACAGAACTTAGAATTCATAACTTCAAATTATGATTGCTAATTATAACTTGAAGATCTGAACTTGTAATAGTCAAATACAGAACTTAGAATTGGGAAATTCAAATTATGATTGCAAATTATAACTTGAAGATCTGAACTTGTAATAGTCAAATACAGAACTTAAAATTGATAGCTTATAATTATAATTGCAAATTATAACTTGAAGATCTGAATTTGTAATAGGTAAATATAGAACTTCGAATTGTTAATTTCAAACTAAGATTGTAAATAATAATTTGAAGTTCTGAACTTGTAATAGTCAAATACAGAACTTCGAATTGGTAAATACAAATTATTAGTGCAAATTATAACTTGAAGATCTGAACTTGTAATTGTCAAATACAGAACTTAAAATTGATAGCTTATAATTATAATTGCAAATTATAAGTTGTAGATCTGAACTTGTAATAGGTAAATACAGAACTTCGAATTGTTAATTTCAAACTAAGATTGTAATTAATAATTTGAAGATCTGAACTTGTAATAGTCAAATACATAACTTCAAATTGTTAAATACAAATTATTAGTGCAAATTATAACTTGAAGATCTGAACTTGTAATTGTCAAATACAGAACTTAGAATTGATAGCTTATAATTATAATTGCAAATTATAACTTGAAGAACTGAACTTGTAATAGTGAATTACAGAACTTAGATTTGTTAAATACTAATTATTATTTCAAATTATAACTTGAAGATCTGAACTTGTAATAAGTAAATACAGAACTTCGAATTGTTAATTTCAAACTAAGATTGTAAATAAAAATTTTAAAGACCTGAACTTGTAATAGTCAAATACAGAACTTCGAATTGTTAAATACAAATTATTAGTGCAAATTATAACTTGTAAATCTGAACTTGTAATAGTCAAATACAGAACTTCGAATTGTTAAATACAAATTATTAGTGCAAATTATAACTTGAAGATCTGAACTTGTAATTGTCAAATACAGCACTTAGAATTCATAACTTCTAATTATGATTGCAATTTATAACTTGAAGATCTGAACTTGTAATTGTAAAATACAGAACTAAGAATTAATAAATTCAAATTATGATTGTAAATAATAATTAGAAGATCTGAACTTGTAATAGTCAAATACAGAACTTCGAATTATTAATTTCAAACTAAGATTGTAATTAATAATTTGAAGATCTGAACTTGTAATAGTCAAATACAGAACTTCGAATTGTTAAATACAAATTATTAATGAAAATTATAACTTGAAGTTCTGAACTTGTAATTGTCAAATACAGAACTTAGAATTCATAACTTCTAATTATGATTGCTAATTATAACTTGAAGATCTGAACTTGTAATAGTCAAATACAGAACTTAGAATTGGGAAATTCAAATTATGATTGCAAATTATAACTTGAAGATCTGAACTTGTAATTGTCAAATACAGAACTTAGAATTCATAACTTCAAATTATGATTGTAAATAATAATTAGAAGATCTGAACTTGTAATAGTCAAATACAGAACTTCAAATTGTTAAATTCAAATTATTAGTGCAAATTATAACTTGAAGATCTTAACTTGTAATTGTCAAATACAGCACTTAGAATTCATAACTTCAAATTATGATTGCAAATTATAACTTGAAGATCTGAACTAGTAATTGTAAAATACAGAACTACGAATTCATAACTTCAAATTATGATTGTAAGTAATAATTAGAAGATCTGAACTTGTAATAGTCAAATACAGAACTTCGAATTGTTGAATACAAATTATTAGTGCAAATTATAACTTGAAGTTCTGAACTTGTAATTGTCAAATACAGAACTTAGAATTCATAACTTCAAATTATGATTGCTAATTATAACTTGAAGATCTGAACTTGTAATAGTCAAATACAGATCTTAGAATTGGGAAATTCAAATTATGATTGCAAATTATAACTTGAAGATCTGAACTTGTAATAGTCAAATACAGAACTTAAAATTGATAGCTTATAATTATAATTGCAAATTATAACTTGAAGATCTGAATTTGTAATAGGTAAATATAGAACTTCGAATTGTTAATTTCAAACTAAGATTGTAAATAATAATTTGAAGTTCTGAACTTGTAATAGTCAAATACAGAACTTCGAATTGTTAAATACAAATTATTAGTGCAAATTATAACTTGAAGATCTGAACTTGTAATTGTCAAATACAGAACTTAAAATTGATAGCTTATAATTATAATTGCAAATTATAAGTTGAAGATCTGAACTTGTAATAGGTAAATACAGAACTTCGAATTATTAATTTCAAACTAAGATTGTAATTAATAATTTGAAGATCTGAACTTCTAATAGTCAAATACATAACTTCAAATTGTTAAATACAAATTATTAGTGCAAATTATAACTTGAAGATCTGAACTTGTAATTGTCAAATACAGAACTTAGAATTGATAGCTTATAATTATAATTGCAAATTATAACTTGAAGAACTGAACTTGTAATAGTGAATTACAGAACTTAGATTTGTTAAATACTAATTATTATTTCTAATTATAACTTGAAGATCTGAACTTGTAATTGTCAAATACAGCACTTAGAATTCATAACTTCAAATTATGATTGTAAATAATAATTAGAAGATCTGAACTTGTAATAGTCAAATACAGAACTTCAAATTGTTAAATACAAATTATAAGTGCAAATTATAACTTGAAGATCTGAACTTGTAATTGTCAAATACAGAACTTAGAATTGATAGCTTATAATTATAATTGCAAATTATAACTTGAAGAACTGAACTTGTAATAGTGAATTACAGAACTTAGATTTGTTAAATACTAATTATTATTTCAAATTATAACTTGAAGATCTGAACTTGTAATAAGTAAATACAGAACTTCGAATTGTTAATTTCAAACTAAGATTGTAAATAATAATTTTAAAGACCTGAACTTGTAATAGTCAAATACAGAACTTCGAATTGTTAAATACAAATTATTAGTGCAAATTATAACTTGTAAATCTGAACTTGTAATAGTCAAATACAGAACTTCGAATTGTTAAATACAAATTATTAGTGCAAATTATAACTTGAAGATCTGAACTTGTAATTGTCAAATACAGAACTTAAAATTGATAGCTTATAATTATAATTGCAAATTATAAGTTGAAGATCTGAACTTGTAATAGGTAAATACAGAACTTCGAATTGTTAATTTCAAACTAAGATTGTAATTAATAATTTGAAGATCTGAACTTGTAATAGTCAAATACATAACTTCAAATTGTTAAATACAAATTATTAGTGCAAATTATAACTTGAAGATCTGAACTTGTAATTGTCAAATACAGAACTTAGAATTGATAGCTTATAATTATAATTGCAAATTATAACTTGAAGAACTGAACTTGTAATAGTGAATTACAGAACTTAGATTTGTTAAATACTAATTATTATTTCAAATTATAACTTGAAGATCTGAACTTGTAATTGTCAAATACAGCACTTAGAATTCATAACTTCAAATTATGATTGTAAATAATAATTAGAAGATCTGAACTTGTAATAGTCAAATACAGAACTTCAAATTGTTAAATACAAATTATTAGTGCAAATTATAACTTGAAGATCTGAACTTGTAATTGTCAAATACAGAACTTAGAATTGATAGCTTATAATTATAATTGCAAATTATAACTTGAAGAACTGAACTTGTAATAGTGAATTACAGAACTTAGATTTGTTAAATACTAATTATTATTTCAAATTATAACTTGAAGATCTGAACTTGTAATAAGTAAGTACAGAACTTCGAATTGTTAATTTCAAACTAAGATTGTAAATAATAATTTTAAAGACCTGAACTTGTAATAGTCAAATACAGAACTTCGAATTGTTAAATACAAATTATTAGTGCAAATTATAACTTGTAAATCTGAACTTGTAATAGTCAAATACAGAACTTCGAATTGTTAAATACAAATTATTAGTGCAAATTATAACTTGAAGATCTGAACTTGTAATTGTCAAATACAGCACTTAGAATTCATAACTTCTAATTATGATTGCAATTTATAACTTGAAGATCTGAACTTGTAATTGTAAAATACAGAACTAAGAATTAATAAATTCAAATTATGATTGTAAATAATAATTAGAAGATCTGAACTTGTAATAGTCAAATACAGAACTTCGAATTGTTAATTTCAAACTAAGATTGTAATTAATAATTTGAAGATCTGAACTTGTAATAGTCAAATACAGAACTTCGAATTGTTAAATACAAATTATTAGTGCAAATTATAACTTGAAGATCTGAACTTGTAATTGTCAAATACAGCACTTAGAATTCATAACTTCAAATTATGATTGCAATTTATAACTTGAAGATCTGAACTTGTAATTGTAAAATACAGAACTAAGAATTCATAACTTCAAATTATGATTGTAAATAATAATTAGAAGATCTGAACTTGTAATAGTCAAATACAGAACTTCGAATTGTTAAATACAAATTATTAGTGCAAATTATATCTTGAAGATCTGAACATGTAATTGTCAAATACAGAACTTAAAATTGATAGCTTATAATTATAATTGCAAATTATAAGTTGAAGATCTGAACTTGTAATAGGTAAATACAGAACTTCGAATTGTTAATTTCAAACTAAGATTGTAATTAATAATTTGAAAATCTGAACTTGTAATAGTCAAATACAGAACTTCGAATTGTTAAATACAAATTATTAGTGCAAATTATAACTTGAAGATCTGAACTTGTAATTATCAAATACAGAACTTAGAATTCATAACTTCAAATTATGATTGTAAATAATAATTAGAAGATCTGAACTTGTAATAGTCAAATACAGAACTTCAAATTGTTAAATTCAAATTATTAGTGCAAATTATAACTTGAAGATCTGAACTTGTAATTGTCAAATACAGCACTTAGAATTCATAACTTCAAATTATGATTGCAAATTATAACTTGAAGATCTGAACTTGTAATTGTAAAATACAGAACTACGAATTCATAACGTCAAATTATGATTGTAAATAATAATTAGAAGATCTGAACTTGTAATAGTCAAATACAGAACTTCGAATTGTTAAATACAAATTATTAGTGCAAATTATAACTAGAAAGTTCTGAACTTGTAATTGTCAAATACAGAACTTAGAATTCATAACTTCAAATTATGATTGCTAATTATAACTTGAAGATCTGAACTTGTAATAGTCAAATACAGAACTTAGAATTGGGAAATTCAAATTATGATTGCAAATTATAACTTGAAGACCTGAACTTGTAATTGTCAAGTACAGAACTTAGAATTCATAACTTCAAATTATGATTGTAAATAATAATTAGAAGATCTGAACTTGTAATAGTCGAATACAGAACTTCAAATTGTTAAATTCAAATTATTAGTGCAAATTATAACTTGAAGATCTTAACTTGTAATTGTCAAATACAGCACTTAGAATTCATAACTTCAAATTATGATTGCAAATTATAACTTGAAGATCTGAACTTGTAATTGTAAAATACAGAACTACGAATTCATAACTTCAAATTATGATTGTAAATAATAATTAGAAGATCTGAACTTGTAATAGTCAAATACAGAACTTCGAATTGTTAAATACAAATTATTAGTGCAAATTATAACTTGAAGTTCTGAACTTGTAATTGTCAAATACAGAACTTAGAATTCATAACTTCAAATTATGATTGCTAATTATAACTTGAAGATCTGAACTTGTAATAGTCAAATACAGAACTTAGAATTGGGAAATTCAAATTATGATTGCAAATTATAACTTGAAGATCTGAACTTGTAATAGTCAAATACAGAACTTAAAATTGATAGCTTATAATTATAATTGCAAATTATAACTTGAAGATCTGAATTTGTAATAGGTAAATATAGAACTTCGAATTGTTAATTTCAAACTAAGATTGTAAATAATAATTTGAAGTTCTGAACTTGTAATAGTCAAATACAGAACTTCGAATTGGTAAATACAAATTATTAGTGCAAATTATAACTTGAAGATCTGAACTTGTAATTGTCAAATACAGAACTTAAAATTGATAGCTTATAATTATAATTGCAAATTATAAGTTGTAGATCTGAACTTGTAATAGGTAAATACAGAACTTCGAATTGTTAATTTCAAACTAAGATTGTAATTAATAATTTGAAGATCTGAACTTGTAATAGTCAAATACATAACTTCAAATTGTTAAATACAAATTATTAGTGCAAATTATAACTTGAAGATCTGAACTTGTAATTGTCAAATACAGAACTTAGAATTGATAGCTTATAATTATAATTGCAAATTATAACTTGAAGAACTGAACTTGTAATAGTGAATTACAGAACTTAGATTTGTTAAATACTAATTATTATTTCAAATTATAACTTGAAGATCTGAACTTGTAATAAGTAAATACAGAACTTCGAATTGTTAATTTCAAACTAAGATTGTAAATAAAAATTTTAAAGACCTGAACTTGTAATAGTCAAATACAGAACTTCGAATTGTTAAATACAAATTATTAGTGCAAATTATAACTTGTAAATCTGAACTTGTAATAGTCAAATACAGAACTTCGAATTGTTAAATACAAATTATTAGTGCAAATTATAACTTGAAGATCTGAACTTGTAATTGTCAAATACAGAACTTAGAATTGATAGCTTATAATTATAATTGCAAATTATAACTTGAAGAACTGAACTTGTAATAGTCAATTACAGAACTTAGATTTGTTAAATACCAATTATTATTTCAAATTATAACTTGAAGATCTGAACTTGTAATTGTCAAATACAGAACTTAAAATTGATAGCTTATAAGTATAATTGCAAATTATAACTAGAAGATATGAACATGTGATAGGTAAATACAGAACTTCGAATTGTTAATTTCAAACTAAGATTGCAAATTATAACTTGAAGATCTGAACTTGTAATTGTCAAATACAGAACTTAGAATTCATAACTTCAAATTATGATTGTAAATAATCATTAGTAGATCTGAACTTGTAATAGTCAAATACAGAACTACGAATTGTTAAATACAAATTATTAGTGCAAATTATAACTTGAAGATCTGAACTTGTAATTGTCACATACAGAACTTAGAATTCATAACTTCAAATTATGATTGTAAATAATAAGTAGAAGATCTGAACTTGTAATAGTCAAATACAGAACTTCGAATTGTTAAATACAAATTATTAGTGCAAATTATAACTTGAAGATCTGAACTTGTAATTGTCAAATACAGAACTTAGAATTGATAGCTTAAAATTATAATTGCAAATTATAAGTTGAAGATCTGAACTTGTAATAGGTAAATACAGAACTTCGAATTGTTAATTTCAAACTAAGATTGTAATTAATAATTTGAAAATCTGAACTTGTAATAGTCAAATACAGAACTTCGAATTGTTAAATACAAATTATTAGTGCAAATTATAACTTGAAGATCTGAACTTGTAATTATCAAATACAGAACTTAGAATTCATAACTTCAAATAATGATTGTAAATAATAATTAGAAGATCTGAACTTGTAATAGTCAAATACAGAACTTCAAATTGTTAAATTCAAATTATTAGTGCAAATTATAACTTGAAGATCTGAACTTGTAATTGTCAAATACAGCACTTAGAATTCATAACTTCAAATTATGATTGCAAATTATAACTTGAAGATCTGAACTTGTAATTGTAAAATACAGAACTACGAATTCATAACGTCAAATTATGATTGTAAATAATAATTAGAAGATCTGAACTTGTAATAGTCAAATACAGAACTTCGAATTGTTAAATACAAATTATTAGTGCAAATTATAACTAGAAAGTTCTGAACTTGTAATTGTCAAATACAGAACTTAGAATTCATAACTTCAAATTATGATTGCTAATTATAACTTGAAGATCTGAACTTGTAATAGTCAAATACAGAACTTAGAATTGGGAAATTCAAATTATGATTGCAAATTATAACTTGAAGACCTGAACTTGTAATTGTCAAGTACAGAACTTAGAATTCATAACTTCAAATTATGATTGTAAATAATCATTAGTAGATCTGAACTTGTAATAGTCAAATACAGAACTACGAATTGTTAAATACAAATTATTAGTGCAAATTATAACTTGAAGATCTGAACTTGTAATTGTCACATACAGAACTTAGAATTCATAACTTCAAATTATGATTGTAAATAATAAGTAGAAGATCTGAACTTGTAATAGTCAAATACAGAACTTCGAATTGTTAAATACAAATTATTAGTGCAAATTATAACTTGAAGATCTGAACTTGTAATTGTCAAATACAGAACTTGGAATTGATAGCTTAAAATTATAATTGCAAATTATAAGTTGAAGATCTGAACTTGTAATAGGTAAATACAGAACTTCGAATTGTTAATTTCAAACTAAGATTGTAATTAATAATTTGAAAATCTGAACTTGTAATAGTCAAATACAGAACTTCGAATTGTTAAATACAAATTATTAGTGCAAATTATAACTTGAAGATCTGAACTTGTAATTATCAAATACAGAACTTAGAATTCATAACTTCAAATAATGATTGTAAATAATAATTAGAAGATCTGAACTTGTAATAGTCAAATACAGAACTTCAAATTGTTAAATTCAAATTATTAGTGCAAATTATAACTTGAAGATCTGAACTTGTAATTGTCAAATACAGCACTTAGAATTCATAACTTCAAATTATGATTGCAAATTATAACTTGAAGATCTGAACTTGTAATTGTAAAATACAGAACTACGAATTCATAACGTCAAATTATGATTGTAAATAATAATTAGAAGATCTGAACTTGTAATAGTCAAATACAGAACTTCGAATTGTTAAATACAAATTATTAGTGCAAATTATAACTAGAAAGTTCTGAACTTGTAATTGTCAAATACAGAACTTAGAATTCATAACTTCAAATTATGATTGCTAATTATAACTTGAAGATCTGAACTTGTAATAGTCAAATACAGAACTTAGAATTGGGAAATTCAAATTATGATTGCAAATTATAACTTGAAGACCTGAACTTGTAATTGTCAAGTACAGAACTTAGAATTCATAACTTCAAATTATGATTGTAAATAATAATTAGAAGATCTGAACTTGTAATAGTCGAATACAGAACTTCAAATTGTTAAATTCAAATTATTAGTGCAAATTATAACTTGAAGATCTTAACTTGTAATTGTCAAATACAGCACTTAGAATTCATAACTTCAAATTATGATTGCAAATTATAACTTGAAGATCTGAACTTGTAATTGTAAAATACAGAACTACGAATTCATAACTTCAAATTATGATTGTAAATAATAATTAGAAGATCTGAACTTGTAATAGTCAAATACAGAACTTCGAATTGTTAAATACAAATTATTAGTGCAAATTATAACTTGAAGTTCTGAACTTGTAATTGTCAAATACAGAACTTAGAATTCATAACTTCAAATTATGATTGCTAATTATAACTTGAAGATCTGAACTTGTAATAGTCAAATACAGAACTTAGAATTGGGAAATTCAAATTATGATTGCAAATTATAACTTGAAGATCTGAACTTGTAATAGTCAAATACAGAACTTAAAATTGATAGCTTATAATTATAATTGCAAATTATAACTTGAAGATCTGAATTTGTAATAGGTAAATATAGAACTTCGAATTGTTAATTTCAAACTAAGATTGTAAATAATAATTTGAAGTTCTGAACTTGTAATAGTCAAATACAGAACTTCGAATTGGTAAATACAAATTATTAGTGCAAATTATAACTTGAAGATCTGAACTTGTAATTGTCAAATACAGAACTTAAAATTGATAGCTTATAATTATAATTGCAAATTATAAGTTGTAGATCTGAACTTGTAATAGGTAAATACAGAACTTCGAATTGTTAATTTCAAACTAAGATTGTAATTAATAATTTGAAGATCTGAACTTGTAATAGTCAAATACATAACTTCAAATTGTTAAATACAAATTATTAGTGCAAATTATAACTTGAAGATCTGAACTTGTAATTGTCAAATACAGAACTTAGAATTGATAGCTTATAATTATAATTGCAAATTATAACTTGAAGAACTGAACTTGTAATAGTGAATTACAGAACTTAGATTTGTTAAATACTAATTATTATTTCAAATTATAACTTGAAGATCTGAACTTGTAATAAGTAAATACAGAACTTCGAATTGTTAATTTCAAACTAAGATTGTAAATAAAAATTTTAAAGACCTGAACTTGTAATAGTCAAATACAGAACTTCGAATTGTTAAATACAAATTATTAGTGCAAATTATAACTTGTAAATCTGAACTTGTAATAGTCAAATACAGAACTTCGAATTGTTAAATACAAATTATTAGTGCAAATTATAACTTGAAGATCTGAACTTGTAATTGTCAAATACAGCACTTAGAATTCATAACTTCTAATTATGATTGCAATTTATAACTTGAAGATCTGAACTTGTAATTGTAAAATACAGAACTAAGAATTAATAAATTCAAATTATGATTGTAAATAATAATTAGAAGATCTGAACTTGTAATAGTCAAATACAGAACTTCGAATTATTAATTTCAAACTAAGATTGTAATTAATAATTTGAAGATGTGAACTTGTAATAGTCAAATACAGAACTTCGAATTGTTAAATACAAATTATTAATGAAAATTATAACTTGAAGTTCTGAACTTGTAATTGTCAAATACAGAACTTAGAATTCATAACTTCTAATTATGATTGCTAATTATAACTTGAAGATCTGAACTTGTAATAGTCAAATACAGAACTTAGAATTGGGAAATTCAAATTATGATTGCAAATTATAACTTGAAGATCTGAACTTGTAATTGTCAAATACAGAACTTAGAATTCATAACTTCAAATTATGATTGTAAATAATAATTAGAAGATCTGAACTTGTAATAGTCAAATACAGAACTTCAAATTGTTAAATTCAAATTATTAGTGCAAATTATAACTTGAAGATCTTAACTTGTAATTGTCAAATACAGCACTTAGAATTCATAACTTCAAATTATGATTGCAAATTATAACTTGAAGATCTGAACTAGTAATTGTAAAATACAGAACTACGAATTCATAACTTCAAATTATGATTGTAAATAATAATTAGAAGATCTGAACTTGTAATAGTCAAATACAGAACTTCGAATTGTTGAATACAAATTATTAGTGCAAATTATAACTTGAAGTTCTGAACTTGTAATTGTCAAATACAGAACTTAGAATTCATAACTTCAAATTATGATTGCTAATTATAACTTGAAGATCTGAACTTGTAATAGTCAAATACAGATCTTAGAATTGGGAAATTCAAATTATGATTGCAAATTATAACTTGAAGATCTGAACTTGTAATAGTCAAATACAGAACTTAAAATTGATAGCTTATAATTATAATTGCAAATTATAACTTGAAGATCTGAATTTGTAATAGGTAAATATAGAACTTCGAATTGTTAATTTCAAACTAAGATTGTAAATAATAATTTGAAGTTCTGAACTTGTAATAGTCAAATACAGAACTTCGAATTGTTAAATACAAATTATTAGTGCAAATTATAACTTGAAGATCTGAACTTGTAATTGTCAAATACAGAACTTAAAATTGATAGCTTATAATTATAATTGCAAATTATAAGTTGAAGATCTGAACTTGTAATAGGTAAATACAGAACTTCGAATTATTAATTTCAAACTAAGATTGTAATTAATAATTTGAAGATCTGAACTTCTAATAGTCAAATACATAACTTCAAATTGTTAAATACAAATTATTAGTGCAAATTATAACTTGAAGATCTGAACTTGTAATTGTCAAATACA
The DNA here is from genome assembly GCA_963170105.1 of Cantharis lateralis. NCBI lineage: Eukaryota > Metazoa > Arthropoda > Insecta > Coleoptera > Cantharidae > Cantharis > Cantharis lateralis. Next base: position 25,420,814 of record OY720628.1, read on the forward strand.
GAACTTAGAATTGATAGCTTATAATTATAATTGCAAATTATAACTTGAAGAACTGAACTTGTAATAGTGAATTACAGAACTTAGATTTGTTAAATACTAATTATTATTTCTAATTATAACTTGAAGATCTGAACTTGTAATTGTCAAATACAGCACTTAGAATTCATAACTTCAAATTATGATTGTAAATAATAATTAGAAGATCTGAACTTGTAATAGTCAAATACAGAACTTCAAATTGTTAAATACAAATTATAAGTGCAAATTATAACTTGAAGATCTGAACTTGTAATTGTCAAATACAGAACTTAGAATTGATAGCTTATAATTATAATTGCAAATTATAACTTGAAGAACTGAACTTGTAATAGTGAATTACAGAACTTAGATTTGTTAAATACTAATTATTATTTCAAATTATAACTTGAAGATCTGAACTTGTAATAAGTAAATACAGAACTTCGAATTGTTAATTTCAAACTAAGATTGTAAATAATAATTTTAAAGACCTGAACTTGTAATAGTCAAATACAGAACTTCGAATTGTTAAATACAAATTATTAGTGCAAATTATAACTTGTAAATCTGAACTTGTAATAGTCAAATACAGAACTTCGAATTGTTAAATACAAATTATTAGTGCAAATTATAACTTGAAGATCTGAACTTGTAATTGTCAAATACAGAACTTAAAATTGATAGCTTATAATTATAATTGCAAATTATAAGTTGAAGATCTGAACTTGTAATAGGTAAATACAGAACTTCGAATTGTTAATTTCAAACTAAGATTGTAATTAATAATTTGAAGATCTGAACTTGTAATAGTCAAATACATAACTTCAAATTGTTAAATACAAATTATTAGTGCAAATTATAACTTGAAGATCTGAACTTGTAATTGTCAAATACAGAACTTAGAATTGATAGCTTATAATTATAATTGCAAATTATAACTTGAAGAACTGAACTTGTAATAGTGAATTACAGAACTTAGATTTGTTAAATACTAATTATTATTTCAAATTATAACTTGAAGATCTGAACTTGTAATTGTCAAATACAGCACTTAGAATTCATAACTTCAAATTATGATTGTAAATAATAATTAGAAGATCTGAACTTGTAATAGTCAAATACAGAACTTCAAATTGTTAAATACAAATTATTAGTGCAAATTATAACTTGAAGATCTGAACTTGTAATTGTCAAATACAGAACTTAGAATTGATAGCTTATAATTATAATTGCAAATTATAACTTGAAGAACTGAACTTGTAATAGTGAATTACAGAACTTAGATTTGTTAAATACTAATTATTATTTCAAATTATAACTTGAAGATCTGCACTTGTAATAAGTAAGTACAGAACTTCGAATTGTTAATTTCAAACTAAGATTGTAAATAATAATTTTAAAGACCTGAACTTGTAATAGTCAAATACAGAACTTCGAATTGTTAAATACAAATTATTAGTGCAAATTATAACTTGTAAATCTGAACTTGTAATAGTCAAATACAGAACTTCGAATTGTTAAATACAAATTATTAGTGCAAATTATAACTTGAAGATCTGAACTTGTAATTGTCAAATACAGCACTTAGAATTCATAACTTCTAATTATGATTGCAATTTATAACTTGAAGATCTGAACTTGTAATTGTAAAATACAGAACTAAGAATTAATAAATTCAAATTATGATTGTAAATAATAATTAGAAGATCTGAACTTGTAATAGTCAAATACAGAACTTCGAATTGTTAATTTCAAACTAAGATTGTAATTAATAATTTGAAGATCTGAACTTGTAATAGTCAAATACAGAACTTCGAATTGTTAAATACAAATTATTAGTGCAAATTATAACTTGAAGATCTGAACTTGTAATTGTCAAATACAGCACTTAGAATTCATAACTTCAAATTATGATTGCAATTTATAACTTGAAGATCTGAACTTGTAATTGTAAAATACAGAACTAAGAATTCATAACTTCAAATTATGATTGTAAATAATAATTAGAAGATCTGAACTTGTAATAGTCAAATACAGAACTTCGAATTGTTAAATACAAATTATTAGTGCAAATTATATCTTGAAGATCTGAACATGTAATTGTCAAATACAGAACTTAAAATTGATAGCTTATAATTATAATTGCAAATTATAAGTTGAAGATCTGAACTTGTAATAGGTAAATACAGAACTTCGAATTGTTAATTTCAAACTAAGATTGTAATTAATAATTTGAAAATCTGAACTTGTAATAGTCAAATACAGAACTTCGAATTGTTAAATACAAATTATTAGTGCAAATTATAACTTGAAGATCTGAACTTGTAATTATCAAATACAGAACTTAGAATTCATAACTTCAAATTATGATTGTAAATAATAATTAGAAGATCTGAACTTGTAATAGTCAAATACAGAACTTCAAATTGTTAAATTCAAATTATTAGTGCAAATTATAACTTGAAGATCTGAACTTGTAATTGTCAAATACAGCACTTAGAATTCATAACTTCAAATTATGATTGCAAATTATAACTTGAAGATCTGAACTTGTAATTGTAAAATACAGAACTACGAATTCATAACGTCAAATTATGATTGTAAATAATAATTAGAAGATCTGAACTTGTAATAGTCAAATACAGAACTTCGAATTGTTAAATACAAATTATTAGTGCAAATTATAACTAGAAAGTTCTGAACTTGTAATTGTCAAATACAGAACTTAGAATTCATAACTTCAAATTATGATTGCTAATTATAACTTGAAGATCTGAACTTGTAATAGTCAAATACAGAACTTAGAATTGGGAAATTCAAATTATGATTGCAAATTATAACTTGAAGACCTGAACTTGTAATTGTCAAGTACAGAACTTAGAATTCATAACTTCAAATTATGATTGTAAATAATAATTAGAAGATCTGAACTTGTAATAGTCGAATACAGAACTTCAAATTGTTAAATTCAAATTATTAGTGCAAATTATAACTTGAAGATCTTAACTTGTAATTGTCAAATACAGCACTTAGAATTCATAACTTCAAATTATGATTGCAAATTATAACTTGAAGATCTGAACTTGTAATTGTAAAATACAGAACTACGAATTCATAACTTCAAATTATGATTGTAAATAATAATTAGAAGATCTGAACTTGTAATAGTCAAATACAGAACTTCGAATTGTTAAATACAAATTATTAGTGCAAATTATAACTTGAAGTTCTGAACTTGTAATTGTCAAATACAGAACTTAGAATTCATAACTTCAAATTATGATTGCTAATTATAACTTGAAGATCTGAACTTGTAATAGTCAAATACAGAACTTAGAATTGGGAAATTCAAATTATGATTGCAAATTATAACTTGAAGATCTGAACTTGTAATAGTCAAATACAGAACTTAAAATTGATAGCTTATAATTATAATTGCAAATTATAACTTGAAGATCTGAATTTGTAATAGGTAAATATAGAACTTCGAATTGTTAATTTCAAACTAAGATTGTAAATAATAATTTGAAGTTCTGAACTTGTAATAGTCAAATACAGAACTTCGAATTGGTAAATACAAATTATTAGTGCAAATTATAACTTGAAGATCTGAACTTGTAATTGTCAAATACAGAACTTAAAATTGATAGCTTATAATTATAATTGCAAATTATAAGTTGTAGATCTGAACTTGTAATAGGTAAATACAGAACTTCGAATTGTTAATTTCAAACTAAGATTGTAATTAATAATTTGAAGATCTGAACTTGTAATAGTCAAATACATAACTTCAAATTGTTAAATACAAATTATTAGTGCAAATTATAACTTGAAGATCTGAACTTGTAATTGTCAAATACAGAACTTAGAATTGATAGCTTATAATTATAATTGCAAATTATAACTTGAAGAACTGAACTTGTAATAGTGAATTACAGAACTTAGATTTGTTAAATACTAATTATTATTTCAAATTATAACTTGAAGATCTGAACTTGTAATAAGTAAATACAGAACTTCGAATTGTTAATTTCAAACTAAGATTGTAAATAAAAATTTTAAAGACCTGAACTTGTAATAGTCAAATACAGAACTTCGAATTGTTAAATACAAATTATTAGTGCAAATTATAACTTGTAAATCTGAACTTGTAATAGTCAAATACAGAACTTCGAATTGTTAAATACAAATTATTAGTGCAAATTATAACTTGAAGATCTGAACTTGTAATTGTCAAATACAGCACTTAGAATTCATAACTTCTAATTATGATTGCAATTTATAACTTGAAGATCTGAACTTGTAATTGTAAAATACAGAACTAAGAATTAATAAATTCAAATTATGATTGTAAATAATAATTAGAAGATCTGAACTTGTAATAGTCAAATACAGAACTTCGAATTATTAATTTCAAACTAAGATTGTAATTAATAATTTGAAGATCTGAACTTGTAATAGTCAAATACAGAACTTCGAATTGTTAAATACAAATTATTAGTGCAAATTATAACTTGAAGATCTGAACTTGTAATTGTAAAATACAGAACTAAGAATTCATAACTTCAAATTATGATTGTAAATAATAATTAAAAGATCTGAACTTGTAATAGTCAAATACAGAACTTCGAATTGTTAAATACAAATTATTAGTGCAAATTATAACATGAAGATCTGAACATGTAATTGTCAAATACAGAACTTAAAATTGATAGCTTATAATTATAATTGCAAATTATAAGTTGAAGATTTGAACTTGTAATAGGTAATTACAGAACTTCGAATTGTTAATTTCAAACTAAGATTGTAATTAATAATTTGAAGATCTGAACTTGTAATAGTCAAATACAGAACTTCGAAGTGTTAAATACAAATTATTAGTGCAAATTATAACTTGAAGATCTGAACTTGTAATTGTCAAATACAGCACATAGAATTCATAACTTCAAATTATGATTGCAATTTATAACTTGAAGATCTGAACTTGTAATTGTAAAATACAGAACTAAGAATTCATAACTTCAAATTATGATTGTAAATAATAATTAGAAGATCTGAACTTGTAATAGTCAAATACAGAACTTCGAATTGTTAAATACAAATTATTAGTGCAAATTATAACATGAAGATCTGAACATATAATTGTCAAATACAGAACTTAAAATTGATAGCTTATAATTATAATTGCAAATTATAAGTTGAAGATCTGAACTTGTAATAGGTAAATACAGAACTTCGAATTGTTAATTTCAAACAAAGATTGTAATTAATAATTTGAAGATCTGAACTTGTAATAGTCAAATACAGAACTTCGAATTGTTAAATACAAATTATTAGTGCAAATTATAACTTGAAGATCTGAACTTGTAATTATCAAATACAGCACTTGGAATTCATAACTTCAAATTATGATTGCAAATTATAACTTGAAGATCTGAACTTGTAATTGTCAAATACAGAACTTAGAATTCATAACTTCAAATTATGATTGTAAATAATAATTAGAAGATCTGAACTTGTAATAGTCAAATACAGATCTTCAAATTGTTAAATTCAAATTATTAGTGCAAATTATAACTTGAAGATCTTAACTTGTAATTGTCAAATACAGCACTTAGAATTCATAACTTCAAATTATGATTGCAAATTATAACTTGAAGATCTGAACTTGTAATTGTAAAATACAGAACTACGAATTCATAACTTCAAATTATGATTGTAAATAATAATTAGAAGATCTGAACTTGTAATAGTCAAATACAGAACTTCGAATTGTTAAATACAAATTATTAGTGCAAATTATAACTTGAAGTTCTGAACTTGTAATTGTCAAATACAGAACTTAGAATTCATAACTTCAAATTATGATTGCTAATTATAACTTGAAGATCTGAACTTGTAATAGTCAAATATAGAACTTAGAATTGGGAAATTCAAATTATGATTGCAAATTATAACTTGAAGATCTGAACTTGTAATAGTCAAATACAGAACTTAAAATTGATAGCTTATAATTATAATTGCAAATTATAACTTGAAGATCTGAATTTGTAATAGGTAAATATAGAACTTCGAATTGTTAATTTCAAACTAAGATTGTAAATAATAATTTGAAGTTCTGAACTTGTAATAGTCAAATACAGAACTTCGAATTGGTAAATACAAATTATTAGTGCAAATTATAACTTGAAGATCTGAACTTGTAATTGTCAAATACAGAACTTAAAATTGATAGCATATAATTATAATTGCAAATTATAAGTTGAAGATCTGAACTTGTAATAGGTAAATACAGAACTTCGAATTGTTAATTTCAAACTAAGATTGTAAATAATAATTTGAAGATCTGAACTTGTAATAGTCAAATACATAACTTCAAATTGTTAAATACAAATTATTAGTGCAAATTATAACTTGAAGATCTGAACTTGTAATTGTCAAATACAGAACTTAGAATTGATAGCTTATAATTATAATTGCAAATTATAACTTGAAGAACTGAACTTGTAATAGTGAATTACAGAACTTAGATTTGTTAAATACTAATTATTATTTCAAATTATAACTTGAAGATCTGAACTTGTAATAAGTAAATACAGAACTTCGAATTGTTAATTTCAAACTAAGATTGTAAATAAAAATTTTAAAGACCTGAACTTGTAATAGTCAAATACAGAACTTCGAATTGTTAAATACAAATTATTAGTGCAAATTATAACTTGTAAATCTGAACTTGTAATAGTCAAATACAGAACTTCGAATTGTTAAAAACAAATTATTAGTGCAAATTATAACTTGAAGATCTGAACTTGTAATTGTCAAATACAGCACTTAGAATTCATAACTTCTAATTATGATTGCAATTTATAACTTGAAGATCTGAACTTGTAATTGTAAAATACAGAACTAAGAATTAATAAATTCAAATTATGATTGTAAATAATAATTAGAAGATCTGAACTTGTAATAGTCAAATATAGAACTTCGAATTATTAATTTCAAACTAAGATTGTAATTAATAATTTGAAGATCTGAACTTGTAATAGTCAAATACAGAACTTCGAATTGTTAAATACAAATTATTAGTGCAAATTATAATTTGAAGATCTGAACTTGTAATTGTAAAATACAGAACTAAGAATTCATAACTTCAAATTATGATTGCAAATAATAATTAGAAGATCTGAACTTGTAATAGTCAAATACAGAACTTCGAATTGTTAAATACAAATTATTAGTACAAATTATAACATGAAGATCTGAACATGTAATTGTCAAATACAGAACTTAAAATTGATTGCTTATAATTATAATTGCAAATTATAAGTTGAAGATCTGAACTTGTAATAGGTAAATACAGAACTTCGAATTGTTAATTTCAAACTAAGATTGTAAATAATAATTAGAAGATCTGAACTTGTAATAGTCAAATACAGAACTTCGAATTGATAAATACAAATTATTAATGAAAATTATAACTTGAAGTTCTGAACTAGTAATTGTCAAATACAGAACTTAGAATTCATAACTTCTAATTATGATTGCTAATTATAACTTGAAGATCTGAACTTGTAATAGTCAATTACAGAACTTAGAATTGGGAAATTCAAATTATGATTGCAAATTATAACTTGAAGATCTGAACTTGTAATTGTCAAATACAGAACTTAGAATTCATAACTTCAAATTATGATTGTAAATAATAATTAGAAGATCTGAACTTGTAATAGTCAAATACAGAACTTCAAATTGTTAAATTCAAATTATTAGTGCAAATTATAACTTGAAGATCTGAACTTGTAATTGTCAAATACAGCACTTAGAATTCATAACTTCAAATTATGATTGCAAATTATAACTTGAAGATCTGAACTTGTAATTGTAAAATACAGAACTACGAATTCACAACGTCAAATTATGATTGTAAATAATAATTAGAAGATCTGAACTTGTAATAGTCAAATATAGAACTTCGAATTGTTAAATACAAATTATTAGTGCAAATTATAACTTGAAGTTCTGAACTTGTAATTGTCAAATACAGAACTTAGAATTCATAACTTCAAATTATGATTGCTAATTATAACTTGAAGATCTGAACTTGTAATAGTCAAATACAGAACTTAGAATTGGGAAATTCAAATTATGATTGCAAATTATAACTTGAAGATCTGAACTTGTAATAGTCAAATACAGAACTTAAAATTGATAGCTTATAATTATAATTGCAAATTATAACTTGAAGATCTGAATTTGTAATAGGTAAATATAAAACTTCGAATTGTTAATTTCAAACTAAGATTGTAAATAATAATTTGAAGTTCTGAACTTGTAATAGTCAAATACAGAACTTCGAATTGTTAAATACAAATTATTAGTGCAAATTATAACTTGAAGATCTGAACTTGTAATTGTCAAATACAGAACTTAAAATTGATAGCTTATAATTATAATTGCAAATTATAAGTTGAAGATCTGAACTTGTAATAGGTAAATACAGAACTTCGAATTGTTAATTTCAAACTAAGATTGTAATTAATAATTTGAAGATCTGAACTTGTAATAGTCAAATACATAACTTCAAATTGTTAAATACAAATTATTAGTGCAAATTATAACTTGAAGATCTGAACTTGTAATTGTCAAATACAGAACTTAGAATTGATAGCTTATAATTATAATTGCAAATTATAACTTGCAGAACTGAACTTGTAATAGTGAATTACAGAACTTAGATTTGTTAAATACTAATTATTATTTCAAATTATAACTTGAAGATCTGAACTTGTAATTGTCAAATACAGCACTTAGAATTCATAACTTCAAATTATGATTGTAAATAATAATTAGAAGATCTGAACTTGTAATAGTCAAATACAGAACTTCAAATTGTTAAATACAAATTATTAGTGCAAATTATAACTTGAAGATCTGAACTTGTAAATGTCAAATACAGAACTTAGAATTGATAGCTTATAATTATAATTGCAAATTATAACTTGAAGAACTGAACTTGTAATAGTGAATTACAGAACTTAGATTTGTTAAATACTAATTATTATTTCAAATTATAACTTGAAGATCTGAACTTGTAATAAGTAAATACAGAACTTCGAATTGTTAATTTCAAACTAAGATTGTAAATAATAATTTTAAAGACCTGAACTTGTAATAGTCAAATACAGAACTTCGAATTGTTAAATACAAATTATTAGTGCAAATTATAACTTGTAAATCTGAACTTGTAATAGTCAAATACAGAACTTCGAATTGTTAAATACAAATTATTAGTGCAAATTATAACTTGAAGATCTGAACTTGTAATTGTCAAATACAGCACTTAGAATTCATAACTTCTAATTATGATTGCAATTTATAACTTGAAGATCTGAACTTGTAATTGTAAAATACAGAACTAAGAATTAATAAATTCAAATTATGATTGTAAATAATAATTAGAAGATCTGAACTTGTAATAGTCAAATACAGAACTTCGAATTGTTAATTTCAAACTAAGATTGTAATTAATAATTTGAAGATCTGAACTTGTAATAGTCAAATACAGAACTTCGAATTGTTAAATACAAATTATTAGTGCAAATTATAACTTGAAGATCTGAACTTGTAATTGTCAAATACAGCACTTAGAATTCATAACTTCAAATTATGATTGCAATTTATAACTTGAAGATCTGAACTTGTAATTGTAAAATACAGAACTAAGAATTCATAACTTCAAATTATGATTGTAAATAATAATTAGAAGATCTGAACTTGTAATAGTCAAATACAGAACTTCGAATTGTTAAATACAAATTATTAGTGCAAATTATATCATGAAGATCTGAACATGTAATTGTCAAATACAGAACTTAAAATTGATAGCTTATAATTATAATTGCAAATTATAAGTTGAAGATCTGAACTTTTAATAGGTAAATACAGAACTTCGAATTGTTAATTTCAAACTAAGATTGTAATTAATAATTTGAAGATCTGAACTTGTAATAGTCAAATACAGAACTTCGAATTGTTAAATACAAATTATTAGTGCAAATTATAACTTGAAGATCTGAACTTGTAATTATCAAATACAGCACTTGGAATTCATAATTTCAAATTATGATTGCAAATTATAACTTGAAGATCTGAACTTGTAATTGTCAAATACAGAACTTAGAATTCATAACTTCAAATTATGATTGTAAATAATAATTAGAAGATCTGAACTTGTAATAGTCAAATACAGAACTTCAAATTGTTAAATTCAAATTATTAGTGCAAATTATAACTTGAAGATCTGAACTTGTAATTGTCAATTACAGCACTTAGAATTCATAACTTCAAATTATGATTGCAAATTATAACTTGAAGATCTGAACTTGTAATTGTAAAATACAGAACTACGAATTCATAACGTCAAATTATGATTGTAAATAATAATTAGAAGATCTGAACTTGTAATAGTCAAATACAGAACTTCGAATTGTTAAATACAAATTATTAGTGCAAATTATAACTAGAAAGTTCTGAACTTGTAATTGTCAAATACAGAACTTAGAATTCATAACTTCAAATTATGATTGCTAATTATAACTTGCAGATCTGAACTTGTAATAGTCAAATACAGAACTTAGAATTGGGAAATTCAAATTATGATTGCAAATTATAACTTGAAGACCTGAACTTGTAATTGTCAAGTACAGAACTTAGAATTGATAGCTTATAATTATAATTGCAAATTATAAGTTGAAGATCTGAACTTGCAATAGGTAAATACAGAACTTCGAATTGTAAAATTCAAATCATGATTGCAAATTATAACTTGAAGATCTGAACTTGTAATAGTCAAATACTGAACTTAAAATTGATAGCTTATAATTATAATTGCAAATTATAAGTTGAAGATCTGAACTTGTAATAGGTAAATAAAGAACTTCGAATTGTTAATTTCAAACTAAGATTGTAATTAATAATTTGAAGATCTGAACTTGTAATAGTCAAATACATAACTTCAAATTGTTAAATACAAATTATTAGTGCAAATTATAACTTGAAGATCTGAACTTGTAATTGTCAAATACAGAACTTAGAATTGATAGCTTATAATTATAATTGCAAATTATAACTTGAAGAACTGAACTTGTAATAGTGAATTACAGAACTTAGATTTGTTAAATCCTAATTATTATTTCAAATTATAACTTGAAGATCTGAACTTGTAATAAGTAAATACAGAACTTCGAATTCTTAATTTCAAACTAAGATTGTAAATAAAAATTTTAAAGACCTGAACTTGTAATAGTCAAGTACAGAACTTAGAATTGTTAAATACAAATTATTAGTGCAAATTATAACTTGTAAATCTGAACTTGTAATAGTCAAATACAGAACTTCGAATTGTTAAATACAAATTATTAGTGCAAATTATAACTTGAAGATCTGAACTTGAAATTGTCAAATACAGCACTTAGAATTCATAACTTCTAATTATGATTGCAATTTATAACTTGAAGATCTGAACTTGTAATTGTAAAATACAGAACTAAGAATTAATAAATTCAAATTATGATGGTAAATAATAATTAGAAGATCTGAACTTGTAATAGTCAAATACAGAACTTCGAATTATTAATTTCAAACTAAGATTGTAATTAATAATTTGAAGATCTGAACTTGTAATAGTCAAATACAGAACTTCGAATTGTAAAATACAAATTATTAGTGCAAATTATAACTTGAAGATCTGAACTTGTAATTGTAAAATACAGAACTAAGAATTAATAAATTCAAATTATTATGGTAAATAATAATTAGAAGATCTGAACTTGTAATAGTCAAATACAGAACTTCGAATTGTTAAATACAAATTATTAGTGCAAATTATAACATGAAGATCTGAACATGTAATTGTCAAATACAGAACTTAAAATTGATAGCTTATAATTATAATTGCAAATTATAAGTTGAAGATCTGAACTTGTAATAGGTAAATACAGAACTTCGAATTGTTAATTTCAAACTAAGATTGTAAATAATAATTAGAAGATCTGAACTTGTAATAGTCAAATACAGAACTTCGAATTGTTAAATACAAATTATTAATGAAAATTATAACTTGAAGTTCTGAACTTGTAATTGTCAAATACAGAACTTAGAATTCATAACTTCTAATTATGATTGCTAATTATAACTTGAAGATCTGAACTAGTAATAGTCAAATACAGAACTTAGAATTGGGAAATTCAAATTATGATTGCAAGTTATAACTTGAAGATCTGAACTTGTAATTGTCAAATACAGAACTTAGAATTCATAACTTCAAATTATGATTGTAAATAATAATTAGAAGATCTGAACTTGTAATAGTCAAATACAGAACTTCAAATTGTTAAATTCAAATTATTAGTGCAAATTATAACTTGAAGATCTTAACTTGTAATTGTCAAATACAGCACTTAGAATTCATAACTTCAAATTATGATTGCAAATTATAACTTGAAGATCTGAACTTGTAATTGTAAAATACAGAACTACGAATTCATAACTTCAAATTATGATTGTAAATAATAATTAGAAGATCTGAACTTGTAATAGTCAAATACAGAACTTCGAATTGTTAAATACAAATTATTAGTGCAAATTATAACTTGAAGTTCTGAACTTGTAATTGTCAAATACAGAACTTAGAATTCATAACTTCAAATTATGATTGCTAATTATAACTTGGAGATCAGAACTTGTAATAGTCAAATACAGAACTTAGAATTGGGAAATTCAAATTATGATTGCACATTATAACTTGAAGATCTGAACTTGTAATAGTCAAATACAGAACTTAAAATTGATAGCTTATAATTATAATTGCAAATTATAACTTGAAGATCTGAATTTGTAATAGGTAAATATAGAACTTCGAATTGTTAATTTCAAACTAAGATTGTAAATAATAATTTGAAGTTCTGAACTTGTAATAGTCAAATACAGAACTTCGAATTGTTAAATACAAATTATTAGTGCAAATTATAAGTTGAAGATCTGAACTTGTAATTGTCAAATACAGAACTTAAAATTGATAGCTTATAATTATAATTGCAAATTATAAGTTGAAGATCTGAACTTGTAATAGGTAAATACAGAACTTCGAATTGTTAATTTCAAACTAAGATTGTAATTAATAATTTGAAGATCTGAACATGTAATAGTCAAATACATAACTTCAAATTGTTAAATACAAATTATTAGTGCAAATTATAACTTGAAGATCTGAACTGGTAATTGTAAAATACAGAACTAAGAATTAATAAATTCAAATTATTATGGTAAATAATAATTAGAAGATCTGAACTTGTAATAGTCAAATACAGAACTTCGAATTATTAATTTCAAACTAAGATTGTAATTAATAATTTGAAGATCTGAACTTGTAATAGTCAAATACAGAACTTCGAATTGTAAAATACAAATTATTAGTGCAAATTATAACTTGAAGATCTGAACTTGTAATTGTAAAATACAGAACTAAGAATTAATAAATTCAAATTATTATGGTAAATAATAATTAGAAGATCTGAACTTGTAATAGTCAAATACAGAACTTCGAATTGTTAAATACAAATTATTAGTGCAAATTATAACATGAAGATCTGAACATGTAATTGTCAAATACAGAACTTAAAATTGATAGCTTATAATTATAATTGCAAATTATAAGTTGAAGATCTGAACTTGTAATAGGTAAATACAGAACTTCGAATTGTTAATTTCAAACTAAGATTGTAAATAATAATTAGAAGATCTGAACTTGTAATAGTCAAATACAGAACTTCGAATTGTTAAATACAAATTATTAATGAAAATTATAACTTGAAGTTCTGAACTTGTAATTGTCAAATACAGAACTTAGAATTCATAACTTCTAATTATGATTGCTAATTATAACTTGAAGATCTGAACTAGTAATAGTCAAATACAGAACTTAGAATTGGGAAATTCAAATTATGATTGCAAGTTATAACTTGAAGATCTGAACTTGTAATTGTCAAATACAGAACTTAGAATTCATAACTTCAAATTATGATTGTAAATAATAATTAGAAGATCTGAACTTGTAATAGTCAAATACAGAACTTCAAATTGTTAAATTCAAATTATTAGTGCAAATTATAACTTGAAGATCTTAACTTGTAATTGTCAAATACAGCACTTAGAATTCATAACTTCAAATTATGATTGCAAATTATAACTTGAAGATCTGAACTTGTAATTGTAAAATACAGAACTACGAATTCATAACTTCAAATTATGATTGTAAATAATAATTAGAAGATCTGAACTTGTAATAGTCAAATACAGAACTTCGAATTGTTAAATACAAATTATTAGTGCAAATTATAACTTGAAGTTCTGAACTTGTAATTGTCAAATACAGAACTTAGAATTCATAACTTCAAATTATGATTGCTAATTATAACTTGAAGATCAGAACTTGTAATAGTCAAATACAGAACTTAGAATTGGGAAATTCAAATTATGATTGCACATTATAACTTGAAGATCTGAACTTGTAATAGTCAAATACAGAACTTAAAATTGATAGCTTATAATTATAATTGCAAATTATAACTTGAAGATCTGAATTTGTAATAGGTAAATATAGAACTTCGAATTGTTAATTTCAAACTAAGATTGTAAATAATAATTTGAAGTTCTGAACTTGTAATAGTCAAATACAGAACTTCGAATTGTTAAATACAAATTATTAGTGCAAATTATAACTTGAAGATCTGAACTTGTAATTGTCAAATACAGAACTTAAAATTGATAGCTTATAATTATAATTGCAAATTATAAGTTGAAGATCTGAACTTGTAATAGGTAAATACAGAACTTCGAATTGTTAATTTCAAACTAAGATTGTAATTAATAATTTGAAGATCTGAACATGTAATAGTCAAATACATAACTTCAAATTGTTAAATACAAATTATTAGTGCAAATTATAACTTGAAGATCTGAACTGGTAATTGTCAAATACAGAACTTAGAATTGATAGCTTATAATTATAATTGCAAATTATAACTTGAAGAACTGAACTTGTAATAGTGAATTACAGAACTTAGATTTGTTAAATACTAATTATTATTTCAAATTATAACTTGAAGATCTGAACTTGTAATTGTCAAATACAGCACTTAGAATTCATAACTTAAAACTAAGATTGTAATTAATAATTTGAAGATCTGAACTTGTAATAGTCAAATACAGAACTTCAAATTGTTAAATACAAATTATTAGTGCAAATTATAACTTGAAGATCTGAACATGTAATTGTCAAATACAGAACTTAAAATTGATAGCTTATAATTATAATTGCAAATTATAAGTTGAAGATCTGAACTTGTAATAGGTAAATACAGAACTTCGAATTGTTAATTTCAAACTAAGATTGTAAATAATAATTAGAAGATCTGAACTTGTAATAGTCAAATAGAGAACTTCGAATTGTTAAATACAAATTATTAATGAAAATTATAACTTGAAGTTCTGAACTTGTAATTGTCAAATACAGAACTTAGAATTCATAACTTCTAATTATGATTGCTAATTATAACTTGAAGATCTGAACTAGTAATAGTCAAATACAGAACTTAGAATTGGGAAATTCAAATTATGATTGCAAGTTATAACTTGAAGATCTGAACTTGTAATTGTCAAATACAGAACTTAGAATTCATAACTTCAAATTATGATTGTAAATAATAATTAGAAGATCTGAACTTGTAATAGTCAAATACAGAACTTCAAATTGTTAAATTCAAATTATTAGTGCAAATTATAACTTGAAGATCTTAACTTGTAATTGTCAAATACAGCACTTAGAATTCATAACTTCAAATTATGATTGCAAATTATAACTTGAAGATCTGAACTTGTAATTGTAAAATACAGAACTACGAATTCATAACTTCAAATTATGATTGCTAATTATAACTTGAAGATCAGAACTTGTAATAGTCAAATACAGAACTTAGAATTGGGAAATTCAAATTATGATTGCACATTATAACTTGAAGATCTGAACTTGTAATAGTCAAATACAGAACTTAAAATTGATAGCTTATAATTATAATTGCAAATTATAACTTGAAGATCTGAACTTGTAATAGGTAAATACAGAACTTCGAATTGTTAATTTCAAACTAAGATTGTAATTAATAATTTGAAGATCTGAACATGTAATAGTCAAATACATAACTTCAAATTGTTAAATACAAATTATTAGTGCAAATTATAACTTGAAGATCTGAACTGGTAATTGTAAAATACAGAACTAAGAATTAATAAATTCAAATTATTATGGTAAATAATAATTAGAAGATCTGAACTTGTAATAGTCAAATACAGAACTTCGAATTATTAATTTCAAACTAAGATTGTAATTAATAATTTGAAGATCTGAACTTGTAATAGTCAAATACAGAACTTCGAATTGTAAAATACAAATTATTAGTGCAAATTATAACTTGAAGATCTGAACTTGTAATTGTAAAATACAGAACTAAGAATTAATAAATTCAAATTATTATGGTAAATAATAATTAGAAGATCTGAACTTGTAATAGTCAAATACAGAACTTCGAATTGTTAAATACAAATTATTAGTGCAAATTATAACATGAAGATCTGAACATGTAATTGTCAAATACAGAACTTAAAATTGATAGCTTATAATTATAATTGCAAATTATAAGTTGAAGATCTGAACTTGTAATAGGTAAATACAGAACTTCGAATTGTTAATTTCAAACTAAGATTGTAAATAATAATTAGAAGATCTGAACTTGTAATAGTCAAATACAGAACTTCGAATTGTTAAATACAAATTATTAATGAAAATTATAACTTGAAGTTCTGAACTTGTAATTGTCAAATACAGAACTTAGAATTCATAACTTCTAATTATGATTGCTAATTATAACTTGAAGATCTGAACTAGTAATAGTCAAATACAGAACTTAGAATTGGGAAATTCAAATTATGATTGCAAGTTATAACTTGAAGATCTGAACTTGTAATTGTCAAATACAGAACTTAGAATTCATAACTTCAAATTATGATTGTAAATAATAATTAGAAGATCTGAACTTGTAATAGTCAAATACAGAACTTCAAATTGTTAAATTCAAATTATTAGTGCAAATTATAACTTGAAGATCTTAACTTGTAATTGTCAAATACAGCACTTAGAATTCATAACTTCAAATTATGATTGCAAATTATAACTTGAAGATCTGAACTTGTAATTGTAAAATACAGAACTACGAATTCATAACTTCAAATTATGATTGTAAATAATAATTAGAAGATCTGAACTTGTAATAGTCAAATACAGAACTTCGAATTGTTAAATACAAATTATTAGTGCAAATTATAACTTGAAGTTCTGAACTTGTAATTGTCAAATACAGAACTTAGAATTCATAACTTCAAATTATGATTGCTAATTATAACTTGAAGATCAGAACTTGTAATAGTCAAATACAGAACTTAGAATTGGGAAATTCAAATTATGATTGCACATTATAACTTGAAGATCTGAACTTGTAATAGTCAAATACAGAACTTAAAATTGATAGCTTATAATTATAATTGCAAATTATAACTTGAAGATCTGAATTTGTAATAGGTAAATATAGAACTTCGAATTGTTAATTTCAAACTAAGATTGTAAATAATAATTTGAAGTTCTGAACTTGTAATAGTCAAATACAGAACTTCGAATTGTTAAATACAAATTATTAGTGCAAATTATAACTTGAAGATCTGAACTTGTAATTGTCAAATACAGAACTTAAAATTGATAGCTTATAATTATAATTGCAAATTATAAGTTGAAGATCTGAACTTGTAATAAGTAAATACAGAACTTCGAATTGTTAATTTCAAACTAAGATTGTAATTAATAATTTGAAGATCTGAACATGTAATAGTCAAATACATAACTTCAAATTGTTAAATACAAATTATTAGTGCAAATTATAACTTGAAGATCTGAACTGGTAATTGTCAAATACAGAACTTAGAATTGATAGCTTATAATTATAATTGCAAATTATAACTTGAAGAACTGAACTTGTAATAGTGAATTACAGAACTTAGATTTGTTAAATACTAATTATTATTTCAAATTATAACTTGAAGATCTGAACTTGTAATTGTCAAATATAGCACTTAGAATTCATAACTTAAAACTAAGATTGTAATTAATAATTTGAAGATCTGAACTTGTAATAGTCAAATACAGAACTTCAAATTGTTAAATACAAATTATTAGTGCAAATTATAACTTGAAGATCTGAACATGTAATTGTCAAATACAGAACTTAAAATTGATAGCTTATAATTATAATTGCAAATTATAAGTTGAAGATCTGAACTTGTAATAGGTAAATACAGAACTTCGAATTGTTAATTTCAAACTAAGATTGTAAATAATAATTAGAAGATCTGAACTTGTAATAGTCAAATAGAGAACTTCGAATTGTTAAATACAAATTATTAATGAAAATTATAACTTGAAGTTCTGAACTTGTAATTGTCAAATACAGAACTTAGAATTCATAACTTCTAATTATGATTGCTAATTATAACTTGAAGATCTGAACTAGTAATAGTCAAATACAGAACTTAGAATTGGGAAATTCAAATTATGATTGCAAGTTATAACTTGAAGATCTGAACTTGTAATTGTCAAATACAGAACTTAGAATTCATAACTTCAAATTATGATTGTAAATAATAATTAGAAGATCTGAACTTGTAATAGTCAAATACAGAACTTCAAATTGTTAAATTCAAATTATTAGTGCAAATTATAACTTGAAGATCTTAACTTGTAATTGTCAAATACAGCACTTAGAATTCATAACTTCAAATTATGATTGCAAATTATAACTTGAAGATCTGAACTTGTAATTGTAAAATACAGAACTACGAATTCATAACTTCAAATTATGATTGTAAATAATAATTAGAAGATCTGAACTTGTAATAGTCAAATACAGAACTTCGAATTGTTAAATACAAATTATTAGTGCAAATTATAACTTGAAGTTCTGAACTTGTAATTGTCAAATACAGAACTTAGAATTCATAACTTCAAATTATGATTGCTAATTATAACTTGAAGATCAGAACTTGTAATAGTCAAATACAGAACTTAGAATTGGGAAATTCAAATTATGATTGCACATTATAACTTGAAGATCTGAACTTGTAATAGTCAAATACAGAACTTAAAATTGATAGCTTATAATTATAATTGCAAATTATAACTTGAAGATCTGAATTTGTAATAGGTAAATATAGAACTTCGAATTGTTAATTTCAAACTAAGATTGTAAATAATAATTTGAAGTTCTGAACTTGTAATAGTCAAATACAGAACTTCGAATTGTTAAATACAAATTATTAGTGCAAATTATAACTTGAAGATCTGAACTTGTAATTGTCAAATACAGAACTTAAAATTGATAGCTTATAATTATAATTGCAAATTATAAGTTGAAGATCTGAACTTGTAATAGGTAAATACAGAACTTCGAATTGTTAATTTCAAACTAAGATTGTAATTAATAATTTGAAGATCTGAACATGTAATAGTCAAATACATAACTTCAAATTGTTAAATACAAATTATTAGTGCAAATTATAACTTGAAGATCTGAACTGGTAATTGTCAAATACAGAACTTAGAATTGATAGCTTATAATTATAATTGCAAATTATAACTTGAAGAACTGAACTTGTAATAGTGAATTGCAGAACTTAGATTTGTTAAATACTAATTATTATTTCAAATTATAACTTGAAGATCTGAACTTGTAATTGTCAAATACAGCACTTAGAATTCATAACTTAAAACTAAGATTGTAATTAATAATTTGAAGATCTGAACTTGTAATAGTCAAATACAGAACTTCAAATTGTTAAATACAAATTATTAGTGCAAATTATAACTTGAAGATCTGAACTTGTAATTGTCAAATACAGAACTTAGAATTGATAGCTTATAATTATAATTGCAAATTATAACTTGAAGAACTGAACTTGTAATAGTGAATTACAGAACTTAGATTTGTTAAATACTAATTATTATTTCAAATTATAACTTGAAGATCTGAACTTGTAATAAGTAAATACAGAACTTCGAATTGTTAATTTCAAACTAAGATTGTAAATAATAATTTTAAAGACCTGAACTTGTAATAGTCAAATACAGAACTTCGAATTGTTAAATACAAATTATTAGTGCAAATTATAACTTGTAAATCTGAACTTGTAATAGTCAAATACAGAACTTCGAATTGTTAAATACAAATTATGATTGCAAATTATAACTTGAAGATCTGAACTTGTAATTATCAAATACAGCACTTGGAATTCATAATTTCAAATTATGATTGCAAATTATAACTTGAAGATCTGAACTTGAAATTGTCAAATACAGAACTTAGAATTCATAACTTCAAATTATGATTGTAAATAATAATTAGAAGATCTGAACTTGTAATAGTCAAATACAGAACTTCAAATTGTTAAATTCAAATTATTAGTGCAAATTATAACTTGAAGATCTGAACTTGTAATTGTCAAATACAGCACTTAGAATTCATAACTTCAAATTATGATTGCAAATTATAACTTGAAGATCTGAACTTGTAATTGTAAAATACAGAACTACGAATTCATAACTTCAAATTATGATTGTAAATAATAATTAGAAGATCTGAACTTGTAATAGTCAAATACAGAACTTCGAATTGTTAAATACAAATTATTAGTGCAAATTATAACTAGAAAGTTCTGAACTTGTAATTGTCAAATACAGAAGTTAGAATTCATAACTTCAAATTATGATTGCTAATTATAACTTGAAGATCTGAACTTGTAATAGTCAAATACAGAACTTAGATTTGTTAAATACTAATTATTATTTCAAATTATAACTTGAAGATCTGAACTTGTAATTGTCAAATACAGCACTTAGAATTCATAACTTCAAATTATGATTGTAAATAATAATTAGAAGATCTGAACTTGTAATAGTCAAATACAGAACTTCAAATTGTTAAATACAAATTATTAGTGCAAATTATAACTTGAAGATCTGAACTTGTAATTGTCAAGTACAGAACTTAGAATTGATAGCTTATAATTATAATTGCAAATTATAACTTGAAGAACTGAACTTGTAATAGTGAATTACAGAACTTAGATTTGTTAAATACTAATTATTATTGCAAATTATAACTTGAAGATCTGAACTTGTAATAGTCAAATACAGAACTTAAAATTGATAGCTTATAATTATGATTGCAAATTATAACTTGAAGATCTGAATTTGTAATAGGTAAATATAGAACTTCGAATTGTTAATTTCAAACTAAGATTGTAAATAATAATTTGAAGTTGTGAACTTGTAATAGTCAAATTCAGAACTTCGAATTGTTAAATACAAATTATTAGTGCAAATTATAACTTGAAGATCTGAACTTGTAATTGTCAAATACAGAACTAAAAATTGATAGCTTATAATTATAATTGCAAATTATAAGTTGAAGATCTGAACTTGTAATAGGTAAATACAGAACTTCGAATTGTTAATTTCAAACTAAGATTGTAATTAATAATTTGAAGATCTGAACTTGTAATAGTCAAATACATAACTTCAAATTGTTAAATACAAATTATTAATGCAAATTATAACTTGAAGATCTGAACTTGTAATTGTCAAATACAGAACTTAGAATTGATAGCTTATAATTATAATTGCAAATTATAACTCGAAGAACTGAACTTGTAATAGTGAATTACAGAACTTAGATTTGTTAAATACTAATTATTATTTCAAATTATAACTTGAAGATCTGAACTTGTAATAAGTAAATACAGAACTTCGAATTGTTAATTTCAAACTAAGATTGTAAATAATAATTTTAAAGACCTGAACTTGTAATAGTCAAATACAGAACTTCGAATTGTTAAATACAAATTATTAGTGCAAATTATAACTTGTAAATCTGAACTTGTAATTGTCAAATACAGAACTTAAAATTGATAGCTTATAATTATAATTGTAAATTATAAGTTGAAGATCTGAACTTGTAATAGGTAAATGCAGAACTTCGAATTGTTAATTTCAAACTAAGATTGTAATTAATAATTTGAAGATCTGAACTTGTAATAGTCAAATACAGAACTTCGAATTGTTAAATACAAATTATTAGTGCAAATTATAACTTGAAGATCTGAACTTGTAATTGTCAAATACAGCACTTAGAATTCGTAACTTCTAATTATGAATGCAATTTATAACTTGAAGATCTGAACTTGTAATTGTAAAATACAGAACTAAGAATTAATAAATTCAAATTATGATTGTAAATAATAATTAGAAGATCTGAACTTGTAATAGTCAAATACAGAACTTCGAATTGTTAAATACAAATTATTAGTGAAAATTATAACTTGAAGTTCTGAACTTGTAATTGTCTAATACAGAACTTAGAATTCATAACTTCTAATTATGATTGCTAATTATAACTTGAAGATCTGAACTTGTAATAGTCAAATACAGAACTTAGAATTGGGAAATACAAATTATGATTGCAAATTATAACTTGAAGATCTGAACTTGTAATTGTCAAATACAGAACTTAGAATTCATAACTTCAAATTATGATTGTAAATAATAATTAGAAGATCTGAACTTGTAATAGTCAAATACAGAACTTCAAATTGTTAAATTCAAATTATTAGTGCAAATTATAACTTGAAGATCTTAACTTGTAATTGTCAAATACAGCACTTAGAATTCATAACTTCAAATTATGATTGCTAATTATAACTTGAAGATCTGAACTTGTAATAGTCAAATACAGAACTTAGAATTGGGAAATTCAAATTATGATTGCAAATTATAACTTGAAGATCTGAACTTGTAATAGTCAAATACAGAACTTAAAATTGATAGCTTATAATTATAATTGCAAATTATAACTTGAAGATCTGAATTTGTAATAGGTAAATATAGAACTTCGAATTGTTAATTTCAAACTAAGATTGTAAATAATAATTTGAAGTTCTGAACTTGTAATAGTCAAATACAGAACTTCGAATTGTTAAATACAAATTATTAGTGCAAATTATAACTTGAAGATCTGAACTTGTAATTGTCAAATACAGAACTTAAAATTGATAGCTTATAATTATAATTGCAAATTATAAGTTGAAGATCTGAACTTGTAATAGGTAAATACAGAACTTCGAATTGTTAATTTCAAACTAAGATTGTAATTAATAATTTGAAGATCTGAACTAGTAATAGTCAAATACATAACTTCAAATTGTTAAATACAAATTATTAGTGCAAATTATAACTTGAAGATCTGAACTAGTAATTGTCAAATACAGAACTTAGAATTGATAGCTTATAATTATAATTGCAAATTATAACTTGAAGAACTGAACTTGTAATAGTGAATTACAGAACTTAGATTTGTTAAATACTAATTATTATTTCAAATTATAACTTGAAGATCTGAACTTGTAATAAGTAAATACAGAACTTCGAATTGTTAATTTCAAACTAAGATTGTAAATAATAATTTTAAAGACCTGAACTTGTAATAGTCAAATACAGAACTTCGAATTGTTAAATACAAATTATTAGTGCAAATTATAACTTGTAAATCTGAACTTGTAATAGTCAAATACAGAACTTCGAATTGTTAAATACAAATTATTAGTGCAAATTATAACTTGAAGATCTGAACTTGTAATTGTCAAATACAGCACTTAGAATTCATAACTTCTAATTATGATTGCAATTTATAACTTGAAGATCTGAACTTGTAATTGTAAAATACAGAACTAAGAATTAATAAATTCAAATTATGATTGTAAATAATAATTAGAAGATCTGAACTTGTAATAGTCAAATACAGAACTTCGAATTGTTAATTTCAAACTAAGATTGTAAATAATAATTAGAAGATCTGAACTTGTAATTGTCAAATACAGCACTTAGAATTCATAACTTCAAATTATGATTGCAATTTATAACTTGAAGATCTGAACTTGTAATTGTAAAATACAGAACTAAGAATTCATAACTTCAAATTATGATTGTAAATAATAATTAGAAGATCTGAACTTGTAATAGTCAAATACAGAACTTCGAATTGTTAAATACAAATTATTAGTGCAAATTATAACATGAAGATCTAAACATGTAATTGTCAAATACAGAACTTAAAATTGATAGCTTATAATTATAATTGCAAATTATAAGTTGAAGATCTGAACTTGTAATAGGTAAATACAGAACTTCGAATTGTTAATGTCAAACTAAGATTGTAAATAATAATTTGAAGATCTGAACTTGTAATAGTCAAATACAGAACTTCGAATTGTTAAATACAAATTATTAGTGCAAATTATAACTTGAAGTTCTGAACTTGTAATTGTCAAATACAGAACTTAGAATTCATAAATTCAAATTATGATTGCTAATTATAACTTGAAGATCTGAACTTGTAATAGTCAAATACAGAACTTAGAATTGGGAAATTCAAATTATGATTGCAAATTATAACTTGAAGATCTGAACTTGTAATAGTCAAATACAGAACTTAAAATTGATAGCTTATAATTATAATTGCAAATTATAACTAGAAGATCTGAATTTGTAATAGGTAAATATAGAACTTCGAATTGTTAATTTCAAACGAAGATTGTAAATAATAATTTGAAGTTCTGAACTTGTAATAGTCAAATACAGAACTTCGAATTGTTAAATACAAATTATTAGTGCAAATTATAACTTGAAGATCTGAACTTGTAATTGTCAAATACAGAACTTAAAATTGATAGCTTATAATTATAATTGCAAATTATAAGTTGAAGATCTGAACTTGTAATAGGTAAATACAGAACTTCGAATTGTTAATTTCAAACTAAGATTGTAATTAATAATTTGAAGATCTGAACTTGTAATAGTCAAATACATAACTTCAAATTGTTAAATACAAATTATTAGTGCAAATTATAACTTGAAGATCTGAACTTGTAATTGTCAAATACAGAACTTAGAATTGATAGCTTATAATTATAATTGCAAATTATAACTTGAAGAACTGAACTTGTAATAGTGAATTACAGAACTTAGATTTGTTAAATACTAATTATTATTTCCAATTATAACTTGAAGATCTGAACTTGTAATAAGTAAATACAGAACTTCGAATTGTTAATTTCAAACTAAGATTGTAAATAATAATTTTAAAGACCTGAACTTGTAATAGTCAAATACAGAACTTCGAATTGTTAAATACAAATTATTAGTGCAAATTATAACTTGTAAATCTGAACTTGTAATAGTCAAATACAGAACTTCGAATTGTTAAATACAAATTATTAGTGCAAATTATAACTTGAAGATCTGAACTTGTAATTGTCAAATACAGCACTTAGAATTCGTAACTTCTAATTATGAATGCAATTTATAACTTGAAGATCTGAACTTGTAATTGTAAAATACAGAACTAAGAATTAATAAATTCAAATTATGATTGTAAATAATAATTAGAAGATCTGAACTTGTAATAGTCAAATACAGAACTTCGAATTGTTAAATACAAATTATTAGTGAAAATTATAACTTGAAGTTCTGAACTTGTAATTGTCAAATACAGAACTTAGAATTCATAACTTCTAATTATGATTGCTAATTATAACTTGAAGATCTGAACTTGTAATAGTCAAATACAGAACTTAGAATTGGGAAATACAAATTATGATTGCAAATTATAACTTGAAGATCTGAACTTGTAATTGTCAAATACAGAACTTAGAATTCATAACTTCAAATTATGATTGTAAATAATAATTAGAAGATCTGAACTTGTAATAGTCAAATACAGAACTTCAAATTGTTAAATTCAAATTATTAGTGCAAATTATAACTTGAAGATCTTAACTTGTAATTGTCAAATACAGCACTTAGAATTCATAACTTCAAATTATGATTGCTAATTATAACTTGAAGATCTGAACTTGTAATAGTCAAATACAGAACTTAGAATTGGGAAATTCAAATTATGATTGCAAATTATAACTTGAAGATCTGAACTTGTAATAGTCAAATACAGAACTTAAAATTGATAGCTTATAATTATAATTGCAAATTATAACTTGAAGATCTGAATTTGTAATAGGTAAATATAGAACTTCGAATTGTTAATTTCAAACTAAGATTGTAAATAATAATTTGAAGTTCTGAACTTGTAATAGTCAAATACAGAACTTCGAATTGTTAAATACAAATTATTAGTGCAAATTATAACTTGAAGATCTGAACTTGTAATTGTCAAATACAGAACTTAAAATTGATAGCTTATAATTATAATTGCAAATTATAAGTTGAAGATCTGAACTTGTAATAGGTAAATACAGAACTTCGAATTGTTAATTTCAAACTAAGATTGTAATTAATAATTTGAAGATCTGAACTAGTAATAGTCAAATACATAACTTCAAATTGTTAAATACAAATTATTAGTGCAAATTATAACTTGAAGATCTGAACTAGTAATTGTCAAATACAGAACTTAGAATTGATAGCTTATAATTATAATTGCAAATTATAACTTGAAGAACTGAACTTGTAATAGTGAATTACAGAACTTAGATTTGTTAAATACTAATTATTATTTCAAATTATAACTTGAAGATCTGAACTTGTAATAAGTAAATACAGAACTTCGAATTGTTAATTTCAAACTAAGATTGTAAATAATAATTTTAAAGACCTGAACTTGTAATAGTCAAATACAGAACTTCGAATTGTTAAATACAAATTATTAGTGCAAATTATAACTTGAAGATCTGAACTTGTAATTGTCAAATACAGCACTTAGAATTCATAACTTCTAATTATGATTGCAATTTATAACTTGAAGATCTGAACTTGTAATTGTAAAATACAGAACTAAGAATTAATAAATTCAAATTATGATTGTAAATAATAATTAGAAGATCTGAACTTGTAATAGTCAAATACAGAACTTCGAATTGTTAATTTCAAACTAAGATTGTAAATAATAATTAGAAGATCTGAACTTGTAATTGTCAAATACAGCACTTAGAATTCATAACTTCAAATTATGATTGCAATTTATAACTTGAAGATCTGAACTTGTAATTGTAAAATACAGAACTAAGAATTCATAACTTCAAATTATGATTGTAAATAATAATTAGAAGATCTGAACTTGTAATAGTCAAATACAGAACTTCGAATTGTTAAATACAAATTATTAGTGCAAATTATAACATGAAGATCTGAACATGTAATTGTCAAATACAGAACTTAAAATTGATAGCTTATAATTATAATTGCAAATTATAAGTTGAAGATCTGAACTTGTAATAGGTAAATACAGAACTTCGAATTGTTAATGTCAAACTAAGATTGTAAATAATAATTTGAAGATCTGAACTTGTAATAGTCAAATACAGAACTTCGAATTGTTAAATACAAATTATTAGTGCAAATTATAACTTGAAGTTCTGAACTTGTAATTGTCAAATACAGAACTTAGAATTCATAACTTCAAATTATGATTGCTAATTATAACTTGAAGATCTGAACTTGTAATAGTCAAATACAGAACTTAGAATTGGGAAATTCAAATTATGATTGCAAATTATAACTTGAAGATCTGAACTTGTAATAGTCAAATACAGAACTTAAAATTGATAGCTTATAATTATAATTGCAAATTATAACTTGAAGATCTGAATTTGTAATAGGTAAATATAGAACTTCGAATTGTTAATTTCAAACGAAGATTGTAAATAATAATTTGAAGTTCTGAACTTGTAATAGTCAAATACAGAACTTCGAATTGTTAAATACAAATTATTAGTGCAAATTATAACTTGAAGATCTGAACTTGTAATTGTCAAATACAGAACTTAAAATTGATAGCTTATAATTATAATTGCAATTTATAAGTTGAAGATCTGAACTTGTAATAGGTAAATACAGAACTTCGAATTGTTAATTTCAAACTAAGATTGTAATTAATAATTTGAAGATCTGAACTTGTAATAGTCAAATACATAACTTCAAATTGTTAAATACAAATTATTAGTGCAAATTATAACTTGAAGATCTGAACTTGTAATTGTCAAATACAGAACTTAGAATTGATAGCTTATAATTATAATTGCAAATTATAACTTGAAGAACTGAACTTGTAATAGTGAATTACAGAACTTAGATTTGTTAAATACTAATTATTATTTCCAATTATAACTTGAAGATCTGAACTTGTAATAAGTAAATACAGAACTTCGAATTGTTAATTTCAAACTAAGATTGTAAATAATAATTTTAAAGACCTGAACTTGTAATAGTCAAATACAGAACTTCGAATTGTTAAATACAAATTATTAGTGCAAATTATAACTTGAAGATCTGAACTTGTAATCGTCAAATACAGAACTTAAAATTGATAGCTTATAATTATAATTGCAAATTATAAGTTGAAGATCTGAACTTGTAATAGTTAAATACAGAACTTCGAATTGTTAATTTCAAACTAAGATTGTAATTAATAATTTGAAGATCTGAACTTGTAATAGTCAAATACATAACTTCAAATTGTTAAATACAAATTATTAGTGCAAATTATAACTTGAAGATCTGAACTTGTAATTGTCAAATACAGAACTTAGAATTGATAGCTTATAATTATAATTGCAAATTATAACTTGAAGAACTGAACTTGTAATAGTGAATTACAGAACTTAGATTTGTTAAATACTAATTATTATAAGTATATAAAAATCTCACCCAAAATTTAGATAATATTCAAGGAGTTATAGGTTGATTGGGATTTTTCAAATCAAACACAAAATTTCAATTTGCCGACGTTTCGGATCATTTATTGATCCATTCTCAAGACTAGGAGAAAAACAAGTGTTATCGACAAAGTACACAGAAATTCTTAGATTAACTCACCAGGAAATTGAACGATATTAATTTGTTCGATGTAAGAAAATACATAATGGTGCAAAGCGTGGGCCAAACAAACGATCACAATCAACGACGTCAGTATAAAAATTGTATAAAAAATAAATAAATAATGTAAATAGTTAGCTCTGGTTAAAAACATTTAAAAAATTACTTTAAAAACATGTAAAATATTAAAACAAATTGGAAACTGTTCAAAAACTATCAACAGATAATAAAACAAATTGATATCGTGACCTGATTGTAACATTTCAAAAATTCCTGTAAGGTATGCAACTCTTCATACGTTCGCTTCAAGCCTTGGGCAGTGCCTCTCACGGGACGCTGTGGAACCATTCTTGGGAGAAAAGTTATTTTTGATGACGAAATTAATGTTCTGTGTACTGATAGTTCTCATTAAAACGCAAAAAAGTGTGCCGTTATCCTAGATAACTTAGTCTGATAGGCGACCAATTGACCTGTTATTTAAAACTTGAAGAAAAACCCTCATCTTGTAGTGTATCCAGAGAAGAACGGTATTCAACTTTTAGGTATGTTTGTTCTCACTCCATTTTGTCTCAAAACTCCTCAACAATCCCTTGTAACCTGCATTTATGTACTTAAAATCCGTTTGTTTATTCATGTTATTAGGTGTGGTGGAGATATAGGCAGCCTCCAAAAACGTTCGTTTGTGGTAGTTAGGCTCCGTGGTCAGGATCCTTACATCGTCCAGGCTAAACTTGTGAGACGTGTTGAGGGTATGTTCTGCTAATCCAGTTTTACAAGATTTATGTTTTGCATCTTGTAGGTGTTGGTGTATACGGTTTTCCAGTCTTTGTTTCGTTTGTCCTATGTAGCACATATCACATTCACATTTGATCTTATACACTACGTTGGCTCTGTCTAGAGTGGGGACCCTATCTTTAATTCTTGAGTACAAAAGCCTGTTTAGATTGTAAGTATTATAAAACGTCAACTTTAAATTGTCCCTCTTGATGATTTCTTTAAATACCTGTTTAATTTGGTGTTCCAATTGTGGGTGGTATGTAATTTTGTTGTATTTAGGTTTTAGGTCCTCATCCGGGGGCCCACTCCCATCCACCGGGGGTGGGTCCGGAGGGGTAGGTGGTTTCGTCCTAAATAACGCCCAATCTACTAAGCGAGAGGGGTAGCCATTTTTGAGTAGTTGTCTTTTCAAATCATGGAGCTTCGTGGGGATCTTATTGTTTGGTACGCAGGTTTGTACTCTGTATTTTAGTGTATTGATGACACTCATCTTCTGATTGTTAGGGTGTGATGAGTTATAATTAAGTAGTCTATCCGTAGCGGTTGGCTTTCTGTAAATATCAGTGGTAAGGTTGCCATTCGACTCCCTCATCACTAATAAGTCCAAGAACGGTAGCGATTTATTGGACTCCACCTCGTATGTGAAGGTAAGTTTTTCATTGTAGCTGTTTAGGATATTAATACATGTGTCTATCTTTTCAGTTGGAACCGCTGTGAAGATGTCATCAACGTATAACAGCAGGCACGGGATCCCAAAGTCCACAGTACCCAAAAAATTAAAAAGTAGGTCGTTCATAACGAAACTGGAGAAAAACGGTGAACAAGGGTCACCCATTGCAGATCCCTCTAATTGGGAGTAGAACTCTTGCTGGAAGCTAAAGTAGCTATTATCGAAAATGGTGGATATCAATTGCGTGAACATGTCTATTGGGATGGGGGTAAATGGGGTTATAAGATCCCAGTTATTCCGAATCGACGCGATGACCATTTCTTTTGATATGTTTGTGAACAAGGAGTTCACATCAAATGACACCAACGTATAGTCTTGTGGGATAGTTACTTGAACTATTTTCTCTTTAGCCGCTCTGGTACTTTCCACATTGAAAGGGAGGGTTGGAACAACATTTCTCAGGATATCATTGATGAATCGAGCCAACATGATAGATGGTGAGTCCAGGCAGCTGATAACCGGTCTTAGGGGTGTGCCTTGTTTATGAGCTTTTGGGAGCCCATATGCTCTTGGATACTGTGAGTATCCAATTGGAATTGGAAATTATTATTTCCAATTATAACTTGAAGATCTGAACTTGTAATAAGTAAATACAGAACTTCGAATTGTTAATTTCAAACTAAGATTGTAAATAATAATTTTAAAGACCTGAACTTGTAATAGTCAAATACAGAACTTCGAATTGTTAAATACAAATTATTAGTGCAAATTATAACTTGTAAATCTGAACTTGTAATAGTCAAATACTGAACTTCGAATTGTTAAATACAAATTATTAGTGCAAATTATAACTTGAAGATCTGAACTTGTAATTGTCAAATACAACACTTAGAATTCATAACTTCTAATTATGATTGCAATTTATAACTTGAAGATCTGAACTTGTAATTGTAAAATACAGAACTAAGAATTAATAAATTCAAATTATGATTGTAAATAATAATTAGAAGATCTGAACTTGTAATAGTCAAATACAGAACTTCGAATTGTTAATTTCAAACTAAGATTGTAATTAATAATTAGAAGATCTGAACTTGTAATAGTCAAATACAGAACTTCGAATTGTTAAATACAAATTATTAGTGCAAATTATAACTTGAAGATCTGAACTTGTAATTGTCAAATACAGCACTTAGAATTCATAACTTCAAATTATGATTGCAATTTATAACTTGAAGATCTGAACTTGTAATTGTAAAATACAGAACTAAGAATTCATAACTACAAATTATGATTGTAAATAATAATTAGAAGATCTGAACTTGTAATAGTCAAATACAGAACTTCGAATTGTTAAATAGAAATTATTAGTGCAAATTATAACATGAAGATCTGAACATGTAATTGTCAAATACAGAACTTAAAATTGATAGCTTATAATTATAATTGCAAATTATAAGTTGAAGATCTGAACTTGTAATAGGTAAATACAGAACTTCGAATTGTTAATTTCAAACTAAGATTGTAAATAATAATTAGAAGATCTGAACTTGTAATAGTCAAATACAGAACTTCGAATTGTTAAATACAAATTATTAGTGCAAATTATAACATGAAGATCTGAACATGTAATTGTCAAATACAGAACTTAAAATTGATAGCTTATAATTATAATTGCAAATTATAAGTTGAAGATCTGAACTTGTAATAGGTAAATACAGAACTTCGAATTGTTAATGTCAAACTAAGATTGTAAATAATAATTTGAAGATCTGAACTTGTAATAGTCAAATACAGAACTTCGAATTGTTAAATACAAATTCTTAGTGCAAATTATAACTTTAAGTTCTGAACTTGTAATTGTCAAATACAGAACTTAGAATTCATAACTTCAAATTATGATTGCTAATTATAACTTGAAGATCTGAACTTGTAATAGTCAAATACAGAACTTAGAATTGGGAAATTCAAATTATGATTGCAAATTATAACTTGAAGATCTGAACTTGTAATAGTCAAATACAGAACTTAAAATTGATAGCTTATAATTATAATTGCAAATTATAACTTGAAGATCTGAATTTGTAATAGGTAAATATAGAACTTCGAATTGTTAATTTCAAACGAAGATTGTAAATAATAATTTGAAGTTCTGAACTTGTAATAGTCAAATACAGAACTTCGAATTGTTAAATACAAATTATTAGTGCAAATTATAACTTGAAGATCTGAACTTGTAATTGTCAAATACAGAACTTAAAATTGATAGCTTATAATTATAATTGCAAATTATAAGTTGAAGATCTGAACTTGTGATAGGTAAATACAGAACTTCGAATTGTTAATTTCAAACTAAGATTGTAATTAATAATTTGAAGATCTGAACTTGTAATAGTCAAATACATAACTTCAAATTGTTAAATACAAATTATTAGTGCAAATTATAACTTGAAGATCTGAACTTGTAATTGTCAAATACAGAACTTAGAATTGATAGCTTATAATTATAATTGCAAATTATAACTTGAAGAACTGAACTTGTAATAGTGAATTACAGAACTTAGATTTGTTAAATACTAATTATTATTTCCAATTATAACTTGAAGATCTGAACTTGTAATAAGTAAATACAGAACTTCGAATTGTTAATTTCAAACTAAGATTGTAAATAATAATTTTAAAGACCTGAACTTGTAATAGTCAAATACAGAACTTCGAATTGTTAAATACAAATTATTAGTGCAAATTATAACTTGTAAATCTGAACTTGTAATAGTCAAATACAGAACTTCGAATTGTTAAATACAAATTATTAGTGCAAATTATAACTTGAAGATCTGAACTTGTAATTGTCAAATACAGCACTTAGAATTCATAACTTCTAATTATGATTGCAATTTATAACTTGAAGATCTGAACTTGTAATTGTAAAATACAGAACTAAGAATTAATAAATTCAAATTATGATTGTAAATAATAATTAGAAGATCTGAACTTGTAATAGTCAAATACAGAACTTCGAATTGTTAATTTCAAACTAAGATTGTAATTAATAATTAGAAGATCTGAACTTCTAATAGTCAAATACAGAACTTCGAATTGTTAAATACAAATTATTAGTGCAAATTATAACTTGAAGATCTGAACTTGTAATTGTCAAATACAGCACTTAGAATTCATAACTTCAAATTATGATTGCAATTTATATCTTGAAGATCTGAACTTGTAATTGTAAAATACAGAACTAAGAATTCATAACTACAAATTATGATTGTAAATAATAATTAGAAGATCTGAACTTGTAATAGTCAAATTCAGAACTTCGAATTGTTAAATACAAATTATTAGTGCAAATTATAACATGAAGATCTGAACATGTAATTGTCAAATACAGAACTTAAAATTGATAGCTTATAATTATAATTGCAAATTATAAGTTGAAGATCTGAACTTGTAATAGGTAAATACAGAACTTCGAATTGTTAATTTAAAACTAAGATTGTAATTAATAATTTGAAGATCTGAACTTGTAATAGTCAAATACAGAACTTCGAATTGTTAAATACAAATTATTAGTGCAAATTGTAACTTGAAGATCTGAACTTGTAATTATCAAATACAGCACTTGGAATTCATAATTTCAAATTATGATTGCAAATTATAACTTGAAGATCTGAACTTGTAATTGTCAAATACAGAACTTAGAATTCATAACTTCAAATTATGATTGTAAATAATAATTAGAAGATCTGAACTTGTAATAGTCAAATACAGAACTTCAAATTGTTAAATTCAAATTATTAGTGCAAATTATAACTTGAAGATCTGAACTTGTAATAGGTAAATACAGAACTTCGAATTGTTAATTTCAAACTAAGATTGTAATTAATAATTTGAAGATCTGAACCTGTAATAGTCAAATACAGAACTTCGAATTGTTAAATACAAATTATTAGTGCAAATTATAACTTGAAGATCTGAACTTGTAATAGTCAAATACAGAACTTAGAATTGGGAAATTCAAATAATGATTGCAAATTATAACTTGAAGATCTGAACTTGTAATAGTCAAATACAGAACTTAAAATTGATAGCTTATAATTATAATTGCAAATTATAACTTGAAGATCTGAATTTGTAATAGGTAAATATAGAACTTCGAATTGTTAATTTCAAACGAAGATTGTAAATAATAATTTGAAGTTCTGAACTTGTAATAGTCAAATACAGAACTTCGAATTGTTAAATACAAATTATTAGTGCAAATTATAACTTGAAGATCTGAACTTGTAATTGTCAAATACAGAACTTAAAATTGATAGCTTATAATTATAATTGCAAATTATAAGTTGAAGATCTGAACTTGTAATAGGTAAATACAGAACTTCGAATTGTTAATTTCAAACTAAGATTGTAATTAATAATTTGAAGATCTGAACTTGTAATAGTCAAATACATAACTTCAAATTGTTAAATACAAATTATTAGTGCAAATTATAACTTGAAGATCTGAACTTGTAATTGTCAAATACAGAACTTAGAATTGATAACTTCAAATTATGATTGCAATTTATAACTTGAAGATCTGAACTTGTAATTGTAAAATACAGAACTAAGAATTCATAACTACAAATTATGATTGTAAATAATAATTAGAAGATCTGAACTTGTAATAGTCAAATACAGAACTTCGAATTGTTAAATAGAAATTATTAGTGCAAATTATAACATGAAGATCTGAACATGTAATTGTCAAATACAGAACTTAAAATTGATAGCTTATAATTATAATTGCAAATTATAAGTTGAAGATCTGAACTTGTAATAGGTAAATACAGAACTTCGAATTGTTAATTTCAAACTAAGATTGTAAATAATAATTAGAAGATCTGAACTTGTAATAGTCAAATACAGAACTTCGAATTGTTAAATACAAATTATTAGTGCAAATTATAACATGAAGATCTGAACATGTAATTGTCAAATACAGAACTTAAAATTGATAGCTTATAATTATAATTGCAAATTATAAGTTGAAGATCTGAACTTGTAATAGGTAAATACAGAACTTCGAATTGTTAATGTCAAACTAAGATTGTAAATAATAATTTGAAGATCTGAACTTGTAATAGTCAAATACAGAACTTCGAATTGTTAAATACAAATTATTAGTGCAAATTATAACTTGAAGTTCTGAACTTGTAATTGTCAAATACAGAACTTAGAATTCATAACTTCAAATTATGATTGCTAATTATAACTTGAAGATCTGAACTTGTAATAGTCAAATACAGAACTTAGAATTGGGAAATTCAAATTATGATTGCAAATTATAACTTGAAGATCTGAACTTGTAATAGTCAAATACAGAACTTAAAATTGATAGCTTATAATTATAATTGCAAATTATAACTTGAAGATCTGAATTTGTAATAGGTAAATATAGAACTTCGAATTGTTAATTTCAAACGAAGATTGTAAATAATAATTGGAAGTTCTGAACTTGTAATAGTCAAATACAGAACTTCGAATTGTTAAATACAAATTATTAGTGCAAATTATAACTTGAAGATCTGAACTTGTAATTGTCAAATACAGAACTTAAAATTGATAGCTTATAATTATAATTGCAAATTATAAGTTGAAGATCTGAACTTGTAATAGGTAAATACAGAACTTCGAATTGTTAATTTCAAACTAAGATTGTAATTAATAATTTGAAGATCTGAACTTGTAATAGTCAAATACATAACTTCAAATTGTTAAATACAAATTATTAGTGCAAATTATAACTTGAAGATCTGAACTTGTAATTGTCAAATACAGAACTTAGAATTGATAGCTTATAATTATAATTGCAAATTATAACTTGAAGAACTGAACTTGTAATAGTGAATTACAGAACTTAGATTTGTTAAATACTAATTATTATTTCCAATTATAACTTGAAGATCTGAACTTGTAATAAGTAAATACAGAACTTCGAATTGTTAATTTCAAACTAAGATTGTAAATAATAATTTTAAAGACCTGAACTTGTAATAGTCAAATACAGAACTTCGAATTGTTAAATACAAATTATTAGTGCAAATTATAACTTGTAAATCTGAACTTGTAATAGTCAAATACAGAACTTCGAATTGTTAAATACAAATTATTAGTGCAAATTATAACTTGAAGATCTGAACTTGTAATTGTCAAATACAGCACTTAGAATTCATAACTTCTAATTATGATTGCAATTTATAACTTGAAGATCTGAACTTGTAATTGTAAAATACAGAACTAAGAATTAATAAATTCAAATTATGATTGTAAATAATAATTAGAAGATCTGAACTTGTAATAGTCAAATACAGAACTTCGAATTGTTAATTTCAAACTAAGATTGTAATTAATAATTTGAAGATCTGAACTTCTAATAGTCAAATACAGAACTTCGAATTGTTAAATACAAATTATTAGTGCAAATTATAACTTGAAGTTCTGAACTTGTAATTGTCAAATACAGCACTTAGAATTCATAACTTCAAATTATGATTGCAATTTATAACTTGAAGATCTGAACTTGTAATTGTAAAATACAGAACTAAGAATTCATAACTACAAATTATGATTGTAAATAATAATTAGAAGATCTGAACTTGTAATAGTCAAATTCAGAACTTCGAATTGTTAAATACAAATTATTAGTGCAAATTATAACATGAAGATCTGAACATGTAATTGTCAAATACAGAACTTAAAATTGATAGCTTATAATTATAATTGCAAATTATAAGTTGAAGATCTGAACTTGTAATAGGTAAATACAGAACTTCGAATTGTTAATTTAAAACTAAGATTGTAATTAATAATTTGAAGATCTGAACTTGTAATAGTCAAATACAGAACTTCGAATTGTTAAATACAAATTATTAGTGCAAATTGTAACTTGAAGATCTGAACTTGTAATTATCAAATACAGCACTTGGAATTCATAATTTCAAATTATGATTGCAAATTATAACTTGAAGATCTGAACTTGTAATTGTCAAATACAGAACTTAGAATTCATAACTTCAAATTATGATTGTAAATAATAATTAGAAGATCTGAACTTGTAATAGTCAAATACAGAACTTCAAATTGTTAAATTCAAATTATTAGTGCAAATTATAACTTGAAGATCTGAACTTGTAATAGGTAAATACAGAACTTCGAATTGTTAATTTCAAACTAAGATTGTAATTAATAATTTGAAGATCTGAACCTGTAATAGTCAAATACAGAACTTCGAATTGTTAAATATAAATTATTAGTGCAAATTATAACTTGAAGATCTGAACTTGTAATAGTCAAATACAGAACTTAGAATTGGGAAATTCAAATAATGATTGCAAATTATAACTTGAAGATCTGAACTTGTAATAGTCAAATACAGAACTTAAAATTGATAGCTTATAATTATAATTGCAAATTATAACTTGAAGATCTGAATTTGTAATAGGTAAATATAGAACTTCGAATTGTTAATTTCAAACGAAGATTGTAAATAATAATTTGAAGTTCTGAACTTGTAATAGTCAAATACAGAACTTCGAATTGTTAAATACAAATTATTAGTGCAAATTATAACTTGAAGATCTGAACTTGTAATTGTCAAATACAGAACTTAAAATTGATAGCTTATAATTATAATTGCAAATTATAAGTTGAAGATCTGAACTTGTAATAGGTAAATACAGAACTTCGAATTGTTAATTTCAAACTAAGATTGTAATTAATAATTTGAAGATCTGAACTTGTAATAGTCAAATACATAACTTCAAATTGTTAAATACAAATTATTAGTGCAAATTATAACTTGAAGATCTGAACTTGTAATTGTCAAATACAGAACTTAGAATTGATAGCTTATAATTATAATTGCAAATTATAACTTGAAGAACTGAACTTGTAATAGTGAATTACAGAACTTAGATTTGTTAAATACTAATTATTATTTCCAATTATAACTTGAAGATCTGAACTTGTAATAAGTAAATACAGAACTTCGAATTGTTAATTTCAAACTAAGATTGTAAATAATAATTTTAAAGACCTGAACTTGTAATAGTCAAATACAGAACTTCGAATTGTTAAATACAAATTATTAGTGCAAATTATAACTTGTAAATCTGAACTTGTAATAGTCAAATACAGAACTTCGAATTGTTAAATACAAATTATTAGTGCAAATTATAACTTGAAGATCTGAACTTGTAATTGTCAAATACAGCACTTAGAATTCATAACTTCTAATTATGATTGCAATTTATAACTTGAAGATCTGAACTTGTAATTGTAAAATACAGAACTAAGAATTAATAAATTCAAATTATGATTGTAAATAATAATTAGAAGATCTGAACTTGTAATAGTCAAATACAGAACTTCGAATTGTTAATTTCAAACTAAGATTGTAATTAATAATTTGAAGATCTGAACTTGTAATAGTCAAATACAGAACTTCGAATTGTTAAATACAAATTATTAGTGCAAATTATAACTTGAAGATCTGAACTTGTAATTGTCAAATACAGAACTTAGAATTGATAACTTCAAATTATGATTGCAATTTATAACTTGAAGATCTGAACTTGTAATTGTAAAATACAGAACTAAGAATTCATAACTACAAATTATGATTGTAAATAATAATTAGAAGATCTGAACTTGTAATAGTCAAATACAGAACTTCGAATTGTTAAATAGAAATTATTAGTGCAAATTATAACATGAAGATCTGAACATGTAATTGTCAAATACAGAACTTAAAATTGATAGCTTATAATTATAATTGCAAATTATAAGTTGAAGATCTGAACTTGTAATAGGTAAATACAGAACTTCGAATTGTTAATTTCAAACTAAGATTGTAAATAATAATTAGAAGATCTGAACTTGTAATAGTCAAATACAGAACTTCGAATTGTTAAATACAAATTATTAGTGCAAATTATAACTTGAAGATCTGAACTTGTAATTATCAAATACAGCACTTGGAATTCATAATTTCAAATTATGATTGCAAATTATAACTTGAAGATCTGAACTTGTAATTGTCAAATACAGAACTTAGAATTCATAACTTCAAATTATGATTGTAAATAATAATTAGAAGATCTGAACTTGTAATAGTCAAATACAGAACTTCAAATTGTTAAATTCAAATTATTAGTGCAAATTATAACTTGAAGATCTGATCTTGTAATAGGTAAATACAGAACTTCGAATTGTTAATTTCAAACTAAGATTGTAATTAATAATTTGAAGATCTGAACCTGTAATAGTCAAATACAGAACTTCGAATTGTTAAATACATATTATTAGTGCAAATTATAACTTGAAGATCTGAACTTGTAATAGTCAAATACAGAACTTAGAATTGGGAAATTCAAATTATGATTGCAAATTATAACTTGAAGATCTGAACTTGTAATAGTCAAATACAGAACTTAAAATTGATAGCTTATAATTATAATTGCAAATTATAACTTGAAGATCTGAATTTGTAATAGGTAAATATAGAACTTCGAATTGTTAATTTCAAACGAAGATTGTAAATAATAATTTGAAGTTCTGAACTTGTAATAGTCATATACAGAACTTCGAATTGTTAAATACAAATTATTAGTGCAAATTATAACTTGAAGATCTGAACTTGTAATTGTCAAATACAGAACTTAAAATTGATAGCTTATAATTATAATTGCAAATTATAAGTTGAAGATCTGAACTTGTAATAGTCAAATACATAACTTCAAATTGTTAAATACAAATTATTAGTGCAAATTATAACTTGAAGATCTGAACTTGTAATTGTCAAATACAGAACTTAGAATTGATAGCTTATAATTATAATTGCAAATTATAACTTGAAGAACTGAACTTGTAATAGTGAATTACAGAACTTAGATTTGTTAAATACTAATTATTATTTCCAATTATAACTTGAAGATCTGAACTTGTAATAAGTAAATACAGAACTTCGAATTGTTAATTTCAAACTAAGATTGTAAATAATAATTTTAAAGACCTGAACTTGTAATAGTCAAATACAGAACTTCGAATTGTTAAATACAAATTATTAGTGCAAATTATAACTTGTAAATCTGAACTTGTAATAGTCAAATACAGAACTTCGAATTGTTAAATACAAATTATTAGTGCAAATTATAACTTGAAGATCTGAACTTGTAATTGTCAAATACAGCACTTAGAATTCATAACTTCTAATTATGATTGCAATTTATAACTTG
This sequence comes from Cantharis lateralis, assembly GCA_963170105.1. Taxonomy (NCBI): domain Eukaryota; kingdom Metazoa; phylum Arthropoda; class Insecta; order Coleoptera; family Cantharidae; genus Cantharis; species Cantharis lateralis. Next base: position 25,461,657 of record OY720628.1, read on the forward strand.
AAGATCTGAACTTGTAATTGTAAAATACAGAACTAAGAATTAATAAATTCAAATTATGATTGTAAATAATAATTAGAAGATCTGAACTTGTAATAGTCAAATACAGAACTTCGAATTGTTAATTTCAAACTAAGATTGTAATTAATAATTTGAAGATCTGAACTTGTAATAGTCAAATACAGAACTTCGAATTGTTAAATACAAATTATTAGTGCAAATTATAACTTGAAGATCTGAACTTGTAATTGTCAAATACAGAACTTAGAATTGATAACTTCAAATTATGATTGCAATTTATAACTTGAAGATCTGAACTTGTAATTGTAAAATACAGAACTAAGAATTCATAACTACAAATTATGATTGTAAATAATAATTAGAAGATCTGAACTTGTAATAGTCAAATACAGAACTTCGAATTGTTAAATAGAAATTATTAGTGCAAATTATAACATGAAGATCTGAACATGTAATTGTCAAATACAGAACTTAAAATTGATAGCTTATAATTATAATTGCAAATTATAAGTTGAAGATCTGAACTTGTAATAGGTAAATACAGAACTTCGAATTGTTAATTTCAAACTAAGATTGTAAATAATAATTAGAAGATCTGAACTTGTAATAGTCAAATACAGAACTTCGAATTGTTAAATACAAATTATTAGTGCAAATTATAACTTGAAGATCTGAACTTGTAATTATCAAATACAGCACTTGGAATTCATAATTTCAAATTATGATTGCAAATTATAACTTGAAGATCTGAACTTGTAATTGTCAAATACAGAACTTAGAATTCATAACTTCAAATTATGATTGTAAATAATAATTAGAAGATCTGAACTTGTAATAGTCAAATACAGAACTTCAAATTGTTAAATTCAAATTATTAGTGCAAATTATAACTTGAAGATCTGATCTTGTAATAGGTAAATACAGAACTTCGAATTGTTAATTTCAAACTAAGATTGTAATTAATAATTTGAAGATCTGAACCTGTAATAGTCAAATACAGAACTTCGAATTGTTAAATACATATTATTAGTGCAAATTATAACTTGAAGATCTGAACTTGTAATAGTCAAATACAGAACTTAGAATTGGGAAATTCAAATTATGATTGCAAATTATAACTTGAAGATCTGAACTTGTAATAGTCAAATACAGAACTTAAAATTGATAGCTTATAATTATAATTGCAAATTATAACTTGAAGATCTGAATTTGTAATAGGTAAATATAGAACTTCGAATTGTTAATTTCAAACGAAGATTGTAAATAATAATTTGAAGTTCTGAACTTGTAATAGTCATATACAGAACTTCGAATTGTTAAATACAAATTATTAGTGCAAATTATAACTTGAAGATCTGAACTTGTAATTGTCAAATACAGAACTTAAAATTGATAGCTTATAATTATAATTGCAAATTATAAGTTGAAGATCTGAACTTGTAATAGTCAAATACATAACTTCAAATTGTTAAATACAAATTATTAGTGCAAATTATAACTTGAAGATCTGAACTTGTAATTGTCAAATACAGAACTTAGAATTGATAGCTTATAATTATAATTGCAAATTATAACTTGAAGAACTGAACTTGTAATAGTGAATTACAGAACTTAGATTTGTTAAATACTAATTATTATTTCCAATTATAACTTGAAGATCTGAACTTGTAATAAGTAAATACAGAACTTCGAATTGTTAATTTCAAACTAAGATTGTAAATAATAATTTTAAAGACCTGAACTTGTAATAGTCAAATACAGAACTTCGAATTGTTAAATACAAATTATTAGTGCAAATTATAACTTGTAAATCTGAACTTGTAATAGTCAAATACTGAACTTCGAATTGTTAAATACAAATTATTAGTGCAAATTATAACTTGAAGATCTGAACTTGTAATTGTCAAATACAACACTTAGAATTCATAACTTCTAATTATGATTGCAATTTATAACTTGAAGATCTGAACTTGTAATTGTAAAATACAGAACTAAGAATTAATAAATTCAAATTATGATTGTAAATAATAATTAGAAGATCTGAACTTGTAATAGTCAAATACAGAACTTCGAATTGTTAATTTCAAACTAAGTTTGTAATTAATAATTTGAAGATCTGAACTTGTAATAGTCAAATACAGAACTTCGAATTGTTAAATACAAATTATTAGTGCAAATTATAACTTGAAGATCTGAACTTGTAATTGTCAAATACAGCACTTAGAATTCATAACTTCAAATTATGATTGCAATTTATAACTTGAAGATCTGAACTTGTAATTGTAAAATACAGAACTAAGAATTCATAACTACAAATTATGATTGTAAATAATAATTAGAAGATCTGAACTTGTAATAGTCAAATACAGAACTTCGAATTGTTAAATACAAATTATTAGTGCAAATTATAACATGAAGATCTGAACATGTAATTGTCAAATACAGAACTTAAAATTGATAGCTTATAATTATAATTGCAAATTATAAGTTGAAGATCTGAACTTGTAATAGGTAAATACAGAACTTCGAATTGTTAATTTCAAACTAAGATTGTAAATAATAATTTGAAGTTCTGAACTTGTAATAGTCAAATACAGAACTTCGAATTGTTAAATACAAATTATTAGTGCAAATTATAACTTGAAGTTCTGAACTTGTAATTGTCAAATACAGAACTTAGAATTCATAACTTCAAATTATGATTGCTAATTATAACTTGAAGATCTGAACTTGTAATAGTCAAATACAGAACTTAGAATTGGGAAATTCTAATTATGATTGCAAATTATAACTTGAAGATCTGAACTTGTAATAGTCAAATACAGAACTTAAAATTGATAGCTTATAATTATAATTGCAAATTATAACTTGAAGATCTGAATTTGTAATAGGTAAATATAGAACTTCGAATTGTTAATTTCAAACGAAGATTGTAAATAATAATTTGAAGTTCTGAATTTGTAATAGTCAAATACAGAACTTCGAATTGTTAAATACAAATTATTAGTGCAAATTATAACTTGAAGATCTGAACTTGTAATTGTCAAATACAGAACTTAAAATTGATAGCTTATAATTATATTTGCAAATTATAAGTTGAAGATCTGAACTTGTAATAGGTAAATACAGAACTTCGAATTGTTAATTTCAAACTAAGATTGTAATTAATAATTTGAAGATCTGAACATGTAATAGTCAAATACATAACTTCAAATTGTTAAATACAAATTATTAGTGCAAATTATAACTTGAAGATCTGAACTTGTAATTGTCAAATACAGAACTTAGAATTGATAGCTTATAATTATAATTGCAAATTATAACTTGAAGAACTGAACTTGTAATAGTGAATTACAGAACTTAGATTTGTTAAATACTAATTATTATTTCCAATTATAACTTGAAGATCTGAACTTGTAATAAGTAAATACAGAACTTCGAATTGTTAATTTCAAACTAAGATTGTAAATAATAATTTTAAAGACCTGAACTTGTAATAGTCAAATACAGAACTTCGAATTGTTAAATACAAATTATTAGTGCAAATTATAACTTGTAAATCTGAACTTGTAATAGTCAAATACAGAACTTCGAATTGTTAAATACAAATTATTAGTGCAAATTATAACTTGAAGATCTGAACTTGTAATTGTCAAATACAGCACTTAGAATTCATAACTTCAAATTATGATTGCAATTTATAACTTGAAGATTTGAACTTGTAATTGTAAAATACAGAACTAAGAATTCATAACTACAAATTATGATTGTAAATAATAATTAGAAGATCTGAACTTGTAATAGTCAAATACAGAACTTCGAATTGTTAAATACAAATTATTAGTGCAAATTATAACTTGTAAATCTGAACTTGTAATAGTCAAATACAGAACTTCGAATTGTTAAATACAAATTATTAGTGCAAATTATAACTTGAAGATCTGAACTTGTAATTGTCAAATACAGCACTTAGAATTCATAACTTCAAATTATGATTGCAATTTATAACTTGAAGATCTGAACTTGTAATTGTAAAATACAGAACTAAGAATTCATAACTACAAATTATGATTGTAAATAATAATTTGAAGATCTGAACTTGTAATAGTCAAATACAGAACTTCGAATTGTTAATTTCAAACTAAGATTGTAATTAATAATTTGAAGATCTGAACTTGTAATAGTCAAATACAGAACTTCGAATTGTTAAATACAAATTATTAGTGCAAATTATAACTTGTAGATCTGAACTTGTAATTGTCAAATACAGCACTTAGAATTCATAACTTCAAATTATGATTGCAATTTATAACTTGAAGATCTGGACTTGTAATTGTAAAATACAGAACTAAGAATTCATAACTTCAAATTATGATTGTAAATAATAATTAGAAGATCTGAACTTGTAATAGTCAAATACAGAACTTCGAATTGTTAAATACAAATTATTAGTGCAAATTATAACATGAAGATCTGAACATGTAATTGTCAAATACAGAACTTAAAATTGATAGCTTATAATTATAATTGCAAATTATAAGTTGAAGATCTGAACTTGTAATAGGTAAATACAGAACTTCGAATTGTTAATTTCAAACTAAGATTGTAATTAATAATTTGAAGATCTGAACTTGTAATAGTCAAATACAGAACTTCGAATTGTTAAATACAAATTATTAGTGCAAATTATAACTTGAAGATCTGAACTTGTAATTATCAAATACAGCACTTGGAATTCATAATTTCAAATTATGATTGCAAATTATAACTTGAAGATCTGAACTTGTAATTGTCAAATACAGAACTTAAAATTGATAGCTAATAATTATAATTGCAAATTATAAGTTGAAGATCTGAACTTGTAATAGGTAAATACAGAACTTCGAATTGTTAATTTCAAACTAAAGATTGTAATTAATAATTTGAAGATCTGAACTTGTAATAGTCACATACATAACTTCAAATTGTTAAATACAAATTATTAGTGCAAATTATAACTTGAAGATCTGAACTTGTAATAGTCAAATACAGAACTTCGAATTGTTAAATACAAATTATTAGTGCAAATTATAACTTGAAGATCTGAACTTGTAATTGTCAAATACAGCACTTAGAATTCATAACTTCTAATTATGATTGCAATTTATAACATGAAGATCTGAACTTGTAATTGTAAAATACAGAACTAAGAATTAATAAATTCAAATTATGATTGTAAATAATAATTAGAAGATCTGAACTTGTAATAGTCATATACAGAACTTCGAATTGTTAAATACAAATTATTAGTGCAAATTATAACTTGAAGATCTGAACTTGTAATTGTCAAATACAGAACTTAGAATTCATAACTTCAAATTATGATTGCAAATTATAACTTGAAGATCTGAACTTGTAATAGTCAAATACAGAACTTAAAATTGATAGCTTATAATTATAATTGCAAATTATAACTTGAAGATCTGAATTTGTAATAGGTAAATATAGAACTTCGAATTGTTAATTTCAAACGAAGATTGTAAATAATAATTAGAAGTTCTGAACTTGTAATAGTCAAATACAGAACTTCGAATTGTTAAATACAAATTATTAGTGCAAATTATAACTTGAAGATCTGAACTTGTAATTGTCAAATACAGAACTTAAAATTGATAGCTAATAATTATAATTGCAAATTATAAGTTGAAGATCTGAACTTGTAATAGGTAAATACAGAACTTCGAATTGTTAATTTCAAACTAAGATTGTAATTAATAATTTGAAGATCTGAACTTGTAATAGTCAAATACATAACTTCAAATTGTTAAATACAAATTATTAGTGCAAATTATAACTTGAAGATCTGAACTTGTAATTGTCAAATACAGAACTTAGAATTGATAGCTTATAATTATAATTTCAAATTATAACTTGAAGAACTGAACTTGTAATAGTGAATTACAGAACTTAGATTTGTTAAATACTAATTATTATTTCCAATTATAACTTGAAGATCTGAACTTGTAATAAGTAAATACAGAACTTCGAATTGTTAATTTCAAACTAAGATTGTAAATAATAATTTTAAAGACCTGAACTTGTAATAGTCAAATACAGAACTTCGAATTGTTAAATACAAATTATTAGTGCAAATTATAACTTGTAAATCTGAACTTGTAATAGTCAAATACAGAACTTCGAATTGTTAAATACAAATTATTAGTGCAAATTATAACTTGAAGATCTGAACTTGTAATTGTCAAATACAGCACTTAGAATTCATAACTTCAAATTATGATTGCAATTTATAACTTGAAGATCTGAACTTGTAATTGTAAAATACAGAACTAAGAATTCATAACTACAAATTATGATTGTAAATAATAATTAGAAGATCTGAACTTGTAATAGTCAAATACAGAACTTCGAATTGTTAAATACAAATTATTAGTGCAAATTATAACTTGTAAATCTGAACTTGTAATAGTCAAATACAGAACTTAAAATTGATAGCTTATAATTATAATTGCAAATTATAACTTGAAGATCTGAATTTGTAATAGGTAAATATAGAACTTCGAATTGTTAATTTCAAAATACAATTTTGAAATTATTTTTAACGATAACGATAACAATTTCTGTAAAATACAGAACTAAGAATTCATAACTACAAATTATGATTGTAAATAATAATTAGAAGATCTGAACTTGTAATAGTCAAATACAGAACTTCGAATTGTTAAATACAAATTATTAGTGCAAATTATAACTTGTAAATCTGAACTTGTAATAGTCAAATACAGAACTTCGAATTGTTAAATACAAATTATTAGTGCAAATTATAACTTGAAGATCTGAACTTGTAATTGTCAAATACAGCACTTAGAATTCATAACTTCAAATTATGATTGCAATTTATAACTTGAAGATCTGAACTTGTAATTGTAAAATACAGAACTAAGAATTCATAACTACAAATTATGATTGTAAATAATAATTAGAAGATCTGAACTTGTAATAGTCAAATACAGAACTTCGAATTGTTAATTTCAAACTAAGATTGTAATTAATAATTTGAAGATCTGAACTTGTAATAGTCAAATACAGAACTTCGAATTGTTAAATACAAATTATTAGTGCAAATTATAACTTGAAGATCTGGACTTGTAATTGTAAAATACAGAACTAAGAATTCATAACTTCAAATTATGATTGTAAATAATAATTAGAAGATCTGAACTTGTAATAGTCAAATACAGAACTTCGAATTGTTAAATACAAATTATTAGTGCAAATTATAACATGAAGATCTGAACATGTAATTGTCATATACAGAACTTAAAATTGATAGCTTATAATTATAATTGCAAATTATAAGTTGAAGATCTGAACTTGTAATAGGTAAATACAGAACTTCGAATTGTTAATTTCAAACTAAGATTGTAATTAATAATTTGAAGATCTGAACTTGTAATAGTCAAATACAGAACTTCGAATTGTTAAATACAAATTATTAGTGCAAATTATAACTTGAAGATCTGAACTTGTAATTATCAAATACAGCACTTGGAATTCATAATTTCAAATTATGATTGCAAATTATAACTTGAAGATCTGAACTTGTAATTGTCAAATACAGAACTTAAAATTAATAGCTTATAATTATAATTGCAAATTATAACTTGAAGATCTGAACTTGTAATAGGTAAATACAGAACTTCGAATTGTTAGTTTCAAACTAAAGATTGTAATTAATAATTTGAAGATCTGAACTTGTAATAGTCACATACATAACTTCAAATTGTTAAATACAAATTATTAGTGCAAATTATAACTTGAAGATCTGAACTTGTAATTGTCAAAGACAGAACTTATAATTGATAGCTTATAATTATAATTGCAAATTATAACTTGAAGAAATGAACTTGTAATAGTGAATTACAGAACTTAGATTTGTTAAATACTAATTATTATTTCAAATTATAACTTGAAGATCTGAACTTGTAATAAGTAAATACAGAACTTCGAATTGTTAATTTCAAACTAAGATTGTAAATAATAATTTTAAAGACCTGAACTTGTAATAGTCAAATACAGAACTTCGAATTGTTAAATACAAATTATTAGTGCAAATTATAACTTGTAAATCTGAACTTGTAATTGTCAAATACAGAACTTAAAATTGATAGCTTATAATTATAATTGGAAATTATAAGTAGAAGATCTGAACTTGTAATAGGTAAATGCAGAACTTCGAATTGTTAATTTCAAACTAAGATTGTAATTAATAATTTGAAGATCTGAACTTGTAATAGTCAAATACAGAACTTCGAATTGTTAAATACAAATTATTAGTGCAAATTATAACTTGAAGATCTGAACTTGTAATTGTCAAATACAGAACTATGAATTAATAAATTCAAATTATGATTGTAAATAATAATTAGAAGATCTGAACTTGTAATAGTCATATACAGAACTTCGAATTGTTAAATACAAATTATTAGTGCAAATTATAACTGGAAGATCTGAACTTGTAATTGTCAAATACAGAACTTAGAATTCATAACTTCAAATTATGATTGCTAATTATAACTTGAAGATCTGACCTTGTAATAGTCAAATACAGAACTTAGAATTGTGAAATTACAATTATGATTGCAAATTATAACTTGAAGATCTGAACTTGTAATAGTCAAATACAGAACTTAAAATTGTTAGCTTATAATTATAATTGCTAATTATAACTAGAAGATCTGAATTTGTAATAAGTAAATACAGAACTTCGAATTGTTAATTTCAAACTAAGATTGTAAATAATAATTTGAAGATCTGAACTTGTAATAGTCAAATACAGAACTTCGAATTGTTAAATACAAATTATTAGTGCAAATTATAACATGAAGATCTGAACATGTAATTGTCAAATACAGAACTTAAAATTGATAGCTTATAATTATAATTGCAAATTATAAGTTGAAGATCTGAACTTGTAATAGGTAAGTACAGAACTTCGAATTTTAATTTCAAACTAAGATTGTAATTAATAATTTGAAGATCTGAACTTGTAATAGTCAAATACAGAACTTCGAATTGTTAAATACAAATTATTAGTGCAAATTATAACTTGAAGATCTGAACTTGTAATGATCAAATACAGCACTTGGAATTCATAACTTCAAATTATGATTGCAAATTATAACTTGTAGATCTGAACTTGTAATTGTCAAATACAGAACTTAGAATTCATAACTTCAAATTATGATTGTAAATAATAATTAGAAGATCTGAACTTGTAATAGTCAAATACAGAACTTCAAATTGTTAAATTCAAATTATTAGTGCAAATTATAACTTGAAGATCTGAACTTGTAATTGTCAAATACAGCACTTAGAATTGATAACTTCAAATTATGATTGCAAATTATAACTTGAAGATCTGAACTTGTAATTGTAAAATACAGAACTACGAATTCATAACTTCAAATTATGATTGTAAATAATAATTAGAAGATCTGAACTTGTAATAGTCAAATACAGAACTTCGAATTGTTAAATACAAATTATTAGTGCAAATTATAACTTGAAGTTCTGAACTTGTATTTGACAAATACAGAACTTAGAATTCATAACTTCAAATTATGATTGCTATTTATAACTTGAAGATCTTAACTTGTAATAGTCAAATACAGAACTTAGAATTGTGAAATTACAATTATGATTGCAAATTATAACTTGAAGATCTGAACTTGTAATAGTCAAATACAGAACTTAAAATTGATAGCTTATAATTATAATTGCTAATTATAACTAGAAAATCTGAATTTGTAATAAGTAAATACAGAACTTCGAATTGTTAATTTCACACTAAGATTGTAAATAATAATTTGAAGATCTGAACTTGTAATAGTCAAATACAGAACTTCGAATTGTTAAATACAAATTATTAGTGCAAATTATAACATGAAGATCTGAACATGTAATTGTCAAATACAGAACTTAAAATTGATAGCTTATAATAATAATTGCAAATTATAAGTTGAAGATCTGAACTTGTAATAGGTAAATACAGAACTTCGAATTGTTAATTTCAAACTAAGATTGTAATTTATAATTTGAAGATCTGAACTTGTAATAGTCAAATACAGAACTTCGAATTGTTAAATACAAATTATTAGTGCAAATTATAACTTGAAGATCTGAACTTGTAATTATCAAATAAGGCACTTGGAATTCATAACTTCAAATTATGATTGCAAATTATAACTTGAAGATCTGAACTTGTAATTGTCAAATACAGAACTTAGAATTCATAACTTCAAATTATGATTGTAAATAATAATTAGAAGATCTGAACTTGTAATAGTCAAATACAGAACTTCAAATTGTTAAATTCAAATTATTAGTGCAAATTATAACTTGAAGATCTGAACTTGTAATTGTCAAATACAGCACTTTAAATTCATAACTTCAAATTATGATTGCAAATTATAACTTGAAGATCTGAACTTGTAATTGTAAAATACAGAACTACGAATTCATAACTTCAAATTATGATTGTAAATAATAATTAGAAGATCTGAACTTGTAATAGTCAAATACAGAACTTCGAATTGTTAAATACAAATTATTAGTGCAAATTATAACTTGAAGTTCTGAACTTGTAATTGACAAATACAGAACTTAGAATTCATAACTTCAAATTATGATTGCTAATTATAACTTGAAGATCTGAACTTGTAATAGTCAAATACAGAACTTAGAATTGGGGAATTCAAATTATGATTGCAAATTATAACTTGTAGATCTGAACTTGTAATAGTCAAATACAGAACATATAATTGATAGCTTATAATTATAATTGCAAATTATAACTTGAAGATCTGAATTTGTAATAGGTAAATATAGAACTTCGAATTGTTAATTTCAAACTAAGATTGTAAATAATAATTTGTAGTTCTGAACTTGTAATAGTCAAATACAGAACTTAAAATTGATAGCTTATAATTATAATTGCAAATTATAAGTTGAAGATCTGAACTTGTAATAGGTAAATACAGAACTTCCAATTGTTAATTTCAAACTAAGATTGTAATTAATAATTTGAAGATCTGAACTTGAATAGTCAAATACATAACTTCAAATTGTTAAATACAAATTATTAGTGCAAATTATAACTTGAAGATCTGAACTTGTAATTGTCAAATACAGAACTTAGAATTGATAGCTTAAAATTATAATTGCAAATTATAACTTGAAGAACTGAACTTGTAATAGTGAATTACAGAACTTAGATTTGTTAAATACTAATTATTATTTCAAATTATAACTTGAAGATCTGAACTTGTAATAAGTAAATACAGAACTTCGAATTGTTAATTTCAAACTAAGAATGTAAATAATAATTTGAAGACCTGAACTTGTAATAGTCAAATACAGAACTTGGAATTGTTAAATACAAATTATTAGTGCAAATTATAACTTGTAAATCTGAACTTGTAATTGTCAAATACAGAACTTAGAATTCATAACTTCAAATTATGATTGTAAATAATAATTAGAAGATCTGAACTTGTAATAGTCAAATACAGAACTTCAAATTGTTAAATTCAAATTATTAGTGCAAATTATAACTTGAAGATCTGAACTTGTAATTGTCAAATACAGCACTTTAAATTCATAACTTCAAATTATGATTGCAAATTATAACTTGAAGATCTGAACTTGTAATTGTAAAATACAGAACTACGAATTCATAACTTCAAATTATGATTGTAAATAATAATTAGAAGATCTGAACTTGTAATAGTCAAATACAGAACTTCGAATTGTTAAATACAAATTATTAGTGCAAATTATAACTTGAAGTTCTGAACTTGTAATTGACAAATACAGAACTTAGAATTCATAACTTCAAATTATGATTGCTAATTATAACTTGAAGATCTGAACTTGTAATAGTCAAATACAGAACTTAGAATTGGGGAATTCAAATTATGATTGCAAATTATAACTTGTAGATCTGAACTTGTAATAGTCAAATACAGAACATATAATTGATAGCTTATAATTATAATTGCAAATTATAACTTGAAGATCTGAATTTGTAATAGGTAAATATAGAACTTCGAATTGTTAATTTCAAACTAAGATTGTAAATAATAATTTGTAGTTCTGAACTTGTAATAGTCAAATACAGAACTTAAAATTGATAGCTTATAATTATAATTGCAAATTATAAGTTGAAGATCTGAACTTGTAATAGGTAAATACAGAACTTCGAATTGTTAATTTCAAACTAAGATTGTAATTAATAATTTGAAGATCTGAACTTGAATAGTCAAATACATAACTTCAAATTGTTAAATACAAATTATTAGTGCAAATTATAACTTGAAGATCTGAACTTGTAATTGTCAAATACAGAACTTAGAATTGATAGCTTAAAATTATAATTGCAAATTATAACTTGAAGAACTGAACTTGTAATAGTGAATTATAGAACTTAGATTTGTTAAATACTAATTATTATTTCAAATTATAACTTGAAGATCTGAACTTGTAATAAGTAAATACAGAACTTCGAATTGTTAATTTCAAACTAAGAATGTAAATAATAATTTGAAGACCTGAACTTGTAATAGTCAAATACAGAACTTGGAATTGTTAAATACAAATTATTAGTGCAAATTATAACTTGTAAATCTGAACTTGTAATTGTCAAATACAGAACTTAAAATTGATAGCTTATAATTATAATTGCAAATTATAAGTTGAAGATCTGAACTTGTAATAGGTAAATGCAGAACTTCGACTTGTTAATTTCAAACTAAGATTGTAATTAATAATTTGAACATCTGAACTTGTAATAGTCATATACAGAACTTCGAATTGTTAAATACAAATTATTAGTGCAAATTATAACTTGAAGATCTGAACTTGTAATTGTCAAATACAGAACTTAGAATTCATAACTTCAAATTATGATTGCTAATTATAACTTGAAGATCTGACCTTGTAATAGTCAAATACAGAACTTAGAATTGAGAAATTACAATTATGATTGCAAATTATAACTTGAAGATCTGAACTTGTAATAGTCAAATACAGAACTTAAAATTGATAGCTTATAATTATAATTGCTAATTATAACTAGAAGATCTGAATTTGTAATAGGTAAATACAGAACTTCGAATTGTTAATTTCAAACTAAGATTGTAATTTATAATTTGAAGATCTGAACTTGTAATAGTCAAATACAGAACTTCGAATTGTTAAATTCAAATTATTAGTGCAAATTATAACTTGAAGATCTGAACTTGTAATTATCAAATAAGGCACTTGGAATTCATAACTTCAAATTATGATTGCAAATTATAACTTGAAGATCTGAACTTGTAATTGTCAAATACAGAACTTAGAATTCATAACTTCAAATTATGATTGTAAATAATAATTAGAAGATCTGAACTTGTAATAGTCAAATACAGAACTTCAAATTGTTAAATTCAAATTATTAGTGCAAATTATAACTTGAAGATCTGAACTTGTAATTGTCAAATACAGCACTTTAAATTCATAACTTCAAATTATGATTGCAAATTATAACTTGAAGATCTGAACTTGTAATTGTAAAATACAGAACTACGAATTCATAACTTCAAATTATGATTGTAAATAATAATTAGAAGATCTGAACTTGTAATAGTCAAATACAGAACTTCGAATTGTTAAATACAAATTATTAGTGCAAATTATAACTTGAAGTTCTGAACTTGTAATTGACAAATACAGAACTTAGAATTCATAACTTCAAATTATGATTGCTAATTATAACTTGAAGATCTGAACTTGTAATAGTCAAATACAGAACTTAGAATTGGGGAATTCAAATTATGATTGCAAATTATAACTTGTAGATCTGAACTTGTAATAGTCAAATACAGAACATATAATTGATAGCTTATAATTATAATTGCAAATTATAACTTGAAGATCTGAATTTGTAATAGGTAAATATAGAACTTCGAATTGTTAATTTCAAACTAAGATTGTAAATAATAATTTGTAGTTCTGAACTTGTAATAGTCAAATACAGAACTTAAAATTGATAGCTTATAATTATAATTGCAAATTATAAGTTGAAGATCTGAACTTGTAATAGGTAAATACAGAACTTCCAATTGTTAATTTCAAACTAAGATTGTAATTAATAATTTGAAGATCTGAACTTGAATAGTCAAATACATAACTTCAAATTGTTAAATACAAATTATTAGTGCAAATTATAACTTGAAGATCTGAACTTGTAATTGTCAAATACAGAACTTAGAATTGATAGCTTAAAATTATAATTGCAAATTATAACTTGAAGAACTGAACTTGTAATAGTGAATTACAGAACTTAGATTTGTTAAATACAAATTATTATTTCAAATTATAACTTGAAGATCTGAACTTGTAATAAGTAAATACAGAACTTCGAATTGTTAATTTCAAACTAAGAATGTAAATAATAATTTGAAGACCTGAACTTGTAATAGTCAAATACAGAACTTGGAATTGTTAAATACAAATTATTAGTGCAAATTATAACTTGTAAATCTGAACTTGTAATTGTCAAATACAGAACTTAGAATTCATAACTTCAAATTATGATTGTAAATAATAATTAGAAGATCTGAACTTGTAATAGTCAAATACAGAACTTCAAATTGTTAAATTCAAATTATTAGTGCAAATTATAACTTGAAGATCTGAACTTGTAATTGTCAAATACAGCACTTTAAATTCATAACTTCAAATTATGATTGCAAATTATAACTTGAAGATCTGAACTTGTAATTGTAAAATACAGAACTACGAATTCATAACTTCAAATTATGATTGTAAATAATAATTAGAAGATCTGAACTTGTAATAGTCAAATACAGAACTTCGAATTGTTAAATACAAATTATTAGTGCAAATTATAACTTGAAGTTCTGAACTTGTAATTGACAAATACAGAACTTAGAATTCATAACTTCAAATTATGATTGCTAATTATAACTTGAAGATCTGAACTTGTAATAGTCAAATACAGAACTTAGAATTGGGGAATTCAAATTATGATTGCAAATTATAACTTGTAGATCTGAACTTGTAATAGTCAAATACAGAACATATAATTGATAGCTTATAATTATAATTGCAAATTATAACTTGAAGATCTGAATTTGTAATAGGTAAATATAGAACTTCGAATTGTTAATTTCAAACTAAGATTGTAAATAATAATTTGTAGTTCTGAACTTGTAATAGTCAAATACAGAACTTAAAATTGATAGCTTATAATTATAATTGCAAATTATAAGTTGAAGATCTGAACTTGTAATAGGTAAATACAGAACTTCGAATTGTTAATTTCAAACTAAGATTGTAATTAATAATTTGAAGATCTGAACTTGAATAGTCAAATACATAACTTCAAATTGTTAAATACAAATTATTAGTGCAAATTATAACTTGAAGATCTGAACTTGTAATTGTCAAATACAGAACTTAGAATTGATAGCTTAAAATTATAATTGCAAATTATAACTTGAAGAACTGAACTTGTAATAGTGAATTATAGAACTTAGATTTGTTAAATACTAATTATTATTTCAAATTATAACTTGAAGATCTGAACTTGTAATAAGTAAATACAGAACTTCGAATTGTTAATTTCAAACTAAGAATGTAAATAATAATTTGAAGACCTGAACTTGTAATAGTCAAATACAGAACTTGGAATTGTTAAATACAAATTATTAGTGCAAATTATAACTTGTAAATCTGAACTTGTAATTGTCAAATACAGAACTTAAAATTGATAGCTTATAATTATAATTGCAAATTATAAGTTGAAGATCTGAACTTGTAATAGGTAAATGCAGAACTTCGACTTGTTAATTTCAAACTAAGATTGTAATTAATAATTTGAACATCTGAACTTGTAATAGTCATATACAGAACTTCGAATTGTTAAATACAAATTATTAGTGCAAATTATAACTTGAAGATCTGAACTTGTAATTGTCAAATACAGAACTTAGAATTCATAACTTCAAATTATGATTGCTAATTATAACTTGAAGATCTGACCTTGTAATAGTCAAATACAGAACTTAGAATTGAGAAATTACAATTATGATTGCAAATTATAACTTGAAGATCTGAACTTGTAATAGTCAAATACAGAACTTAAAATTGATAGCTTATAATTATAATTGCTAATTATAACTAGAAGATCTGAATTTGTAATAAGTAAATACAGAACTTCGAATTGTTAATTTCAAACTAAGATTGTAAATAATAATTTGAAGATCTGAACTTGTAATAGTCAAATACAGAACTTCGAATTGTTAAATACAAATTATTAGTGCAAATTATAACATGAAGATCTGAACATGTAATTGTCAAATACAGAACTTAAAATTGATAGCTTATAATTATAATTGCAAATTATAAGTTGAAGATCTGAACTTGTAATAGGTAAATACAGAACTTCGAATTGTTAATTTCAAACTAAGATTGTAATTAATAATTTGAAGATCTGAACTTGTAATAGTCAAATACAGAACTTCGAATTGTTAAATACAAATTATTAGTGCAAATTATAATTTGAAGATCTGAACTTGTAATTATCAAATACAGCACTTGGAATTCATAACTTCAAATTATGATTGCAAATTATAACTTGAAGATCTGAACTTGTAATTGTCAAATACAGAACTTAGAATTCATAACTTCAAATTATGATTGTAAATAATAATTAGAAGATCTGAACTTGTAATAGTAAAATATAGAACTTCAAATTGTTAAATTCAAATTATTAGTGCAAATTATAACTTGAAGATCTGAACTTGTAATTGTCAAATACAGCACTTAGAATTGATAACTTCAAATTATGATTGCAAATTATAACTTGAAGATCTGAACTTGTAATTGTAAAATACAGAACTACGAATTCATAACTTCAAATTATGATTGTAAATAATAATTAGAAGAGCTGAACTTGTAATAGTCAAATACAGAACTTCAAATTGTTAAATTCAAATTATTAGTGCAAATTATAACTTGAAGATCTGAACTTGTAATTGTCAAATACAGCACTTAGAATTCATAACTTCTATAACATAACTCATAAATTATAACTTGAAGATCTGAACTTGTAATTGTAAAATACAGAACTACGAATTCATAACTTCAAATTATGATTGTAAATAATAATTAGAGGATCTGAACTTGTAATAGTCAAATACAGAACTTCGAATTGTTAAATACAAATTATTAGTGCAAATTATAACTTGAAGTTCTGAACTTGTAATTGACAAATACAGAACTTAGAATTCATAACTTCAAATTATGATTGCTAATTATAACTTGAAGATCTGAACTTGTAATAGTCAAATACAGAACTTAGAATTGTGAAATTACAATTATGATTGCAAATTATAACTTGAAGATCTGAACTTGTAATAGTCAAATACAGAACTTAAAATTGATAGCTTATAATTATAATTGCTAATTATAACTAGAAGATCTGAATTTGTAATAAGTAAATACAGAACTTCGAATTGTTAATTTCACACTAAGATTGTAAATAATAATTTGAAGATCTGAACTTGTAATAGTCAAATACAGAACTTCGAATTGTAAAATACAAATTTTAGTGCAAATTATAACATGAAGATCTGAACATGTAATTGTCAAATACAGAACTTAAAATTGATAGCTTATAATTATAATTGCAAATTATAAGTTGAAGATCTGAACTTGTAATAGGTAAATACAGAACTTCGAATTGTTAATTTCAAACTAAGATTGTAATTTATAATTTGAAGATCTAAACTTGTAATAGTCAAATACAGAACTTCGAATTGTTAAATACAAATTATTAGTGCAAATTATAACTTGAAGATCTGAACTTGTAATTATCAAATACAGCACTTGGAATTCATAACTTCAAATTATGATTGCAAATTATAACTTGAAGATCTGAACTTGTAATAGTGAATTACAGAACTTAGATTTGTTAAATACTAATTATTATTTCAAATTATAACTTGAAGATCTGAACTTGTAATAAGTAAATACAGAACTTCGAATTGTTAATTTCAAACTAAGAATGTAAATAATAATTTGAAGACCTGAACTTGTAATAGTCAAATACAGAACTTGGAATTGTTAAATACAAATTATTAGTGCAAATTATAACTTGTAAATCTGAACTTGTAATTGTCAAATACAGAACTTAAAATTGATAGCTTATAATTATAATTGCA
This sequence comes from Cantharis lateralis, assembly GCA_963170105.1. NCBI lineage: Eukaryota > Metazoa > Arthropoda > Insecta > Coleoptera > Cantharidae > Cantharis > Cantharis lateralis. The sequence continues at coordinate 25,479,965 of OY720628.1, forward strand.
AATTATAAGTTGAAGATCTGAACTTGTAATAGGTAAATGCAGAACTTCGACTTGTTAATTTCAAACTAAGATTGTAATTAATAATTTGAACATCTGAACTTGTAATAGTCATATACAGAACTTCGAATTGTTAAATACAAATTATTAGTGCAAATTATAACTTGAAGATCTGAACTTGTAATTGTCAAATACAGAACTTAGAATTCATAACTTCAAATTATGATTGCTAATTATAACTTGAAGATCTGACCTTGTAATAGTCAAATACAGAACTTAGAATTGAGAAATTACAATTATGATTGCAAATTATAACTTGAAGATCTGAACTTGTAATAGTCAAATACAGAACTTAAAATTGATAGCTTATAATTATAATTGCTAATTATAACTAGAAGATCTGAATTTGTAATAAGTAAATACAGAACTTCGAATTGTTAATTTCAAACTAAGATTGTAAATAATAATTTGAAGATCTGAACTTGTAATAGTCAAATACAGAACTTCGAATTGTTAAATACAAATTATTAGTGCAAATTATAACATGAAGATCTGAACATGTAATTGTCAAATACAGAACTTAAAATTGATAGCTTATAATTATAATTGCAAATTATAAGTTGAAGATCTGAACTTGTAATAGGTAAATACAGAACTTCGAATTGTTAATTTCAAACTAAGATTGTAATTAATAATTTGAAGATCTGAACTTGTAATAGTCAAATACAGAACTTCGAATTGTTAAATACAAATTATTAGTGCAAATTATAATTTGAAGATCTGAACTTGTAATTATCAAATACAGCACTTGGAATTCATAACTTCAAATTATGATTGCAAATTATAACTTGAAGATCTGAACTTGTAATTGTCAAATACAGAACTTAGAATTCATAACTTCAAATTATGATTGTAAATAATAATTAGAAGATCTGAACTTGTAATAGTAAAATATAGAACTTCAAATTGTTAAATTCAAATTATTAGTGCAAATTATAACTTGAAGATCTGAACTTGTAATTGTCAAATACAGCACTTAGAATTGATAACTTCAAATTATGATTGCAAATTATAACTTGAAGATCTGAACTTGTAATTGTAAAATACAGAACTACGAATTCATAACTTCAAATTATGATTGTAAATAATAATTAGAAGAGCTGAACTTGTAATAGTCAAATACAGAACTTCAAATTGTTAAATTCAAATTATTAGTGCAAATTATAACTTGAAGATCTGAACTTGTAATTGTCAAATACAGCACTTAGAATTCATAACTTCTATAACATAACTCATAAATTATAACTTGAAGATCTGAACTTGTAATTGTAAAATACAGAACTACGAATTCATAACTTCAAATTATGATTGTAAATAATAATTAGAGGATCTGAACTTGTAATAGTCAAATACAGAACTTCGAATTGTTAAATACAAATTATTAGTGCAAATTATAACTTGAAGTTCTGAACTTGTAATTGACAAATACAGAACTTAGAATTCATAACTTCAAATTATGATTGCTAATTATAACTTGAAGATCTGAACTTGTAATAGTCAAATACAGAACTTAGAATTGTGAAATTACAATTATGATTGCAAATTATAACTTGAAGATCTGAACTTGTAATAGTCAAATACAGAACTTAAAATTGATAGCTTATAATTATAATTGCTAATTATAACTAGAAGATCTGAATTTGTAATAAGTAAATACAGAACTTCGAATTGTTAATTTCACACTAAGATTGTAAATAATAATTTGAAGATCTGAACTTGTAATAGTCAAATACAGAACTTCGAATTGTAAAATACAAATTATTAGTGCAAATTATAACATGAAGATCTGAACATGTAATTGTCAAATACAGAACTTAAAATTGATAGCTTATAATTATAATTGCAAATTATAAGTTGAAGATCTGAACTTGTAATGGGTAAATACAGAACTTCGAATTGTTAATTTCAAACTAAGATTGTAATTTATAATTTGAAGATCTAAACTTGTAATAGTCAAATACAGAACTTCGAATTGTTAAATACAAATTATTAGTGCAAATTATAACTTGAAGATCTGAACTTGTAATTATCAAATACAGCACTTGGAATTCATAACTTCAAATTATGATTGCAAATTATAACTTGAAGATCTGAACTTGTAATTGTCAAATACAGAACTTAGAATTCATAACTTCAAATTATGATTGTAAATAATAATTAGAAGATCTGAACTTGTAATAGTCAAATACAGAACTTCAAATTGTTAAATTCAAATTATTAGTGCAAATTATAACTTGAAGATCTGAACTTGTAATTGTCAAATACAGCACTTTAAATTCATAACTTCAAATTATGATTGCAAATTATAACTTGAAGATCTGAACTTGTAATTGTAAAATACAGAACTACGAATTCATAACTTCAAATTATGATTGTAAATAATAATTAGAAGATCTGAACTTGTAATAGTCAAATACAGAACTTCGAATTGTTAAATACAAATTATTAGTGCAAATTATAACTTGAAGATCTGAACTTGTAATAGTCAAATACAGAACTTAGAATTGGGGAATTCAAATTATGATTGCAAATTATAACTTGTAGATCTGAACTTGTAATAGTCAAATACAGAACATATAATTGATAGCTTATAATTATAATTGCAAATTATAACTTGAAGATCTGAATTTGTAATAGGTAAATATAGAACTTCGAATTGTTAATTTCAAACTAAGATTGTAAATAATAATTTGTAGTTCTGAACTTGTAATAGTCAAATACAGAACTTAAAATTGATAGCTTATAATTATAATTGCAAATTATAAGTTGAAGATCTGAACTTGTAATAGGTAAATACAGAACTTCGAATTGTTAATTTCAAACTAAGATTGTAATTAATAATTTGAAGATCTGAACTTGAATAGTCAAATACATAACTTCAAATTGTTAAATACAAATTATTAGTGCAAATTATAACTTGAAGATCTGAACTTGTAATTGTCAAATACAGAACTTAGAATTGATAGCTTATAATTATAATTGCAAATTATAACTTGAAGAACTGAACTTGTAATAGTGAATTACAGAACTTAGATTTGTTAAATACTAATTATTGTTTCAAATTATAACTTGAAGATCTGAACTTGTAATAAGTAAATACAGAACTTCGAATTGTTAATTTCAAACTAAGAATGTAAATAATAATTTGAAGACCTGAACTTGTAATAGTCAAATACAGAACTTCGAATTGTTAAATACAAATTATTAGTGCAAATTATAACTTGTAAATCTGAACTTGTAATTGTCAAATACAGAACTTAAAATTGATAGCTTATAATTATAATTGCAAATTATAAGTTGAAGATCTGAACTTGTAATAGGTAAATGCAGAACTTCGACTTGTTAATTTCAAACTAAGATTGTAATTAATAATTTGAACATCTGAACTTGTAATAGTCAAATACAGAACTTCGAATTGTTAAATACAAATTATTAGTGCAAATTATAACGTGAAGATCTGAACTTGTAATTGTCAAATACAGCACTTAGAATTCATAACTTCTAATTATGATTGCAATTTATAACTTGAAGATCTGAACTTGTAATTATCAAATACAGCACTTGGAATTCATAATTTCAAATTATGATTGCAAATTATAACTTGAAGATCTGAACTTGTAATTGTCAAATACAGAACTTAGAATTCATAACTTCAAATTATGATTGTAAATAATAATTAGAAGATCTGAACTTGTAATAGTCAAATACAGAACTTCAAATTGTTAAATTCAAATTATTAGTGCAAATTATAACTTGAAGATCTGAACTTGTAATTGTCAAATACAGCACTTAGAATTCATAACTTCAAATTATGATTGCAAATTATAACTTGAAGATCTGAACTAGTAATTGTAAAATACAGAACTACGAATTCATAACTTCAAATTATGATTGTAAATAATAATTAGAAGATCTGAACTTGTAATAGTCAAATACAGAACTTCGAATTGTTAAATACAAATTATTAGTGCAAATTATAACCTGAAGATCTGAACTTGTAATTGTCAAATACAGAACTTAAAATTGATAGCTTATAATTATAATTGCAAATTATAAGTTGAAGATCTGAACTTGTAATTGGTAAATACAGAGCTTCGAATTGTTAATTTCAAACTAAGATTGTAATTAATAATTTGAAGATCTGAACTTGTAATTGTCAAATACATAACTTCAAATTGTTAAATACAAATTATTAGTGCAAATTATAACTTGAAGATCTGAACTTGTAATTGTCAAATACAGAACTTAGAATTGATAGCTTATAATTATAATTGCAAATTATAACTTGAAGAACTGAACTTGTAATAGTGAATTACAGAACTTAGATTTGTTAAATACTAATTATTATTTCAAATTATAACTTGAAGATCTGAACTTGTAATAAGTAAATACAGAACTTCGAATTGTTAATTTCAAACTAAGATTGTAAATAATAATTTTAAAGACCTGAACTTGTAATAGTCAAATACAGAACTTCGAATTGTTAAATACAAATTATTAGTGCAAATTATAACTTGTAAATCTGAACTTGTAATTGTCAAATACAGAACTTAAAATTGATAGCTTATAATTATAATTGCAAATTATAAGTTGAAGATCTGAACTTGTAATAGGTAAATGCAGAACTTCGAATTGTTAATTTCAAACTAAGATTGTAATTAATAATTTGAAGATCTGAACTTGTAATAGTCAAATACAGAACTTCGAATTGTTAAATACAAATTATTAGTGCAAATTATAACGTGAAGATCTGAACTTGTAATTGTCAAATACAGCACTTAGAATTCATAACTTCAAATTATGATTGTAAATAATAATTAGAAGATCTGAACTTGTAATAGTCAAATACAGAACTTCAAATTGTTAAATTCAAATTATTAGTGCAAATTATAACTTGAAGATCTGAACTTGTAATTGTCAAATACAGCACTTAGAATTCATAACTTCAAATTATGATTGCAAATTATAACTTGAAGATCTGAACTTGTAATTGTAAAATACAGAACTACGAATTCATAACTTCAAATTAGGATTGTAAATAATAATTAGAAGATCTGAACTTGTAATAGTCAAATACAGAACTTCGAATTGTTAAATACAAATTATTAGTGCAAATTATAACTTGAAGTTCTGAACTTGTAATTGTCAAATACAGAACTTAGAATTCATAACTTCAAATTATGATTGCTAATTATAACTTGAAGATCTAAACTTGTAATTGTAAAATACAGAACTACGAATTCATAACTTCAAATTATGATTGTAAATAATAATTAGAAGATCTGAACTTGTAATAGTCAAATACATAACTTCAAATTGTTAAATACAAATTATTAGTGCAAATTATAACTTGAAGATCTGAACTTGTAATTGTCAAATACAGAACTTAAAATTGATAGCTTATAATTATAATTGCTAATTATAACTAGAAGATCTGAATTTGTAATAAGTAAATACAGAACTTCGAATTGTTAATTTCAAACTAAGATTGTAAATAATAATTTGAAGATCTGAACTTGTAATAGTCAAATACAGAACTTCGAATTGTTAAATACAAATTATTAGTGCAAATTATAACTTGAAGATCTGAACTTGTAATTGTCAAATACAGCACTTAGAATTCATAACTTCAAATTATGATTGCAAATTATAACTTGAAGATCTGAACTTGTAATTGTAAAATACAGAACTACGAATTCATAACTTCAAATTATGATTGTAAATAATAATTAGAAGATCTGAACTTGTAATAGTCAAATACAGAACTTCGAATTGTTAATTTCAAACTAAGATTGTAATTAATAATTTGAAGATCTGAACTTGTAATAGTCAAATATAGAACTTCGAATTGTTAAATACAAATTATTAGTGCAAATTATAACTTGAAGATCTGAACTTGTAATTGTCAAATACAGCACTTAGAATTCATAACTTCAAATTATGATTGCAATTTATAACTTGAAGATCTGAACTTGTAATTGTAAAATACAGAACTAAGAATTCATAACTTCAAATTATGATTGTAAATAATAATTAGAAGATCTGAACTTGTAATAGTCAAATACAGAACTTCGAATTGTTAAATACAAATTATTAGTGCAAATTATAACTTGAAGATCTGAACTTGTAATAGTCAAATACAGAACTTAAAATTGATAGCTTATAATTATAATTGCTAATTATAACTAGAAGATCTGAATTTGTAATAAGTAAATACAGAACTTCGAATTGTTAATTTCAAACTAAGATTGTAAATAATAATTTGAAGATCTGAACTTGTAATAGTCAAATACAGAACTTCGAATTGTTAAATACAAATTATTAGTGCAAATTATAACATGAAGATCTGAACATGTAATTGTCAAATACAGAACTTAAAATTGATAGCTTATAATTATAATTGCAAATTATATAAGTTGAAGATCTGAACTTGTAATAGGTAAATACAGAACTTCGAATTGTTAATTACAAACTAAGATTGTAATTAATAATTTGAAGATCTGAACTTGTAATAGTAAAATACAGAACTTCGAATTGTTAAATACAAATTATTAGTGCAAATTATAACTTGAAGATCTGAACTTGTAATTATCAAATACAGCACTTGGAATTCATAACTTCAAATTATGATTGCAAATTATAACTTGAAGATCTGAACTTGTAATTGTCAAATACAGAACTTAGAATTCATAACTTCAAATTATGATTGTAAATAATAATTAGAAGATCTGAACTTGTAATAGTCAAATACAGAACTTCAAATTGTTAAATTCAAATTATTAGTGCAAATTATAACTTGAAGATCTGAACTTGTAATTGTCAAATACAGCACTTAGAATTCATAACTTCAAATTATGATTGCAAATTATAACTTGAAGATCTGAACTTGTAATTGTAAAATACAGAACTACGAATGCATAACTTCAAATTATGATTGTAAATAATAATTAGAAGATATGAACTTGTAATAGTCAAATGCAGAACTTCGAATTGTTAAATACAAATTATTAGTGCAAATTATAACTTGAAGTTCTGAACTTGTAATTGACAAATACAGAACTTAGAATTCATAACTTCAAATTATGATTGCTAATTATAACTTGAAGATCTGAACTTGTAATAGTCAAATACAGAACTTAGAATTGGGAAATTCAAATTATGATTGCAAATTATAACTTGAAGATCTGAACTTGTAATAGTCAAATACAGAACATAAAATTGATAGCTTATAATTATAATTGCAAATTATAACTTGAAGTTCTGAACTTGTAATTGACAAATACAGAACTTAGAATTCATAACTTCAAATTATGATTGCTAATTATAACTTGAAGATCTGAACTTGTAATAGTCAAATACAGAACTTCGAATTGTTAAATACAAATTATTAGTGCAAAATATAACTTGAAGTTCTGAACTTGTAATAGTCAAATACAGAACTTAAAATTGATAGCTTATAATTATAATTGCAAATTATAAGTTGAAGATCTGAACTTGTAATAGGTAAATACAGAACTTCGAATTGTTAATTTCAAACTAAGATTGTAATTAATAATTTGAAGATCTGAACTTGAATAGTCAAATACATAACTTCAAATTGTTAAATACAAATTATTAGTGCAAATTATAACTTGAAGATCTGAACTTGTAATTGTCAAATACAGAACTTAGAATTGATAGCTTATAATTATAATTGCAAATTATAACTTGAAGAACTGAACTTGTAATAGTGAATTACTGAACTTAGATTTGTTAAATACTAATTATTATTTCAAATTATAACTTGAAGATCTGAACTTGTAATAAGTAAATACAGAACTTCGAATTGTTAATTTCAAACTAAGATTGTAAATATTAATTTGAAGACCTGAACTTGTAATAGTCAAATACAGAACTTCGAATTGTTAAATACAAATTATTAGTGCAAATTATAACTTGTAAATCTGAACTTGTAATTGTCAAATACAGAACTTAAAATTTATAGCTTATAATTATAATTGCAAATTATAAGTTGAAGATCTGAACTTGTAATAGGTAAATGCAGAACTTCGAATTGTTAATTTCAAACTAAGATTGTAATTAATAATTTGAAGATCTGAACTTGTAATATTCAAATACAGAACTTCGAATTGTTAAATACAAATTAGTAGTGCAAATTATAACGTGAAGATCTGAACTTGTAATTGTCAAATACAGCACTTAGAATTCATAACTTCTAATTATGATTGCAATTTATAACTTGAAGATCTGAACTTGTAATTGTAAAATACAGAACTAAGAATTAATAAATTCAAATTTTGATTGTAAATAATAATTAGAAGATCTGAACTAGTAATAGTCAAATACAGAACTTCGAATTGTTAATTTCAAACTAAGATGGTAATTAATAATTTGAAGATCTGAACTTGTAATAGTCAAATACAGAACTACGAATTGTTATATTCAAATTATTAGTGCACATTATAACTTGAAGATCTGAACTTGTAATTGTCAAATACAGTACTAAGAATTCATAACTTCAAATTATGATTGTAAATAAGAATTGGAAGATCTGAACTTGTAATAGTCAAATACAGAACTTCGAATTGTTAAATACAAATTATTAGTGCAAATTATAACTTGAAGATCTGAACTTGTAATTGTCAAATACAGAACTTAGAATTCATAACTTCAAATTATGATTGCTAATTATAACTTGAAGATCTGACCTTGTAATAGTCAAATACAGAACTTAAAATTGTTAATTTCAAACTAAGATTGTAAATAATAATTTGAAGATCTGAACTTGTAATAGTCAAATACAGAACTTAAAATTGATAGCTTATAATTATAATTGCTAATTATAACTAGAAGATCTGAATTTGTAATAAGTAAATACAGAACTTCGAATTGTTAATTTCAAACTAAGATTGTAAATAATAATTTGAAGATCTGAACTTGTAATAGTCAAATACAGAACTTCGAATTGTTAAATACAAATTATTAGTGCAAATTATAACTTGAAGATCTGAACTTGTAATTGTCAAATACAGCACTTAGAATTCATAACTTCAAATTATGATTGCAAATTATAACTTGAAGATCTGAACTTGTAATTGTAAAATACAGAACTACGAATTCATAACTTCAAATTATGATTGTAAATAATAATTAGAAGATCTGAACTTGTAATAGTCAAATACAGAACTTCGAATTGTTAATTTCAAACTAAGATTGTAATTAATAATTTGAAGATCTGAACTTGTAATAGTCAAATATAGAACTTCGAATTGTTAAATACTAATTATTAGTGCAAATTATAACTTGAAGATCTGAACTTGTAATTGTCAAATACAGCACTTAGAATTCATAACTTCAAATTATGATTGCAATTTATAACTTGAAGATCTGAACTTGTAATTGTAAAATACAGAACTAAGAATTCATAACTTCAAATTATGATTGTAAATAATAATTAGAAGATCTGAACTTGTAATAGTCAAATACAGAACTTCGAATTGTTAAATACAAATTATTAGTGCAAATTATAACTTGAAGATCTGAACTTGTAATAGTCAAATACAGAACTTAAAATTGATAGCTTATAATTATAATTGCTAATTATAACTAGAAGATCTGAATTTGTAATAAGTAAATACAGAACTTCGAATTGTTAATTTCAAACTAAGATTGTAAATAATAATTTGAAGATCTGAACTTGTAATAGTCAAATACAGAACTTCGAATTGTTAAATACAAATTATTAGTGCAAATTATAACATGAAGATCTGAACATGTAATTGTCAAATACAGAACTTAAAATTGATAGCTTATAATTATAATTGCAAATTATATAAGTTGAAGATCTGAACTTGTAATAGGTAAATACAGAACTTCGAATTGTTAATTACAAACTAAGATTGTAATTAATAATTTGAAGATCTGAACTTGTAATAGTAAAATACAGAACTTCGAATTGTTAAATACAAATTATTAGTGCAAATTATAACTTGAAGATCTGAACTTGTAATTATCAAATACAGCACTTGGAATTCATAACTTCAAATTATGATTGCAAATTATAACTTGAAGATCTGAACTTGTAATTGTCAAATACAGAACTTAGAATTCATAACTTCAAATTATGATTGTAAATAATAATTAGAAGATCTGAACTTGTAATAGTCAAATACAGAACTTCAAATTGTTAAATTCAAATTATTAGTGCAAATTATAACTTCAAGATCTGAACTTGTAATTGTCAAATACAGCACTTAGAATTCATAACTTCTAATTATGATTGCAATTTATAACTTGAAGATCTGAACTTGTAATTGTAAAATACAGAACTAAGAATTAATAAATTCAAATTTTGATTGTAAATAATAATTAGAAGATCTGAACTAGTAATAGTCAAATACAGAACTTCGAATTGTTAATTTCAAACTAAGATGGTAATTAATAATTTGAAGATCTGAACTTGTAATAGTCAAATACAGAACTACGAATTGTTATATTCAAATTATTAGTGCACATTATAACTTGAAGATCTGAACTTGTAATTGTCAAATACAGTACTAAGAATTCATAACTTCAAATTATGATTGTAAATAAGAATTGGAAGATCTGAACTTGTAATAGTCAAATACAGAACTTCGAATTGTTAAATACAAATTATTAGTGCAAATTATAACTTGAAGATCTGAACTTGTAATTGTCAAATACAGAACTTAGAATTCATAACTTCAAATTATGATTGCTAATTATAACTTGAAGATCTGACCTTGTAATAGTCAAATACAGAACTTAAAATTGTTAATTTCAAACTAAGATTGTAAATAATAATTTGAAGATCTGAACTTGTAATAGTCAAATACAGAACTTAAAATTGATAGCTTATAATTATAATTGCTAATTATAACTAGAAGATCTGAATTTGTAATAAGTAAATACAGAACTTCGAATTGTTAATTTCAAACTAAGATTGTAAATAATAATTTGAAGATCTGAACTTGTAATAGTCAAATACAGAACTTCGAATTGTTAAATACAAATTATTAGTGCAAATTATAACTTGAAGATCTGAACTTGTAATTGTCAAATACAGCACTTAGAATTCATAACTTCAAATTATGATTGCAAATTATAACTTGAAGATCTGAACTTGTAATTGTAAAATACAGAACTACGAATTCATAACTTCAAATTATGATTGTAAATAATAATTAGAAGATCTGAACTTGTAATAGTCAAATACAGAACTTCGAATTGTTAATTTCAAACTAAGATTGTAATTAATAATTTGAAGATCTGAACTTGTAATAGTCAAATATAGAACTTCGAATTGTTAAATACTAATTATTAGTGCAAATTATAACTTGAAGATCTGAACTTGTAATTGTCAAATACAGCACTTAGAATTCATAACTTCAAATTATGATTGCAATTTATAACTTGAAGATCTGAACTTGTAATTGTAAAATACAGAACTAAGAATTCATAACTTCAAATTATGATTGTAAATAATAATTAGAAGATCTGAACTTGTAATAGTCAAATACAGAACTTCGAATTGTTAAATACAAATTATTAGTGCAAATTATAACTTGAAGATCTGAACTTGTAATAGTCAAATACAGAACTTAAAATTGATAGCTTATAATTATAATTGCTAATTATAACTAGAAGATCTGAATTTGTAATAAGTAAATACAGAACTTCGAATTGTTAATTTCAAACTAAGATTGTAAATAATAATTTGAAGATCTGAACTTGTAATAGTCAAATACAGAACTTCGAATTGTTAAATACAAATTATTAGTGCAAATTATAACATGAAGATCTGAACATGTAATTGTCAAATACAGAACTTAAAATTGATAGCTTATAATTATAATTGCAAATTATATAAGTTGAAGATCTGAACTTGTAATAGGTAAATACAGAACTTCGAATTGTTAATTACAAACTAAGATTGTAATTAATAATTTGAAGATCTGAACTTGTAATAGTAAAATACAGAACTTCGAATTGTTAAATACAAATTATTAGTGCAAATTATAACTTGAAGATCTGAACTTGTAATTATCAAATACAGCACTTGGAATTCATAACTTCAAATTATGATTGCAAATTATAACTTGAAGATCTGAACTTGTAATTGTCAAATACAGAACTTAGAATTCATAACTTCAAATTATGATTGTAAATAATAATTAGAAGATCTGAACTTGTAATAGTCAAATACAGAACTTCAAATTGTTAAATTCAAATTATTAGTGCAAATTATAACTTCAAGATCTGAACTTGTAATTGTCAAATACAGCACTTAGAATTCATAACTTCAAATTATGATTGCAAATTATAACTTGAAGATCTGAACTTGTAATTGTAAAATACAGAACTACGAATGCATAACTTCAAATTATGATTGTAAATAATAATTAGAAGATATGAACTTGTAATAGTCAAATGCAGAACTTCGAATTGTTAAATACAAATTATTAGTGCAAATTATAACTTGAAGTTCTGAACTTGTAATTGACAAATACAGAACTTAGAATTCATAACTTCAAATTATGATTGCTAATTATAACTTGAAGATCTGAACTTGTAATAGTCAAATACAGAACTTAGAATTGGGAAATTCAAATTATGATTGCAAATTATAACTTGAAGATCTGAACTTGTAATAGTCAAATACAGAACATAAAATTGATAGCTTATAATTATAATTGCAAATTATAACTTGAAGTTCTGAACTTGTAATTGACAAATACAGAACTTAGAATTCATAACTTCAAATTATGATTGCTAATTATAACTTGAAGATCTGAACTTGTAATAGTCAAATACAGAACTTCGAATTGTTAAATACAAATTATTAGTGCAAAATATAACTTGAAGTTCTGAACTTGTAATTGTCAAATACAGAACTTAAAATTGATAGCTTATAATTATAATTGCAAATTATAAGTTGAAGATCTGAACTTGTAATAGGTAAATACAGAACTTCGAATTGTTAATTTCAAACTAAGATTGTAATTAATAATTTGAAGATCTGAACTTGAATAGTCAAATACATAACTTCAAATTGTTAAATACAAATTATTAGTGCAAATTATAACTTGAAGATCTGAACTTGTAATTGTCAAATACAGAACTTAGAATTGATAGCTTATAATTATAATTGCAAATTATAACTTGAAGAACTGAACTTGTAATAGTGAATTACAGAACTTAGATTTGTTAAATACTAATTATTATTTCAAATTATAACTTGAAGATCTGAACTTGTAATAAGTAAATACAGAACTTCGAATTGTTAATTTCAAACTAAGATTGTAAATAATAATTTGAAGACCTGAACTTGTAATAGTCAAATACAGAACTTCGAATTGTTAAATACAAATTATTAGTGCAAATTATAACTTGTAAATCTGAACTTGTAATTGTCAAATACAGAACTTAAAATTTATAGCTTATAATTATAATTGCAAATTATAAGTTGAAGATCTGAACTTGTAATAGGTAAATGCAGAACTTCGAATTGTTAATTTCAAACTAAGATTGTAATTAATAATTTGAAGATCTGAACTTGTAATATTCAAATACAGAACTTCGAATTGTTAAATACAAATTAGTAGTGCAAATTATAACGTGAAGATCTGAACTTGTAATTGTCAAATACAGCACTTAGAATTCATAACTTCTAATTATGATTGCAATTTATAACTTGAAGATCTGAACTTGTAATTGTAAAATACAGAACTAAGAATTAATAAATTCAAATTATGATTGTAAATAATAATTAGAAGATCTGAACTAGTAATAGTCAAATACAGAACTTCGAATTGTTAATTTCAAACTAAGATGGTAATTAATAATTTGAAGATCTGAACTTGTAATAGTCAAATACAGAACTACGAATTGTTATATTCAAATTATTAGTGCACATTATAACTTGAAGATCTGAACTTGTAATTGTCAAATACAGTACTAAGAATTCATAACTTCAAATTATGATTGTAAATAAGAATTGGAAGATCTGAACTTGTAATAGTCAAATACAGAACTTCGAATTGTTAAATACAAATTATTAGTGCAAATTATAACTTGAAGATCTGAACTTGTAATTGTCAAATACAGAACTTAGAATTCATAACTTCAAATTATGATTGCTAATTATAACTTGAAGATCTGACCTTGTAATAGTCAAATACAGAACTTAAAATTGTTAATTTCAAACTAAGATTGTAAATAATAATTTGAAGATCTGAACTTGTAATAGTCAAATACAGAACTTAAAATTGATAGCTTATAATTATAACTGCTAATTATAACTTGAAGATCTGAATTTGTAATAAGTAAATACAGAACTTCGAATTGTTAATTTCAAACTAAGATTGTAAATAATAATTTGAAGATCTGAACTTGTAATAGTCAAATACAGAACTTCGAATTGTTAAATACAATTTAATAGTGCAAATTATAACATGAAGATCTGAACATGTAATTGTCAAATACAGAACTTAAAATTGATAGCTTATAATTATAATTTAAAATTATAAGTTGAAGATCTGAACTTGTAATAGGTAAATACAGAACTTCGAATTGTTAATTTCAAACTAAGATTGTAATTAATAATTTGAAGATCTGAACTTGTAATAGTCAAATACAGAACTTCGAATTGTTAAATACTAATTATTAGTGCAAATTATAACTTGAAGAACTGAACTTGTAATTATCAAATACAGCACTTGGAATTCATAACTTCAAATTATGATTGCAAATTATAACTTGAAGATCTGAACTTGTAATTGGCAAATACAGAACTTAGAATTCATAACTTCAAATTATGATTGTAAATAATAATTAGAAGATCTGAACTTGTAATAGTCAAATACAGAACTTCAAATTGTTAAATTCAAATTATTAGTGCAAATTATAACTTGAAGATCTGAACTTGTAATTGTCAAATACAGCACTTAGAATTCATAACTTCAAATTATGATTGCAAATTATAACTTGAAGATCTGAACTTGTAATTGTAAAATACAGAACTACGAATTCATAACTTCAAATTATGATTGTAAATAATAATTAGAAGATCTGAGAACTTGAAGTAGTCAAATCCAGAACTTCGAATTGTTAAATACTAATTATTAGTGCAAATTATAACTTGAAGATCTGAACTTGTAATTATCAAATACAGCACTTGGAATTCACAACTTCAAATTATGATTGCAAATTATAACTTGAAGATCTGAACTTGTAATTGTCAAATACAGAACTTAGAATTCATAACTTCAAATTATGATTGTAAATAATAATTAGAAGATCTGAACTTGTAATAGTCAAATACAGAACTTCAAATTGTTAAATTCAAATTATTAGTGCAAATTATAACTTGAAGATCTGAACTTGTAATTGTCAAATACAGCACTTAGAATTCATAACTTCAAATTATGATTGCAAATTATAACTTGAAGATCTGAACTTGTAATTGTAAAATACAGAACTACGAATGCATAACTTCAAATTATGATTGTAAATAATAATTAGAAGATATGAACTTGTAATAGTCAAATACAGAACTTCGAATTGTTAAATACAAATTATTAGTGCAAATTATAACTTGAAGTTCTGAACTTGTAATTGACAAATACAGAACATAGAATTCATAACTTCAAATTATGATTGCTAATTATAACTAGAAGATCTGAACTTGTAATAGTCAAATACAGAACTTAGAATTGGGAAATTCAAATTATGATTTCAAATTATAACTTGAAGATCTGAACTTGTAATAGTCAAATACAGAACCTAAAATTGATAGCTTATAATTATAATTGCAAATTATAACTTGAAGTTCTGAACTTGTAATTGACAAATACAGAACTTAGAATTCATAACTTCAAATTATGATTGCTAATTATAACTTGAAGATCTGAACTTGTAATAGTCAAATACAGAACTTCGAATTGTTAAATACAAATTATTAGTGCAAAATATAACTTGAAGTTCTGAACTTGTAATTGTCAAATACAGAACTTAAAATTGATAGCTTATAATTATAATTGCAAATTATAAGTTGAAGATCTGAACTTGTAATAGGTAAATACAGAACTTCGAATTGTTAATTTCAAACTAAGATTGTAATTAATAATTTGAAGATCTGAACTTGAATAGTCAAATATATAACTTCAAATTGTTAAATACAAATTATTAGTGCAAATTATAACTTGAAGATCTGAACTTGTAATTGTCAAATACAGAACTTAGAATTGATAGCTTATAATTATAATTGCAAATTATAACTTGAAGAACTGAACTTGTAATAGTGAATTACAGAACTTAGATTTGTTAAATACTAATTATTATTTCAAATTATAACTTGAAGATCTGAACTTGTAATAAGTAAATACAGAACTTCGAATTGTTAATTTCAAACTAAGATTGTAAATAATAATTTGAAGACCTGAACTTGTAATAGTCAAATAAAGAACTTCGAATTGTTAAATACAAATTATTAGTGCAAATTATAACTTGTAAATCTGAACTTGTAATTGTCAAATACAGAACTTAAAATTTATAGCTTATAATTATAATTGCAAATTATAAGTTGAAGATCTGAACTTGTAATAGGTAAATGCAGAACTTCGAATTGTTAATTTCAAACTAAGATTGTAATTAATAATTTGAAGATCTGAACTTGTAATATTCAAATACAGAACTTCGAATTGTTAAATACAAATTAGTAGTGCAAATTATAACGTGAAGATCTGAACTTGTAATTGTCAAATACAGCACTTAGAATTCATAACTTCTAATTATGATTGCAATTTATAACTTGAAGATCTGAACTTGTAATTGTAAAATACAGAACTAAGAATTAATAAATTCAAATTATGATTGTAAATAATAATTAGAAGATCTGAACTAGTAATAGTCAAATACAGAACTTCGAATTGTTAATTTCAAACTAAGATGGTAATTAATAATTTGAAGATCTGAACTTGTAATAGTCAAATACAGAACTACGAATTGTTATATTCAAATTATTAGTGCACATTATAACTTGAAGATCTGAACTTGTAATTGTCAAATACAGTACTAAGAATTCATAACTTCAAATTATGATTGTAAATAAGAATTGGAAGATCTGAACTTGTAATAGTCAAATACAGAACTTCGAATTGTTAAATACAAATTATTAGTGCAAATTATAACTTGAAGATCTGAACTTGTAATTGTCAAATACAGAACTTAGAATTCATAACTTCAAATTATGATTGCTAATTATAACTTGAAGATCTGACCTTGTAATAGTCACATACAGAACTTAAAATTGTTAATTTCAAACTAAGATTGTAAATAATAATTTGAAGATCTGAACTTGTAATAGTCAAATACAGAACTTAAAATTGATAGCTTATAATTATAACTGCTAATTATAACTTGAAGATCTGAATTTGTAATAAGTAAATACAGAACTTCGAATTGTTAATTTCAAACTAAGATTGTAAATAATAATTTGAAGATCTGAACTTGTAATAGTCAAATACAGAACTTCGAATTGTTAAATACAAAT
Source organism: Cantharis lateralis (assembly GCA_963170105.1). Lineage (NCBI taxonomy): Eukaryota > Metazoa > Arthropoda > Insecta > Coleoptera > Cantharidae > Cantharis > Cantharis lateralis. The sequence continues at coordinate 25,497,594 of OY720628.1, forward strand.
TATTAGTGCAAATTATAACATGAAGATCTGAACATGTAATTGTCAAATACAGAACTTAAAATTGATAGCTTATAATTATAATTTAAAATTATAAGTTGAAGATCTGAACTTGTAATAGGTAAATACAGAACTTCGAATTGTTAATTTCAAACTAAGATTGTAATTAATAATTTGAAGATCTGAACTTGTAATAGTCAAATACAGAACTTCGAATTGTTAAATACTAATTATTAGTGCAAATTATAACTTGAAGAACTGAACTTGTAATTATCAAATACAGCACTTGGAATTCATAACTTCAAATTATGATTGCAAATTATAACTTGAAGATCTGAACTTGTATTTGGCAAATACAGAACTTAGAATTCATAACTTCAAATTATGATTGTAAATAATAATTAGAAGATCTGAACTTGTAATAGTCAAATACAGAACTTCAAATTGTTAAATTCAAATTATTAGTGCAAATTATAACTTGAAGATCTGAACTTGTAATTGTCAAATACAGCACTTAGAATTCATAACTTCAAATTATGATTGCAAATTATAACTTGAAGATCTGAACTTGTAATTGTAAAATACAGAACTACGAATTCATAACTTCAAATTATGATTGTAAATAATAATTAAAAGATCTGAACTTGTAATAGTCAAATACAGAACTTCGAATTGTTAAATACAAATTATTAGTGCAAATTATAACTTGAAGTTCTGAACTTGTAATTGTCAAATACAGAACTTAGAATTCATAACTTCAAATTATGATTGCTAATTATAACTTGAAGATCTGAACTTGTAATAGTCAAATACAGAACTTAGAATTGGGAAATTCACATTATGATTGCAAATTATAACTTGAAGATCTGAACTTGTAATAGTCAAATACAGAACTTAAAATTGATAGCTTATAATTATAATTGCAAATTATAACTTGAAGATCTGAATTTGTAATAGGTAAATATAGAACTTCGAATTGTTAATTTCAAACTAAGATTGTAAATAATAATTTGAAGTTCTGAACTTGTAATAGTCAAATACAGAACTTCGAATTGTTAAATACAAATTGTTAGTGCAAATTATAACTTGAAGATCTGAACTTGTAATTGTCAAATACAGCACTTAGAATTCATAACTTCTAATTATGATTGCAATTTATAACTTGAAGATCTGAACTTGTAATTGTAAAATACAGAACTAAGAATTGATAGCTTATAATTATAATTTAAAATTATAAGTTGAAGATCTGAACTTGTAATAGGTAAATACAGAACTTCGAATTGTTAATTTCAAACTAAGATTGTAATTAATAATTTGAAGATCTGAACTTGTAATAGTCAAATACAGAACTTCGAATTGTTAAATACTAATTATTAGTGCAAATTATAACTTGAAGAACTGAACTTGTAATTATCAAATACAGCACTTGGAATTCATAACTTCAAATTATGATTGCAAATTATAACTTGAAGATCTGAACTTGTATTTGGCAAATACAGAACTTAGAATTCATAACTTCAAATTATGATTGTAAATAATAATTAGAAGATCTGAACTTGTAATAGTCAAATACAGAACTTCAAATTGTTAAATTCAAATTATTAGTGCAAATTATAACTTGAAGATCTGAACTTGTAATTGTCAAATACAGCACTTAGAATTCATAACTTCAAATTATGATTGCAAATTATAACTTGAAGATCTGAACTTGTAATTGTAAAATACAGAACTACGAATTCATAACTTCAAATTATGATTGTAAATAATAATTAAAAGATCTGAACTTGTAATAGTCAAATACAGAACTTCGAATTGTTAAATACAAATTATTAGTGCAAATTATAACTTGAAGTTCTGAACTTGTAATTGTCAAATACAGAACTTAGAATTCATAACTTCAAATTATGATTGCTAATTATAACTTGAAGATCTGAACTTGTAATAGTCAAATACAGAACTTAGAATTGGGAAATTCACATTATGATTGCAAATTATAACTTGAAGATCTGAACTTGTAATAGTCAAATACAGAACTTAAAATTGATAGCTTATAATTATAATTGCAAATTATAACTTGAAGATCTGAATTTGTAATAGGTAAATATAGAACTTCGAATTGTTAATTTCAAACTAAGATTGTAAATAATAATTTGAAGTTCTGAACTTGTAATAGTCAAATACAGAACTTCGAATTGTTAAATACAAATTGTTAGTGCAAATTATAACTTGAAGATCTGAACATGTAATTGTCAAATACAGAACTTACAATTGATAGCTTATACTTATAATTGCAAATTATAAGTTGAAGATCTGAACGTGTAATAGGTAAATACAGAACTTCGAATTGTTAATTTCAAACTAAGATTGTAATTAATAATTTGAAGATCTGAACTTGTAATAGTCAAATACATAACTTCAAATTGTTAAATACAAATTATTAGTGCAAATTATAACTTGAAGATCTGAACTTGTAATTGTCAAATACAGAACTTAGAATTGATAGCTTATAACTATAATTGCAAATTATAACTTGAAGAACTGAACTTGTAATAGTGAATTACAGAACTTAGATTTGTTAAATACTGATTATTATTTCAAATTATAACTTGAAGATCTGAACTTGTAATAAGTAAATACAGAAATTCGAATTGTTAATTTCAAACTAAGATTGTAAATAATAATTTGAAGACCTGAACTTGTAATAGTCAAATACAGAACTTCGAATTGTTAAATACAAATTATTAGTGCAAATTATAACTTGTAAATCTGAACTTGTAATTGTCAAATACAGAACTTACAATTGATAGCTTATACTTATAATTGCAAATTATAAGTTGAAGATCTGAACGTGTAATAGGTAAATACAGAACTTCGAATTGTTAATTTCAAACTAAGATTGTAATTAATAATTTGAAGATCTGAACTTGTAATAGTCAAATACATAACTTCAAATTGTTAAATACAAATTATTAGTGCAAATTATAACTTGTAAATCTGAACTTGTAATTGTCAAATACAGAACTTAAAATTGATAGCTTATAATTATAATTGCAAATTATAAGTTGAAGATCTGAACTTGTAATAGGTAAATGCAGAACTTCGAATTGTTAATTTCAAACTAAGATTGTAATTAATAATTTGAAGATCTGAACTTGTAATAGTCAAATGCAGAACTTCGAATTGTTAAATCCAAATTATTAGTGCAAATTATAACTTGAAGATCTGAACTTGTAATTGTCAAATACAGAACTTAGAATTCATAACTTCAAATTATAATTGCAAATTAAAACTTGAAGATCTGAATTTGTAATAGGTAAATACAGAACTTCGAATTGTTAATTTCAAACTAAGATTGTAATTAATAATTTGAAGATCTGAACTTGTAATAGTCTAATACAGAACTTCAAATTGTTAAATACAAATTATTAGTGCAAATTATAACTTGAAGATCTGAACTTGAAATTGTCCAATACAGAACTTAGAATTGATAGCTTATAATTATAATTGCAAATTATAACTTGAAGATCTGAACTTGTAATAGTGAATTACAAACTTAGATTTGTGAAATACTAATTATTATTTCAAATTATAACTTGAAGATCTGAACTTGTAATTGTCAAATACAGAACTTAAAATTGATAGCTTATAATTATAATTGCAAATTATAACTAGAAGATCTGAACTTGTAATAGGTAAATACAGAACTTCGAATTGTTAATGTCAAACTAAGATTGTAAATAATAATTTGAAGATCTGAACTTGTAATAGTCAAATACAGAACTTCGAATTGTTAAATACAAATTATTAGTGCAAATTTTAACTTGTAAATCTGAAATTGTAATTGTCAAATACAGAACTTAAAATTTATAGCTTATAATTATAATTGCAAATTATAAGTTGAAGATCTGAACTTGTAATAGGTAAATGCAGAACTTCGAATTGTTAATTTCAAACTAAGATTGTAATTAATAATTTGAAGATCTGAACTTGTAATATTCAAATACAGAACTTCGAATTGTTAAATACAAATTAGTAGTGCAAATTATAACGTGAAGATCTGAACTTGTAATTGTCAAATACAGCACTTAGAATTCATAACTTCTAATTATGATTGCAATTTATAACTTGAAGATCTGAACTTGTAATTGTAAAATACAGAACTAAGAATTAATAAATTCAAATTATGATTGTAAATAATAATTAGAAGATCTGAACTAGTAATAGTCAAATACAGAACTTCGAATTGTTAATTTCAAACTAAGATGGTAATTAATAATTTGAAGATCTGAACTTGTAATAGTCAAATACAGAACTACGAATTGTTATATTCAAATTATTAGTGCACATTATAACTTGAAGATCTGAACTTGTAATTGTCAAATACAGTACTAAGAATTCATAACTTCAAATTATGATTGTAAATAAGAATTGGAAGATCTGAACTTGTAATAGTCAAATACAGAACTTCGAATTGTTAAATACAAATTATTAGTGCAAATTATAACTTGAAGATCTGAACTTGTAATTGTCAAATACAGAACTTAGAATTCATAACTTCAAATTATGATTGCTAATTATAACTTGAAGATCTGACCTTGTAATAGTCACATACAGAACTTAAAATTGTTAATTTCAAACTAAGATTGTAAATAATAATTTGAAGATCTGAACTTGTAATAGTCAAATACAGAACTTAAAATTGATAGCTTATAATTATAACTGCTAATTATAACTTGAAGATCTGAATTTGTAATAAGTAAATACAGAACTTCGAATTGTTAATTTCAAACTAAGATTGTAAATAATAATTTGAAGATCTGAACTTGTAATAGTCAAATACAGAACTTCGAATTGTTAAATACAAATTATTAGTGCAAATTATAACATGAAGATCTGAACATGTAATTGTCAAATACAGAACTTAAAATTGATAGCTTATAATTATAATTTAAAATTATAAGTTGAAGATCTGAACTTGTAATAGGTAAATACAGAACTTCGAATTGTTAATTTCAAACTAAGATTGTAATTAATAATTTGAAGATCTGAACTTGTAATAGTCAAATACAGAACTTCGAATTGTTAAATACTAATTATTAGTGCAAATTATAACTTGAAGAACTGAACTTGTAATTATCAAATACAGCACTTGGAATTCATAACTTCAAATTATGATTGCAAATTATAACTTGAAGATCTGAACTTGTATTTGGCAAATACAGAACTTAGAATTCATAACTTCAAATTATGATTGTAAATAATAATTAGAAGATCTGAACTTGTAATAGTCAAATACAGAACTTCAAATTGTTAAATTCAAATTATTAGTGCAAATTATAACTTGAAGATCTGAACTTGTAATTGTCAAATACAGCACTTAGAATTCATAACTTCAAATTATGATTGCAAATTATAACTTGAAGATCTGAACTTGTAATTGTAAAATACAGAACTACGAATTCATAACTTCAAATTATGATTGTAAATAATAATTAAAAGATCTGAACTTGTAATAGTCAAATACAGAACTTCGAATTGTTAAATACAAATTATTAGTGCAAATTATAACTTGAAGTTCTGAACTTGTAATTGTCAAATACAGAACTTAGAATTCATAACTTCAAATTATGATTGCTAATTATAACTTGAAGATCTGAACTTGTAATAGTCAAATACAGAACTTAGAATTGGGAAATTCACATTATGATTGCAAATTATAACTTGAAGATCTGAACTTGTAATAGTCAAATACAGAACTTAAAATTGATAGCTTATAATTATAATTGCAAATTATAACTTGAAGATCTGAATTTGTAATAGGTAAATATAGAACTTCGAATTGTTAATTTCAAACTAAGATTGTAAATAATAATTTGAAGTTCTGAACTTGTAATAGTCAAATACAGAACTTCGAATTGTTAAATACAAATTGTTAGTGCAAATTATAACTTGAAGATCTGAACATGTAATTGTCAAATACAGAACTTACAATTGATAGCTTATACTTATAATTGCAAATTATAAGTTGAAGATCTGAACGTGTAATAGGTAAATACAGAACTTCGAATTGTTAATTTCAAACTAAGATTGTAATTAATAATTTGAAGATCTGAACTTGTAATAGTCAAATACATAACTTCAAATTGTTAAATACAAATTATTAGTGCAAATTATAACTTGAAGATCTGAACTTGTAATTGTCAAATACAGAACTTAGAATTGATAGCTTATAACTATAATTGCAAATTATAACTTGAAGAACTGAACTTGTAATAGTGAATTACAGAACTTAGATTTGTTAAATACTGATTATTATTTCAAATTATAACTTGAAGATCTGAACTTGTAATAAGTAAATACAGAAATTCGAATTGTTAATTTCAAACTAAGATTGTAAATAATAATTTGAAGACCTGAACTTGTAATAGTCAAATACAGAACTTCGAATTGTTAAATACAAATTATTAGTGCAAATTATAACTTGTAAATCTGAACTTGTAATTGTCAAATACAGAACTTACAATTGATAGCTTATACTTATAATTGCAAATTATAAGTTGAAGATCTGAACGTGTAATAGGTAAATACAGAACTTCGAATTGTTAATTTCAAACTAAGATTGTAATTAATAATTTGAAGATCTGAACTTGTAATAGTCAAATACATAACTTCAAATTGTTAAATACAAATTATTAGTGCAAATTATAACTTGTAAATCTGAACTTGTAATTGTCAAATACAGAACTTAAAATTGATAGCTTATAATTATAATTGCAAATTATAAGTTGAAGATCTGAACTTGTAATAGGTAAATGCAGAACTTCGAATTGTTAATTTCAAACTAAGATTGTAATTAATAATTTGAAGATCTGAACTTGTAATAGTCAAATGCAGAACTTCGAATTGTTAAATCCAAATTATTAGTGCAAATTATAACTTGAAGATCTGAACTTGTAATTGTCAAATACAGAACTTAGAATTCATAACTTCAAATTATAATTGCAAATTAAAACTTGAAGATCTGAATTTGTAATAGGTAAATACAGAACTTCGAATTGTTAATTTCAAACTAAGATTGTAATTAATAATTTGAAGATCTGAACTTGTAATAGTCTAATACAGAACTTCAAATTGTTAAATACAAATTATTAGTGCAAATTATAACTTGAAGATCTGAACTTGAAATTGTCCAATACAGAACTTAGAATTGATAGCTTATAATTATAATTGCAAATTATAACTTGAAGATCTGAACTTGTAATAGTGAATTACAAACTTAGATTTGTGAAATACTAATTATTATTTCAAATTATAACTTGAAGATCTGAACTTGTAATTGTCAAATACAGAACTTAAAATTGATAGCTTATAATTATAATTGCAAATTATAACTAGAAGATCTGAACTTGTAATAGGTAAATACAGAACTTCGAATTGTTAATGTCAAACTAAGATTGTAAATAATAATTTGAAGATCTGAACTTGTAATAGTCAAATACAGAACTTCGAATTGATAAATACAAATTATTAGTGCAAATTTTAACTTGTAAATCTGAAATTGTAATTGTCAAATACAGAACTTAAAATTGATAGCTTATCATTATAATTGCAAATTATAAGTTGAAGATCTGAACTTGTAATAGGTAAATACAGAACTTCGAATTGTTAATTTCAAACTAAGATTGTAATTACTAATTTGAAGATCTGAACTTGTAATAGTCAAATACAGAACTTCGAATTGTTAAATACAAATTATTAGTGCAAATTATAACTTGAAGATCTGAACTTGTAATTGTCAAATACAGCACTTAGAATTCATAACTTCAAATTATGATTGCAATTTATAACTTGAAAATCTGAACTTGTAATAGTCAAATACAGAACTTAGAATTGTAAAATTCAAATCATGATTGCAAATTATAACTTGAAGATCTGAACTTGTAATAGTCAAATACAGAACTTAAAATTGATAGCTTATAATTATAATTGCAAATTATAACCTGAAGATCTGAATTTGTAATAGGTAAATACAGAACTTCGAATTGTTAATTTCAAAAAATGATTGTAAATAATAATTTGAAGATCTGAACTTGTAATAGTCAAATACAGAACTTCGAATTGTTAAATACAAATTATTAGTGCAAATTATAACTTGAAGATCTGAACTTGTAATTGTCAAATACAGAACTTAGAATTGATAGCTTATAATTATAATTGCAAATTATAACTTGACGATCTGAACTTGTAATAGTGAATTACAGAACTTCTAATTGTTAATTTCAAACTAAGATTGTAATTAATAATTGTAAGATCTAAACTTGTAATAGTCAAATACAGAACTTAGAATTGTAAAATTCAAATCATGATTGCAAATTATAACTTTAAGATCTGAACTTGTAATAGTCAAATCCTGAACTTAAAATTGATAGCTTATAATTATAATTGCAAATTATAACTTGAAGATCTGAATTTGTAATAGGTAAATACAGAACTTCGAATTGTTAAATACAAATTATTAGTGCAAATTATAAATTGAAAATCTGAACTTGTAATTGTCAAATACAGAACTTAAAATTGATAGCTTATAATTATAATTGCAAATTATAAGTTGAAGATCTGAACTTGTAATAGGTAAATACAGAACTTCTAATTGTTAATTTCCAACTAAGATTGTAATTAATAATTTGAAGATCTGAACTTGTAATAGTCAAATTCAGAACTTAGAATTCATAACTTCAAATTATGATTACAAATTATAACTTGAAGATCTGAACTTGTAATTGTAAAATACAGAACTAAGAATTCATAACTTCAAATTATGATTGTAAATAATAATTAGAAGATCTGAACTTGTAATAGTCAAATACAGAACTACGAATTGTGAAATACTAATTATTAGTGCAAATTATAACTTGAAGATCTGAACTTGTAATTGTCAAATACAGAACTTAAAATCTTTAGCTTATAATTATAATTGCAAATTATAAGTTGAAGATCTGAACTTGTAATAGGTAAATACAAAACTTCGAATTGATAATTTCAAACTAAGATTGTAAAAAATAATTTGAAGATCTGAACTTGTAATAGTCAAATAAGGAACTTCGAATTGTTAAATACAAATTATTAGTGCAAATTATAACTTGGAGATCTGAACTTGTAATTGTCAAATACAGAACTTAAAATTGAAAGCTTATAATTATAATTGCAAATTATAAGTTGAAAATCTGAACTTGTAATAGGTAAATACAGAACTTCGAATTGTTAATTTCAAACTAAGATTGTAATTAATAATTTGAAGATCTGAACTTGTAATAGTCAAATACTCAACTTCGAATTGTTAAATACAAATTATAAGTGCAAATTATAACTTGAAGATCTGAACTTGTAATTGTCAAATAGAGAACTTAAAATTGATAGCTTATAATTATAATTGCAAATTATAAGTTGCAAGAGCTGAACTTGTAATAGGTAAATACAAAACTTCGAATTGTTAATTTCAAACTAAGATTGTAATTAATAATTTGAAGATCTGAACTTGTAATAGTCAAATACAGAACTTCGAATTGTTAACTACAAATTATTAGTGCAAATTATAACTTGAAGATCTGAACTTGTAATTGTCAAATACAGAACTTAGAATTCATAACTTCAAATTATGATTGCAAATTATAACTTGAAGATCTGAACTTGTATTAGTCAAATACAGAACTTAGAATTGTAAAATGCAAATTATGATTCCTAATTATAACTTGAAGATCTGAACTTGTAATAGTCAAATACAGAACTTAAAATTGATAGCTTATAATTATAATTGCAAATTATAAGTTGAAGATCTGAACTTGTAATAGTCAAATACAGAACTTCGAATTGTTAATTTCAAACTAATATTGTAATTAATAATTTGAAGATCTGAACTTGTACTAGTCAAATACAGAACTTCAAATTGTTAAATTCAAATTATTAGTGCAAATTATAACTTGAAGATCTGAACTTGTAATTGTCAAATACAGAACTTAAAATTGATAGCTTATAAGTATAATTGCAAATTATAACTAGAAGATATGAACTTGTAATAGGTAAATACAGAACTTCGAATTGTTAATTTCAAACTAAGATTGCAAATTATAACTTGAAGATCTGAACTTGTAATTGTCAAATACAGAACTTAGAATTCATAACTTCAAATTATGATTGTAAATAATAATTAGAAGATCTGAACTTGTAATAGTCAAATACAGAACTTCGAATTGTTAAATACAAATTATTAGTGCAAATTATAACTTGAAGATCTGAACTTGAAATAGTCAAATACAGAACTTAGAATTGTAAAATTCAAATCATGATTGCAAATTATAACTTGAAGATCTGAACTTGTAATAGTCAAATACAGAACTTAAAATTGATAGCTTATAATTATAATTGCAAATTATAACTTGAAGATCTGAATTTGTAATAGGTAAATACAGAACTTCGAATTGTTAATTTCAAACTAAGATTGTAAATAATAATTTGAAGATCTGAACTTGTAATAGTCAAATACAGAACTTAGAATTGTTAAATACAAATTATTAGTGCAAATTATAACTTGAAGATCTGAACTTGTAATTGTCAAATAGAGAACTTAAAATTGATAGCTTATAATTATAATTGCAAATTATAAGTTGAAGATCTGAACTTGTAATAGGTAAATACAGAACTTCGAATTGTTAATTTCAAACTAAGATTGTAATTAATAATTTGAAGATCTGAACTTGTAATAGTCAAATACAGAACTTCGAATTGTTAAATACAAATTATTCGTGCAAATTATAACTTGAAGATCTGAACTTGTAATTGTCAAATACAGAACTTAAAATTGATAGCTTATAATTATAATTGCAAATTATAAGTTGAAGATCTGAACTTGTTATAGGTAAATACTGAACTTCGAATTGTTAATTTCAAACTAAGATTGTAATTAATAATTTGAAGATCTGAACTTGTAATAGTCAAATACAGAACTTCGAATTGTTAAATACAAATTATTAGTGCAAATTATAACTTGAAGATCTGAACTTGTAATTGTCAAATACAGCACTTAGAATTCATAACTTCAAATTATGATTGCAAATTATAACTTGAAGATCTGAACTTGTAATTGTTAAATACAGATCTTAGAATTCATAACTTCAAATTATGATTGTAAATAATAATTATAAGATCTGAACTTGTAATAGTCAAATACAGAACTTCGAATTGTTAAATACAAATTATTAGTGCAAATAATAACTTGAAGACCTGAACTTGTAATTGTCTAATACAGAACTTAGAATTGATAGCTTAAAATTATAATTGCAAATCATAACTTGAAGATCTGAACTTGTAATAGTGAATTACAGAACTTCGAATTGTTAAATACAAATTATTAGTACAAATTATAACTTGAAGATCTGAACTTGTAATTGTCAAATACAGAACTTAAAATTGATAGCTTTAAATTATAAATGCAAATTATAACTAGAAGATCTGAACTTGTAATAGTCAAATACAGAACTTCGAATTGTTAAATACAAATTATTAGTGCAAATTATAACTTGAAGATCTGAACTTGTAATTGTCAAATACAGAACTTAGAATTCATAACTTCAAATTATGATTGTAAATAATAAGTAGAAGATCTGAACTTGTAATAGTCAAATACAGAACTTCGAATTGTTAAATACTAATTATTAGTGCAAATTATAACTTGAAGATCTGAACTTGTAATTGTCAAATACAGAACTTAGAATTAATAGCTTATAATTATAATTGCAAATTATAACTTGTAGATCTGAACTTGTAATAGTGAATTACAGAACTTCTAATTGTTAATTTCAAACTAAGATTGTAATTAATAATTGTAAGATCTAAACTTGTGATAGTCAAATACAGAACTCCGAATTGTTAAATACAAATTATTAGTGCAAATTATAACTTGAAGATCTGAACTTGTAATTGTCAAATACAGCACTTAGAATTCATAACTTCAAATTATGATTGCTAATTATAACTTGAAGATCTGAACTTGTAATAATCAAATACAGAACTTAGAATTGTAAAATTCAAATCATGATTGCAAATTATAACTTGAAGATCTGAACTTGTAATAGTCAAATACTGAACTTAAAATTGATAGCTTATAATTATAATTGCAAATTATAACTTGAAGATCTGAATTTGTAATAGGTAAATACAGAACTTCGAATTGTTAAATTCAAACTAAGATTGTAATTAATAATTTGAAGATCTGCACTTGCAATAGTCGAATACAGAACTTCGAATTGTCAAATACAAATTATAATTGCAAATTATAACTAGAAGATCTGTTCTTGTAATGGGTAAATACAGAACTTCAAATTGTTAATTTCAAACTAAGATTGTAAATAATAATTTGAAGATATGAACTTGTAATAGTCAAATACAGAACTTCAAATTGTTAAATTCAAATTATTAGTGCAAATTATAACTTGAAGAACTGAACTTGTAATAGTCAATTACAGAACTTAGATTTGTTAAATACTAATTATTATTTCAAATTATAACTTGAAGATCTGAACTTGTAATTGTCAAATACAGAACTTAAAATTGATAGCTTATAAGTATAATTGCAAATTATAACTAGAAGATATTGTCGCGTGAAGGGGGTAATTTACCCTTAACCACACTTGGGGGTAGCTCAGTTGGTGGTGTAGCTCATAATAAAAACCAATAGACTTTATAAAAATAACTATATTAAAATAAAATAAGATAAACTGTACAAACTTAAAAATTAGCACTTACCCTAAAATTACAATCATCATAGGGATGGAAAGATTGACCATCTTGGGAGCTAAGGGTTGCTGCGTGGTGTTCCAAAGTGGTTCACTCGCGAGACTGCTTAATTATTTTTCCAATTACTTTTATCAATCTTTCCACACCCCTACTCTTATCTTGATCGACCCCGTTGATCGACATTTTCCGATATCGATCGATTGGGGTCATCACCTTCTTATCAAATTGACACGCCTTGTGTCGGTAGCGGATATGTCACTGGTCACTGCCCTTATGGAATGTACCGAATATGGAAATTCTATACTTCCTTGCAATCGTTATTACAATTTAACTTGAACTTTTACATTCTTGATTTATGATTATAAAATATTTTTATAAAAATGTAAGATTATTTTTTGAGTGTGACATCTCCCCCTACCGACAAAACGGCTGACCCAAGTCGTTTCGACTAATTGAAGCAAAGTGGGCATAACACGAAAAAAAATACTTCGATAAAAAAAAAATATTTAAGTTGGGTGCCTTATCAGGATCGTGTCGATATGATTATTTATATTAAATACTACCCTGGAGAACCAAAGAAAATTCTCGCATCTTTTTGAATTATTAAAAACAAAATTCTAATTTTAAATTGTAAAATTATACATACAATAATTGTATTTTGTAAAGAAAAACTTTTTTAAAATTTATAATTAATTAATTAAATCATGAAATGAAAAAAAATTTTAATCAACTAAATCATTAATTTAAATGAAAGTAATAATAATTAATTCTAATATTTCTATATAACAATTACATTTTTGGGTTTTTATCGTATCTCAAAATCACAGTGCGTATAATAAAATTTAATCATAATTTCGAATTGATTTCGTATTGAAAATTCTCAAAATGACTTTAAAGCTTCGTGTGTTCTTGATTTGAATCTTAAAATCCTGTAGCTAAAATAAATTAATTATTATGTTGTTTGCAAATGTTTGCCTATTTGCATCGTGTAGAGTAGAATTTTGTAGTAACTTTTTTAAGCGTTACGCCGTAACCTACATAATTTCTTCAATGCCTTTGATTGTGCTTACAGTATTAGTTGAAATTTATAATTTTTTGGATATTTCCTATTCCTGATGATTATTCAGTACACACTTACTGAATATCTTTGTATAAACAATTATGATTATTTATTTTTTGTCTTCTTTAAAATTTTCAATACCTAAATTTGTAGGGTATTTTTATTCCCTTTTTAAGTTTCCGATTTTACATATTATTGTGATTTAGAGGTACGTATTGTAATTTATTTAAATTACCCAAATTATTCTTTTACCTAAATTACCTATTTAGATTATTTCTTAACTATAAAAAAATAAAATATATATAAGTATAATATAGTACAATATTTTGAACTAATTTCAAAATTTAGTTCTCTTATTTCAATATTTGGGATAAAATATTTATGACTCAACTTTTAGTTACTTTACATTGTGTGCTTAATAACAATTATCACTCCTTGCTTGTTATTTCTCTTACACAGCATTTAAATTGACCTGCATTATTACGTTTCAACTTGCATTTTGACCTACATATTTTTCTTTTACATAATATCGCATTTAAAATACTTTAATCATTGTACCTTTTTTTTTTTTTTTTAACAATTTATTACACTTGATACCTTATGGTATATGTTTTAGGGGCGCGTTCCCTTTATAATTATGATTTTGCAATTTTGTCTTATATTTTACGACATTCATTTTATACTATAATTTAATGTTTGGAAAGATTCATGTAAAAAGTGGTGTTGCGATGTTTTAAATTGAGCTCTATTTTGCACACAAACTTTTTTCATGAAATTTTCGCTACATTTGTTATTAGGACGTCCTAGTACATAAAATATTTAACTTTTTTATTTATTTCGCACTACACTTTTTAATTTTAACATATACTCTGCTTTTTTTTTAAAACACACATTTTGTAATACTTAAAATGTCACACTCAAAAAATAATCTTACATTTTTATAAAAATATTTTATAATCATAAATCAAGAATGTAAAAGTTCAAGTTAAATTGTAATAACGATTGCAAGGAAGTATAGAATTTCCATATTCGGTACATTCCATAAGGGCAGTGACCAGTGACATATCCGCTACCGACACAAGGCGTGTCAATTTGATAAGAAGGTGATGACCCCAATCGATCGATATCGGAAAATGTCGATCAACGGGGTCGATCAAGATAAGAGTAGGGGTGTGGAAAGATTGATAAAAGTAATTGGAAAAATAATTAAGCAGTCTCGCGAGTGAACCACTTTGGAACACCACGCAGCAACCCTTAGCTCCCAAGATGGTCAATCTTTCCATCCCTATGATGATTGTAATTTTAGGGTAAGTGCTAATTTTTAAGTTTGTAGTTCCGACAACTGGCACCAGGTGCCCACCAGCGGTGTTTAAACTTTGTTGACGGTTATCCCTATCAATATATTTAACTAAAAATTTTGAAACTATGTTCCTACTGGAACCCGTGTCAAGTACTATTTCTGTTTCGTTATTATTTACAGTAGCGTGAATGGTTAATATGTTATGTACTGACCCTTTTTCTCTTAGCTGATGTAGGACGGCGGGGTAGCGGGTCGACTTTGCCGTCCACCGTCGTTTTTTGATTGACCGTTTTGACTTTTATTAAATTGCCGCGTATTAAAATTTTGTCTACCTCCACGACCTACGTTGTTGCGACTTCTGCTTTGGTTTCCACCACGTCCCCTAATATTTGACGAATTACCTACATCAAAATTTTGTCGGTTTGAATTTGGGAGATTATTATTTTGTTTATTCGCATATTTATGATGTTGATTTTGCATTGCCCTAATTTGATAGTTACGGTTTTGTGTCTCTGGGGCGCGATAATAATTTGGGGGCGGGTAACTGTAATTTTTATTATACCAACAATCAGATGTATAATGACCGTCTTTTTTACAATTAAAACAAGTTACGCGGTTGTAATGCCGCGGTGTTACAAGATTGAAATTTTTACGAATTTGAGCAAAAGCGTTGGTATTTTCAGGCTTAGGTTTATTATTATTCAATAGTGCTGTGAATTTATCAAATAGTTCGTTTGTTTCAAGTCTCGATTCACAATCGCTAAGTTTATGCACAATTTTTTCTAATTCATCGGCCGTCATTCCGTTTTGCTTTAAAGTAAAATACATTTGAAAGTATTTTGTGTGTAGACCATTCTCAAAGTGGTCTACTAAATCCTCGCTCTGCATGTCGGGATTAAACTCTGCTGCTAAATTTAGCAGTTCATAAAAATAATTTTTTATGCCTTCTGAAGGCTGTTGTTTGCGGTTATTTAATTTTAATTTTGCGATGCGCTTACTTGATTCCCCTGCAAATTTATTAGAGAAATCTTCCTTGATTTGCCGCCACGTTTTATCGATATTATCAGGACTGTCTTTATACTTTACGTACCAATGATTTGCCGCGCCTTCTAAAAATGACCCAAAATAATTTATTTTATGGATGTCTGACCATCCATTTGCAATAGCTGTCCGTTCATACGAGTTTAAGAAGCTTAACGCGTTCGTCGTTGCCGGATTAAAAATATTTGGTGATATGAATTTGGGCAAGCGCGGTGTTAAATCTGCAGCACAAGCAGTTTGAATTGTCGTATTATTTAAATTTTCCATTTTATCTGTTTGATTAGGATTTTTAACAAAAATTTTATTGGAATCAGTAATTTGAACAATTACTTCTGCTTCTTTTTCCGGATTATTTCCGAAATGACTTAATGTCGGAAATTGGAATGGGTTTTCCTTTAATGAACTACTAGTATCTGTTATGGTTTTTGTTGGACTACGTATAATTTTTGAACTACGGTTAAAGGGATTTTGCGACTCTAACGGTTCCGGAGTTTTTGTTTTGGTTGAATTACCCGCTACTATTTTACTCAACTCTAAATTACTTTTAAAAAGTGGGTTTACTGTAACCTCTAAAGAATCCTCAATATTTATTAAGCTTTGCTCTTCCGTATCTTGTGCCTCCGGAGTGGTGTTTTCCACCTCTGAGTCGGTTAATGTACTTTCCTCAGATGACGCGACCCTCAACAAAATTTTATGTTTTGAGCGTGTTTGTGGCCCTACGTTATCATTCGGCATTAACGTGCCTTTTAATTTAAACAAAATAATAAAATTCTACGTATGAAACAATTTATTATAATATGCATTTATTCAATGTCTTGAACCCAAATGAACTTAGCGACTTCCGTTGTACGTGTTTTTTCATTGTCATCAACAAATTTAAAGTAACATAATATTTCATTAAAGTAAATTATTTTTCCTAATTTATGTAATCGGACATTAACACAAATTATTCCGTTTTAACACTATTTTAATCCTAACATTTAAATTTAACCTATGCGTCCTTTAAAAAAAAAGAAATAAGCTTTACTATCTTTAATTTATTTAACTTAAAAATTTTCTATACCTATCGAAAAAACCTAAGCGATAAATATGTTTCATTTTTCTATATGATTAATACCATTAATTTAGCCGTATCCTAAAATGAATCTATTTAATAAATTATAAAATTATCCTTTCATTATGAAAATGTGTATAGATCGCATTTCCTTTATGTCGACACTACAACACTTTGTTGAATACCTCATAATTATTTACTTTTTAACTTGAAATGCAATATTTAAATTTTCAAGATTTAAAAAAAAATTATTTATTTGCTTAATTTCTGACAAAAGTTACTCAAAATTTATATTGGCATTTTACTTACCTAGCTAGTAGCCTCCCTAGCTAGTTAAATACCCAATTTTAGACTGTGGGCAATAAGTAAAATTTTCCAATTTTTGGAACAAAACATTCCTTATTGTTTCACAGGCGTGAAGTCTATGATACAATAAAGCTGTAAAGATTCCATCAATCAAATAAAATTATTAATTATTAAAATGAATTAATCGTGCGTTCATAAATTAAAACAATGCAATTAAAATTGACTCGTACTTTATAATTGACACCTTGTCGACGTTGTTGTTTCTTATAACACATTTCCCTATACATATGTCTTCATTATGAGCATTTTTAAATAAAATTGAAATTAAAAAGAAAAATTAATTAGGGTAAAAATTTAAAGATTTTTACCACCCGAGAACAAAACGGCGCCTCCACCATGTCGCGTGAAGGGGGTAATTTACCCTTAACCACACTTGGGGGTAGCTCAGTTGGTGGTGTAGCTCATAATAAAAACCAATAGACTTTATAAAAATAACTATATTAAAATAAAATAAGATAAACTGTACAAACTTAAAAATTAGCACTTACCCTAAAATTACAATCATCATAGGGATGGAAAGATTGACCATCTTGGGAGCTAAGGGTTGCTGCGTGGTGTTCCAAAGTGGTTCACTCGCGAGACTGCTTAATTATTTTTCCAATTACTTTTATCAATCTTTCCACACCCCTACTCTTATCTTGATCGACCCCGTTGATCGACATTTTCCGATATCGATCGATTGGGGTCATCACCTTCTTATCAAATTGACACGCCTTGTGTCGGTAGCGGATATGTCACTGGTCACTGCCCTTATGGAATGTACCGAATATGGAAATTCTATACTTCCTTGCAATCGTTATTACAATTTAACTTGAACTTTTACATTCTTGATTTATGATTATAAAATATTTTTATAAAAATGTAAGATTATTTTTTGAGTGTGACAATATGAACTTGTAATAGGTAAATACAGAACTTAGAATTCATAACTTCAAATTATGATTGTAAATAATAATTAGTAGATCTGAACTTGTAATAATCAAATACAGAACTGAGAATTGTAAAATTCAAATCATGACTGCAAATTATAACTTGAAGATCTGAACTTGTAATAGTCAAATACTGAACTTAAAATTGATAGCTTATAATTATAATTGCAAATTATAACTTGAAGATCTGAATTTGTAATAGGTAAATACAGAACTTCGAATTGTTAATTTCAAACTAAGATTGTAATTAATAATTTGAAGATCTGCACTTGCAATAGTCGAATACAGAACTTCGAATTGTTAAATACAAATTATAATTGCAAATTATAACTAGAAGATCTGAACTTGTAATAGGTAAATTTAGAACTTCAAATTGTTAATTTCAAACTAAGATTGTAAATAATAATTTGAAGATATGAACTTGTAATAGTCAAATACAGAACTTCAAATTGTTAAATTCAAATTATTAGTGCAAATTATAACTTGAAGATCTGAACTTGTAATTGTCAAATACAGAACTTAGAATTGATAGCTTATGATTATAATTGCAAATTATAACTTGAAGAACTGAACTTGTAATAGTCAATTACAGAACTTAGATTTGTTAAATACTAATTATTATTTCAAATTATAACTTGAAGATCTGAACTTGTAATAGTCAAATACAGAACCTAAAATTGATAGCTTATAATTATAATTGCAAATTATAACTTGAAGTTCTGAACTTGTAATTGACAAATACAGAACTTAGAATTCATAACTTCAAATTATGATTGCTAATTATAACTTGAAGATCTGAACTTGTAATAGTCAAATACAGAACTTAGAATTCATAACTTCAAATTATGATTGTAAATAATAATTAGTAGATCTGAACTTGTAATAATCAAATACAGAACTTCGAATTGTTAAATACAAATTATTAGTGCAAATTATAACTTGAAGATCTGAACTTGTAATTGTCAAATACAGAAATTAGAATTCATAACTTCAAATTATGATTGTAAATAATAAGTAGAAGATCTGAACTTGTAATAGTCAAATACAGAACTTCGAATTGTTAAATACAAATTATTAGTGCAAATTATAACTTGAAGATCTGAACTTGTAATTGTCAAATACAGAACTTAGAATTGATAGCTTATAATTATAATTGCAAATTATAACTTGAAGATCTGAACTTGTAATAGTGAATTACAGAACTTCTAATTGTTAATTTCAAACTAAGATTGTAATTAATAATTGTAAGATCTAAACTTGTAATAGTCAAATACAGAACTTAGAATTGAAAAATTCAAATCATGATTGCAAATTATAACTTGAAGATCTGAACTTGTAATAGTCAAATCCTGAACTTAAAATTGATAGCTTATAATTATAATTGCAAATTATAACTTGAAGATCTGAATTTGTAATAGGTAAATACAGAACTTCGAATTGTTAAATACAAATTATTAGTGCAAATTATAACTTGAAAATCTGAACTTGTAATTGTCAAATACAGAACTTAAAATTGATAGCTTATAATTATAATTGCAAATTATAAGTTGAAGATCTGAACTTGTAATAGGTAAATACAGAACTTCTAATTGTTAATTTCCAACTAAGATTGTAATTAATAATATGAAGATCTGAACTTGTAATAGTCAAATTCAGAACTTAGAATTCATAACTTCAAATTATGATTACAAATTATAACTTGAAGATCTGAACTTGTAATTGTAAAATACAGAACTAAGAATTCATAACTTCAAATTATGATTGTAAATAATAATTAGAAGATCTGAACTTGTAATAGTCAAATACAGAACTACGAATTGTGAAATACTAATTATTAGTGCTAATTATAACTTGAAGATCTGAACTTGTAATTGTCAAATACAGAACTTAAAATCTTTAGCTTATAAGTATAATTGCAAATTATAAGTTGAAGATCTGAACTTGTAATAGGTAAATACAAAACTTCGAATTGTTAATTTCAAACTAAGATTGTAAAAAATAATTTGAAGATCTGAACTTGTAATAGTCAAATAAGGAACTTCGAATTGTTAAATACAAATTATTAGTGCAAATTATAACTTGGAGATCTGAACTTGTAATTGTCAAATAGAGAACTTAAAATTGATAGCTTATAATTATAATTGCAAATTATAAGTTGAAAATCTGAACTTGTAATAGGTAAATACAGAACTTCGAATTGTTAATTTCAAACTAAGATTGTAATTAATAATTTGAAGATCTGAACTTGTAATAGTCAAATACTGAACTTCGAATTGTTAAATACAAATTATAAGTGCAAATTATAACTTGAAGATCTGAACTTGTAATTGTCAAATAGAGAACTTAAAATTGATAGCTTATAATTATAATTGCAAATTATAAGTTGCAAGAGCTGAACTTGTAATAGGTAAATACAAAACTTCGAATTGTTAATTTCAAACTAAGATTGTAATTAATAATTTGAAGATCTGAACTTGTAATAGTCAAATACAGAACTTAGAATTGTAAAATTCAAATTATGATTGCAAATTATAACTTGAAGATCTGAACTTGTAATAGTCAAATACAGAACTTAAAATTGATAGCTAATAATTATAATTGCAAATTATAACTTGAAGATCTGAATTTGTAATAGGTAAATAAGGAACTTCGAATTGTTAATTTCAAACTAAGATTGTAAAAAATAATTTGAAGATCTGAACTTGTAATAGTCAAATAAGGAACTTCGAATTGTTAAATACAAATTATTAGTGCAAATTATAACTTGGAGATCTGAACTTGTAATTGTCAAATACAGAACTTAAAATTGATAGCTTATAATTATAATTGCAAATTATAACTTGAAGATCTGAACTTGTAATAGTCAAATCCTGAACTTAAAATTGATAGCTTATAATTATAATTGCAAATTATAACTTGAAGATCTGAATTTGTAATAGGTAAATACAGAACTTCGAATTGTTAAATACAAATTATTAGTGCAAATTATAACTTGAAAATCTGAACTTGTAATTGTCAAATACAGAACTTAAAATTGATAGCTTATAATTATAATTGCAAATTATAAGTTGAAGATCTGAACTTGTAATAGGTAAATACAGAACTTCTAATTGTTAATTTCCAACTAAGATTGTAATTAATAATATGAAGATCTGAACTTGTAATAGTCAAATTCAGAACTTAGAATTCATAACTTCAAATTATGATTACAAATTATAACTTGAAGATCTGAACTTGTAATTGTAAAATACAGAACTAAGAATTCATAACTTCAAATTATGATTGTAAATAATAATTAGAAGATCTGAACTTGTAATAGTCAAATACAGAACTACGAATTGTGAAATACTAATTATTAGTGCTAATTATAACTTGAAGATCTGAACTTGTAATTGTCAAATACAGAACTTAAAATCTTTAGCTTATAAGTATAATTGCAAATTATAAGTTGAAGATCTGAACTTGTAATAGGTAAATACAAAACTTCGAATTGTTAATTTCAAACTAAGATTGTAAAAAATAATTTGAAGATCTGAACTTGTAATAGTCAAATAAGGAACTTCGAATTGTTAAATACAAATTATTAGTGCAAATTATAACTTGGAGATCTGAACTTGTAATTGTCAAATAGAGAACTTAAAATTGATAGCTTATAATTATAATTGCAAATTATAAGTTGAAAATCTGAACTTGTAATAGGTAAATACAGAACTTCGAATTGTTAATTTCAAACTAAGATTGTAATTAATAATTTGAAGATCTGAACTTGTAATAGTCAAATACTGAACTTCGAATTGTTAAATACAAATTATAAGTGCAAATTATAACTTGAAGATCTGAACTTGTAATTGTCAAATAGAGAACTTAAAATTGATAGCTTATAATTATAATTGCAAATTATAAGTTGCAAGAGCTGAACTTGTAATAGGTAAATACAAAACTTCGAATTGTTAATTTCAAACTAAGATTGTAATTAATAATTTGAAGATCTGAACTTGTAATAGTCAAATACAGAACTTAGAATTGTAAAATTCAAATTATGATTGCAAATTATAACTTGAAGATCTGAACTTGTAATAGTCAAATACAGAACTTAAAATTGATAGCTAATAATTATAATTGCAAATTATAACTTGAAGATCTGAATTTGTAATAGGTAAATAAGGAACTTCGAATTGTTAATTTCAAACTAAGATTGTAAAAAATAATTTGAAGATCTGAACTTGTAATAGTCAAATAAGGAACTTCGAATTGTTAAATACAAATTATTAGTGCAAATTATAACTTGGAGATCTGAACTTGTAATTGTCAAATACAGAACTTAAAATTGATAGCTTATAATTATAATTGCAAATTATAAGTTGAAAATCTGAACTTGTAATAGGTAAATACAGAACTTCGAATTGTTAATTTCAAACTAAGATTGTAATTAATAATTTGAAGATCTGAACTTGTAATAGTCAAATACTGAACTTCGAATTGTTAAATACAAATTATAAGTGCAAATTATAACTAGAAGATCTGAACTTGTAATTGTCAAATAGAGAACTTAAAATTGATAGCTTATAATTATAATTGCAAATTATAAGTTGAAGATCTGAACTTGTAATAGGTAAATACAGAACTTCGAATTGTTAATTTCAAACTAAGATTGTAATTAATAATTTGAAGATCTGAACTTGTAATAGTCAAATACAGAACTTCGAATTGTTAACTACAAATTATTAGTGCAAATTATAACTTGAAGATCTGAACTTGTAATTGTCAAATACAGAACTTAGAATTCATAACTTCAAATTATGATTGCAAATTATAACTTGAAGATCTGAACTTGTATTAGTCAAATACGGAACTTAGAATTGTAAAATGCAAATTGTGGTTCCTAATTATAACTTGAAGATCTGAACTTGTAATAGTCAAATACAGAACTTAAAATTGATAGCTTATAATTATAATTGCAAATTATAAGTTGAAAATCTGAACTTGTAATAGGTAAATACAGAACTTCGAATTGTTAATTTCAAACTAAGATTGTAATTAATAATTTGAAGATCTGAACTTGTAATAGTCAAATACTGAACTTCGAATTGTTAAATACAAATTATAAGTGCAAATTATAACTAGAAGATCTGAACTTGTAATTGTCAAATAGAGAACTTAAAATTGATAGCTTATAATTATAATTGCAAATTATAAGTTGAAGATCTGAACTTGTAATAGGTAAATACAGAACTTCGAATTGTTAATTTCAAACTAAGATTGTAATTAATAATTTGAAGATCTGAACTTGTAATAGTCAAATACAGAACTTCGAATTGTTAACTACAAATTATTAGTGCAAATTATAACTTGAAGATCTGAACTTGTAATTGTCAAATACAGAACTTAGAATTCATAACTTCAAATTATGATTGCAAATTATAACTTGAAGATCTGAACTTGTATTAGTCAAATACGGAACTTAGAATTGTAAAATGCAAATTGTGGTTCCTAATTATAACTTGAAGATCTGAACTTGTAATAGTCAAATACAGAACTTAAAATTGATAGCTTATAATTATAATTGCAAATTATAAGTTGAAGATCTGAACTTGTAATAGTCAAATACAGAACTTCGAATTGTTAATTTCAAACTAATATTGTAATTAATAATTTGAAGATCTGAACTTGTACTAGTCAAATACAGAACTTCAAATTGTTAAATTCAAATTATTAGTGCAAATTATAACTTGAAGATCTGAACTTGTAATTGTCAAATACAGAACTTAAAATTGATAGCTTATAAGTATAATTGCAAATTATAACTAGAAGATATGAACTTGTAATAGGTAAATACAGAACTTCGAATTGTTAATTTCAAACTAAGATTGCAAATTATAACTTGAAGATCTGAACTTGTAATTGTCAAATACAGAACTTAGAATTCATAACTACAAATTATGATTGTAAATAATAATTAGAAGATCTGAACTTGTAATAGTCAAATACAGAACTTCGAATTGTTAAATACAAATTATTAGTGCAAATTATAACTTGAAGATCTGAACTTGAAATAGTCAAATACAGAACTTAGAATTGTAAAATTCAAATCATGATTGCAAATTATAACTTGAAGATCTGAACTTGTAATAGTCAAATACAGAACTTAAAATTGATAGCTTATAATTATAATTGCAAATTATAACTTGAAGATCTTTTTTTGTAATAGGTAAATACAGAACTTCGAATTGTTAATTTCAAACTAAGATTGTAAATAATAATTTGAAGATCTGAACTTGTAATAGTCAAATACAGAACTTAGAATTGTTAAATACAAATTATTAGTGCAAATTATAACTTGAAGATCTGAACTTGTAATTGTCAAATACAGAACTTAAAATTGATAGCTTATAATTATAATTGCAAATTATAAGTTGAAGATCTGAACTTGTAATAGGTAAATACAGAACTTCGAATTGTTAATTTCAAACTAAGATTGTAATTAATAATTTGAAGATCTGAACTTGTAATAGTCAAATACAGAACTTCGAATTGTTAAATACAAATTATTAGTGCAAATTATAACTTGAAGATCTGAACTTGTAATTGTCAAATACAGAACTTAAAATTGATAGCTTATAATTATAATTGCAAATTATAAGTTGAAGATCTGAACTTGTTATAGGTAAATACTGAACTTCGAATTGTTAATTTCAAACTAAGATTGTAATTAATAATTTGAAGATCTGAACTTGTAATAGTCAAATACAGAACTTCGAATTGTTAAATACAAATTATTAGTGCAAATTATAACTTGAAGATCTGAACTTGTAATTGTCAAATACAGCACTTAGAATTCATAACTTCAAATTATGATTGCAAATTATAACTTGAAGATCTGAACTTGTAATTGTTAAATACAGATCTTAGAATTCATAACTTCAAATTATGATTGTAAATAAAAATTATTAGATCTGAACTTGTAATAGTCAAATACAGAACTTCGAATTGTTAAATACAAATTATTAGTGCAAATAATAACTTGAAGACCTGAACTTGTAATTGTCTAATACAGAACTTAGGATTGATAGCTTAAAATTATAATTGCAAATCATAACTTGAAGATCTGAACTTGTAATAGTGAATTACAGAACTTCGAATTGTTAAATACAAATTATTAGTACAAATTATAACTTGAAGATCTGAACTTGTAATTGTCAAATACAGAACTTAAAATTGATAGCTTTAAATTATAATTGCAAATTATAACTAGAAGATCTGAACTTGTAATAGGTAAATACAGAACTTCGAATTGTTAATTTCAAACTAAGATTGTAAATAATAATTTGAAGATATGAATTTGTAATATTCAAATACAGATCTTCGAATTGTTAAATACAAATTATTAGTGCAAATTATAACTTGAAAATCGGAACTTGTAATTGTCAAATACAGAACTTATAATTGATAGCTTATAATTATAATTGCATATTATAAGTTGAAGATCTGAACTTGTAATAGGTAAATACAGAACTTCTAATTGTGAATTTCCAACTAATATTATAATTAATAATTTGAAGATCTGAACTTGTAATAGTCAAATTCAGAACTTAGAATTCATAACTTCAAATTATGATTGCAAATTATAACTTGAAGATCTGAACTTGTAATTGTAAAATACAGAACTAAGAATTCATAACTTCAAATTATGATTGTAAATAATAATTAGAAGATCGGAACTTGTAATAGTCAAATACAGAACTACGAATTGTTAAATACAAATTATTAGTGCAAAATATAACTTGAAGATCTGAACTTGTAATTGTCAAATACAGAACTTAGAATTCATAACTTCAAATTATGATTGCTAATTATAACTTGAAGATCTGAACTTGTAATAGTCAAATACAGAACTTAGAATTGGGAAATTCAAATTATGATTGCAAATTATAACTTGAAGATCTGAACTTGTAATAGTCAAATACAGAACTTAAAATTGATAGCTTATAATTATAATTGCAAATTATAACTTGAAGAACTGAATTTGTAATAGGTAAATACAGAACTTCGAATTGTTAATTTCAAACTAAGATTGTAAATAATAATTTGAAGATCTGAACTTGTAATAGTGAAATACAGAACTTCGAATTGTTAATTACAAACTAATATTGTAATTAATAATTTGAAGATCTGAACTTGTAATAGTCAAATACAGAACTTCTAATTGTTAAATTCAAATTATTAGTGCAAATTATAACTTGAAGATCTGAACTTGTAATTGTCAAATACAGAACTTAGAATTGATAGCTTATAATTATAATTGCAAATTATAACTTCAAGATCTGAACTTGTAATAGTCAATTACAGAACTTAGATTTGTTAAATACTAATTATTATTTCAAATTATAACTTGAAGATCTGAACTTGTAATTGTCAAATACAGAACTTAAAATTGATAGCTTATAAGTATAATTGCAAATTATAACTAGAAGATATGAACTTGTAATAGGTAAATACAGAACTTCGAATTTTTAATTTCAAACTAAGATTGCAAATTATAACTTGAAGATCTGAACTTGTAATTGTCAAATACAGAACTTAGAATTCATAACTTCAAATTATGATTGTAAATAATAATTAGAAGATCTGAACTTGTAATAGTCAAATACAGAACTTGGAATTGTTAAATACAAATTATTAGTGCAAATTATAACTTGAAGATCTGAACTTGTAATTGTCAAATACAGAACTTAGAATTCATAACTTCAAATTATGATTGCTAACTATAACTAGAAGATCTGAACTTGAAATAGTCAAATACAGAACTTTGAATTGATAGCTTATAATTACAATTGCAAATTATAACTTGAAGATCTGAACTTGTAATAGTCAATTACAGAACTTAGATTTGTTAAATACTAATTATTATTTCAAATTATAACTTGAAGATCTCAACTTGAAATTGTCAAATACAGAACTTAAAATTGATAGCTTATAAGTATAATTGCAAATTATAACTAGAAGATATGAACTTGTAATAGGTAAATACAGAACTTCGAATTGTTAATTTCAAACTAAGATTGTAAAAAATAATTTGAAGATCTGAACTTGTAATAGTCAAATACAGAACTTCGAATTGTTAAATACAAATTATTAGTGCAAATTATAACTTGAAGATCTGAACTTGTAATTGTCAAATACAGAACTTAGAATTCATAACTTCAAATTATGATTGTAAATAATAAGTAGAAGATCTGAACTTGTAATAGTCAAATACAGAACTTCGAATTGTTAAATACAAATTATTAGTGCAAATTATAACTAGAAGATCTGAACTTGTTATTGTCAAATACAGAACTTAGAATTGATAGCTTATAATTATAATTGCAAATTATAACTTGAAGATCTGAACTTGTAATAGTGAATTACAGAACTTCTAATTGTTAATTTCAAACTAAGATTGTAATTAATAATTTGAAGATCTAAACTTGTAATAGTCAAATACAGAACTCCGAATTGTTAAATACAAATTATTAGTGCAAATTATAACTTGAAGATCTGAACTTGTAATTGTCAAATACAGCACTTAGAATTCATAACTTTAAATTATGATTGCTAATTATAACTTGAAGATCAGAACTTGAAATAGTCAAATACAGAACTTAGAATTGTAAAATTCAAAACATGATTGCAAATTATAACTTGAAGATCTGAACTTGTAATAGTCATATACAGAACTTAAAATTGATAGCTTATAATTATAATTGCAAATTATAACTTGAAGATCTGAATTTGTAATAGGTAAATACAGAACTTCGAATTGTTAATTTCAAACTAAGATTATAAATAATAATTTGAAGATCTGAACTTGTAATAGTCAAATACAGAACTTAGAATTGTTAAATACAAATTATTAGTGCAAATTATAACTTGAAGATCTGAACTTGTAATTGTCAAATACAGAACTTAAAATTGATAGCTTATAATTATAATTGCAAATTATAAGTTGAAGATCTGAACTTGTAATAGGTAAATACTGAACTTCGAATTGTTAATTTCAAACTAAGATTGTAATTAATAATTTGAAGTTCTGAACTTGTAATAGTCAAATACAGAACTTCGAATTGTTAAATACAAATTATTAGTGCAAATTATAACTTGAAGATCTGAACTTGTAATTGTCAAATACAGCACTTAGAATTCATAACTTCAAATTATGATTGCAAACTATAACTTGAAGATGTGAACTTGTAATTGTTAAATACAGAACTTAGAATTCATAACTTCAAATTATGATTGTAAATAATAATTAGAAGATCTGAACTTGTAATAGTCAAATACAGAACTTCGAATTGTTAAATACAAATTATTAGTGCAAATAATAACTTGAAGACCTGAACTTGTAATTGTCTAATACAGAACTTAGAATTGATAGCTTAAAATTATAATTGCAAATTATAACTTGAAGATCTGAACTTGTAATAGTGAATTACAGAACTTCGAATTGTTAAATACAAATTATTAGTACAAATTATAACTTGAAGATCTGAACTTGTAATTGTCAAATACAGAACTTAAAATTGATAGCTTATAATTATAATTGCAAATTATAAGTTGAAGATCTGAACTTGTAATAGGTAAATACTGTACTTCGAATTGTTAATTTCAAACTAAGATTGTAATTAATAATTTGAAGATCTGAACTTGTAATAGTCAAATACAGAACTTCGAATTGTTAAATACAAATTATTAGTGCAAATTATAACTTGAAGATCTGAACTTGTAATTGTCAAATACAGAACTTAGAATTCATAACTTCAAATTATGATTGTAAATAATAATTAGAAGATCTGAACTTGTAATAGTCAAATACAGAACTACGAATTGTTAAATACAAATTATTAGTGCAAATTATAACTTGAAGATCTGAACTTGTAATTGTCAAATACAGAACTTAGAATTCATAACTTCAAATTATGATTGCTAATTATAACTTGAAGATCTGAACTTGTAATAGTAAAATACGGAACTTAGAATTGATAGCTTATAATTATAATTGCCAATTATAACTTGAAGATCTGAATTTGTAATAGGTAAATACAGAACTTCGAATTGTTAATTTAAAACTAAGATTGTAAATAATAATTTGAAGATCTGAACTTGTAATAGTCAAATACAGAACTTCGAATTGTTAAATACAAATTATTAGTGCAAATTATAACTTGAAGATTTGAACTTGTAATTGTCAAATACAGAACTTAAAATTGATAGCTTATAATTATAATTGCAAATTATAAGTTGAAGATCTGAACTTGTAATAGGTAAATACAGAACTTCGAATTGTTAATTTCAAACTAAGATTGTAATTAATAATTTGAAGATATGAACTTGCAATAGTCAAATACAGAACTTCGAATTGTTAAATACAAATTATTAGTGCAAATTATAACTTGAAGATCTGAACTTGTAATTGTCAAATACAGAACTTAAAATTGATAGCTTATAATTATAATTGCAAATTATAAGTTGAAGATCTGAACTTGTAATAGGTAAATACAGAACTTCGAATTGTAATTTCAAACTAGGATTGTAATTAATAATTTGAAGATCTGAACTTGCAATAGTCAAATACAGAACTTCGAATTGTTAAATACAAATTATTAGTGCAAATTATAACTTGAAGATCTGAACTTGTAATTGTCAAATACATAACTTAGAATTCATAACTTCAAATTATGATTGCTAACTATAACTTGAAGATCTGAACTTGAAATAGTCAAATACAGAACTTAGAATAGTAAAATTCAAATTATGATTCCAATTATAACTTGAAGATCTGAACTTGTAATAGTCAAATACAGAACTTAAAATTGATAGCTTATAATTATAATTGCAAATTATAACTTGAAGATCTGAATTTGTAATAGGTAAATACAGAACTTCGAATTGTTAATTTCAAACTAAGATTGTAAATAATAATTTGAAGATCTGAACTTGTAATAGTCAAATACAGAACTTCGAATTGTTAAATACAAATTATTAGTGCAAATTATAACTTGAAGATCTGAACTTGTAATTGTCAAATACAGAACTTAAAATTGATAGCTTATAATTATAATTGCAAATTATAAGTTGAAGATCTGAACTTGTAATAGGGAAATACAAAACTTCGAATTGTTAATTTCAAACTAAGATTGTAATTAATAATTTGAAGATCTGAACTTGTAATAGTCAAATACAGAACTTAGAATTGTAAAATTCAAATTATGATTGCAAATTATAACTTGAAGATCTGAACTTGTAATAGTCAAATACAGAACTTAAAATTGATAGCTAATAATTATAATTGCAAAGTATAACTTCAAGATCTGAATTTGTAATAGGTAAATACAGAACTTCGAATTGTTAATTTCAAATAAAGATTGTAAAAAATAATTTGAAGATCTGAACTTGTAATAGTCAAATAAGGTACTTCGAATTGTTAAATACAAATTATTAGTGCAAATTATAACTTGGAGATCTGAACTTGTAATTGTCAAATACAGAACTTAAAATTGATAGCTTATAATTATAATTGCAAATTATAAGTTGAAAATCTGAGCTTGTAATAGGTAAATACAGAACTTCGAATTGTTAATTTCAAACTAAGATTGTAATTAATAATTCGAAGATCTAAACTTGTAATAGTCAAATACTGAACTTCGAATTGTTAAATACAAATTATAAGTGCAAATTATAACTTGAAGATCTGAACTTGTAATTGTCAAATAGAGAACTTAAAATTGATTGCTTATAATTATAATTGCAAATTATAAGTTGAAGATCTGAACTTGTAATAGGTAAATACTGAACTTCGAATTGTTAATTTCAAACTAAGATTGTAATCAATAATTTGAAGATCTGAACTTGTAATAGTCAAATACAGAACTTCGAATTGTTAAATACAAATTATTAGTGCAAATTATAACTTGAAGATCTGAACTTGTAATTGTCAAATACAGAACTTAGAATTAATAACTTCAAATTATGATTGCAAATTATAACTTGAAGATCTGAACTTGTATTAGTCAAATACAGAACTTAGAATTGTAAAATGCAAATTATGATTGCTAATTATAACTTGAAGATCTGAACTTGTAATAGTCAAATACAGAACTTAAAATTGATAGCTTATAATTATAATTGCAAATTATAAGTTGAAGATCTGAACTTGTAATGGTCAAATACAGAACTTCGAATTGTTAATTTCAAACTAATATTGTAATTAATAATTTGAAGATCTGAACTTGTAATAGTCAATTACAGAACTTAGATTTGTTAAATACTAATTATTATTTCAAATTATAACTTGAAGATCTGAACTTGTAATTGTCAAATACAGAACTTAAAATTGATAGCTTATAAGTATAATTGCAAATTATAACTAGAAGATATGAACTTGTAATAGGTAAATACAGAACTTCGAATTGTTAATTTCAAACTAAGATTGTAAAAAATAATTTGAAGATCTGAACTTGTAATAGTCAAATAAGGAACTTAGAATTGTTAAATACTAATTATTAGTGCAAATTATAACTTGGAGATCTGAACTTGTAATTGTCAAATACAGAACTTAAAATTGATAGCTTATAATTATAATTGCAAATTATAAGTTGAAAATCTGAACTTGTAATAGGTAAATACAGAACTTCGCATTGTTAATTTCAAACTAAGATTGTAATTAATAATTAGAAAATCTGAACTTGTAATAGTCAAATACAGAACTTCGAATTGTTAAATACAAATTATTAGTGCAAATTATAACTTGAAGATCTGAACTTGTAATTGTCAAATACAGAACTTAGAATTCATAACTTCAAATTATGATTGCAAATTATAACTTGAATATCTGAACTTGTATTAGTCAAATACAGAACTTAGAATTGATAGCTTATAATTATAATTGCAAATTATAAGTTGAAGATCTGAACTTGTAATAGGTAAATACAGAACTTCGAATTGTTAAATACAAATTATTAGTGCAAATTATAACTTGAAGATCTGAACTTGTAATTGTAAAATACAGAACTAAGAATTCATAACTTCAAATTATGATTGTAAATAATAATTAGAAGATCTGAACTTGTAATAGTCAAATACAGAACTACGAATTGTTAAATACAAATTATTAGTGCAAATTATAACTTGAAGATCTGAACTTGTAATTGTCAAATACAGAACTTAGAATTCATAACTTCAAATTATGATTGCTAATTATATCTTGAAGATCTGAACTTGTAATAGTCAAATACAGAACTTAGAATTGGGAAATTCAAATTATGATTGCAAATTATAACTTGAAGATCTGAACTTGAAATAGTCAAATACAGAACTTAGAATTGTAAAATTCAAATTATGATTCCAATTATAACTTGAAGATCAGAACTTGTAATAGTGATATACAGAACTTAAAATTGATAGCTTATAATTATAATTGCAAATTATAACTTGAAGATCTGAATTTGTAATAGGTAAATACAGAACTTCGAATTGTTAATTTCAAACTAAGATTGTAAATAATAATTTGAAGATCTGAACTTGTAATAGTCAAATACAGAACTTCAAATTGTTAAATACAAATTATTAGTGCAAATTATAACTTGAAGATCTGAACTTGTAATTGTCAAATACAGCACTTAAAATTGATAGCTTATAATTATAATTGCAAATTATAAGTTGAAGATCTGAACTTGTAACAGGTAAATACAAAACTTCGAATTGTTAATTTCAAACTAAGATTGTAATTAATAATTTGAAGATCTGAACTTGTAATAGTCAAATACAGAACTTAGAATTGTAAAATTCAAATTATGATTGCAAATTATAACTTGAAGATCTGAACTTGTAATAGTCAAATACAGAACTTAAAATTGATAGCTAATAATTATAATTGCAAATTATAAGTTGAAGATCTGAACTTGTAATCGTCAAATAAGGTACTTCGAATTGTTAAATACAAATTATTAGTGCAAATTATAACTTGGAGATCTGAACTTGTAATTGTCAAATACAGAACTTAAAATTGATAGCTTATAATTATAATTGCAAATTATAAGTTGAAAATCTGAACTTGTAATAGGTAAATACAGAACTTCGAATTGTTAATTTCAAACTAAGATTGTAATTAATAATTTGAAGATCTAAACTTGTAATAGTCAAATACTGAACTTCGAATTGTTAAATACAACTTATAAGTGCAAATTATAACTTGAAGATCTGAACTTGTAATTGTCAAATAGAGAACTTAAAATTGATAGCTTATAATTATAATTGCAAATTATAAGTTGAAGATCTGAACTTGTAATAGGTAAATACTGAACTTCGAATTGTTAATTTCAAACTAAGATTGTAATTAATAATTTGAAGATCTGAACTTGTAATAGTCAAATTCAGAACTTCGAATTGTTAAATACAAATTATTAGTGCAAATTATAACTTGAAGATCTGAACTTGTAATTGTCAAATACAGAACTTAGAATTCATAACTTCAAATTATGATTGCAAATTATAACTTGAAGATCTGACCTTGTATTAGTCAAATACAGAACTTAGAATTGTAAAATGCAAATTATGATTGCTAATTATAACTTGAAGATCTGAACTTGTAATAGTCAAATACAGAACTTAAAATTGATAGCTTATAATTATAATTGCAAATTATAAGTTGAAGATCTGAACTTGTAATGGTCTAATACAGAACTTCGAATTGTTAATTTCAAACTAATATTGTAATTAATAATTTGAAGATCTGAACTTGTAATAGTCAAATTCAGAACTTAGAATTCATAACTTCAAATTATGATTGCAAATTATAACATGAAGATCTGAACTTGTAATTGTAAAATACAGAACTAAGAATTCATAACTTCAAATTATGATTGTAAATAATAATTAGAAGATCTGAACTTGTAATAGTCAAATACAGAACTACGAATTGTTAAATACAAATTATTAGTGCAAATTATAACTTGAAGATCTGAACTAGTAATTGTCAAATACAGAACTTAGAATTCATAACTTCAAATTATGATTGTAAATAATAATTAGAAGATCTGAACTTGTAATAGTCAAATACAGAACTTCGAATTGTTAAATACAAATTATTAGTGCAAATTATAACTTGAAGATCTGAACTTGTAATTGTCAAATACAGAACTTAGAATTCATAACTCCAAATTATGATTGTAAATAATAATTAGAAGATCTGAACTTGTAATAGTCAAATACAGAACTTCGAATTGTTAAATACAAATTATTAGTGCAAATTATAACTTGAAGATCTGAACTTGTAATTGTCAAATACAGAACTTAGAATTGATAGCTTATAATTATAATTGCAAATTATAACTTGAAGATCTGAACATGTAATAGTCAAATAGAGAACTTAAAATTGATAGCTTATAATTATAATTGCAAATTATAACCTGAAGATCTGAATTTGTAATAGGTAAATACTGAACTTCGAATTGTTAATTTCAAACTAAGATTGTAATTAATAATTTGAAGATCTGAACTTGTAATAGTCAAATACAGAACTTCGAATTGTTAAATACAAATTATTAGTGCAAATTATAACCTGAAGATCTGAACTTGTAATAGTCAAATTCAGAACTTAGAATTGGGAAATTCTAATTAAGATTGCAAATTATAACTTGAAGATCTGAACTTGTAATAGTCAAATACAGAACTTCGAATTGTTAAATACAAATTATTAGTGCAAATTATAACTTGAAGATCTGAACTTGTAATTGTCAAATACAGAACTTAGAATTCATAACTTCAAATTATGATTGTAAATAATAATTAGAAGATCTGAACTTGTAAGAGTCAAATACAGAACTTCGAATTGTTAAATACAAATTATTAGTGCAAATTATAACTTGAAGATCTGAACTTGTAATTGTCAAATACAGAACTTAGAATTCATAACTCCAAATTATGATTGTAAATAATAATTAGAAGATCTGAACTTGTAATAGTCAAATACAGAACTTCGAATTGTTAAATACAAATTATTAGTGCAAATTATAACTTGAAGATCTGAACTTGTAATTGTCAAATACAGAACTTAGAATTGATAGCTTATAATTATAATTGCAAATTATAACTTGAAGATCTGAACATGTAATAGTCAAATAGAGAACTTAAAATTGATAGCTTATAATTATAATTGCAAATTATAACCTGAAGATCTGAATTTGTAATAGGTAAATACTGAACTTCGAATTGTTAATTTCAAACTAAGATTGTAATTAATAATTTGAAGATCTGAACTTGTAATAGTCAAATACAGAACTTCGAATTGTTAAATACAAATTATTAGTGCAAATTATAACTTGAAGATCTGAACTTGTAATTGTCAAATACAGAACTTAGAATTCATAACTTCAAATTATGATTGCAAATTATAACTTGAAGATCTGAACTTGTAATTGTCTAATACAGAACTTAGAATTCATAACTTCAAATTATGATTGCTAATTATAACTTGAAGATCTGAACTTGTAATAGTCAAATTCAGTACTTAGAATTGGGAAATTCTAATTAAGATTGCAAATTATAACTTGAAGATCTGAACTTGTAATAGTCAAATACAGAACTTAAAATTGATAGCTTATAATTATAATTGCAAATTATAAGTTGAAGATCTGAACTTGTAATAGGTAAATACAGAACTTCAAATTGTTAATTTCAAACTAAGATTGTAATTAATAATTTGAAGATCTGAACTTGTAATAGTCAAATACAGAACTTCGAATTGTTAAATACAAATTATTAGTGCAAATTATAACTTGAAGATCTGAACTTGTAATTGTCAAATACAGCACTTAGAATTCATAACTTCAAATTATGATTGCAAATTATAACTTGAAGATCTGAACTTGTAATTGTCAAATACAGCACTTAAAATTGATAGCTTATAATTATAATTGCAAATTATAAGTTGAAGATCTGAACTTGTAATAGGTAAATACAAAACTTCGAATTGTTAATTTCAAACTAATATTGTAATTAATAATTTGAAGATCTGAACTTGTAATAGTCAAATACAGAACTTAGAATTGTAAAATTCAAATTATGATTGCAAATTATAACTTGAAGATCTGAACTTGTAATAGTCAAATACAGAACTTAAAATTGATAGCTAATAATTATAATTGCAAATTATAAGTTGAAGATCTGAACTTGTAATAGTCAAATAAGGTACTTCGAATTGTTAAATACAAATTATTAGTGCAAATTATAACTTGGAGATCTGAACTTGTAATTGTCAAATACAGAACTTAAAATTGATAGCTTATAATTATAATTGCAAATTATAGGTTGAAAATCTGAACTTGTAATAGGTAAATACAGAACTTCGAATTGTTAATTTCAAACTAAGATTGTAATTAATAATTTGAAGATCTAAACTTGTAATAGTCAAATACTGAACTTCGAATTGTTAAATACAACTTATAAGTGCAAATTATAACTTGAAGATCTGAACTTGTAATTGTCAAATAGAGAACTTAAAATTGATAGCTTATAATTATAATTGCAAATTATAAGTTGAAGATCTGAACTTGTAATAGGTAAATACTGAACTTCGAATTGTTAATTTCAAACTAAGATTGTAATTAATAATTTGAAGATCTGAACTTGTAATAGTCAAATTCAGAACTTCTAATTGTTAAATACAAATTATTAGTGCAAATTATAACTTGAAGATCTGAACTTGTAAAAGTCAAATACAGAACTTAAAATTGATAGCTTATAATTATAATTGCAAATTATAAGTTGAAGATCTGAACTTGTAATGGTCAAATACAGAACTTCGAATTGTTAATTTCAAACTAATATTGTAATTAATAATTTGAAGATCTGAACTTGTAATAGTCAAATACAGAACTTCAAATTGTTAAATTCAAATTATTAGTGCAAATTATAACTTGAAGATCTGAACTTGTAATTGTCAAATACAGAACTTAGAATTGATAGTTAAAATTATAATTTCAAATTATAACTAGAAGATCTGAACTTGTAATAGTCAATTACAGATCTTAGATTTGTTAAATACTAATTATTATTTCAAATTATAACTTGAAGATCTGAACTTGTAATTGTCAAATACTGAACTTAAAATTGATAGCTTATAAGTATAATTGCTAATTATAACTAGAAGATATGAACTTGTAATAGGTAAATACAGAACTTCGTATTGTTAATTTCAAACTAAGATTGTAATTAATAATTTGAAGATCTAAACTTGTAATAGAAAAATACTGAACTTCGAATTGTTAAATACAAATTATAAGTGCAAATTATAACTTGAAGATCTGAACTTGTAATTGTCAAATAGAGAACTTAAAATTGATAGCTTATAATTATAATTGCAAATTATAAGTTGAAGATCTGAACTTGTAATAGGTAAATACTGAACTTCGAATTGTTAATTTCAAACTAAGATTGTAATTAATAATTTGAAGATCTGAACTTGTAATAGTCAAATACAGAACTTCGAATTGTTAAATACAAATTATTAGTGCAAATTATAACTTGAAGATCTGAACTTGTAATTGTCAAATACAGAACTTAGAATTGATAGCTTATAATTATAATTGCAAATTATAACTTGAAGATCTGAACTTGTAATAGTGAATTACAGAACTTCTAATTGTTAATTTCAAACTAAGATTGTAATTAAAAATTAGAAGATCTAAACTTGTAATAGTCAAATACAGAACTCCGAATTGTTAAATACAAATTATTAGTGCAAATTATAACTTGTAGATCTGAACTTGTAATTGTCAAATACAGCACTTAGAATTCATAACTTCAAATTATGATTGCTAATTATAACTTGAAGATCTGAACTTGTAATAGTCAAATACAGAACCTAGAATTGTAAAATTCAAATCATGATTGCAAATTATAACTTGAAGATCTGAACTTGTAATAGTCAAATACAGAACTTAAAATTGATAGCTTATAATTATAATTGCAAATTATAACCGGAAGATCTGAATTTGTAATAGGTAAATACAGAACTTCGAATTGTTAATTTCAAACAATGATTGTAAATAATAATATGAAGATCTGAACTTGTAATAGTCAAATATAGAACTTAGAATTGTTAAATACAAATTATTAGTGCAAATTATAACTTGAAGATCTGAACTTGTAATTGTCAAATACAGAACTTAAAATTGATAGCTTATAATTATAATTGCAAATTATAAGTTGAAGATCTGCACTTGTAATAGGTAAATACAGAACTTCGAATTGTTAATTTCAAACTAAGATTGTAATTAATAATTTGAAGATATGAACTTGTAATAGTCAAATACAGAACTTCGAATTGTTAAATACAAATTATTAGTGCAAATTATAACTTGAAGATCTGAACTTGTAATTGTCAAATACAGCACTTAGAATTCATAACTTCAAATTATGATTGCAAATTATAACTTGAAGATCTGAACTTGTAATTGTTAAATACAGAACTTAGAATTCATAACTTCAAATTATGATTGTAAATAATAATTAGAAGATCTGAACTTGTAATAGTCAAATGCAGAACTTCGAATTGTTAAATACAAATTATTAGTGCAAATAATAACTTGAAGATCTGAACTTGTAATTGTCTAATACAGAACTTAGAATTGATAGCTTAAAATTATAATTGCAAATTATAACTTGAAGATCTGAACTTGTAATAGTGAATTACAGAACTTCGAATTGTTAAATACAAATTATTAGTACAAATTATAACTTGAAAATCTGTATTTGTAATTGTCAAATACAGAACTTAAAATTGATAGCTTATAATTATAATTGCAAATTATAAGTTGAAGATCTGAACTTGTAATAGGTAAATACAGAACTTCGAATTGTTAATTTCAAACTAAGATTATAATAATAATTTGAAGATATGAACTTGTAATAGTCAAATACAGATCTTCGAATTGTTAAATACAAATTATTAGTACAAATTATAACTTGAAAATCTGTATTTGTAATTGTCAAATACAGAACTTAAAATTGATAGCTTATAATTATAATTGCAAATTATAAGTTGAAGATCTGAACTTGTAATAGGTAAATACAGAACTTCTAATTGTTAATTTCCAACTAAGATTGTAATTAATAATTTGAAGATCTGAACTTGTAATAGTCAAATTCAGAACTTAGAATTCATAACTTCAAATTATGATTGCAAATTATAACATGAAGATCTGAACTTGTAATTGTAAAATACAGAACTAAGAATTCATAACTTCAAATTATGATTGTAAATAATAATTAGAAGATCTGAACTTGTAATAGTCAAATACAGAACTACGAATTGTTAAATACAAATTATTAGTGCAAATTATAACTTGAAGATCTGAACTAGTAATTGTCAAATACAGAACTTAGAATTCATAACTTCAAATTATGATTGCTAATTATAACTTGAAGATCTGAACTTGTAATAGTCAAATTCAGAACTTAGAATTGGGAAATTCTAATTAAGATTGCAAATTATAACTTGAAGATCTGAACTTGTAATAGTCAAATACAGAACTTCGAATTGTTAAATACAAATTATTAGTGCAAATTATAACTTGAAGATCTGAACTTGTAATTGTCAAATACAGAACTTAGAATTCATAACTTCAAATTATGATTGTAAATAATAATTAGAAGATCTGAACTTGTAATAGTCAAATACAGAACTTCGAATTGTTACATACAAATTATTAGTGCAAATTATAACTTGAAGATCTGAACTTGTAATTGTCAAATACAGAACTTAGAATTCATAACTCCAAATTATGATTGTAAATAATAATTAGAAGATCTGAACTTGTAATAGTCAAATACAGAACTTCGAATTGTTAAATACAAATTATTAGTGCAAATTATAACTTGAAGATCTGAACTTGTAATTGTCAAATACAGAACTTAGAATTGATAGCTTATAATTATAATTGCAAATTATAACTTGAAGATCTGAACTTGTAATAGTCAAATACAGAACTTAAAATTGATAGCTTATAATTATAATTGCAAATTATAACCTGAAGATCTGAATTTGTAATAGGTAAATACTGAACTTCGAATTGTTAATTTCAAACTAAGATTGTAATTAATAATTTGAAGATCTGAACTTGTAATAGTCAAATACAGAACTTCGAATTGTTAAATACAAATTATTAGTGCAAATTATAACTTGAAGATCTGAACTTGTAATTGTCAAATACAGAACTTAGAATTCATAACTTCAAATTATGATTGCAAATTATAACTTGAAGATCTGAACTTGTAATTGTCTAATACAGAACTTAGAATTCATAACTTCAAATTATGATTGCTAATTATAACTTGAAGATCTGAACTTGTAATAGTCAAATTCAGAACTTAGAATTGGGAAATTCTAATTAAGATTGCAAATTATAACTTGAAGATCTGAACTTGTAATAGTCAAATACAGAACTTAAAATTGATAGCTTATAATTATAATTGCAAATTATAAGTTGAAGATCTGAACTTGTAATAGGTAAATACAGAACTTCAAATTGTTAATTTCAAACTAAGATTGTAATTAATAATTTGAAGATCTGAACTTGTAATAGTCAAATACAGAACTTCGAATTGTTAAATACAAATTATTAGTGCAAATTATAACTTGAAGATCTGAACTTGTAATTGTGAAATACAGCACTTAGAATTCATAACTTCAAATTATGATTGCAAATTATAACTTGAAGATCTGAACTTGTAATTGTTAAATACAGAACTTAGAATTCATAACTTCAAATTATGATTGTAAATAATAATTAGAAGATCTGAACTTGTAATAGTCAAATACAGAACTTCGAATTGTTAAATACAAATTATTAGTGCAAATAATAACTTGAAGATCTGAACTTGTAATTGTCTAATACAGAACTTAGAATTGATAGCTTAAAATTATAATTGCAAATTATAACTTGAAGATCTGAACTTGTAATAGTGAATTACAGAACTTCGAATTGTTAAATACAAATTATTAGTGCAAATTATAACTTGTAGATCTGAACTAGTAATTGTCAAATACAGAACTTATAATTCATAACTTCAAATAATGATTGCTAATTATAACTTGAAGATCTGAACTTGTAATTGTAAAATATAGAACTAAGAATTCATAACTTCAAATTATGATTGTAAATAATAATTAGAAGATCTGAACTTGTAATAGTCAAATACAGAACTACGAATTGTTAAATACAAATTATTAGTGCAAATTATAACTTGAAGATCTGAACTTGTAATTGTCAAACACAGAACTTAGAATTCATAACTTCAAATTATGATTGCTAATTATAACTTGAAGATCTGAACTTGTAATAGTCAAATACAGAACTTAGAATTGGGAAATTCTAATTATGATTGCAAATTATAACTTGAAGATCTGAACTTGTAATAGTCAAATACAGAACTTAAAATTGATAGCTTATAATTATAATTGCAAATTATAACTTGAAGATCTGAATTTGTAATAGGTAAATACAGAACTTCGAATTGTTAATTTCAAACTAAGTTTGTAAATAATAATTTGAAGATCTGAACTTGTAATAGTCAAATACAGAACTTCGAATTGTTAAATACAAATTATTAGTGCAAATTATAACTTGAAGATCTGAACTTGTAATTGTCAAATACAGAACTTAGAATTCATAACTTCAAATTATGATTGTAAATAATAATTAGAAGATCTGAACTTGTAATAGTCAAATACAGAACTTCGAATTGTTAAATACAAATTATTAGTGCAAATTATAACTTGAAGATCTGAACTTGTAATTGTCAAATACAGCACTTAGAATTCATAACTTCAAATTATGATTGCTAATTATAACTTGAAGATCTGAGCTTGTAATAGTCAAATACAGAACTTAGAATTGTAAAATTCAAATCATGATTGCAAATTATAACTTGCAGATCTGAATTTGTAATAGGTAAATACAGAACTTCGAATTGTTAATTTCAAACTAAGATTGTAAATAATAATTTGAAGATCTGAACTTGTTATAGTCAAATACAAAACTTAGAATTGTTAAATACAAATTATTAGTGCAAATTATAACTTGAAGATCTGAACTTGTAATTGTCAAATACAGAACTTAAAATTGATAGCTTATAATTATAATTGCAAATTATAAGTTGAAGATCTGAACTTGTAATAGGTAAATACAGAACTTCGAATTGTTAATTTCAAACTATGATTGTAATAAATAATTTGAAGATCTTAACTTGTAATAGTCAAATACAGAACTTCGAATTGTTAAATACAAATTATTAGTGCAAATTATAACTTGAAGATCTGAACTTGTAATTGTCAAATACAGAACTTAAAATTGATAGCTTAAATTATAATTGCAAATTATAAGTTGAAGATCTGAACTTGTAATAGGTAAATACAGAACTTCGAATTGTTAATTTCAAACTAAGATTGTAATTAATAATTTGAAGATCTGAACTTGTAATAGTCAAATACAGAACTTCGAATTGTTAAATACAAATTATTAGTGCAAATTATAACTTGAAGATCTGAACTTGTAATTGTCAAATACAGCACTTAGAATTCTTAACTTCAAATTATGATTGCAAATTATAACTTGAAGATCTGAACTTGTAATTGTTAAATACAGAACTTAGAATTCATAACTTCAAATTATGATTGTAAATAATAATTAGAAGATCAGAACTTGTAATAGTCAAATACAGAACTTCGAATTGTTAAATACAAATTATTAGTGCAAATAATAACTTGAAGATCTGAACTTGTAATTGTCTAAAACAGAACTTAGAATTGATAGCTTAAAATTATAATTGCAAATTATAACTTGAAGATCTGAACTTGTAATAGTGAATTACAGAACTTCGAATTGTTAAATACAAATTATTAGTACAAATTATAACTTGAAGATCTGAACTTGTAATTGTCAAATACATAACTTAAAATTGATAGCTTTAAATTATAATTGCAAATTATAAGTTGAAGATCTGAACTTGTAATAGGTGAAT
Source organism: Cantharis lateralis (assembly GCA_963170105.1). Classification (NCBI taxonomy): domain Eukaryota; kingdom Metazoa; phylum Arthropoda; class Insecta; order Coleoptera; family Cantharidae; genus Cantharis; species Cantharis lateralis. The sequence continues at coordinate 25,541,186 of OY720628.1, forward strand.
ACAGAACCTAAAATTGATATCTTATAATTAATATTGCAAATTATAAGTTGAAGATCTGAACTTGTAATTGGTAAATACAGAACTTCTAATTGTTAATTTCCAACTAAGATTGTAATTAATAATTTGAAGATCTGAACTTGTAATAGTCAAATTCAGAACTTAGAATTCATAACTTCAAATTATGATTGTAAATAATAATTAGAAGATCTGAACATGTAATAGTCAAATACAGAACTACGAATTGTTAAATACAAATTAATAGTGCGAATTATAACTTGAAGATCTGAAGTTGTAATTGTAAAATACAGAACTAAGAATTCATAACTTCAAATTATGATTGTAAATAATAATTAGAAGATCTGAACTTGTAATAGTCAAATACAGAACTACGAATTGTTAAATACAAATTATTAGTGCAAATTATAACTTGAAGATCTGAACTTGTAATTGTCAAATACAGAACTTAGAATTCATAACTTCAAATTATGATTGCTAATTATAACTTGAAGATCTGAACTTGTAATGGTCAAATACAGAACTTAGAATTGGAAAATCAAATTATGATTGCAAATTATAACTTGCAGATCTGAACTTGTAATAGTCAAATACAGAACTTAAAATTGATAGCTTATAATTATAATTGCAAATTATAACTTGAAGATCTGAATTTGTAATAGGTAAATACAGAACTTCGTATTGTTAATTTCAAACTAAGATTGTAAATAATAATTTGAAGATCTGAACTTGTAATAGTCAAATACAGGACTTCGAATTGTTAAATACAAATTATTAGTGCAAATTATAACTTGAAGATCTGAACTTGTAATTGTCAAATACAGAACTTAAAATTGATAGCTTATAATTATAATTGCAAATTATAAGTTGAAGATCTGAACTTGTAATAGGTAAATACAGAACTTCGAATTGTTAAATACAAATTATTAGTGCAAATTATAACTTGAAGATGTGAACTTGTAATTGTCAAATACTGAACTTAGAATTCATAACTTCAATTTATGATTGCTAATTATAACTTGAAGATCTGAACTTGTAATAGTCAAATACAGAACTTAGAATTGTAAAATTCAAATTATGATTGCAAATTATAACTTGAAGATCTGAACTTGTAATAGTCAAATACAGAACTTAAAATTGATAGCTTATAATTATAATTGCAAATTATAACTTGTAGATCTGAATTTGTAATAGGTAAATAGAGAACTTCGAATTGTTAATTTCAAACTAAGATTGTAAATAATAATTTGAAGATCTGAACTTGTAATAGTCAAATACAGAACTTCTAATTGTTAAATACAAATTATTAGTGCAAATTATAACTTGAAGATCTGAACTTGTAATTGTCAAATACAGAACTTAAAATTGATAGCTTATAATTATAATTGCAAATTATAAGTTGAAGATCTGAACTTGTAATAGGTAAATACAAAACTTCGAATTGTTAATTTCAAACTAAGATTGTAATTAATAATTGAAGGGCTTATTGCAATATAGTGATAAGCCACATTTCATGGTTCTTGAGATATCAAGCGCTAAAGGTTGTGAAGTGTAATACCAAGCCATATAAATAAACTAGTAGGTTACGGCGGCCTCGCGGCCGCCTAACCTAATAGATTTGTCGGATATAGTCGTTCGGCCTTCGGCCTCACAGGGTGGGCATCGTTGCTATTTGTCGGGTACGGTGGTCGTTTGGCCTCCGGCCTCGCAGGGTGGGCGTCGTTGGCGATCCGTTCTTATCGATCTCGCCGGCCCACTAATAATTAGGGATCGATATGGGCGATCGGCCTTGTGCCTCGCCGAACCGCCGATACCGAACGCGACGTTCTCAATCTTTCCGTCGACGATGACCGAATTCGAGTTTATACTTTTTTTCTCTTTTGCGGCGCATCGATGCAAACGCAACTCGCACCGCCTACCCGGGCGGCCTCACAAACCGAACCGCACATTTTCAACTTGACGGTGCTTTTTTCGACCCATCGACGTGGCGACTGGGATAAATGATTTCGCAGTTGGCCTGGCAAGTTGTCGGAAAGAATGTTTAGAAACGGGTGCCGATTAGCGTCCAAAGTTTCGACTTGGCAGGGCCGGCGGTGTGGGCACACGTCGGGGGATTTAGGGTGTACTTCTGGAGCAAAAGTATACCGTAAGAGCAAGTTTGGAACATGGATTATTCCATCGTTATCGAAGCTACACCACCGCGCATCCGGAACGGACCTGCATTACACCTGCTAGAAAGTGTGGTATTGGGATTTCATTTTACGTAGGAATATAATGCCATTTTTCGTCGTCGACAGCAATCCGTGGCAAAAAAGTTAGTTGTTTTAAAAGGCACTTTGAACCTACGGTCTGGAATTTACTACGGCCAGCGCCAATTTTCTTAAATCTGCGTTTTCAAGCATCGAACAAAATAATATTTTTGAAATTTAAATTATTCAAAAAATTTTAGGTTTAAATGAATAGAGTACTTAAAAATATCGAGAAAAGTTTATATAAATTTTTCCGAAAAACATTTCCTTAAACCCTAAAAACGACATTTTTCGAATAGCACCAAAAGAGCTAAAATTTCAATCGCGATTTTTCTTGTTCCCGTTTAACGTTGGATAGCTCCTTTATTAGGCGTTTTTCGACAAAATGTGTGATACACAAAAAGATGCACTTCGCAAATTGCCATAGGATGTCCGGAAAATATTTCCTAATATATTAAAATTTATCGCGCTACGGCCGTATTTAAGTCAAAATTTTGAAAATTCTTTTATCGTTCGTAGCGGCCTTATTTATGGGCCGATTTTAAATTTTTTAGATTGCAATAGAAGCGTAGGGCGATTTTCCACAATTTCGGTATGGTTCATTTTTTCTGAAAGTTCAAAGGTAACGTAACAATGTGGAATCGAAGGAATAGTTCAAATATTTCCTGAACCACTGCCTTGGAAATTTCAAAATTTTTCGGAAAATATTTTTTTGTAATATTATTGAAATTTTATGGCGTAATCGTGTGCGTCCGATATTTTTAAGCATTACCAATCAAGTTTTTGCTATAAAATTACGGTTCCTTATTACAAAAATTTCACGCCAAAGAATGGATTTTACATATAATATACGCAAAAGCTGTCGTTTTTCGTCACCCGACCGGTGGAAAACGACTAAAATTTAAAATTTTGACGTTATAATCTTTGTCGACGATCGGCAGTACGCCTATGCCGAAGTTAATATTTCCAAAGCCCTTTTAAAGCGTAGCGCGCACTCCAAAGGGTAACGTTTTTTTCCAAATTTTAAAAATTCAATTTTTTTAAATTTTTATTCTTTTGATATAGTGAAAATATTGAAAAAAGCTTAATAAAAGTTTTTCGAAAAATCGCATTTTAACGCTAAAAAAAAATATTTTAGGTATCTTTCAAAAAGAGCTACGATTTGAAACGAAAATTTTGGAGACCTCGCATTTTGTGGATTTGCTCCTTTATTTGGCGTTTTTCGACAAAATGTGTGATGAACAAAAAGAAGCACATCGTAAAACGCCACCGGATACACGTAAAACTTTTTAAAATTTCTCAATGGCTTACGCGCTACGGCCGTATTTAAGTCAAAATTTTGAAAATTCTTATATCGTTCGTAGCGGCCTTATTTATGGGGCGATATTGAATTTCTCGCATTGCTAAAGCAGCGCACGGCGATTTTCCATAATTTTGGTATAGTTCATTTTTTTTCCAAGTTCAAAGGTAACGTGGCAATTTGGAATCGAACGAAGAGGAAAAAAGATTTGCTTGTAACTACCTACCAAATTTCAAAAAATTTCGGAAAATATATTTTTTTTTTTATTGTCGAAATTTAACGGCGGAATCGTGTGCGCCCGGTAATTTTAAGCATTTCCAATCGAAATTTTTGTATAAAATTTCTTCACGCTCTCGGTTAAATTTAATAATAATTAAAGGTAGACCATCAATTATTAATTAAAGAACCGTTTTATTGATTTAGTAAATTATTATTTTAATAAATTCAAAGTAAACAAAGTTAAATAAATCAACATATGCAATAAAAGTTTCGAATCAACTAATGTTTAGCAAAAAAAAAAAAATTCAGCGCCAAGGAATCGAACCTGCCAATAGCGGTCCCGTAGTCCTCTCCTCTACCCACTGACCTATCGAGGTTCATTCAAAAGTTTATTCTCAAAGACCGCTATATCAATTATAGATGTTGAAATTAAATTTAAGCCAACGCATTTAATTTAACGGATAAATAATTTTTGCACATTTATTAATTCAATATGGTACGTAATAAAATAATATAACTTGCATTAATTCGAAAATCATTGTCGGATTTATTAAAATTCAATTAAAATTGAATTCTTCGAACGTCAAATTATTACGTGCGATTCTTATATTTTTGGCAAGTTTAAGAAAGTTTTTAATTTGGAAAAGCTTTATTATTTAATATACGGTTTTATATTTAAAATACAGTTTCATATTTAAAAAATTATATTTTAATACAGCTGTATATTATTTAGAAAAAAAAGATTATTTAACCGGAATTATTAAAATAATAACGAAAAAACGCCTGTTACTATGTCGAAGATTGACGCGCCGCGCCCCGAACCACAATCGCCGTCCGCCATTAAATTAAATTGCAAAAATCCGAAATTCTTAAACGGTCATCGCGGCCAAACCATTCATTTTAGGTGAAAAACGCAAGAGACCTTTTCGGCTGGATTCATCTTTTCCTCGCCGCCGGTTTTTTCAAAATCGAGATCAGAGGCGTATTAAGGGAGCCGCAGGCAAAAAAAGTTTCCGAAAGTTTGGGTCAAAAAATATAGGTCAAAGGTCGTTTATTTTCAAAAAATCCAGCGACAAAAAGATGGCCCTCGCCGAGAGGATTCCGAATCTCGAAAAAAAATCGAAAAAAGTCTTAAGATCACGGAGATGCGAGCGGATTCCCGAAAACCCTTTAAACCGGATCATCGGGGGCGGCGGACGACTTTTTCAACTTTTTCGATTTTTCTGGCTACATGAACCACAGATCACGTCTTCCGCGAAAATTTCAGTTTTCCAAGTGGTCGGGAAGGGCCTAAACATTTTCGCACGTGGTGATGAATCAGTGAGTGTGACCAAGCAGCTTTATATAAGTAACTAGTAGGTTACGGCGGCCGAGCGGCCGCCTAACCTAATAGATTTGTCGGATATAGTCGTTCGGCCTTCGGCCTCACAGGGTGGGCATCGTCGCTATTTGTCGGGTACGGCGTCGTTTGGCCTCCGGCCTCGCAGGGTGGGCGTCGTTGGCGATCCGTTCTTATCGATCTCGCCGGCCCACTAATAATTAGGGATCGATATGGGCGATCGGCCTTGTGCCTCACCGAACCGCCGATACCGAACGCGACGTGCTCAATCTTTCCGTCGACCATGGCCGAATTCGAGTTTATACTTTTTTTCTCTTTTGCGGCGCATCGATGCAAACGCAACTCGCACCGCCTACCCGGGCGGCCTGACAAACCGAACCGCACATTTTCAACTTGACGGTGCTTTTTTCGACCCATCGACGTGGCGACTGGGATGAATGATTTCGCAGTTGGCCTGGCAACTTGTCGGAAAGAATGTTTAGAAACGGGTGCCGATTATCGTCCAAAGTTTCGACTTGGCAGGGCCGGCGGTGTGGGCCACACGTCGGGGGATTTAGGGTGTACTTCTGGAGCAAAAGTATACCGTAAGAGCAAGTTTGGAATATGGATTATTCCATCGTTATCGACAGCAATCCGTGGCAAAAAAGTTAGATTTTTTAAAAAGCACTTTGAACCTACGGTCTGGAATTTACTACGGCCAGCGCCAATTTTCTTAAATCTGCGTTTTAAAGCATCGAACAAAATAATATTTTTGAAATTTAAATTATTCAAAAATTTTTTTGTTTAAATGAATAGAGTACTTAAAAATATCGAGAAAAGTTTATATAAATTTTTCCGAAAAACATTTCCTTAAACCCTAAAAACGACATTTTTCGAATAGCACCAAATGAGCTCAAATTTCAATCGCGATTTTTCTTGTTCCCGTTTAACGTGGGATAGCTCCTTTATTTGGCGTTTTTCGACAAAATGTGTGATACACAAAAAGATGCACTTCGCAAATTGCCATAGGATGTCCGCAAAACAATTCCTAATATATTAAAATTTATTGCGCTACGGCCGCATTTAAGTCAAAATTTTGAAAATTCTTTTATCGTTCGTAGCGGCCTTATTTATGGGCCGATTTTAAATTTTTTAGATTGCAATAGAAGCGTAGGGCGATTTTCCACAATTTCGGTATAGTTCATTTTTTCTGAAAGTTTAAAGGTAACGTAACAATGTGGAATCGAAGGAAGTGATCAAATATTTCCTGAACCACTGCCTTGGAAATTTCAAAATTTTTCGGAAAATATTTTTTTTTAATATAATTGAAATTTAATGTCGGAATCGTGTGCGCCCGATATTTTTAAGCATTACCAATCAATTTTTTGCTATAAAATTACGGTTCCTGATTACAAAAATTTCACCTCTAAGAATGGATTTTACATGTAATTCACACAAACGCTATCGTCTTTCGTCGCCCAACCGTAAGAAAAGGACTAAAATTTGAACTTTTGACCTTATAATCCTTGACGACGATCGGCCGTACGCCTATGCCGAAGTTTATATTCGTAAAGCCCTTTTAAGGCGTAACGCGTACTCCAAAGCGTCACGTTGTTTTCCAAATTTTGAAAATTCAGTTATTTTAAATTTTTATTACATTGATATAGTGAAAATATTCAGAAAAGCTTATAAATGTTTTTTGGAAAACACAATTTTTAACACTAAAAAAAAATATTTTTGGTAACCTTCAAAAAGAGCTACGATTTGAAATAAAAATTTTCGAGACCTCGGATATTGCGGATGTACTCCTTTATTTGGCGTTTTTCGACAAAATGTGCGGTTAACAAAAAGGAGCACATCGCAAATCGCCACCGGATGCACGCAAAACTTTTTCAAATTTCTCCATAGCTTACGCGCTACGGCCGTACTTAAGTCAAAATTTTGAAAATTCTTATATCGGTCGTAGCGGCCTTATTTATGGGCCGATTTTAAATTTTTAGATTGCAATAGAAGAGTAGGGCCATTTTCCACAATTTTGGTATAGTTCATTTTTTCTCCAAGTTCAAAGGTAACGTGGCAATTTGGAATAGAACGAAGTGGAAAAAAGATTTGCTTGTAACTACCTACCAAATTTCAAAAATTTTCGGAAAATATATTTTTTTTTTAATTGTCGAAATTTAACTGCGGAATCGTGTTCGCCCGGTAATTTTAAGCAGTTGCAATCGAAATTTTTATATAAAATTGCTTCACCCTCTTGGTTAAATTTAATAATAATTAAAGGAAGACAATCAATTATTAAGAAAGGAATGTCGTTTCTCGTCACCCGACCGGAGGAAAAGGACTAAAATTTAAAATTTTAACGTTATAATCCTTGTAGACGATCGGCAGTACGCCTATGGCGAAATTTATATTCGTAAAGCCCTTTTAAGGCGTAGCGCGCACTCCAAAGGGTAACATTTTTTTCCAAATTTTAAAACTTCAATTATTTTAAAATTTTATTCCATTGATTTATTGAAAATATTGAGAAAAGCTTAATGATTATTTTTCAAAAAAACGCTTTTTAACGCTAAAAAAAAATATTTTTGTTATCGTTCAAAAAGAGCTGGGATTTGAAACGAAAATTTTCCGCACCTCGGATTTAGTGGATTTGCTCCTTTATTTGGCGGTTTTCGAGAAAATGTGCGATTAACAAAAAGAAGCACATCGCAAAACGCCACCGGATGCACGTAAAACTTTTTTAAATTTCTCAATAGCTTACGCGCCACGGCCGTATTTAAGTCAAAATTTTGAAAATTCTTGTATCGCTCGTAGCGGCCTTATTTATGGAGCGATTTTAAATTTCTTGCATGGGTAACGAAGCGCACGGCGATTTTCCACAATTTTGGTATAGTTCATTTTTTCTCCAAGCTCAAAGGTAACGTGGCAATTTGCAATGGAACGAAGAGGAAAAAAGATTTGCTTGTAACTACCTACCAAATTTCAAAAATTTTCGGAAAATATATATTTTTTGTAATTGTCGAAATTTAACGGCGGAATCGTGTGGGCCCGGTAATTTTAAGCATTTCCAAGCAAAAAGTTTGTATAAAATTTCTTCACCCTCTCGGTTAAATTTAATAATAATTAAAGGAAGACCATCAATTATTAATGAAAGAACCGTTTTATTGATTTAGTAAATTATTATTTTAATAAATTCAAAGTAAACAAAGCTAAATAAGTTATTATATGCAATAAAAAAAGTTTCGAATCATCTAATGTTTAAAAAAAAAAAATGCTGCGCCGAGGAATCGAACCTGCCAATAGCCGTCCCGTAGTCCTCTCGTTATACCACTCGCCTACCGAGGGTTTCTTAAAAGTTTATACTCATAGACCGCTATATCAATAATTGAAATGGCATTAATATTTAAGCCGACGAATTTAATTTAACGGAAAAATAATTTTTGCACATTTATTAATTCAATATTGTACGTAATAAAATAATATAACTTGCATTAATTCGAAAATCATTGTCGGATTTATTAAAATTTAATTAAAATTGAATTAAAATTGAATTAAAATTGAATTAAAATTGAATTCTTCGTACGGCATTTCATTACTTGCGATTCTTATATTTTAGGCAAGTTACAGATAGTTTTTTATTTGGATAAGCTTATTTAGTTAATTCGGTTTTATATTTAAAATACAGTTTTATGTTTAAAATATTTTAATACAGCTTTATATTTAGAAAAAACATTATTTAACCGGGACGATTTAAATAATACAACATCGTGTTACTATGCCGAAGATTGACGCGACGCGCCCCGAACTACAATCGCCGTCCGCCATTAAATTAAATTGCAAAAATCCGAAATTCTTAAACGGCCATCGCGGCCAAACCATCCATTTTAGGTGAAAAACGCAAGAGACCTTTTCCGCTGGATTCATCTTTTCCTCGCCGCCGGTTTTTTCAAAATCTAGATCAGAGGCGTATTAAGGGAGCCGCAGGCAAAAAAAGTTTTCGAAAGTTTGGGTCAAAAAATATAGGTCAAAGGTTAAAAATTTTCAAAAAATCCAGCGACAAAAAGATGGCCCTCGCCGAGAGGATTCCAAATCTCGAAAAAAAATCGAAAAAAGTCTTAAGATTACGGAGATGCGAGCGGATTCCTAAAAACCCTTTAAACCCCTACATCGGGGGTCGGGGGTAACTTTTTGGGGTTTTTCGATTTTTCTGGCTATATGCACCCCGGACCACGTCCCCTGCGAAAATTTCAGCTTTCCAAGTGGTCGGGAAGGCACTAATCATTTTCGCACGTGTTTGTGATGAATCAGTCAGTCAGTGAGTTTGACCAAGCAGCTTTATATATATAACTAGTAGGTTACGGCGGCCGAGCGGCCGCCTAACCTAATAGATTTGTCGGATATAGTCGTTCGGCCTTCGGCCTCACAGGGTGGGCATCGTCGCTATTTGTCGGGGACGTGGTCGTTTGGCCTCCGGCCTCGCAGGGTGGGCGTCGTTGGCGATCCGTTCTTATCGATCTCGCCGGCCCACTAATAATTAGGGATCGATATGGGCGATCGGCCTTGTGCCTCACCGAACCGCCGATACCGAACGCGACGTGCTCAATCTTTCCGTCGACGATGGCCCAGTGCGAGTTGTAACTTTTTTTCTCTTTTGCGGCGCATCGATGCAAACGCAACTCGCACCGCCTACCCGGGCGGCCTCACAAACCGAACCGCACATTTTCAACTTGACGGTGCTTTTTTCGACCCATCGACGTGGTTCGACTGGGATAAATGATTTCGCAGTTGGCTGGCAACTTGTTGGAAAGAATGTTTAGAAACGGGTGCCGATTAGCGTCCAAAGTTTCGACTTGGCAGGGCCGGCGGTGTGGGCCACTCGTCGGGGGATTTAGGGTGTACTTCTGGAGCAAAGGTATACCGTAAGAGCAAGTTTGGAACATGGATTATTCCATCGTTATCGAAGCTACACCACCGCGCATCCGGAACGGACCTGCATTACACCTGCTAGAAAGTGTGGTATTGGGATTTCATTTTACGTAGGAATATAATGCCATTTTTCGTCGTCGACAGCAATCCGTGGCAAAAAAGTTAGTTTTTTTAAAAGGCACTTTGAACCTACGGTCTGGAATTTACTACGGCCAGCGCCAATTTTCTTAAATCTGCGTTTTAAAGCATCGAACAAAATAATATTTTTTAAATTTAAATTATTCAAAAATTTTTATGTTTAAATGAATAGAGTACTTAAAAATATCGAGAAAAGTTTATATAAATTTTTCCGAAAAACATTTCCTTAAACCCTAAAAACGACATTTTTCGAATAGCACCAAAAGAGCTCAAATTTCAATCGCGATTTTTCTTGTTCGCGTTTAACGTGGGATAGCTCCTTTATTTGGCGTTTTTCGACAAAATGTGTGATACACAAAAAGATGCACTTCGCAAATTGCCATAGGATGTCCGCAAAACAATTCCTAATATATTAAAATTTATCGCGATACGGCCGTATTTAAGTCAAAATTTGGAAAATACTTATATCGTTCGTAGCGGCCTTATTTATGAGCCAATTTTAAATTTTTAGATTGCAGTAGAAGCGTAGGGCGATTTTCCACAATTTCGGTATAGCTCATTTTTTCTGAAAGTTCAAAGGTAACGTAACAATGTGGAATCGAAGGAATAGTTCAAATATTACCTGAACCACTGCCTTGGAAATTTCAAAATTTTTCGGAAAATATTTTTTTTTAATATTATTGAAATTTTATGGCGGAATCGTGTACGCCCGATGTTGTTAAGCATTACCAATCAAATTTTTGTTATAAAGTTACGGTTCCTTATTAAAAAAATTTAACCTCTAAGAATGGATTTTACATGTAATTCACAATAACGCCATCGTCTTTCGTCGCCCAACCGTAAGAAAAGGACTAAAATTTGAACTTTTGACCTTATAATCCTTGACGACGATCGGCCGTACGCCTATGCCGAAGTTTATTTTCGTGAAGCACTTTTAAAGCGTAGCGTGCACCCCAAAGCGTCACTTTTTTTTTCAAATTTTAAAAATCCAATTATTTAAAAATTTTATTCCATTGATTTAGTGAAAATATTCAGAAAAGCTTAATAATGTTTTTTGGAAAAATCAATTTTTAAGACTAAAAAAAAATATTTTTGGTAAACTTCAAAAAGAGCTATGATTTGAAATGAAAATTTTCGAGACCTCGGATATTGTGGATTTACTCCTTTATTTGGCGTTTTTCGACAAAATGTGCGATCAACAAAAAGAAGCACATCGTAAAACGCCACCGGATGCACGAAAAACTTTTTCAAATTTCTCCATAGCTTACGCGCTACGGTCTCATTAAATCCAAAATTTTTAAAATTCTTATATCGTTCGTAGCGGCCTTATTTATGGAGAAATTTTAAATTTCTGGCATGGGTAACGAAGCGCACGGCGATTTTCCACAATTTTGGTATAGTTCATTTTTTCTCCAAGTTCAAAGGTAACGTGGCAATTTGGAATCGAAGGAAGAGGAAATCAAATTTGCTTGTAACTACCTACCAAATTTCAAAAATTTTCGGAAAATATATTTTTTTTTTAAATGTCGAAATTTAACGACGGAATCGTGTGCGCCCGGTAATTTTAAGCATTTCCAATCGAAATTTTTGTATAAAATTGTTTCACCCTCTCGGTCAAATTTAATAATAATTATTAGAGTAAGACCATTTATCGATGCAATAACCGCTTTTATATTAATTTAGAACATCATCGATTAGCAAAATTACTGTAATTAGTATAAAAAACCATAAGGTGGTCGAATAAATAATGCAACATCAGTTACGAATATATTATAAACTTTTTCAAAAAAAAAAAAAAATGCAGCGCTCGGGAATCGAACGTGGAACGACGGATCGGTAAGTCAACCACCTAACCATCACACCTACCGCGGGTTCGTTAAAGTAAGTCTTCCGAGACCGCTATTTTAAATGTAAGTTAGGGAAATTAAATTTTATCCAAATATTTCATTTTTCACAATTATTATTTATTTTTAATAAATGCGCGTAACGGTATATATAATTTACATAATTTACATAAATTCGAATATCATAGTCCAATTTATTTGTATTTTACATTCAAATTGAATTCTTCGTACGGCATTTCATTACTTGCGATTCTTATATTTTGGCAACTTTAAGAAAGTTTATAATTTCGAAAAGCTTTATTAGTTAATACAGTTTTATATTTAAAATTCAGTTTTATATTTAAAAAATATTTTAATACAGCTTTACATTTAGAAAAAAGATTATTTAACCGGGACGATTTAAATAATACAAAATCGTGTTACTATGCCGAAGATTGACGCGACGCGCTCCGAACCACAATCGCCGTCCGCCATTAAATTAAATTGCAAAAATCCGAAATTCTTAAACGGCCATCGCGGCCAAACCATCCATTTTAGGTGAAAAACGCAAGAGACCTTTTCCGCCGGATTCATCTTTTCCTCGCCGCCGGTTTTTTCAAAATCGAGATCAGAGGCGTATTAAGGGAGCGGCAGGCAAAAAAAGTTTCCAAAAGTTTGGGTCAAAAAATATAGGTCAAAGGTTAAAAATTTTCAAAAAATCCAGCGACAAAAAGATGGCCCTCGCCGAGAGGATTCCAAATCTCGAAAAAAAATCGAAAAAAGTCTTAAGATCACGGAGATGGGAGCGGATTCCTAAAAACCCTTTAAACCCCTACATCGGGGGCGGGGGGTAACTTTTTGGGGTTTTTCGATTTTTCTGGTTATATGCACCACAAATCACGTCTTCCGCGAAAATTTCAGCTTTCCAAGTGGTCGGGAAGGCCCTAATCATTTTCGCACGTGTTTGTGATGAATCAGTGAGTCAGTCAGTTAGGCCAAGCAGCTTTATATAGATAACTAGTAGGTTACGGCGGCCGAGCGGCCGCCTAACCTAATAGATTTGTCGGATATAGTCGTTCGGCCTTCGGCCTCACAGGGTGGGCATCGTCGCTATTTGTCGGGGACGTGGTCGTTTGGCCTCCGGCCTCGCAGGGTGGGCGTCGTTGGCGATCCGTTCTTATCGATCTCGCCGGCCCACTAATAATTAGGGATCGATATGGGCGATCGGCCTTGTGCCTCACCGAACCGCCGATACCGAACGCGACGTGCTCAATCTTTCCGTCGACGATGGCCCAGTGCGAGTTGTAACTTTTTTTCTCTTTTGCGGCGCATCGATGCAAACGCAACTCGCACCGCCTACCCGGGCGGCCTCACAAACCGAACCGCACATTTTCAACTTGACGGTGCTTTTTTCGACCCATCGACGTGGTTCGACTGGGATAAATGATTTCGCAGTTGGCTGGCAACTTGTTGGAAAGAATGTTTAGAAACGGGTGCCGATTAGCGTCCAAAGTTTCGACTTGGCAGGGCCGGCGGTGTGGGCCACTCGTCGGGGGATTTAGGGTGTACTTCTGGAGCAAAGGTATACCGTAAGAGCAAGTTTGGAATATGGATTATTCCATCGTTATCGACAGCAATCCGTGGCAAAAAAGTTAGATTTTTTAAAAAGCACTTTGAACCTACGGTCTGGAATTTACTACGGCCAGCGCCAATTTTCTTAAATCTGCGTTTTAAAGCATCGAACAAAATAAAATTTTTGAAATTTAAATTATTCAAAAATTTTTTTGTTTAAATGAATAGAGTACTTAAAAATATCGAGAAAAGTTTATATAAATTTTTCCGAAAAACATTTCCTTAAACCCTAAAAACGACATTTTTCGAATAGCACCAAATGAGCTCAAATTTCAATCGCGATTTTTCTTGTTCCCGTTTAACGTGGGATACCTCCTTTATTTGGCGTTTTTCGACAAAATGTGTGATACACAAAAAGATGCACTTCGCAAATTGCCATAGGATGTCCGCAAAACAATTCCTTATATATTAAAATTTATTGCGCTACGGCCGCATTTAAGTCAAAATTTTGAAAATTCTTTTATCGTTCGTAGCGGCCTTATTTATGGGCCGATTTTAAATTTTTTAGATTGCAATAGAAGCGTAGGGCGATTTTCCACAATTTCGGTATAGTTCATTTTTTCTGAAAGTTTAAAGGTAACGTAACAATGTGGAATCGAAGGAAGTGTTCAAATATTTCCTGAACCACTGCCTTGGAAATTTCAAAATTTTTCGGAAAATATTTTTTTTTAATATAATTGAAATTTAATGTCGGAATCGTGTGCGCCCGATATTTTTAAGCATTACCAATCAATTTTTTGCTATAAAATTACGGTTCCTGATTACAAAAATTTCACCTCTAAGAATGGATTTTACATGTAATTCACACAAACGCTATCGTCTTTCGTCGCCCAACCGTAAGAAAAGGACTAAAATTTGAACTTTTGACCTTATAATCCTTGACGACGATCGGCCGTACGCCTATGCCGAAGTTAATATTTCCAAAGCCCGTTTAAAGCGTAGCGCGCACTCCAAAGGGTAACGTTTTTTTCCAAATTTTAAAAATTCAATTTTTTTAAATTTTTATTCTTTTGATATAGTGAAAATATTGAGAAAAGCTTAATAAAAGTTTTTCGAAAAATCGCATTTTAACGCTAAAAAAAATATTTTAGGTATCTTTCAAAAAGAGCTAAGGATTTGAAACGAAAATTTTGGAGACCTCGCATTTTGTGGATTTGCTCCTTTATTTGGCGTTTTTCGACAAAATGTGCGATGAACAAAAAGAAGCACATCGTTAAACGCCACCGGATACACGTAAAACTTTTTAAAATTTCTCAATGGCTTACGCGCTACGGCCGTATTTAAGTCAAAATTTTGAAAATTCTTATATCGTTCGTAGCGGCCTTATTTATGAGCCGATTTTAAATTTTTAGATTGCAGTAGAAGCGTAGGGCGATTTTCCACAATTTCGGTATAGCTCATTTTTTCTGAAAGTTCAAAGGTAACGTAACAATGTGGAATCGAAGGAATAGTTCAAATATTACCTGAACCACTGCCTTGGAAATTTCAAAATTTTTCGGAAAATATTTTTTTTTAATATTATTGAAATTTTATGGCGGAATCGTGTACGCCCGATGTTGTTAAGCATTACCAATCAAATTTTTGTTATAAAGTTACGGTTCCTTATTAAAAAAATTTAACCTCTAAGAATGGATTTTACATGTAATTCACAATAACGCCATCGTCTTTCGTCGCCCAACCGTAAGAAAAGGACTAAAATTTGAACTTTTGACCTTATAATCCTTGACGACGATCGGCCGTACGCCTATGCCGAAGTTTATTTTCGTGAAGCACTTTTAAAGCGTAGCGTGCACCCCAAAGCGTCACTTTTTTTTTCAAATTTTAAAAATCCAATTATTTAAAATTTTTATTCCATTGATTTAGTGAAAATATTCAGAAAAGCTTAATAATGTTTTTTGGAAAAATCAATTTTTAAGACTAAAAAAAAATATTTTTGGTAAACTTCAAAAAGAGCTATGATTTGAAATGAAAATTTTCGAGACCTCGGATATTGTGGATTTACTCCTTTATTTGGCGTTTTTCGACAAAATGTGCGATCAACAAAAAGAAGCACATCGTAAAACGCCACCGGATGCACGAAAAACTTTTTCAAATTTCTCCATAGCTTACGCGCTACGGTCTCATTAAATCCAAAATTTTTAAAATTCTTATATCGTTCGTAGCGGCCTTATTTATGGAGAAATTTTAAATTTCTGGCATGGGTAACGAAGCGCACGGCGATTTTCCACAATTTTGGTATAGTTCATTTTTTCTCCAAGTTCAAAGGTAACGTGGCAATTTGGAATGGAAGGAAAAGGAAAAAAGATTTGCTTGTAACTCTACCTACCAAATTTCAAAAAATTTCGGAAAATATATTTTTTTTTTAATTGTCGAAATTTAACGGCGGAATCGTGTGCGCCCGGTAATTTTAAGAATTTCCAATCGAAATTTTTGTATAAAATTGCTTCACCCTCTTGGTCAAATTTAATAAACAATAAAGGAACACCACTTTTATTAATAAAGAAACCCTTTTATTAATTTAGTAAATTATCATTATAATAAATTCAAATTAAAGAAAGTTAAATAAACGAATATGCAATAAAAGATTCGAATCATCTAATGATTTTCAAAAAAAAAAAAATGCACCGCCGAAGAAGCGAACCTGCAATGGCTTTTCGATGCTTTTCCGTAGTCCGCTCCCGTTCCACTGGACCATGAAGCTTTTCTTAAAATTTTATTCTCAATTACCGCTATATCAGTAATTGTTTGGAAATTAAATTTAAGCCGACGCATTTAATTTGAGGGATACAAAATATATGCGGATTTATTAATTTAATATTGTTCGTAATAAAATAATATAACTTACATTAATTCGAATATCATAGTCAAATTTATTTGTTTTTTAAATTAAAATTGAATTCTTCGTACGGCAATTCATTACGTGCGATTCTTATATTTTTGGCAAGTTTAAGAAAGATTTTAATTTCGAAAAGCTTTATTAGTTAAAATGCGGTTTTATATTTATTATTAAAATACAGTTTTATGTTTAAAAAATATTTTAATACAGCTTTATATTTAGAAAAAAGATTATTTAACCGGAATTATTAAAATAATAACGAAAAAACGCCTGTTACTATCTCGAAGATTGACGCGCCGCGCCCCGAACCACAATCGCCGTCCGCCATTAAATTAAATTGCAAAAATCCGAAATTCTTAAACGGTCATCGCGGCCAAACCATTCATTTTAGGTGAAAAACGCAAGAGACCTTTTCGGCTGGATTCATCTTTTCCTCGCAGCCGGTTTTTTCAAAATCGAGATCAGAGGCGTATTAAGGGATCCGCATGCAAAAAAAGTTTCCAAAAGTTTGGGTCAAAAAATATAGGTCAAAGGTTAAAAATTTTCAAAAAATCCAACGACAAAAAGATGGCCCTCGCCGAGAGGATTCCGAATCTCGAAAAAAAATCGAAAAAAGTCTTAAGATCACGGAGATGCGAGCGGATTCCCGAAAACCCTTTAAACCGGATCATCGGGGGCGGCGGACGACTTTTTCAACTTTTTCGATTTTTCTGGCTATATGCACCACAGATCACGTCTTCCGCGAAAATTTCAGTTTTCCAAGTGGTCGGGAAGGGCCCAAACATTTTCGCACGTGGTGATGAATCAGTGAGTGAGTACAAGCAGCTTTATATAGATAACTAGTAGGTTACGGCGGCCGAGCGGCCGCCTAACCTAATAGATTTGTCGGATATAGTCGTTCGGCCTTTGGCCTCACAGGGTGGGCATCGTTGGCATTCGTCGGATATAGTTGTTCGGCCTTTGGCCTCACAGGGTGGGCATCGTTGGCGATCCGTTCTTATCGATCTCGCCGGCCCACTAATAATTAGGGATCGATATGGGCGATCGGCCTTGTGCCTCACCGAACCGCCGATACCGAACGCGACGTGCCGAATCTTTCCGTCGACGATGGCCCAGTGCGAGTTGTTACTTTTTTTCTCTTTTGCGGCGCATCGATGCAAACGCAACTCGCACCGCCTACCCGGGCGGCCTCAGAAACCCAACTGCACATATTCAACTTGACGGTGCTTTTTTCGACCCATCGACGTGGCGACTGGGATGAATGATTTCGCAGTTGGCCTGGCAAGTTGTCGGAAAGAATGTTTAGAAACGGGTGCCGATTAGCGTCGAAAGTTTCGATTTGGCAGCGCCGGCGGTGTGGGCCACTCATCGGGGGATTTAGGGTGTACTTTCGGAGGCAAGGATAACCGTAAAAGAAGGCGACGATCGTTAATTTGGTTTAGAAAAGCTCGAAGCAAGAGTCGAAAATCGGTCGGAATTCCCCATAAAACGTATTTCCGGTTTTTAAGTTTTGATTAATATAAGAAATTCAACTTATTCTTCCCGTCCACAGTTTATTATAATAACGAAATTAACAGGTGTTTTGAAAATAAAAAATTATTTTTAATAAATTTTTGTTGACACCTATTAATTTGGTAATTACAATTTAAGTAAATATTAATTAAAACTTTTAAATCGAAATTTCAAAAAATTTGCAACTAATTATTAAATTTACACCCAGCACCCACTTGCAAGCGGGTCGAATGAATTTTGACTTGCTATTTTAATTCTTTTCAAACTGTATATCGAAACCGATTAAAATTGATCGAAATAATTAAAGTTTCACACTCGAAACGAAAATAAAATATTTCCTACAACTTTGAAATTATACGCATCCGATTTTTGCAGTTTTCGACGCCGCGCCGATCTGCACAAACGAATTTTGCCGTGCTATTTTAATTCGTTTAAAACCGTATAACGAAGGCGATTACAATTAATATAAAAAATTAAAGAAAGGCTCGAAGGAAAACCTGAAAGGAAACCGACTAAAGTAAAAAATCAGTAGGATTTCCCCATAAAACTTTAATATATTATTAAAAGTCGTATTTCCGGTTTTGGAGTTTTCATTAATATTAGAAATTCAACTTATTCTTGACGTTAATATTTTATTATAATTATGAAATTAACAGGTGTTTGAAAAATAAAAAATTATTTTTAATAAACATTTGTCGACATCTATTAACTTGGTAATTACAATTTAAGTAATTGGCCAGTCAGTCAGGAAATTCAATTCACAATTATTCCAAAAGTTTTGAAACTTTAATATAAGGTCGGGAAAGGTATAAAATCAAAATATAAAAATTTGCAACCTTTTCCGAAGTCCGGAACATTGTTAAAACTGCAAAAAAATTGAAATTTGTTGTATGGTCGTGAAAAAAATTCGAAAAGTTTTGCAAACTTGGAGTAGTGTTAAACATATTATTTTATGTCACGTATCAAATTTGCAACCAATTTAAGAGAACGGAACATATTTTTTTAATAAAAATTAATGTGTTTTCTAATAAACCAAAAAAAAATTCCAAAAGTTCTGCACACTTGACAGATACATCGGAAAAATATACCAAACAGTTGTGTTGATTTGCAACCTTTTACATTGACCGGAACATGTTTATTTATAATTTTTTTAATTCGTGGTCGTTTTTTCGAGCGAAGTGGTCTCGGAATAATTACAAAAGTTTTGAATTTTGGTTTCAAACTTTGAGAACATCTATTTTGATACACTTACAAATTTGCAACCTCGTACACGATCCGGAACCTTATGCAATTTGCAAAATTCAAATTTTTTTATTTTTTCAAATTTTTATTAAAAAAATATGTTCCGTTCTCTTAAATTGGTTGCAAATTTGATACGTGACATAAAATAATAAATTTAACACTACTCCAAGTTTGCAAAACTTTCCGAATTTTTTTCGCGAACATACTAAACATTTCAATTTTTTTGCAGTTTTAACAATGTTCCGGACTTCGGAAAGAGTTGCAAAATTAGATTTATTGCTTTCTCGATGTACTATTCACTTGTGAGAAGTTTGAAGACTTTTGGAATTATTGTTAAATTTTGGATTTTTAATGTCTATAATGACTGGCCTATAAATAATAATTAAAACTTTTAAATCGAAATTTCAAAAAATTTTCAATTAATTCTTAAATTTACACCAAGCACTCACATTCAATCGGGTCGTTGGTCAACGCGGGTGCCTAGAGCCGGGCGTCTTGGCTCCACGATGTGAATTTTACATTGCACTCCCCGAGTAAAAATGATTTCCGAAAACATTAAAATTTAACTCGTCCGCCTATTTTTGTTTTCGATGCCGATCGACACAAACGAATTTTGCCGTGCTATTTTATCTTTTTTAAAACCGTATAACTAAATCAATTAAAATTGTTCAAAAAAATTACAGAAATACGAAAAATTTAATGTTTCAAAAGCGAAACGAAAATAAAATATTAACTTAAACGTTGAAATTTTACGCATCCGCATTTTGCAGTTTTCGACTCCGACTTGCACAAACGAATTATACCGTGTAATTTTGATTCGTTTAAAACTGTAAAACAAATTCGATTAAAATTAATCGAAAAAATTAATCAAATAGGAACTAATTAAGAAATGGCTCGAAGGAAAAGTAGAAAGGAACCCGACTAAACTAAAAATTCGGTCGGAATTCCTCATAAAATTTAAAAATATTATAAGTCGTATTTTCGGTTTTGGAGTTTTAATTAATAATAACAAATTCAAAATTTTCTTCCCGCCTATATTATAATATAATTACGAAGTTTACAGGTGTTTGAAAAATAAAAAATAACTTTTAATAAATTTTGTCGACACCTATTAACTTGTTTAAATTTAATATTAGTAACTTTTGATATGTTATATATTAATAAATTCAAAATAAACAAAGTTAAATAAACTATAAATGAATGAAATATTTATTTGAGCTTTCAATTGCAAATGCAATTCTGATGACAATTATTTAATTTTATTTATTTTGAATTTATTAATATATATTAACTTGTTAATTACAATATTAGTAAAATTAATTAAAACTTTTAAATCGAAATTTCAAAAAATATCCTACTAATTCTTATATTCACTCCCAGCACTCACATTCAAGCGGGTCTCGTTGATCAACGCGAGAGGCCCGGCCGGACGCCTTGGCCACACGATGTGAATTTTACAGTGCGCTCCCCGATCAAATATGATTACCGTAAACTTTAAAATTTAACTCGACCGCAATTTTTGTTTTCGATGCCGATCGACACGGACGAATTTTGCCGTGCTTTTTTAACTTTTTTAAAACCGTATAACGAATCCGATTAAAATTGTTTTAAAAAATTAAATAAATACGAAAAAATTAATGTTTCAAACACGAAATGAAAATAAAATATGTTACCTTAAAAGTTGACATTTTCCGCATTCGCCAATTTTGCGCGGTGGTGGTTTTATTCTTTTAAAGCTGTAACACGAATCCGATTAACGCTAATTGAAATTCGAAGACGAAACTAAAAAATAACATTGCTCATTTCCTCACCACCTTTGAGGTAGAGCCGGCGGTGCGCTTTTTTTAACGTGGTATCTCCAAATAGACCTAATCCACGATATCGTTGATCACGAATTCGAGCAAAAAATGCACCAACTAATTTATGACATTTACTAATGAAAATATTTACAAAGTTATTGAATTACGAAAAGGGTGCATTTTTTTTCTAAATCAATGATCAACGATATCAAGTCACAATCGGGTTTGTCGAAATCGGGTTTTTCTATTTACATCACAAATCGGGTTTTACTATGTACATCACAATCGGTTTACATATTTACAACAAAATTTGGTGTTTCCTGCCGCTCGTACAATGTCGATTCAAGTTCAAAGGTATCGAATAACATACCCGCGTACAAATTAAAACAATTGGCAAAGATTTAAAATTGAAAGTCGACGTGAATGCTCGCTCCTCGAATCGTATTTATAACAATAATTGCCGATAGACAATATTGGAGGTATGTGCGACGCCATCGATGACTCTCTCCCGAGGAACCAAAACCTTTATCGCATCGGTGTGACGCACTCTCCCTAGAGCCACGTAGAGCTGACCGTGACTAAACACGTCGTTTCTCAAGTCGACACCGACGCGGGAAAGTGTTTGGCCCTGCGACTTGTTGATCGTAAGTCCGTATGCGAGTTTTAAAGGAAATTGCCTGCGCATCATCTCCACTCCGTTATGGCCTATCGTAAATTGAAATATTATTCGAGGAATGAGTACGGTCTCGGTCGCCTGAGGAACTCGAGCTTCGATAAAAAATCGGGTGACTTTGACTATTATGAGTTTGGTGCCGTTAACCAAACCGTCCAAAAAACTTAAGTTGCGAATTAAAATAACTACTGCGCCAACTTTCAACTTTAAATCGTGATCGGGAACGCCCGATTGAACTATGCTATTTAGGATCACCGAGTCCATAAAACGATGAGCATCTTGATTTTGATGGGATAAGACGCATGAATCGGCGCTGTACGAATGAGTCGTTTCGCCGTCGAGTCGCTCTAATATTTCGTCGTTAATCTGACGAATATTGTCGTTAGTGCCGGACAATATTGCCCGCTGGCAACATTGCTCCGGATCGGCAAGCACTTCCGGTGCGTAAACAAATGAAATCAAATCTTCGAGCGTCTCGACAAACGAAACTCCTTCGAGGGGAATTACGGCGGTGTCGTCCACCCGGCGCGATTGCACTCGACCTTCGCCGATGGCGAGCGTCGATTGGAAATACGCCGGGTCGTCCTTGGCGCGTTGACAAATCGTGAGAGATACCTTCGCAACCATTGGCCAAAAAATGCTATTCTTGAGAGACGCTGCAACGACGTCCTGAACCGACCCACCTTGAACGATGGGGGGAATTTGGCGAAAGTCGCCCGCAAACACAACCAGTTTGCCGCCAAAAAGTAGATCGGTGTCGTGCAAATCTTTAAAACCGCGCTGTAAAATTTCCACGACGGTTTTATGCATCATGGGAGCCTCGTCCAAAATAATTAGGTCCGCACGTCTGATGAGTTCGGCCCTCTGACTCCCGCCCGATACGCCCCACGGGACGGACGCATCGGATGGTTTCAGAGGCAGCCGAAACATCGAGTGGGCCGTAATTCCCCCCTGATGATTGAGAGCCGCGATGCCGGTCGAAGCCGTGCATAATACGATGCGGCCCAACGATCTCACCTTGGCGGTGATCGCGTTGAGCAGGATCGTCTTACCCGTACCGGCCGGACCGTCGATAAAAAGCGATCGATTAGGCCCGACTGCGCCGCATGCCTGAGACACGACACGGTTATAAACGAACCGCTGCTCGGCATTGAGTTTGGGCTCCCACTCCTGCACAAAAGCGTCGCACTCCGATGCCGAAAATCGGAACGCCTCCCTACCGAGTTCCGTGGTTTGGTCGGGTACGTCGGGAAGACCAAAATCGAGCAAAGTTCGGCCGTGCGCACGTAAAAGTCGATCCAATTCGCACAATCCCAGCACGTAGGCCTGCTCCTTGTTGGTGGGTAACCTCTCCAAAAAATCTTCGCACAGCGCGTCTCGCATCTCTTCCCACAACATGGAAACTGGGGCTCCGGATATCAGCAGCGCAAAGAAGAATTGTCGAAGGCCTCTTCCGGTCTTGAAAACGGACGCCTCGATCAAGGCCTGCTTAAACTCGTCTTGATCTTCCAATAAACCACGCGCGGAGGCGGCTTTTTGAAACGTAGATTGCACAACACCGTCTACCGTACGGAGATCTTCGTAGCCTTTGCACGCAAATCTCAAGAGCAACATTCTCAAAAAAAACAATTCGCCCAAAGTCGGCGATATGAAATGAATACGCGCAACACAAGCTCCGCGGACTCTCCTAGTAATAAAATGCTTACCGGACGGATGAACGATGACGGGTACGATCGCGTGCTCACGACTCTTGCTATCGACGTTGTAACTTTCAAAAAATTCCAAATATGTTAAATTTTGCAATTCCGGTATGTCAGGTCGGTTGAGGTAGACCGCGAGTTTCGAGTACGCGGTGGCCTGAGCTTCTCGCTCCTGGCCGGGTCTGAAAATTACTGAATCTTCGTTGGGAAGATGTACTGGCAAAGCAACTACGTTTGGCTGACGACAGCACAAATCGAATTCGAATACTCTCCACGCTGCCTCAGACGCACTGACATACCTAAAATTTACGTAATTCTCGATTTCGTCGTTCAGTTCAGGGGAGTTAAAAATGCCCGCTTTCGCATGATCGGGACCTTTATAAATGTACTTGTACAAATATTTAATAATTTTTACTCCGGTAGCGACTTCCAAATTACAATGCGACTCCATTAAGAGAAGAACCGCCGCGTTGTAGGGTACGATCCATTGGTTGGTCACCACTCGGCCGGACGGAAGCGTGATGGAATCGGCGGAAGGGCGCTTGTAGTGGACGTAGCCCTTGTCGTCCGTGTGGGTTACGACTTCGAACTGTTTCGGGAAGCGCTTGCTGCACCTCTTCGTGTCGGCGTCCATGCAGGGCGACGTCGGTCTATCCAATCCGCAGGGGCCGTGAACCATGTGCTGCAAGACCAGTTCCCTCAGTCGACCGCCGGCTTCTTCGGCGGACGGGATCGTGCATCTGACGAAGGCGTCGATGTCGGTGCTATTGACGGGTCCTCCTCCTTCCACTCTGAAGGCCAGATGCGCATGCGGCAGTCCTCTCTTTTGGAACTCGATGACGTACAACATCGAAACCAATTTACCAAACAACAAACCTGAATTGATTAACGTAGTGAGTTTGTGCATTTTAATTTGGAAGACGCGGTCGCAAAGGTCGGGTCTATCTATTGACGATTGGCCCCGCAATAAACTGGAGGTGATTTCGGTCCATCGGGGATTGCAGGTGACGGTCAAAAAAAAGCTTGGTCTGCCCAAACGCGTGACAATAGCCATAGCGTCGTGATACTTGACTTGCATGTAACGGGGGCCGTGCGTGAATGAAGAAGGTAGGTAAACCGTGCCGGCCACTATACCTCCCTCACCCGCAATGGTCTCGTCAATCTCACTACGCCGGGCTATTCTCGTTACCGATTTCTGATTATGCCTAATAAATTGCAAGCGTTCTTCCTCCGTCCTGCACCACATATCTACCAGATATTCTTGCGATAAGCGCCTAAGTAGGATAAATCTACTGTCGGAAAGAAACTTGTGACGATAATATTTAACTTGGGATATCTTTTTGCTACCTGACTTGTTCATTAAATTAACGTGCCATCCGCTGGATCCGTGGGGAAAAATTAGTGGGTACTGAAGAGCTTCGTAAGATGGATGCAAATATGAAACAGTATGTGGTTTACTCTCTCCGATTTTCCAAATTGCGACTTGTCTTGGTGCGCTGTCGCAACTTGTGCTGATTAAAGCGGAAATTTCTGAAGCAATGGGGGCGTCGCCCAAAACCGGACCGTGGGTTCGGCGCGACGTGTTTTCAAAAATTAAATGCGCATCGGGAGAAGGATGTTCGGAGAGTAACCTTAAATATTTGATGAGCGGATTGTGGCACTTTATGAATTCTAAAATTGACTTGATAATGGCCTTATCTAATTTTAAATCGTTCCCCAGTTTATAGCGTTCGGTTTCGTCGTTAATGTATAGAGCCGTATTGTTCGAACTTTGACAATATGATAAATCGAAAATTCTATGATAAATTCTACCCTGAACTTTGACGAATGAGACCCCTCTATCGAAGGTTTGAAATTGACCGGTAGTTCCTATTGCCGAAAACGCAAATAGATTATTATACGATCTGGAATTCTTTAAAAACGATAGGTTCGAGTAAAACTGTGCGCTTACTGAAGGTAAAACGTCTACGTGAGTTTGTCCCAAGCTGCAACACCATTTTGTTCGAGTTCTTTCCTCGTCGAACAAAGGCGCCGAACAAAATGTACACGTATATACATCTTTGGAGAGCAGAGATTGTGTTTTTAATTTCAATGGTTGGACGCTTATCAAATCGTCACCGAATTTGTCACCTACGCACGTAAATTTCCGGAGGTTAACGGGTGCAGCCCTCCGGATTTTACGATCTAATGGAATTGTATCGCTATGCGCCTGGATAAATCGTGCCACGGAATCCCTATTTAAAGAAGGATTGGCTTTAGTGTAACGCGCCACGGAATTTCTATTGACTTCGGGGTAGGTTTGACTATAACGCTTAACGGCTTCCCTATTAACTTCCGGGTTAGTTGCGGTGTATCTAGCTACTGATTCCCTATGAATTTCTGGGTGGATTTGACTGTAACGTGAGGCGGCTTCCCTATGTACTTCAGGATGCGATTCCTGGTATTTAACAGCCGCAATGCGAAGCTGTTCTTTTCTAGTGGCAGATGGAGTTAGGCGCCCGCGCTTAGCTTTCAAAAGACCGCGATTTAATTCAGGACTACCTATTGTTGACAATGTTGGGCGCCCGCGCTTAACTTTTTGTGGCCGGCCACGTTTCTTAATGACAACCTTGACATCGGTAGGAGTTGCCGTTTCCCCAAAAGATCCTAACACTAACGCCTCGTCCCTAACTATTACCACATCCCTAACTAATGCCTCGTTTCTAACTACAACCTCGTAAACGTCATAATGACCTTCACACAAATCCCCACTGAAACGTAATCGCTTAACTTCGTGGTCTTGCGATCCAAATACCCCAACTAATTCCCTATTATGAAACACTTCAAACCTAAAGGGATATAAATCTGAGGCAGCTTTAATTTCGCAGGAGGACCCATAAGATGTTGGCAAAATGAGTTCTTCTTGGTAGTGGTCCCTGCATTCGTATGCCATGCCATTGGCGTCGTTTGACCAGGGTTGAAAACTTTCCCAGTGCTCATAAACATAATTGACGCATGCAGAACGGACTGCGTTTGATTGCCGGTCGTTTCCAAAAATACAATAAGAAAGTGAATAAAATAAACACGATCCATCTCCTTTCATCTTAACAATACGGTGCTCCGTCGAAACGCCGGCAATATCGAGAAAGTCACACATATTTAACCAAGTTATAAACACAATTTACAGTAATAATAAAATAATTAAATTAAAATTAGCCCTAAGCGATAATTGAAATAAAAATTTAATGCTAAAAACGCTATGCAAATGTTAAATTAAAGTAAAAGTTGTGTTCGAAAAAATTCCAGGAATTCTTTAATAAAAGATGCACCTGCTAAAAATTTAATACTACGTAAAACACTATGCAAATGTTAAAATAAAAAAAAGTAAAAATGTGCACGACAAAATTGTTGGAATTCTCGAACAAATATAAAAACCTGCTACGCAGTACTTACGAAATTTATAAAAATCCTTCACTTTGTAATTGCCAGCACAAACACTTTATAAAATCGCCACTATTAATTAACGATGATAACTAAGGAATTTAAAAATTCACAAAGCACAATTTATTACCGCACACGAACACTTAGTAACCACTCGACGCGACGTTCACCGCAATACTAAAATTTTAGGCGGGAAACATGCCCTATTTATAGATTTTTAACTGATATAATTATTGAAATATTCTACTTTTAAATTAATAGTGCAATTAAGCTGAAATTTTCGCAGGAGACGTGGACGGGCGTGCATATAGCCAGAAAAATCGCAAAAGTTGAAAAAGTCGCCCGCCGCCCCCGATGATCCGGTTTGAAGGGTTTTTAGGAATCCGCTCGCATCTCCGTTATCTTAAGACTTTTTTCGATTTTTTTTGGATATTCGGAATCCTCTCGGCGAGGGCCATCGTTTTGTCGCTGGATTTTTTGAAAATAAACGACCTTTGACCTATATTTTTTGACCCAAACTTTTGGAAACTTTTTTTGCCTGCGGCTCCCTTAATACGCCTCTGATCTAGATTTTGAAAAAACCGGCGGCGAGGAAAAGATGAATCCAGCGGAAAAGGTCTCTTGCGTTTTTCACCTAAAATGGATACTTTGGCCGCGATGGCCGTTTAAGAATTTCGGATTTTTGCAATTTAATTTAATGGCGGACGGCGATTGACGTTGGGATTTAGCCGCGCCGGCCGGCCGGCCGCCTACACTCTACGGCAAAGTAACATGTGTTTTTCCATTATACAAATAATATTTTTTTTAAATATAAAACTGTATTAAAATATTTTTAATTTAAAACTATATTTCAAATATTTATAGCTGTATATTAATTAATATTAATTAATAAAGCTATTCCAAATTAAAAACTTTCTTAAACGTGCCTAAAATATAAGAATCGCACGTAATAATTTGACGTTCGATGAATTCAATTTTAATTAAATAAATTTTAATAAATCAGACAACGATTTTCGAATTAGTGCAAGTTATATTATTTTATTAAGTACGATATTAAACTAATAAATGTGAAAAAATTATTTATCCGTTCAATTAAATTATTCGGCTTAATATTAAAAACATCTCCCGTAGGGCACGGGTTTTCTCAACCCCTGTGTGAATTGTTACAAACACCGTTTCGCAAATGCACTCGAAAATGCAGTAACTACGACGATGTTATCATCTCAACGGCATGAACTTGACTGAACACGCTCTATCCCCACCTAAATTAGCATTGCCACAACCCAGGCAGGGCACACGTGCCGGCAACAGAATGACTTTTTCAAGCTAACATGAAGTAAACTTGTAAAATAAACATCAAAAGTCGATTTTCAAAATTAAATTGTGAAGTAACAGTTGGGCCGATTTCAATTTACCTCACCTCATAAGAAAGCTTAAAATTTGCTTTTTCAGAATATTTAAGGGTTTTTCATCGTACTTTTGAAGGAAGGAAGCGTAGAATATCCACGGTAACCCTAATAACTGAAATATAACAGGAAATATAAACTATATCAACACGATCAGTAATAAAAAAATTATGTCTTTGTATTTGATTTGACGCAATTATAATTTTTCAAGTTTAATTATTTTAAATGGGTGAGGATAAATTAAATCGGCCCAACGGTTACTTTACTATTTTTAAAAATTTGGAAATTTCAATTATTTCAATCTTTTATTCTGTTTCTTTAGTGAAAATATGAAAAAACGGCTAATTAAATTTTTTCGAAAAATCGATTTTTAAGGGTATAAAAAAATATTTTAGCCATACTTCGAAAAGAGTCAAGATTTGGAATGAATATTTTCGAAACCTCGGATATTGTGGATTTGCTCCTTCATTTGGCGTTTTTCGACAAAATGTGTGATACACAAAAAGAAGCACATCGCAAAACGGCACCGGATACCCGTAAAACATTTTCAAATTTCTCAATAGCTTACGCGCTACGGCCGTATTTAAGTCAAAATTTTGAAAATTCTTATACCGTTCGTAGCGGCCTTATTTATGGGCCGATTTTAAATTTTTAGATTGCAATAGAAGAGTAGGGCGATTTTCCACAATTTTGGCATAGTTAATTTTTTCTCCAAGTTCAAAGGTAACGTGGCAATTTGGAATCGAACGAAGAGGAAAAAAAATTTGCTTGTAACTACCTATCAAATTTCAAAAATTTTCGGAAAATATATTTTTTTTTTAATTGTCGAAATTTAACGGCGGAATAGTGTGCGCCCGATATTTTTAAGCAATACCAATCAGGTTTTTGTTATAAAATTGCGGTTCCTTATTTGAAAAATTTCGCCCCAAAGAATGGATTTTACATACAATATACACAAAAGCTGTTGTTTCTCGTCACCCGACCGGAGGAAAAGGACTAAAATTTAAAATTTTGACGACATAATCCTTGTCGACGATCGGCAGTACGCCTATGGCGAAATTTATATTCGTAAAGCCCTTTTAAGAAGTAGCGCGCACTCCAAAGCGTAACGTTTTTTTCCAAATTTTAAAAATTCAATTATTTTAAAATTTTATTCCATTGATTTATTGAAAATATTGAGAAAATCTTAATTTTTATTTTTCGAAAAATCGCTTTTTAACGCTAAAAAAAATATTTTATTTATCGTTCAAAAAGAGCTGGGATTTGAAACGAAAATTTTCGACACCTCGGATTTAGTGGATTTGCTCCTTTATTTGGCGGTTTTCGAGAAAATGTGCGATGAACAAAAAGTAGCACGTCGCAAAACTCCACCGGATGCACGCAAAACTTTTTCAAATTTCTCCATGGCTTACGCGCTACGGCCATATTTAAGTCAAAATTTTGAAAATTCTTATATCGTTCGTAGCGGCCTTATTTATGGGCCGATTTTAAATTTTTTACATCGATAACGAAGCGCACGGTGATTTTCCACAATTTTGGTATAGTTCATTTTTTCTCCAAGTTCAAAGGTAACGTGGCAATTTGGAATCGAAGGAAGCGTTCAAATATTTCCTGAACCAATGCCTTGGAAATTTCAAAATTTTTCGGAAAATATTTTTTTTTATTATTATTGTAATTTTATGGCGGAATCGTGTGCGCCCTATATTGTTAAGCATTACCAATCAATTTTTTGCTATAAAATTACGGTTCCTTATTAGAAAAATTTCACGCCAAAGAATGGACTTTACATACAATATACGCAAAAGCTGTCGTTTCTCGTCACCCGACCGGTGGAAAATGACTAAAATTTAAAATTTTGACGTTATAATCCTTGTCGACGATCGGCAGTACGCCTATGGCGTAATTTTTATTCGTAAAGCCCTTTTAAGGCGTAGCGCGCACTACAAAGTGTAACGTTTTTTTCCAAATTTTAAAAATTCAATTGTTTCAAAATTTTATTCCATTGATTTAGTAAAAATATTGAAAAAAGCTTAATAAATATTTTTCGAAAAATCGCTTTTTAACGCTAAAAAAAAATATTTTATTTATCGTTCAAAAAGAGCTGCGATTTGAAACGAAAATTTTCCAGACCTCGGATTTAGTGGATTTGCTCCTTTATTTGGCGGTTTTCGAGAAAATGTGCGATTAACAAAAAGTAGCACATCGCAAAACTCCACCGGATGCACGCAAAACTTTTTCAAATTTCTCCATGGCTTACGCGCTACGGCCATATTTAAGTCAAAATTTTGAAAATTCTTATATCGTTCGTAGCGGCCTTATTTATGGAGCGATTTTAAATTTCTTACATCGATAACGAAGCGCACGGCGATTTTCCACAATTTTGGTATAGTTCATTTTTTCTCCAAGTTCAAAGGTAACGTGGCAATTTGGAATCGAACAAAGAGGAAAAAAGATTTGCTTGTAACTACCTACTAAATTTCAAAAAATTTCGGAAAATATATTTTTTTTTTAATTGTCGAAATTTAACGGCGGAATCGTGTGCGCCCGGTAATTTTAAGCATTTCCAATCGAAATTTTTGTATAAAATT
Organism: Cantharis lateralis; assembly: GCA_963170105.1. Lineage (NCBI taxonomy): Eukaryota > Metazoa > Arthropoda > Insecta > Coleoptera > Cantharidae > Cantharis > Cantharis lateralis. The sequence continues at coordinate 25,571,979 of OY720628.1, forward strand.
TCTTCACACTCTCGGTTAAATTTAATAATAATTAAAGGTAGACCATCAATTATTAATAAAAGAACCGTTTTATTGATTTAGTAAATTATTATTTTAATAAATTCAAAGTAAACAAAGTTAAATAAATTAATATATGCAATAAAAGTTTCGAATCATCTAATGTTAAACAAAAAAAAAAAAAATGCACCGCCGAGGAATCGAACCTGCCGTATGCCGTTCCGCAGTCCTCTCCTTAGTCCACAGGGCTATCGAAGGTTACTTAAAAGTTTATTCTCAAAGACCGCTATATCAATTATAGATTTGGAAATTAATCTTAACACGTTAAGTGCTGATGGGCGATAAATCAGCCATGCGCGGTAGGTGGCATAAGCGCGTGGTCGATAAATATACCATCTGCGTCACTTCTTTATATCGTTCAGTGTAAGCTTAGCGGTGGACGTGAGGTGACGTATTTTGGTGAGCGTGTTGATAAGTGTAATTTACAAAATAAAATACCCTTGGTGGAGTTAGTCATGGCGGATGACGAAGCAGGACCCTCCACTCCCAAAAGGCCACGACAGGCCCCCAAACGATACTATCAGCCTCCATTATCTGATAAGGAGTTAGAAAAACTCCTTTATGATTCCGACGCGGATATTCAAGATGACGACCCTGAAATAATTGACTCCGATGATGATTATATAGCGGGGGAGAGTGATGCCTCCTCCGAGGAAGTCATTGAAAATATGGACCAGAGGAGTGCTTTCTCTCAAATCCAAGTGCAACAACCAACAACACGTGTTCAACTGCAGCAAACACAAGCTCCGACGCAACCCCAACCAGCTAGAGCGGCTGCAGCTGTACCACCCCCCGGCCCTAAATGGTCAAACAATCGGGCGATGAAAACCTTTCCTTTCACAAAGCGAATGGAGTTCCTTGTTGTGCCAGATGGTAAGATTTGTTTCCATTTTCTCAATGCGCACCCATCCGATCCGCACTCCATCAACCGAAAGAGGAAGCAGGGGATGGCGCGTTGCTTTGAAAAGTCTCAATTAAATTTCTAATTTACAGGAAATGCACCCATAGATTTTTTTAACATGCTGGTGGATGACCACTTTTATGAAATGATTGCGGAAGAAACGAATGCGTATGCCGTGGATGTATTTCTGTCTGAGAAGACATCTCCCTCGTCGCGAATTACTCGCTGGCATAATGTGACCCCGGAAGAGTTGCGAATCTTTTTCGGCGTACTTCTTCACATGGGGACGATTACGACAAATAGGCTACAAGACTATTGGAAAACTTCGCGTCTGTTTAGCATTCCGTTCTTTGCAGCCGCAATGAGCCGAGACAGGTTTTTATTGATTATGAGGCGAGTTGTACTACTACAACTTGAATTTTTTTTGAAATGAAAAAAAATTTTTTTCAATGCAGGTGTCTACATTTCACGCGTAACCCGAGGGAGGGCGAACCTAAACCGGACGATCGCCTGTTCAAGGTTAGGCCGCTCATTGAGTACTTCAACGGGAAAATGGCAGAGCTCTACTATCCCGACAAAAATCTATCCCTGGATGAGTCTATGGTCTTATTTCGAGGAAGACTTTCCTTCCGCCAGTATATTAAAAATAAAAAACACAAATATGGTATAAAATTATACATACTGACAGAGCCTTGCGGCACCATTTTAAAATTTGCTGTATACACTGGGCAACTGGACGATTTTGGCGGCAAGGGCCACGCAGCTAATGTTGTTCTTCATTTGCTTGAAGGGCGCCTCGATGTTGGCCATGCAGTCTACATGGACAACTATTACAACAGTCATGACCTCGCCGTCAAACTTCTAAACCGCAATACCTATTGCACGGGTACTTTGAGGGCAGAAAGAAAGAATACTCCACCTGAGATAAAGAGTACCAAATTAAAAAAAGGAGAAACCATTGAAAAATACAGCGATGATGGGGTTTTGATAGGCAAATGGCGGGATAAGCGGGAAGTGGCCTACATAACAACGGAGTTCACCGATGAAATGGTCACCTATCGCGATAAATTGGACAGGGAAAAAGAAAAACCTGCTCCAATTTATGAATATAACAAATACATGGGAGGGGTAGATAGACAAGACCAGTTGCTTTCCTACTATCCCTGTGAAAGGAAATGTCTCCGCTGGTACAAGAAGCTAGGGATTCACATATTTCAAATGCTTCTTATCAATGCCCATCTGCTATATAAGAAGCACACGAAATCGAAAATGTCGTTGTATGATTTTCGACTCTCCGTTATTGAAACCCTGGTTCCTGCGAGGTTGCCAGCACCCATACCCTTGGAAACATTGCATAATATAAAAAAACATCCCATGGATAAGACTGGCAAAAAGGCGATATCCAGGAGATGTACCTGGTGCTACAACCACAAAAAGGTTGAGAAGAGGACATCGTATTACTGCCCGTCTTGTACCGGTAGACCGTCCCTTTGTGTAGGCGATTGTTTCAAAAATTACCATGAAAACTTGTAAACAATGTTTTTTAAATTATTATAAGTACAGTTTTTTCACAAGTGCTATTTTTATTGCTACATGTAGTGTAATTTACATAGTGGTATATAAATATACCATTAGCATTAGGTTACAATTTCAGTGCTCAGTGCGCGTGGTCGATATATATGCCATGGCCCTTTTGACCCTAAATTTTATAAAAACTTCCTTATTTTGCACTATTAAAGTGTTTCCTCAATGGGTTTGCCCAAACGACGTAAATTTTTGCCTTAGCCCCAGGGGGTAAGTACGCCGATACGATTAGCAGTTAACGTGTTAAGTCGACGCATTTAATTTGCCGGATACAAAATTTATGCAGATTTATTAATTTAATATTGTTCGTAATAAAATAATATAACTTACATTAATTCGAATATCATAGTCCAATTTATTTGTTTTTTAAATTCAAATTGAATTCTTCGTACGGCAATTCATTAGGTGCGATTCTTATATTTTTGGCAAATTTAAGAAAGTTTTTAATTTCGAAAAGCTTTATTAGTTAATTCGGTTTTATATTTAAAATACAGTTTTATGTTTAAAATATTGTAATACAGCTTTATAGTTAGAAAAAAAAGATTATTTAACCGTGATTATTTTTAAATAATAGAAAATCGTGTTACCATGCCGAAGATTGACGCGACGCGCTCCGAACTACAATCGCCGTCCGCCATTACATTAAATTGCAAAAATCCGAAATTCTTAAACGGCCATCGCGGCCAAACCATCCATTTTAGGCGAAAAACGCAAGAGACCTTTTCCGCTGGATTCATCTTTTCCTCGCCGCCGGTTTTTTCAAAATCAAGATCAGAGGCGTATTAAGGGAGCGGCAGGCAAAAAAAGTTTCCAAAAGTTTGGGTCAAAAAATATAGGTCAAAGGTTAAAAATTTTCAAAAAATCCAGCGACAAAAAGATGGCCCTCGCCGAGAGGATTCCGAATATCAAAAAAAAATCTAAAAAAGTCTTAAGATCACGGAGATGGGAGCGGATTCCTAAAAACCCTTTAAACCCCTACATCGGGGGCGGGGGGTAACTTTTTGGGGTTTTTCGATTTTTCTGGTTATATGCACGACGGATCACGTCTTTCGCGAAAATTTCAGCTTTCCAAGTGGTCGGGAAGGCCCCAATCATTTTCGCACGTGTTTGTGATGAATCAGTCAGTGAGTGAGTTTGACCAAGCAGCTTTATATAGATAACTAGTAGGTTACGGCGGCCGAGCGGCCGCCTAACCTAATAGATTTGTCGGATATAGTCGTTCGGCCTTCGGCCTCACAGGGTGGGCATCGTCGCTATTTGTCGGGTACGGCGTCGTTTGGCCTCCGGCCTCGCAGGGTGGGCGTCGTTGGCGATCCGTTCTTATCGATCTCGCCGGCCCACTAATAATTAGGGATCGATATGGGCGATCGGCCTTGTGCCTCACCGAACCGCCGATACCGAACGCGACGTGCTCAATCTTTCCGTCGACCATGGCCGAATTCGAGTTTATACTTTTTTTCTCTTTTGCGGCGCATCGATGCAAACGCAACTCGCACCGCCTACCCGGGCGGCCTGACAAACCGAACCGCACATTTTCAACTTGACGGTGCTTTTTTCGACCCATCGACGTGGCGACTGGGATGAATGATTTCGCAGTTGGCCTGGCAACTTGTCGGAAAGAATGTTTAGAAACGGGTGCCGATTATCGTCCAAAGTTTCGACTTGGCAGGGCCGGCGGTGTGGGCCACACGTCGGGGGATTTAGGGTGTACTTCTGGAGCAAAAGTATACCGTAAGAGCAAGTTTGGAATATGGATTATTCCATCGTTATCGACAGCAATCCGTGGCAAAAAAGTTAGATTTTTTAAAAAGCACTTTGAACCTACGGTCTGGAATTTACTACGGCCAGCGCCAATTTTCTTAAATCTGCGTTTTAAAGCATCGAACAAAATAATATTTTTGAAATTTAAATTATTCAAAAATTTTTTTGTTTAAATGAATAGAGTACTTAAAAATATCGAGAAAAGTTTATATAAATTTTTCCGAAAAACATTTCCTTAAACCCTAAAAACGACATTTTTCGAATAGCACCAAATGAGCTCAAATTTCAATCGCGATTTTTCTTGTTCCCGTTTAACGTGGGATAGCTCCTTTATTTGGCGTTTTTCGACAAAATGTGTGATACACAAAAAGATGCACTTCGCAAATTGCCATAGGATGTCCGCAAAACAATTCCTAATATATTAAAATTTATTGCGCTACGGCCGCATTTAAGTCAAAATTTTGAAAATTCTTTTATCGTTCGTAGCGGCCTTATTTATGGGCCGATTTTAAATTTTTTAGATTGCAATAGAAGCGTAGGGCGATTTTCCACAATTTCGGTATAGTTCATTTTTTCTGAAAGTTTAAAGGTAACGTAACAATGTGGAATCGAAGGAAGTGTTCAAATATTTCCTGAACCACTGCCTTGGAAATTTCAAAATTTTTCGGAAAATATTTTTTTTTAATATAATTGAAATTTAATGTCGGAATCGTGTGCGCCCGATATTTTTAAGCATTACCAATCAATTTTTTGCTATAAAATTACGGTTCCTGATTACAAAAATTTCACCTCTAAGAATGGATTTTACATGTAATTCACACAAACGCTATCGTCTTTCGTCGCCCAACCGTAAGAAAAGGACTAAAATTTGAACTTTTGACCTTATAATCCTTGACGACGATCGGCCGTACGCCTATGCCGAAGTTTATATTCGTAAAGCCCTTTTAAGGCGTAACGCGTACTCCAAAGCGTCACGTTGTTTTCCAAATTTTGAAAATTCAGTTATTTTAAATTTTTATTACATTGATATAGTGAAAATATTCAGAAAAGCTTATAAATGTTTTTTGGAAAACACAATTTTTAACACTAAAAAAAAATATTTTTGGTAACCTTCAAAAAGAGCTACGATTTGAAATAAAAATTTTCGAGACCTCGGATATTGCGGATGTACTCCTTTATTTGGCGTTTTTCGACAAAATGTGCGGTTAACAAAAAGGAGCACATCGCAAATCGCCACCGGATGCACGCAAAACTTTTTCAAATTTCTCCATAGCTTACGCGCTACGGCCGTACTTAAGTCAAAATTTTGAAAATTCTTATATCGGTCGTAGCGGCCTTATTTATGGGCCGATTTTAAATTTTTAGATTGCAATAGAAGAGTAGGGCCATTTTCCACAATTTTGGTATAGTTCATTTTTTCTCCAAGTTCAAAGGTAACGTGGCAATTTGGAATAGAACGAAGTGGAAAAAAGATTTGCTTGTAACTACCTACCAAATTTCAAAAATTTTCGGAAAATATATTTTTTTTTTAATTGTCGAAATTTAACTGCGGAATCGTGTTCGCCCGGTAATTTTAAGCAGTTGCAATCGAAATTTTTATATAAAATTGCTTCACCCTCTTGGTTAAATTTAATAATAATTAAAGGAAGACAATCAATTATTAAGAAAGGAATGTCGTTTCTCGTCACCCGACCGGAGGAAAAGGACTAAAATTTAAAATTTTAACGTTATAATCCTTGTAGACGATCGGCAGTACGCCTATGGCGAAATTTATATTCGTAAAGCCCTTTTAAGGCGTAGCGCGCACTCCAAAGGGTAACATTTTTTTCCAAATTTTAAAACTTCAATTATTTTAAAATTTTATTCCATTGATTTATTGAAAATATTGAGAAAAGCTTAATGATTATTTTTCAAAAAAACGCTTTTTAACGCTAAAAAAAAATATTTTTGTTATCGTTCAAAAAGAGCTGGGATTTGAAACGAAAATTTTCCGCACCTCGGATTTAGTGGATTTGCTCCTTTATTTGGCGGTTTTCGAGAAAATGTGCGATTAACAAAAAGAAGCACATCGCAAAACGCCACCGGATGCACGTAAAACTTTTTTAAATTTCTCAATAGCTTACGCGCCACGGCCGTATTTAAGTCAAAATTTTGAAAATTCTTGTATCGCTCGTAGCGGCCTTATTTATGGAGCGATTTTAAATTTCTTGCATGGGTAACGAAGCGCACGGCGATTTTCCACAATTTTGGTATAGTTCATTTTTTCTCCAAGCTCAAAGGTAACGTGGCAATTTGCAATGGAACGAAGAGGAAAAAAGATTTGCTTGTAACTACCTACCAAATTTCAAAAATTTTCGGAAAATATATATTTTTTGTAATTGTCGAAATTTAACGGCGGAATCGTGTGGGCCCGGTAATTTTAAGCATTTCCAAGCAAAAAGTTTGTATAAAATTTCTTCACCCTCTCGGTTAAATTTAATAATAATTAAAGGAAGACCATCAATTATTAATGAAAGAACCGTTTTATTGATTTAGTAAATTATTATTTTAATAAATTCAAAGTAAACAAAGCTAAATAAGTTATTATATGCAATAAAAAAAGTTTCGAATCATCTAATGTTTAAAAAAAAAAAATGCTGCGCCGAGGAATCGAACCTGCCAATAGCCGTCCCGTAGTCCTCTCGTTATACCACTCGCCTACCGAGGGTTTCTTAAAAGTTTATACTCATAGACCGCTATATCAATAATTGAAATGGCATTAATATTTAAGCCGACGAATTTAATTTAACGGAAAAATAATTTTTGCACATTTATTAATTCAATATTGTACGTAATAAAATAATATAACTTGCATTAATTCGAAAATCATTGTCGGATTTATTAAAATTTAATTAAAATTGAATTAAAATTGAATTAAAATTGAATTAAAATTGAATTCTTCGTACGGCATTTCATTACTTGCGATTCTTATATTTTAGGCAAGTTACAGATAGTTTTTTATTTGGATAAGCTTATTTAGTTAATTCGGTTTTATATTTAAAATACAGTTTTATGTTTAAAATATTTTAATACAGCTTTATATTTAGAAAAAACATTATTTAACCGGGACGATTTAAATAATACAACATCGTGTTACTATGCCGAAGATTGACGCGACGCGCCCCGAACTACAATCGCCGTCCGCCATTAAATTAAATTGCAAAAATCCGAAATTCTTAAACGGCCATCGCGGCCAAACCATCCATTTTAGGTGAAAAACGCAAGAGACCTTTTCCGCTGGATTCATCTTTTCCTCGCCGCCGGTTTTTTCAAAATCTAGATCAGAGGCGTATTAAGGGAGCCGCAGGCAAAAAAAGTTTTCGAAAGTTTGGGTCAAAAAATATAGGTCAAAGGTTAAAAATTTTCAAAAAATCCAGCGACAAAAAGATGGCCCTCGCCGAGAGGATTCCAAATCTCGAAAAAAAATCGAAAAAAGTCTTAAGATTACGGAGATGCGAGCGGATTCCTAAAAACCCTTTAAACCCCTACATCGGGGGTCGGGGGTAACTTTTTGGGGTTTTTCGATTTTTCTGGCTATATGCACCCCGGACCACGTCCCCTGCGAAAATTTCAGCTTTCCAAGTGGTCGGGAAGGCACTAATCATTTTCGCACGTGTTTGTGATGAATCAGTCAGTCAGTGAGTTTGACCAAGCAGCTTTATATATATAACTAGTAGGTTACGGCGGCCGAGCGGCCGCCTAACCTAATAGATTTGTCGGATATAGTCGTTCGGCCTTCGGCCTCACAGGGTGGGCATCGTCGGTATTCGTCGGGTACGGTGGTCGTTTGGCCTCCGGCCTCGCAGGGTGGGCGTCGTTGGCGATCCGTTCTTATCGATCTCGCCGGCCCACTAATAATTAGGGATCGATATGGGCGATCGGCCTTGTGCCTCACCGAACCGCCGATACCGAACGCGACGTGCTCAATCTTTCCGTCGACGATGACCGTTTTCGAGTTTATACTTTTTTTCTCTTTTGCGGCGCATCGATGCAAACGCAACTCGCACCGCCTACCCGGGCGGCCTCACAAACCCAGCTGCACATATTCAACTTGACGGTGCTTTTTTCGACCCATCGACGTGGCGACTGGGATAAGTAATTCTGCAGTTGATTTCGCAACTTTTCGGAAAGAATGTTTAGAAACGGGTGCCGATTGGCGTCGAAAGTTTCGATTTGGCAGGGCCGGCGGTGTGGGCCACTCGTCGGGGGATTTAGGGTGTACTCTCGGAGGCAAGGATAACCGTAAAAGTAGGCGACGATCGTTGATTTGGTTTAGAAAAGCTCGAAGGAAGAGTCGAAAATCGGTCGGAATTCCCCATAAAACGTATTTCCGGTTTTTAAGTTTTGATTAATATAAGAAATTCAACTTATTCTTCCCGTCCACATTTTATTATAATAACGAAGTTAACAGGTGTTTTGTAAATAAAAAATTATTTTTAATAAATTTTTGTCGACATCTATTAACTTGGTAATTACAATTAAAGTAAATATTAATAAAAACTTATAAATCGAAATTTCAAAAAATTTTCAATTAATTCTTAAATTTACACCAAGCACCCACATTCAAGCGGGTCGTTGGTCAACGCGGGTGCCTAGAGCCGGGCGCCTTGGCTCCCCGATGTGAATTTTACACTGCACTCCCCGAGCAAAAATGATTACCGTAAACTTTAAAATTTAATTCGTCCGCCTATTTTTGTTTTCGACGCCGATCGACACAAACGAATTTTGCCGTGCCATTTTATCTTTTTTAAAACCGTATAACGAATCCGATTAAAATTGTTCGAAAAAATTAAAGAAATACGAAAAATTTAATGTTTCAAAAGCGAAACAAAAATGAAATATTAACTTAAACGTTGAAATTTTACGCATCCGCATTTTGCAGTTTTCGACGCCTACTTGCACAAACGAATTTTACCGTGTTATTTTGATTCGTTTAAAACTGTAGAACAAATTCGATTAAAATTAATCGAAAAAATTAATCAAATAGGAAAAAATTAAAGAAAGGCTCGAAGGCAACGTTGAAAGGAACCAGACTAATGTAAAAATTCGGTTTGAATTCCCCATAAAACTTTAAAATATTATAAGTCGTGTTTTCGGTTTTGGAGTTTTAATTAAAAAGAACAAATTCAAATTTTTCTTCCCGTCTATTATTATAATATAATTACGAAGTTTACAGGTGTTTAAAAAATAAAAAATTTATTTAATAAATTTTTGTCGACATCTATTAACTTGGTAATTACAATTAAAGTAAATATTAATTAAAACTTATAAATCGAAATTTCAAAAAATTTTCAATTAATTCTTAAATTTACACCAAGCACTCACATTCAATCGGGTCGTTGGTCAACGCGGGTGCCTAGAGCCGGGCGTCTTGGCTCCACGATGTGAATTTTACATTGCACTCCCCGAGTAAAAATGATTTCCAAAAACATTAAAATTTAACTGGTCCGCCTATTTCGGTTTTCGAATGAATTTTTACTTTCTATTTTAATTCTTTGCAAACTGTATAACGAAACCGATTAAAATTGTTCGAAAAAATTAAAGAAATACGAAAAAATTAGTGTTTCAAAAGCGAAACGAAAATGAAATATTAACTTAAACGTTGAAATTTTACGTATCCGCATTTTGCAGTTTTCGACGCCGACCTGTACAAACGAATTTTGACGTGCTATTTTAATTCTTTTAAAACCGTATAACGAAAGCGATTAAAATTAATATGAAAAATTAAAGTTACACACATGAAACGAAAATAAAATATTATCTTAAACTTTGAAATTTTACGCATCCGATTTTTGCAGTTTTCGACGCCGATCTGCACGAACGAATTTTGTAGTGCTATTTTAATTCGTTTAAAACCGTAGAACAAATTCGATTAAAATTAATCGAAAAAATTATTCTAATTGGAACTAATTAAAAAATGGCTCGAAGGAAAAGTTGAAAGAAACCCGACTAAAGTAAAAATTCGGTCGGAATTCCCCATAAAACTTTAAAATATATTATAAGTCGTATTTTCGGTTTTGGAGTTTTAATTAATAATAACAAATTCAAATTTTTTTTCCGCCTATTATTATAATATAATTACGAAATTTACAGGTGTTTGAAAAATAAGAAAATTATTTTGAATAAATTTTTGTCGACACCTATTAACTTGTTAATTACAATATTAGTAAAATTAATTAAAACTTTTAAATCGAATTTCAAAAAATATCCTACTAATTCTTATATTCACTCCCAGCACTCACATTCAAGCGGGTCTCGTTGATCAACGCGAGAGGCCCGGCCGGACGCCTTGGCCACACGATGTGAATTTTACAGTGCGCTCCCCGATCAAATATGATTACCGTAAACTTGAAAATTTAACTCGACCGCAATTTTTGTTTTCGATGCCGATCGACACGGACGAATTTTGCCGTGCTTTTTTAACTTTTTTAAAACCGTATAACGAATCCGATTAAAATTGTTTTAAAAAATTAAATAAATACGAAAAAATAAATGTTTCAAACACGAAACGAAAATAAAATATGTTACCTTAAAAGTTGAAATTTTACGCATCCGCTTTATGCAGTTTTCGACGCCGACCTGCACAAACGAATGTTGTCGTGGTAGTTTTATTCTTTTATAAACCTGTGAAACGAATTCGATTAAAATTGTCGGAAAAAATTAAAGTTTCCAACACGACACGAAAATAAAATATGTTACCTTAAAAGTTGACATTTTCCGCATTCGCCAATTTTGCGCGGTGGTGGTTTTATTCTTTTAAAGCTGTAACACGAATCCGATTAACGCTAAATGAAATTCGAAGACGAAACTAAAAAATAACATTGCTCATTTCCTCACCACCTTTGAGGTAGAGCCGGCGGCGCGCTTTTTTTAACGTGGTATCTCCAAATAGACCTAATCCACGATATCGTTGATCACGAATTCGAGCAAAAAATGCACCAACTAATTTATGACATTTACTAATGAAAATATTTACAAAGTTATTGAATTACGAAAAGTGTGCATTTTTTCTAAATCAATGATCAACGATATCAAGTCACAATCGGGTTTGTCGAAATCGGGTTTTACTATGTACATCACAATCGGGTTTTACTATGTACATCACAATCGGTTTACATATTTACATCAAAATTTGGTGTTTCCTGCCGCTCGTACAATGCCGATTCAAGTTCAAAGGTATCGAATAACATACCCGCGTACAAATTAAAACAATTGGCAAAGATTTAAAATTGAAAGTCGACGTGAATCCTCGCTCCTCGAATCTTATTTATAACAATAATTGACGATAGACAATATTGGAGGTATGTGCGACGCCATCGATGACTCTCTCCCGAGGAACCAAAACCTTTATCGCATCGGTGTGACGCACTCTCCCTAGAGCCACGTAGAGCTGACCGTGACTAAACACGTCGTTTCTCAAGTCGACACCGACGCGGGAAAGTGTTTGGCCCTGCGACTTGTTGATCGTAAGTCCGTATGCGAGTTTTAAAGGAAATTGCCTGCGCATCATCTCCACTCCGTTATGGCCTATCGTAAATTGAAATATTATTCGAGGAATGAGTACGGTCTCGGTCGCCGAAGGAACTCGAGCTTCGATAAAAAATCGGGTTACTTTGACTATTATGAGTTTGGTGCCGTTAACCAAACCGTCCAAAAAACTTAAGTTGCGAATCAAAATTACTACTGCGCCAACTTTCAACTTTAAATCGTGATCGGGAACGCCCGATTGAACTATGCTATTTAGGATCACCGAGTCCATAAAACGATGAGCATCTTGATTTTGATGTGATAAGACGCAGGAATCGGCGCTGTACGAATGAGTCGTTTCGCCGTCGAGTCGCTCTAATATTTCGTCGTTAATCTGACGAATATTGTCGTTAGTGCCGGATAATATTGCCCGCTGGCAACATTGCTCCGGATCGGCAAGCACTTCCGGTGCGTAAACAAATGAAATCAAATCTTCGAGCGTCTCGACAAACGAAACTCCTTCGAGGGGAATTACGGCGGTGTCGTCCACCCGGCGCGATTGCACTCGACCTTCGCCGATGGCGAGCGTCGATTGGAAATACGCCGGGTCGTCCTTGGCGCGTTGACAAATCGTGAGAGATACCTTCGCAACCATTGGCCAAAAAATGCTATTCTTGAGGGATGCGGCAACGACGTCCTGAACCGACCCACCTTGAACGATGGGGGGAATTTGGCGAAAGTCGCCCGCAAACACAACCAGTTTGCCGCCAAAAAGTAGATCGGTGTCGTGCAAATCTTTAAAACCGCGCTGTAAAATTTCCACGACGGTTTTATGCATCATGGGAGCCTCGTCCAAAATAATTAGGTCCGCACGTCTGATGAGTTCGGCCCTCTGACTCCCGCCCGATACGCCCCACGGGGTGGACGCATCGGATGGTTTCAGAGGCAGCCGAAACATAGAGTGAGCCGTAATTCCCCCCTGATGATTGAGAGCCGCGATGCCGGTCGAAGCCGTGCATAATACGATGCGGCCCAACGATCTCACCTTGGCGGTGATCGCGTTGAGCAGGATCGTCTTACCCGTACCGGCCGGACCGTCGATAAAAAGCGATCGATTAGGCCCGACTGCGCCGCATGCCTGAGACACGACACGGTTATAAACGAACCGCTGCTCGGCATTGAGTTTGGGCTCCCACTCCTGCACAAAAGCGTCGCACTCCGATGCCGAAAATCGGAACGCCTCCCTACCGAGTTCCGTGGTTTGGTCGGGTACGTCGGGAAGACCAAAATCGAGCAAAGTTCGGCCGTGCGCACGTAAAAGTCGATCCAATTCGCACAAGCCCAGCACGTAGGCCTGCTCCTTGTTGGTGGGTAACCTCTCCAAAAAATCTTCGCACAGCGCGTCTCGCATCTCTTCCCACAACATCGAAACTGGGGCTCCGGATATCAGCAGCGCAAAGAAGAATTGTCGAAGGCCTCTTCCGGTCTTGAAAACGGACGCCTCGATCAAGGCCTGCTTAAACTCGTCTTGATCTTCCAATAAACCACGCGCGGAGGCGGCTTTTTGAAACGTAGATTGCACAACACCGTCTACCGTACGGAGATCTTCGTAGCCTTTGCACGCAAATCTCAAGAGCAACATTCTCAAAAAAAACAATTCGCCCAAAGTCGGCGATATGAAATGAATACGCGCAACACAAGCTCCGCGGACTCTCCTAGTAATAAAATGCTTACCGGACGGATGGACGATGACGGGTACGATCGCGTGCTCACGACTCTTGCTATCGACGTTGTAACTTTCAAAAAATTCCAAATATGTTAAATTTTGCAATTCCGGTATGTCAGGTCGGTTGAGGTAGACCGCGAGTTTCGAGTACGCGGTGGCCTGAGCTTCTCGCTCCTGGCCGGGTCTGAAAATTACTGAATCTTCGTTGGGAAGATGTACTGGCAAAGCAATTACGTTTGGCTGACGACAGCACAAATCGAATTCGAATACCCTCCACGCTGCCTCAGACGCACTGACATACCTAAAATTTACGTAATTCTCGATTTCGTCGTTCAGTTCAGGGGAGTTAAAAATGCCCGCTTTCGCATGATCGGGACCTTTATAGATGTACTTGTACAAATATTTAATAATTTTGACTCCGGTTGCGACTTCCAAATTACAATGCGACTCCATTAAGAGAAGAACCGCCGCGTTGTAGGGTACGATCCATTGGTTGGTCACCACTCGGCCGGACGGAAGCGTGATGGAATCGGCGGAAGGGCGCTTGTAGTGGACGTAGCCCTTGTCGTCCGTGTGGGTGACGACTTCGAACTGTTTCGGGAAACGCTTGCTGCACCTCTTCGTGTCGGCGTCCATGCAGGGCGACGTCGGTCTATCCAATCCGCAGGGGCCGTGAACCATGTGCTGCAAGACCAGTTCCCTCAGTCGACCGCCGGCTTCTTCGGCGGACGGGATCGTGCATCTGACGAAGGCGTCGATGTCGGTGCTATTGACGGGTCCTCCTCCTTCCACTCTGAAGGCCAGATGCGCATGCGGCAGTCCTCTCTTTTGGAACTCGATGACGTACAACATCGAAACCAATTTACCAAACAACAAACCTGAATTGATTAGCGTAGTGAGTTTCTGCATTTTAATTTGGAAGACGCGGTCGCAAAGGTCGGGTCTATCTATTGACGATTGGCCCCGCAATAAACTGGAGGTGATTTCGGTCCATCGGGGATTGCAGGTGACGGTCAAAAAAAAGCTTGGTCTGCCCAAACGCGTGACAATAGCCATAGCGTCGTGATACTTGACTTGCATGTAACGGGGGCCGTGCGTGAATGAAGAAGGTAGGTAAACCGTGCCGGCCACTATACCTCCCTCACCCGCAATGGTCTCGTCAATTTCACTACGCCGGGCTATTCTCGTTACCGATTTCTGATTATGCCTAATAAATTGCAAGCGTTCTTCCTCCGTCCTGCACCACATATCTACCAGATATTCTTGCGATAAGCGCCTAAGTAGGATAAATCTACTGTCGGAAAGAAATTTGTGACGATAATATTTAACTTGGGAAATCTTTTTGTTACCTGACTTGTTCATTAAATTAACGTGCCATCCGCTGGATCCGTGGGGAAAAATTAGTGGGTACTGAAGAGCTTCGTAAGATGGATGCAAATATGAAACAGTATGTGGTTTACTCTCTCCGATTTTCCAAATTGCGACTTGTCTTGGTGCGCTGTCGCAACTTGTGCTGATTAAAGCGGAAATTTCTGAAGCAATGGGGGCGTCGCCCAAAACCGGACCGTGGGTTCGGCGCGACGTGTTTTCAAAAATTAAATGCGCATCGGGAGAAGGATGTTCGGAGAGTAACCTTAAATATTTGATGAGCGGATTGTGGCACTTTATGAATTCTAAAATTGACTTGATAATGGCCTTATCTAATTTTAAATCGTTTCCCAGTTTATAGCGTTCGGTTTCGTCGTTAATGTATAGAGCCGTATTGTTCGAACTTTGACAATATGATAAATCGAAAATTCTATGATAAATTCTACCCTGAACTTTGACGAATGAGACCCCTCTATCGAAGGTTTGAAATTGACCGGTAGTTCCTATTGCCGAAAACGCAAATAGATTATTATACGATCTGGAATTCTTTAAAAACGATAGGTTCGAGTAAAACTGTGCGCTTACTGAAGGTAAAACGTCTACGTGAGTTTGTCCCAAGCTGCAACACCATTTTGTTCGAGTTCTTTCCTCGTCGAACAAAGGCGCCGAACAAAATGTACACGTATATACATCTTTGGAGAGCAGAGATTGTGTTTTTAATTTCAATGGTTGGACGCTTATCAAATCGTCACCGAATTTATCACCTACGCACGTAAATTTCCGGAGGTTAACGGGTGCAGCCCTCCGGATTTTACGATCTAATGGAATTGTATCGCTATGCGCTCCGCTGTAGCGCACTACAGCTTCTTTATTGACATTTGGATGTGTTTTCGTGTAACGTGCAACTGAATTTCTATTTACTTCGGGGTGGGATTGACTATAACGAATGACCGCTTCCCTATTTACTTCGGGGTGGGATTGACTATAACGAATGACCGCTTCCCTATTTACTTCGGGGTGGGATTGACTGTATCGCAAAACTGATTCCCTGTGAACTTCAGGATGCGATTCCTGGTACTTAACAGCTGCAACGCGAAGCTGTTCTTTCCTACTTTGAGCCGATGGTGTTAGGCGCCCGCGCTTAGCTTTCAAAAGACCGCGATTTAATTCTGGACTACCTAATGCTGACAATTTTGGGCGCCCGCGCTTTACTTTAAGTGGCCGGCCACGTTTTTTATTGCCGGCGGTGTCGATGACCCCAGTCGATGCTGCTATATTCGTAGTTGGTGTGAATATTATGCCTTCATCTTGAGCCATTGCTTCGTAAACGTCGTAATGACCGTCGCAAAGATCGCCGCTAAAACGCAAACGTTTCACATCGTGATCGTCGGATCCAAACACGCCAACTAAGGTGGTATTATGGTACACTTCAAACTTGAAAGGGTAGATGTTCGAAGCGGCGTTGATTTCGCAAGAAGAACCATAAGTCGTTGGCAAAAGCATTTCGTGCTGGTACGCGTCTCGGCATCGGTAAGGCATTCCATTGCAGTCGTTCGACCAGGGTTGAAAAGTTTCCCAATTTTGATAAACAAACGCGACGCAGGCGGTTCGAACTGCGTTTGATTGTTGGTCGTTTCCAAAAATACAATGCGATAATGAATAAAATAAGCATGATCCGTCCCCCTTCATACGAACGATTTCGTAAGACGTTGGCACACCGGCAATATTGAGTAATTCAAACATTTTCCCACTTATAATAAACAAAAAACAAAGAAATGAATTTAAATTTTAAATTTACCCTCGCTAAAATAATTAAGAATCGCTAGTAAGAAAGCACAAGTCGAAATAAAAATGTGTTATAAAAATTTCGAAGTAAATTAAACACCTGTTAATAAATGTTTATAAAAATTAAATAAAAAAACTGCTATGCAGAGCTCACCGAGTTGTAAATATCACCAACTATCACTTCCTAATTGAACACTAACGTTTTATAAAAAACGCCGCAAATTAAATTCACAATAACTAACAAACTATACTTTCACTTTGTAGAACACAATTAGCACGTAACCACTCGACGCGAAGTACACCGCAATACTAAAATTTTAGGAGGGAAACATGCCCTATTTATAGAAAGATTTCATTTTCCTGCCGGTCCGAGTAAATGGAAACGCGGATTGTCACATCGTTGCGTCGGGGGTAACCGGGCCCTCGGATCGAACTTTTTCCCATTCATTATTACGATTTTTAACTGATATAATTATTGAAATATTCTACTTTTAAATTAATAGTGCAATTAAGCTGAAATTTTCGCAGCAGACGTGGTCGGGCGTGCATATAACCAGAAAAATCGCAAAAGTTGAAAAAGTCGCCCGCCGCCCCCGATGATCCAGTTTGAAGGGATTTTAGGAATCCGCTCGCATCTCCGTTATCTTAAGACTTTTTTCGATTTTTTTTTGATATTCGGAATCCTCTCGGCGAGGGCCATCTTTTTGTCGCTGGATTTTTTGAAAATAAACGACCTTTGACCTATATTTTTTGACCCAAACTTTCGAAAACTTTTTTTGCCTGCGGCTCCCTTAATACGCCTCTGATCTCGATTTTGAAAAATCCGGCGGCGAGGAAAAGATGAATCCAGCGGAAAAGGTCTCTTGCGTTTTTCACCTAAAATGAATGGTTTGGCCGCGATGGCCGTTTAAGAATTTCGGATTTTTGCAATTTAATTTAATGGCGGACGGCGATTGTGGTTCGGAGCGCGTCGCGTCAATCTTCGGCATAGTAACACGATTTTCTATTATTTTTCTAAATGTAAAGCTGTATTAAAATATTTTAAACATAAAACTGTATTAACTAATGAAGCTTTTCGAAATAAAAAACTATCTTTAACTTGCCTAAAATATAAGAATCGCACGTAATAATTTGACGTTCGATGTATTCAATTTTAATTAAATTTTAATAAATCAGACAACGATTTTCGAATTAGTGCAAGTTATATTATTTTATTAAGTACGATATTAAATTAATTTTTATTTCCGTGTTTTACCCTTATAAGCCCTTGTTGTAAATCGACTATAAATCTAAATTTTTCCTTTAATTTCCGAAATAATCGATTTTAAACTTTTGTTGTAAAATAAATTTTTACTCATGTTTTACTCAAGTTGCGTTAGCCAATAAGATTATCGCATTGTAAAGGGCGTGGCCTATGAGAACAACTTGAAATGTTTTTTGAAATTTCGATTTTAAGTTTCGTTATTTTCGGTAGATTTCGTGTAAATTATCGTTTAGAAAAATTACAATGAGCAAGTCGTGTAAATTTTGATCGGATTTTTGTATTCGTTTTCCTGATACACGTTAATCGAATATAAATTAAGCTCATAATATGTAATAAATCGTAATTATCTATTAAATTGTAGAAGCGATTGGCATCGATACGTTATTTAAAATACGAATTATGTTTTTCTCGTAAATGTAACTACAGTTTTTTGTAGTATAATATTTACGGGTTGTCGATTGATTGTAATAACCGTTAGGTTACATTGGGAATCTACATTTTTAAATGCAAAGGAAGTAAAAATTATGGTTCCGAGTTAAAAATTATAATACCTTATTGATCAAAGACATATTTTTAAAGCAAAGAAATCGCATGTAATTAATTTGAGCTGCATTATTTTTGATTTCAAAGAATCCATTTAATTTTCATTTAAAAATGTAGAGATTTCCGAATCCGGAAGTAAAATTACTTTGCGTGTACGCACAATAATAGTCTGATCAATTAAATTAAGAATTTACGTCGAATTATCCATTAGATTTCGAAAAAACGGCATTTAAAAATCTAAATTTTACATGCACTTTGTCGATCGAGCGGGAGTGGTAAATTTTCAAAGCCATCGGCGACCTCCCCGGTCAGCGCCCCAAGAAATTTTACGTTCCTCGGTAAACCGCGCGGCCTTGGAATCGGATTTTTCTTATTTAACATCGACAAATTTTTATTTCCGTGTTTTACCCTTATAAGCCCTTGTTGTAAATCGACTATAAATATAAATTTTTCCTTTAATTTCCGAAATAATCGATATTAAACTTTTGTTGTAAAATAAATTTTTATTCATGTTTTACTCAAGTTGCGTTAGCCAATAAGATTATCGCATTGTAAAGGGCGTGGCCTATGAGAACAACTTGAAATGTTTTTGAAATTTCGATTTTAAGTTTCGTTATTTTCGGTAGATTTCGTGTAAATTACCGTTTAGAAAAATTACAATAAGCAAGTGGTGTAAATTTTGATCGTTTTTTTGTACTCGTTTTCCCGATACACGTTAATCGAATATAAATTAAGCTCATAATATGTAATAAATCGTAATTATCTATTAAATTGTAGAAGCGATTGGCATCGATACGTTATTTAAAATACGAATTATGTTTTTCTCCTAAATGTAACTACAATTTTTTTTAGTATATTTACGGGTTGTCGATTGATTGTAATAACCGTTAGGTTACATTGGGAATCTACATTTTAAAATGCAAAGGAAGTAAAAATTATAGTTCCGAGTTAAAAATTATAATACCTTATTGATCAATGACATATTTTTAAAGCAAAGAAATTGCATTTAATTAATTTGGGCTGCATTAATTTTGATTTCAAAGAATCCATTTAATTTTCATTTAAAAATGTAGAGATTTTCGAATCCGGAAGTAAAATTACTTTGCGTGTACGGACAATAATTGTCTGATCATTTAAAATAAGAATTTACGTCGAATTATCCATTAGATTTCGAAAAAACGGCATTTATAAATCTAAATTTTACATGCACTTTGTCGATCGAGTGGGAGTGGTAAATTTTCAACGCCATCGGCGACCGGGGAAGAGCAGCGCCCCAAGAAATTTTACGTTCCTCGGTAAACCGCGCGGCCTTGGAATCGGATTTTTTTCTTATTTAACATCGACAAATTTTTATTTCCGTGTTTTACCCTTATAACCCCTTGTTGTAAATCAACTATAAATCTAAATTTCTCTTTTAATCAATCAATCAACAACTCGTATATATTTTTAAAAATATTTACATAACACTTAATAAGACTAATAACTGAAATATAACAGGAAATATAAACTATATCAACACGATCAGTAATAAAAAAATTATGTCTTTGTATTTGATTTGACGCAATTATAATTTTTCAAGTTTAATTATTTTAAATGGGTGAAGATAAATTAAATCGGCTCAACGGTTACTTTACTATTTTTAAAAATTTGGAAATATCAATTATTTTAATCTATTATTCTGTTTCTTTAGAGAAAATATGAAAAAACGGCTAATTAAATTTTTTCGAAAAATCGATTTTTAAGGGTATAAAAAAAATTTTAGCGATATTTCGAAAAGAGTCAGGATTTGGAACGAATATTTTCGAGACCTCGGATATTATGGATTTGCTCCTTTATTTGGCGGTTTTCGACAAAATGTGCTATTAACAAAAAGAAGCACATCGCAAAACGCCAGCGGATGCTCGCAAAACTTTTTCAAATTTCTCAATAGCTTACGCGCTACGGCCGTATTTAAGTCAAAATTTTGAAAATTCTTTTATCGTTCGTAGCGGCCTTATTTATGGGCCGATTTTACATTTTTTAGATTGCAATAGAAGCGTAGGGCGATTTTCCACAATTTTGGTATAGTTCATTTTTTCTCCAAGTTCAAAGGTAACGTAACAATTTGGAAATTTGAAAATTTTTCGGAAAATATTTTTTTTTAATATTATTGAAATTTTATGACGGAATCGTGTGCGCCCGATATTTTTAAGCATTACCAATCAAGTTTTTGCTATAAAATTACGGTTCCTTATTAGAAAAATTTCACGCCAAAGAATGGATTTTACATATAATATACGCAAAAGCTGTCGTTTCTCGTCACCCGACCGGTGGAAAAGGACTAAAATTTAAAATTTTGACGTTATAATCCTTGTCGACGATCGGCAGTACGCCTATGCCGATGTTAATATTTCCAAAGCCCTTTTAAAGCGTGGCGCGCACTCCAAAGGGTAACGTTTTTTTCCAAATTTTAAAAATTCAATTTTTTTAAATTTTTATTCTTTTGATATAGTAAAAAGATTGAGAAAAGCTTAATAAAAGTTTTTCGAAAAATCGCATTTTAACGCTAAAAAAAATATTTTAGGTATCTTTCAAAAAGAGCTAGGATTTGAAACGAAAATTTTGGTGACCTCGCATTTTTTGGATTTGGTCCTTTATTTCGCGTTTTTCGACAAAATGTGCGATGAACAAAAAGAAGCACATCCTAAAACGCCACCGGATACACGTAGAACTTTTTAAAATTTCTCAATGGCTTACGCAGTACGGCCTTATTTAAGTCAAAATTTTGAAAATTCTTATATCGTTCGTAGCGGCCTTATTTATGAGCCGATTTTAAATTTTTAGATTGCAATAGAAGAGTAGGGCGATTTTCCACAATTTTGGTATAGTTCATTTTTTTTTCAAGTTCAAAGGTAACGTGGCAATTTGCAATGGAACGAAGAGGAAAAAAGATTTGCTTGTAACTACCTACCAAATTTCAAAAAATTTCGGAAAATATATTTTTTTTTTTAATTGTCGAAATTTAACGGCGGAACCGTGTGCGCCCGATAATTTTAAGCATTTCCAATCTAAATTTTTGTATAAAATTGCTTCACCCTCTCGGTCAAATTTAATAATAATTATTAGAGTAAGACCATTTATCGATGCAATAACCGCTTTTATATTAATTTAGAACATTATCGATTAGCAAAATTACTGTAATTAGTATAAAAAACTATAAGGTGGTCGAATAAATAATGCAACATCAGTTTCGAATATATATTATAAACTTTTTCAAAAAAAAAAAAAATGCAGCGCCCGGGAATCGAACGTGGAACGACGGATCGGTAGCTCAACCATCTAACCATCAAGCCTACGGCGGATTCGTTAATGAAAGTCTTCCGAGACCGCTATTTTAAAAGTAAGTTAAGGAAATTAAATTTTATCCAAATATTTCATTTTTCACAATTTTAATTTATTTTAAATAAATGCGCGTAACGGTATATATAATTTACATAAATTCGAATGTCATAGTCCAATTTATTTGTATTTTAAATTCAAATTGAATTCTTCGTACGGCATTTCATTACTTGCGATTCTTATATTTTAGGCAAGTTACAGATAGTTTTTTATTTGGAAAAGCTTATTTAGTTAATTTGGTGTTATATTTAAAATACAGTTTTACGTTTAAAATATTTTAATACAGCTTTATATTTAGAAAAAACATTATTTAACCGGGACGATTTAAATAATACAAAATCGTGTTACCATGCCGAAAATTGACGCGTCGCGCCCCGAACCACAATCGCCGTCCGCCATTAAATTAAATTGCAAAAATCCGAAATTCTTAAACGGCCATCGCGGCCAAACGATTCATTTTAGGTGAAAAACGAAAGAGACCTTTTCCGCTGGATTCATCATTTCCTCGCCGCCGGTTTTTTCAAAATCGAGATCAGAGGCGTATTAAGGGAGCGGCAGGCAAAAAAAGTTTCCAAAAGTTTGGGTCAAAAAATATAGGTCAAAGGTCGTTTATTTTCAAAAAATCCAGCGACAAAAAGATGGCCCTCGCCGAGAGGATTCCGAATATCCAAAAAAAATCGAAAAAAGTCTTAAGATCCCGGAGATGCGAGCGGATTCCTAAAAACCCTTCAAACCGGATCATCGGGGGCGGCGGGCGACTTTTTCAACTTTTTCGATTTTTCTGGTTACATGCACCATCGACCACGTCTCCTGCGAAAATTTCAGCTTTCCAAGTGGTCCGGAAGTGCCCAAACATTTTTCGATTTTCATGATGAATCAGTGAGTGAGTGAGTGTGACCAAGCAGCTTTATATAGATAACTAGTAGGTTACGGCGGCCGAGCGGCCGCCTAACCTAATAGATTTGTCGGATATAGTCGTTCGGCCTTCGGCCTCACAGGGTGGGCATCGTTGCTATTTTTTGTCGGATATGGTCGTTGTGCCTCCGGCCTCGCAGGGTGGGCGTCGTTGGCGATCCGTTCTTATCGATCTCGCCGGCCCACTAATAATTAGGGATCGATATGGGCGATCGGCCTTGTGCCTCACCGAACCGCCGATACCGAACGCGACGTGCTCAATCTTTCCGTCGACGATTGCCGAATTCGAGTTTTTACTTTTTTTCTCTTTTGCGGCGCATCGATGCAAACGCAACTCGCACCGCCTACCCGGGCGGCCTCACAAACCGAACCGCACATTTTCAACTTGACGGTGCTTTTTTCGACCCATCGACGTGGCGACTGGGATAAATGATTTCTCAGTTGCCTGGCAACTTGTCGGAAAGAATGTTTAGAAACGGGTGCCGATTAGCGTCCAAAGTTTCGACTTGGCAGGGCCGGCGGTGTGGGCCACACGTCAGGGGATTTAGGGTATTTTAGAACGTGGATTATTCCATCGTTATCGAAGCTAAACCACCGCGTATCAGGAACGGACCTGCATTACACCTGCTAGAAAGTGTGGTATTGGGATTTCATTTTACGTAGGAATTTTTGCCATTTTTCGTCGTCGACAGCAATCCGGGGCAAAAAAGTTAGATTTTTTAAAAAGCACTTTGAATCTACGGTCTGGAATTTACTACGGCCAGCGTCAATTTTCTTAAATCTGCGTTTTAAAGCATCGAACAAAATAATATTTTGAAATTTAAATTATTCAAAAATTTTTATGTTTAAATGAATAGAGTATTTAAAAATATCGAGAAAAGTTTATAAAAATTTTTGCGAAAAACATTTCCTTAAACCCTAAAATCGACATTTTTCGAATAGCACCAAAAGAGCTCAAATTTCAATCGCGATTTTTCTTGTTCCCGTTTAACGTTGGATAGCTTCTTTATTTAGCTTTTTTCGACAAAATGTTTGATACACAAAAAGATGCACATCGCAAATTGCCATAGGATGTCCGCAAAACTTTTTCAAATTTCTCAATAGTTTACGCGCTACGGCCGTATTTAAGTCAAAATTTTGAAAATTCTTATATCGTTCGTAGCGGCCTTATTTATGGGCCGATTTTAAATTTTTAGATTGCAATAGAAGAGTAGGGCCATTTTCCACAATTTTGGTATAGTTCATTTTTTCTCCAAGTTCAAAGGTAACGTGGCAATTTGGAATAGAACGAAGTGGAATAAAGATTTGCTTGTAACTACCTACCAAATTTCAAAAATTTTCGGAAAATATATTTTTTTTTTAATTGTAGAAATTTAACTGCGGAATCGTGTTCGCCCGGTAATTTTAAGCATTACCAATCAAGTTTTTGCTATAAAATTACGGTTCCTTATTAGAAAAATTTCACGCCAAAGAATGGATTTTACATATAATATACGCAAAAGCTGTCGTTTTTCGTCACCCGACCGGTGGAAAAGGACTAAAATTTAAAATTTTGACGTTATAATCCTTGTCGACGATCGGCAGTACGCCTATGCCGAAGTTAATATTTCCAAAGCCCTTTTAAAGCGTAGCGCGCACTCCAAAGGGTAACGTTTTTTTCCAAATTTTAAAAATTCAATTTTTTTAAATTTTTATTCTTTTGATATAGTGAAAATATTGAAAAAAGCTTAATAAAAGTTTTTCGAAAAATCGCATTTTAACGCTAAAAAAAAATATTTTAGGTATCTTTCAAAAAGAGCTACGATTTGAAACGAAAATTTTGGAGACCTCGCATTTTGTGGATTTGCTCCTTTATTTGGCGTTTTTCGACAAAATGTGTGATGAACAAAAAGAAGCACATCGTAAAACGCCACCGGATACACGTAAAACTTTTTAAAATTTCTCAATGGCTTACGCGCTACGGCCGTATTTAAGTCAAAATTTTGAAAATTCTTATATCGTTCGTAGCGGCCTTATTTATGGGCCGATTTTAAATTTTTAGATTGCAATAGAAGAGTAGGGCCATTTTCCACAATTTTGGTATAGTTCATTTTTTCTCCAAGTTCAAAGGTAACGTGGCAATTTGGAATAGAACGAAGTGGAATAAAGATTTGCTTGTAACTACCTACCAAATTTCAAAAAATTTCGGAAAATATATTTTTTTTTTAATTGTCGAAATTTAACGGCGGAATCGTGTGCGCCCGGTAATTTTAAGCATTTCCAATCGAAATTTTTGTATAAAATTGCTTCACCCTCTTGGTCAAATTTAATAATAATTAAAGGAAGAGCATCAATTATTAATAAAGGAACCGTTTTATTAATTTAGTAAATTATCATTTTAATAAATTCTAAGTAAACAATGTTAAATAAATTAATATATGCAATAAAAATTTCGAATCATCTAATGTTTAAAAAAAAAAAAAAAGATGCAGCGCCGAGGAGTCGAACCTGCCAATAGCCGTCCCGTAGTCCTCTACTCTTTCCACAGACCTACCGAGGGTTTCTTAAAAGTTTATTCTCAAAGTCCGCTATATTAATTATATTATTGAAATAAAATTTACGTCGCACGACGAATTTAACTTTACGGAATTATTATTTTTCCAAATTTATTGATTTAATTGTACGTAATAAAATAATATAACTTGCATTAATTCGAAAATTATTGTCGGATTTATTAAAATTGAATTCTTCGAACGTCAAATTATTACGTGCGATTCTTATATTTTTGGCAGGTGTAAGAAAGTTTTTTATTTGGAAAAGCTTATTTAGTTAATTCGGTTTTATATTTAAAATACAGTTTTATGTTTAAAATATTTTAATACAGCTTTATATTTAGAAAAAACATTATTTAACCGGGACGATTTAAATAATACAACATCGTGTTACTATGCCGAAGATTGACGCGACGCGCCCCGAACCACAATCGCCGTCCGCCATTACATTAAATTGCAAAAATCCGAAATTCTTAAACGGCCATCGCGGCCAAACCATTCATTTTAGGTGAAAAACGCAAGAGACCTTTTCCGCCGGATTCATCTTTTCCTCGCCGCCGGTTTTTTCAAAATCGAGATCAGGGGCGTATTAAGGGAGCCGCAGTCAAAAAAAGTTTTCGAAAGTTTGGGTCAAAAAATATAGGTCAAAGGTTAAAAATTTTCAAAAAATCCAGCGACAAAAAGTAGGCCCTCGCCGAGAGGATTCCAAATCTCGAAAAAAAATCGAAAAAAGTCTTAAGATTACGGAGATGCGAGCGGATTCCTAAAAACCCTTTAAACCCCTACATCGGGGGTCGGGGGTAACTTTTTGGGGTTTTTCGATTTTTCTGGCTATATGCACCCCGGACCACGTCCCCTGCGAAAATTTCAGCTTTCCAAGTGGTCGGGAAGGCACTAATCATTTTCGCACGTGTTTGTGATGAATCAGTCAGTGAGTCAGTTAGGCCAAGCAGCTTTATATAAGTAACTAGTAGGTTACGGCGGCCGAGCGGCCGCCTAACCTAATAGATTTGTCGGATATAGTCGTTCGGCCTTCGGCCTCACAGGGTGGGCATCGTCGCTATTTGTCGGGGACGTGGTCGTTTGGCCTCCGGCCTCGCAGGGTGGGCGTCGTTGGCGATCCGTTCTTATCGATCTCGCCGGCCCACTAATAATTAGGGATCGATATGGGCGATCGGCCTTGTGCCTCACCGAACCGCCGATACCGAACGCGACGTGCTCAATCTTTCCGTCGACGATGACCGTTTTCGAGTTTATACTTTTTTTCTCTTTTGCGGCGCATCGATGCAAACGCAACTCGCACCGCCTACCCGGGCGGCCTCACAAACCCAGCTGCACATATTCAACTTGACGGTGCTTTTTTCGACCCATCGACGTGGCGACTGGGATAAGTAATTCTGCAGTTGATTTCGCAACTTTTCGGAAAGAATGTTTAGAAACGGGTGCCGATTGGCGTCGAAAGTTTCGATTTGGCAGGGCCGGCGGTGTGGGCCACTCGTCGGGGGATTTAGGGTGTACTCTCGGAGGCAAGGATAACCGTAAAAGTAGGCGACGATCGTTGATTTGGTTTAGAAAAGCTCGAAGGAAGAGTCGAAAATCGGTCGGAATTCCCCATAAAACGTATTTCCGGTTTTTAAGTTTTGATTAATATAAGAAATTCAACTTATTCTTCCCGTCCACATTTTATTATAATAACGAAGTTAACAGGTGTTTTGTAAATAAAAAATTATTTTTAATAAATTTTTGTCGACATCTATTAACTTGGTAATTACAATTAAAGTAAATATTAATAAAAACTTATAAATCGAAATTTCAAAAAATTTTCAATTAATTCTTAAATTTACACCAAGCACCCACATTCAAGCGGGTCGTTGGTCAACGCGGGTGCCTAGAGCCGGGCGCCTTGGCTCCCCGATGTGAATTTTACACTGCACTCCCCGAGCAAAAATGATTACCGTAAACTTTAAAATTTAATTCGTCCGCCTATTTTTGTTTTCGACGCCGATCGACACAAACGAATTTTGCCGTGCCATTTTATCTTTTTTAAAACCGTATAACGAATCCGATTAAAATTGTTCGAAAAAATTAAAGAAATACGAAAAATTTAATGTTTCAAAAGCGAAACAAAAATGAAATATTAACTTAAACGTTGAAATTTTACGCA